>CM037161.1:39851274-40453774 GCA_020921065.1 Vaccinium darrowii
ACCAGACACCAGAGGAGTTTTTGTTTCCATATTTTTGCACCAAGTTTGAAATCATTCAACCAATGCCATGCCACCAGAGGAGTTACTTTGATGGATCAAAACATGCATGCACATAATACATCATTAAATGTAGAGGGCCTTATGCACTCCACTCGATGTCGCTAAACAATTACCAAGATCAAGATCAAGGATCTCAAACAAGAACTTCGTCAGCTGAGCACGTTCAGAGGTCTATGGCTAAAGAACACGCACTGCACACAGAAGCTTTAGATCCTGGCAGTTGTTGCCTTGGTGGAGACTCGGCTATAATTATTGAGCAAGACACCATCAATATTCGTTTAGAACACTATTAACGAGGACGATTACTAGCAATCTTTTCAATTGATGGAATTCTAATACCAATGAACAATACCCTGCTTTTCATTATCGCCATAAATATCTTCGCCTACAAAACATGGAATTACTCCTAAATAACATAAATAAAGAAGAAAAAAACGCTTTCTGTTTAGATTGATTGGCCCTTTACAACAAGCAGCTGCTTCATAAGGTTGAAGACCTCGAGACCGTAAGAAGCCAACTGAGCCCTGGGCCTCCGCAGATTTGTTGTATCTAACAGTAAAGGCTTCCATTTTTGCTTGTGCCTCCTCATCTTCGGCTTTGTCTCCTTATTGTTGATGACTTCAACCTATGGTATTTCTTGGGTATAAACTTCGAAGATTAGTCCTGGCTCCATCCCTACTCCTAAGCTCTTAGGTTCGATTTTCTTTTTTGCCAGCAACCCTTATGGCCAACTCTTAAGTTCTTAGGTTCAACTCTAAGGCTCCGTTTGTTTCAACGGAAAATATTTTACAATGTAAAACATTTTCTAGGAAAACCAATTTTGCAGAAAATAATTGTTCCGATTTTGTTTTCCTGTGTTTGGTTGGCAATTGGGGAAAAATTTTCGAGAACCAAAAAATTCTCCCGTGAAAAACATTGCAAATTCAACACATCAATCTCTCAATCTCTCCGTTAGCATTGGGACAGTGGAGAAGTAGTCTCCCATTGGCTGCTGGGGTTGGGAGTGGAATTCTCCCGTTGGTTGCTGGCAATATGAGGCATTGGCTTTCAATCTAGAAGGCGAGAACTGCGGGGAAAATGACTTATGGCACATTTGGAATGAAAATATTTGTGCCTGTATAACGAAAAACATTTTACAATGAAAAATGTTTTTAGGTACTTTTGTCTAACCAAACAACGGAAAATGTGAAAACGTTTTACAGAAAAACATTTTACGTCGAAACAAACAGAGCCTAATTGTGGTTGAACATTCACGAAACAACAAAAAAAAAGACTCAATAATCTGTTCAGTAAATGCGATGGCTACATTTTTTTTTTTAGGACATGCAAGAAGTGTTAGTGAGACTTAAACCTTGATCTAATTACAATAATAGTAAATTGCAGCAATGAGTTAGTCCATCTGTTTCGGTTCGAGTTTATTTAATTTATGGTTGGCTCAATTAGTGTTAATGACCCTTCCGTAACTTCCTAATGAAGGCTTTTGCAAGCAGTGACAAATCAAAAATAATCACGAAATAGACCCCTCACCTATCCACCCAAACAAAAAAATGGATACCAATTAATTTGCAAAATTGACCCTAATCAAAAAGTAAACGCAACAGTTTAAATAAAACATATGAGGCTGATACAAGCGTAAGATAATTCAAAAGGTAAATTTTCAAGTAGGATAACAATCTCTCAAACCTTATGTTTCGGTAATCGAGTGATCTTTCTACCTGCAAAAAACTAAAACAAAAAATAAATAATTTCTGAAGAAAAAACCATGGGTTTAATTCTTGAATTAGTGTTGCATCCATTGTATTTTGGGATTTGAAGAAACAAAGGCATTTTTTTTTTTTTATCATTACACGAATACCTGCGACGAAAGGTTTAATTTAGGAAGTTTAATAAAGGTGTCACTACTGTATTGAATGGAATGGAGATCCGATGAGACCCCACCTCTCTCAGTTTTCGACAAACCACCATACTACTTTTCCAACCTTACCAACGAAGTTGGAATCACAAATTCAACAAACCCGGACACGATATGTAAGGGCCTTTCCAGTGCTTGCTTGAATCGTGAGTTAAATCACATTTGCAAAACATTTACCTCACAAAAATCTCTTCACATCTCTATTCAAAGGTGAAATTTCACGGAGACCCCTAATCTATGCCTCTTGGACACAGGGACACCCTAATGTCTAAAAGCCAATGGAGACCGCCACTTTTTCATTTCACATAGATGGGGGGGGGGGGTTGTTTGGGTGCTTTTAAAAGTTAGGAGGTCTCTATGTCCAAGAAGCATAGGTGATCGAGTGCGGTCATCGTGGAATTTCACCTTATTCAAACCCATGTCATAAATTTGTTGTTACTCTTGGATTCTTTAGCGCTAGGGTATTTGAAACGGCCGTAGCGGTTTAGTTACGACCATAGTGGCTCTGAAATAGGCAAAAAAATTGGATACAAGTGTGAATTTTTATAATATTAAGGTGTAGCCATATTAGAGGGCAAAAAATTTTCTATTTAGAGGACATGTTGCCGAGGTCGGTGACAAGAACATGTCGTGGCATGCCTTAACTAGCCCAGTGACAAAGCTTACATGTCATGGCATGCCTCTTTCCTTTTTTTTGTTGCTTCGTGATGTGTATCGGCTTGCCTAGCCCGATAACACGCCCATTTCGTGTCGTTGACACGAGCATTGAAGTGTTCCACGTTTGCCATTCAAAGGCGATTCTAAGCTCGGCTTGCATCACGATCGAGGAAAAACATGGCTCGTCAACAACGGGCAAAAGGCAAGCCGGCATGGCCCGACTTGTGCTTGTCGTTGGGCTGTCTATGCAAGGCATGGCGTGTCGCCCGGTTTGGCACAACATGTCCTTGTCACAGGGCATTGTCAAATCCAAACTTTTCTTCAACTTTGGACATGTCAATCTTTTTTAAATACGAATGTGGAAATTTGACACTTTCACACTTGAAACCGTAACGTTCTTCCTCTAATCATCATAGTTTCATATTTGCTTTGAGATCTAAAAAAAAAATCCCAAAATGCAATTTTTATTCCCTATGAAATACCATAATTAGTAACGTTAACAAAAATAGCTAGGGAATCCCCATTCCCCACACTCTGTCTCTACTTTCTGAAACTTGTGCCCATTGCTCTCACCTCTTGCCCTCTATCTCACTCGCTCACAGTCTAGGTGGAAGGTAATCTTTTGAAGTGAGCTCATTTTCCATGCTTCGGTTTATCATTGCTGGTGATCTGTTCTCTCTCTCTCACTCTCTCTCTCTCGCTTGTTGTGTGTTCCTGAGTTGAGCTGTAGCTAGGCTTGAATCATATATGCTATTTGCTTTCATTTATTCTGTCTTTTGCATATTAATCTTGTTGTCTTCTTTACTTTACTGCCTCCTGTTCCGTTCCGGTACCCTTCGCTTTCATTTTCAGCTTGAACTGCCATTCTCTATCCTTCTTGTTGTGTTTTGGCTTTCTGTCTTTCATTTTCTTTGATTTCTTCAAAGTACAAAAGGAGAAAAAGCGGAAAAAAAAAATATCTAACTTAGAAAAATATCTAACTTAGTGAGTGATCGATGGCTCAAGTACTTGCTCTTGTCTGGTTGGGGAAATTTGCATACACTGTTGTGGGGACAATTTGGGGCACTGTTCTGGGGAAAATTTGGGATTCTGTTGTGGGGAAAATATGGGGCACTGTTCTGGCCAAAATTTGGGATCCTATTTTGGGGAAAATTTGGGATTCTGTTTTGGGGAATATCTGGGACACTATTGGGGGGGAAATTTGGGACACTGTTCTGGGGAAAATAGGAGATTATGTGGTTGCTCCAATACATCAAGAGTTCAAATACATGTGTTGCTTCGATAGCAACATTAAAGAACTTGAAGCTCAACTAGAGATGTTTCAAAGGACAAGACAAGGGGTGCAATTGAGGGTGGAAAATGACCGTGCAAATGTGAGAATTGAGGCTTGGCTCAGAAGTGCGAATGAAGTCACAAGTGAGGTTGAGGGAATTACCCAAGAGAAGGCCAAAGTTAAGGAAGGATATTTGAATGGGTGGTGCCCCAATCTCAAACTTCGATACTCACTAAGCAGGATAGCAGTGAAGAAGATTGAGGTTGTCGTTGAACTCCAGGCTGTTGGCATCTCCTATACTCAAATGTCCTATATCCCGCCTCCTGAATCCTTGGAGACCATACCCAATAGAGATTTTAAGGGGTTCAAGTCTCGAAGGCTCATCACGGAAGAGATTATCACGGCTCTAAAGCATGATGAGATCAACTTGATCGGGGTATGCGGTATGGGAGGTGTAGGCAAGACAACTATGGTCAATGAAGTTGCGAAAAGAGCAAAAGAAGATAATCACTTTGAAGAATTTGCAATGGCAGTTGTTAGCCAAGAGCCAAACCTAACCAATGTTCAAGCTTGCATTGCAGACATGCTTTGTTTGAAACTTGGTGACATAAGTAGCCCGATCGTAAGAGCTAATCTACTACATAACAGACTTGTACAGGATAACAAGAAAGTCCTTGTTATACTGGATGACATATGGAAAGAATTTGATCTACAGGCGATGGGAATTCCTTTGGAAGGTGCCAATAAGAATTTCAAAATGCTTTATACGTCACGGACAAGAGATTTATGGCATGATATACGAACTAAAAAGGAGATCCCTCTTGAACTCTTGTCAAAAGGTGAAGCATGGCAACTATTCAGGGAGAAAGCCGGTGATTTGGTTGATGCTCGGGATTTGCAACCAATAGCCAAACAAATTGTGCATGAATGTGGACGTTTACCGCTTGCTTTAGTACTTATTGGTAGTGCACTTTCGAAAAAAAGTGGGAGAAATGCCATTAAGGATATATGGGAAGGCATGCTTGATCGGCTAACCTATGCAAGCAGCACTCCTGCGGATAATCAATTGTCTTCACGTCTAGAGCTGAGTTATGAATATTTAGAAGATAAGGAAGCTAAGCGCCTATTTTTGCTTTGTAGCTTATTTCAAGAGGATGAGGATATCCGTATTGAAGATTTGGCCAGATACGCATTTGGGCTATTACTTTTTGACGGTATAAATGAAATAGCGAAAGTAAGGCGTCGAGTTTTTCTTATAGTTGATGATCTAAAGAGCCGTTATTTACTACTAGACAGTAAACAAGAAGAGTGTGTAAAAGTGCATGATGTCGTGCGCGATATGGGTATATCTATTGCATCTAAAGATAAATATGCTATAGTAAGTCATGGTGCAATATCTGAGTGGCCAAAGAAGGTCACACATGATCATTACACTGCCATCTCGGTGATGTCCGAAAAAATTAAAGAGCTTCCTCAAGGATTGACGTACCAAAATCTGGAGTTTTTAATGTTACGATGCCACAAACTTGAGAAACTGCCGCCCAACTTTTTTGAGGGGATAGGAAAACTCAAAGTTTTGGAACTTAAAAATTTTCATGGCATCCTAAAATTTCAATCCTTGAAGAATCTTACTACGTTGGCTCTTGAAGGATTTTTTGGCATGTTGGACAATGTACGTCTAATTGGAGACATACGAAATCTAGAAATTCTCAGCTTACGTGATTCCGGAATCCTGGAACTACCAGAAGAAATAAGGAAGCTGGTTAACTTAAGGTTGTTAGATCTACGAGGCACTTTGTCACTGAAGAAAATACCGCCGGGTATCATATCACGCCTGACTCGTTTGGAAGAACTATACGTCATAGACAGTAATTTTGAGGATTGGGAAGGAGAATGCCAGAAAGAAGGGGGAAACGCAAACCTAAAAGAGTTTGAGTCCTTGTCCTATTTAAACACTTTAGAGATCCAGTTACGAAAGCATGTAGTTGTCCCCAAACTCCCAATACTTGGAAAACTGAAAAAATTCAAGGTTACGCAGGAGACCTTGTCCTATTTATACTTGTCTGCCAGAATTGACAACCCGTACGAAAGGCAATTGGTGATCAGCGAGTGGAATTGGGATACCCCTGCAGGTCGTGGAGGAATTGATTCGCTCTTAAGGATTAGTGATCGTCTAATTCTCGCAAATGGAAGCAATGGTCTGGTGCAGTTTCTACTCCAAGATGGGGTTGATAGTCTCCAACAACTGAAGTATCTACAAATCTTTGATTGTGATACACCAAAATGTCTTGCCAATACAATAAATCCTGTCCGAAAACCACCTAATGCTATTGCTGTATTCCCTATCTTGGAGAAATTGTTTCTCACACGGCTGCGTAATTTAAGAGAGATATGTCGTGGCCCAGTTCCAACGGGTTCCTTTGGGCAACTAAATGAAATTTTCATCCACACGTGTGTAATGTTGGAAAATCTCTTCCAGCAACCAATTGTTGGATCAACAACATGGGACTGTGATAAGATGGAAGAAGTTATTTGGAAGGAGCAACAAGAAGATGTGCATGTTGTATCCAACAGAATCGAGTTCCGAAGGTTGGAGAGATTGCGGCTTGAGAATCTACCGAGTCTCATAGGTTTCTGTAGAGGGATTGACCAGATTGATTTCCCTCAATTGAAAGAATTGCGACTTCGAGATATAAGAAAGGTCAACGGCCTCTTCCATAACAACAACAATCTGTCTTCCAATTCAGAGCAAAACGACAATACTGGCAACTTCCTTTCTCTTTTTCCTCAAAAGGTATGCCATCATTTCTCTTTCTTTCAGCTCCAACCATTTACAACCCCCTCAAATACACGTGGAGTCTACACCCATCATTGTGTGTGGGCCTTCATATGTATGTGAGATGTTGTAAATAGTTAAAGACGAAATGGTTGTACATGTAGCATGATTCCTTTTTTCTCTGTTTGTTAAATTTTCAAGAAAAGAAATGCTATGATTGCTATGCTGCTAGGAAAACAAGTAGTATATCCTTTGCAGAATTCGAAAGGGAATCAATTGCAATTTAAAATGGTTATTTACCGAAAGAATCCCTTGAATATTTCTCTGTCTCGGACACCCCCTATAAAAAAAAATCCTACAACTAGACCCCTTCTGTTTAGTAAACTTGTCCCCGAGACCCCTTCCGTCTAGATCCGTCAAAATTTTTATCTAATTTGTTAAAAAAATAGATTTTCATTCCAATAATGCCCTCCATTTTCTCCCATGTTACTAAATAAAATATTTTTAAATTAGGAATGGGTCACTACATTGAAAATCACTGGTTAATAATGTGTCAAATTCTATGTTTTGATAATTTCACGGAAATATAAAATGAACTCATGAAAGGCAGCTTTAGTTTGCCTTACCAAGTCAGAGCAACCACATGAACCAACGACCATGTGGTTGGTTTGATGAATAAGAACTTAGTTTGCCTTAGTTTGCTCAATGCTTAATTAAGTTCAAGCCTCTATAGCCGCTTGGTGTGACTAAGCATACTCCTTAGTCCTTAGTGCTTGTAATTAACGTGGGGGCAATATTCCCTGGTGAATATATGAGTAGGATATCTGGTTATTCAGTTTTTTATTAAAAGAGAGAGAAATGTCAACAAATCTCTTGCACGTATAATTAAACTTTTTGGCACATGAAGCCCCAGCAGTTGAGAGACCAAATATATAAAATCGTTCCGTGTTTACCAAGACCTTTATTTTTTTTATTTTTTTTATTTTTCGTTTTGCCCACGTGAGATGTTAAAAGCACCCTCAAAATTGATAAAATTGCAAGATTTAGTCATAATTTTAGGTCGAAATGATTGTGTAAATCATTGGATTCTCAAATGGGGTGTTGAATTTTAGGGCCACAATTTATGAACTAGGGGGAAAAAGAGGAAGAAGAAGACAACTTAGAGAAGGCATTATAATGATTTCATATTTCCATATGCTTTCTTGTTTGGATAAGTGTTCCCAACCCAATTGTATTCGATAAACTTGTATAATTCAAGGACTGCCATAGTTTTCTACTTTGACAGAAACAAAAAAAAAAAAAAAAAACCAAACCATTGTTGTAAATTGCGGACATTATAGCGGTATTGACCAATGAGTTGCTTGCAGGTGTCATTACCTAACTTGGAGGTCCTAGACATTGTTGAGCTTGAGAATCTGGAAACACTAGGACATGGTCCACTTTCAGAGGGGTCATTGTCCAAACTGAAAGAATTTTCAGTGTGCGATTGCAGCAAATTGTTGCGTGCTTTACCATCACAATTGCTTCCAATGCTGCGAGATCTTGAGAAACTCTCTATAGAAGGTTGCAACTTACTTGAAGTAATCTTTGATCATGAATTGGAAGAAGTGGACTCTAATGAACCAAACCCAGAGATTTTGTCTACACTGAAGCTTGTCCAATTACGTTATCTACCAAAATTGATTTATATTTCGAAGGGAGATTCCATGGGATTCAAGTACATTCAAACTCTTGAGATTTTCGCCTGTGATAGCTTGAGGTATGTATTTGCACCTACCATGACGAAGAGCATTCCACAACTCCGTAAGCTGAAGCTATCGAGATGCAAGACGCTGTCAAGAATTGTTGCAGAGGAGAATGGAATGGGTGAAAGTTCGGTGGTTGAAGTTGAGTTCCCTCAGTTGGAAAGATTGGAGCTTCGTTATCTACCAAATCTGAGGAGGTTTTGCTACTCCACTCATCTTTTAGAATTGCCACGGCTGTGTGAGATGGACATATCGTTCTGCCGTAGCATGGATGCATTCTCTTTGGGACACGTGAGTGCCCCCAATCTCTCATTGCCAGGCATATTGTGGAATGGTGATCTCAATAATGCCATACAACTTTTGCAAAAGGTACGTTTGCCCATGCTTTGACTAGTTCTTTCAACACACATGGCAGTATATCCTTTTGTTACCTTATTTTCTCTTCTCTCTTTCTCTCTTTCATAGTGAAATAAAGAATAGCATTACAAGTCCTAGAGTGGGGTAAATAGAACTACCACTTAAAAAGTAGCTAACACCAATTTTTATCCAATTACTCCCGCCGTCCCTTTTGTAAGTTGTTGCCTTGTATCACCTTTTTACCTCCGTTTTAAACTTTTCACAATTTTACCTCCACTTTCCAAAATTATCCTCTACTTTTACTGTTTAACTCTTTATATACCCACTAACTTTTCAAAAGGGCAAAATGATAATTGTATAAATTTTACCCATTAACTTTTCAAAACTCACTTATTAAGGGATAGCCTCAAATGGAAATATCGACACTAAAAAAGGGACGGAGGGAGTAGTTACTTTCCATGGTGAAGCAAGCAATCCAATAAAATAAGTGATAAGCAGGAAATCTAAAGAACTCAAACGCAAGGGATTACGTGGATACTTAGGGTCTAATATACCCTAAGCATTAAACCACAACGTAATCTACTAATTGATATAAATCAAAAGGCTAAATCAAGAATTACAAGATTAAAAATTACCATCTTGAATTGCGGATTTATGTATGCATGCACATATGATGTGTGCATTGCTTCTTCAATTTATTAAATACTTGTCAATCACAAGCTCATCTATGAAACTATCTATTGTTTTCAAGAAGTGGAAAAAGAAGGAGGAGGAGGAGCAGAGAAGAAGGGAGGAGGCGAAGGAAGAGCGGAGAATGGAGGCAGACGTGGATGAGGATAAGGAAGTAATTTCTACGTGCATTCTAGCTTTTTATGCAGCATTTTCTAAAACTTATTTGATTTGACAATAGTAATCTTTTCATTGATTTGGTTTGCTTTGTTCGTGTAATTTTTCAGCTTTAGGAACAAGAAAAAGATAATGAGGAGGTTATGATGGTGATGACCTGACAGTGACGGTGCAAAACTCGGCAAGGTTAAGAGGAGGAACCAATCCAAAAAAAAGAACCAAAAAGTTATGAAAGCAATTGTTTCGAAGAATCTCAATAGAAGGGCCGAGACTTCAGCCTGGCAAACAGCACTTTTCTGGAATATGTTTCTTAGTTCCAACTTCTGCTTTATAGTCGATATGTTTATGTCAGTTGTTTTTCCGTTTGAGATTCCCAGTTTGCACTTCTCTTGCTCTCTAACTCTTAATCATGGTTTCAATGTCGCAGCTAAGAAAAATAGTGCATTACTTGTTTTGGTATGCGTATTGAGGCTGATGTAGACCCTTGTGACATAGAATTTGTGTCAGTCGCCAATTTTTATATAATCTGGAAAGATGAATTTTTTTAGAAAATCTGATCCCCATGAACGAAGTGTAATAACAAAAAAAGAGGTCCGCCAAAGTAAACATAGATTTCCATCATGCGGTGGTCTATAAATCCAACTAAAATTAAAAGGATAGCATTATGGCAATAACTGATCCCCTTTCCAAATCCTTCAAAATTTTCAAATTGCCACCAAGGCACCAAAATATAACACAAGTCCTTGCAACTTTAACTACAACAAAGAAAATACGAGTTTTTCTTTCCATTTGTCAAAAAGAAATAGAAAAATATTTAAGAGTATAATCTAGAGTTTGTTATTACATGCCCAATGTCAAAAATATACTTGTAATAAAAAAATGGACTTCAAGACCCAACAAAATTATGCTTGGATCAAATTTTCTAACAAAAGCTCACCCCACCACTACATCCTTCGAATCTGTAAGGTAGGGGTGAGCACGATCGCCCACACATAATCTAATAGGAACTAAAATATGCAAGTAAACATGTTTGAAAAATACTAATTCTTGTACCCATGTATCCCATTCTATTGAACTCCAAAATATACTTGTTTAACACAATTTGTAAGAATATAACCGAGTCCAAAAAGATGAAACCAAATCCTTGAAACAAAACCAAGTCAAGTTATTAAACTCAAGTAGGAGAAAAAATGAGCACATAAACCAAGGGTCCAAATTATCAATATTGTGTACCAATCCTGGGCAACTGATCATGACCCTAATTCCTCCAAAGGCCTATGGGGCACCAATCCCGTGCGGGTTTACAGACTATACACCGAAGGATATAATTCCTTCCATTTGTTTCCAGCTGCAAAACAAATAAAAGTGGCCAAGCCGGCCACCAATACATGTCTCACTGGAATAACAAGTATGAATTTCAAATCATGCAAACCCAACATGTAACTTGTATCGACCTTCAAATCCTTAATCTTTACTTAAACAAAACAAAGGAAATCCAAATCCAAATAACAAGTATCAATTTTCACTCTTCAACTACAAATCAATTATGTCAAATAAGAGACAAATTCATAATAATTACATAAAAAATAAGAATAATAAATTTGCTCTCACAAAACTCCAAATTCCATCACCATCTCCAATTTCTACTTTTAAGTAAGCTAGTAAGCATAATGAACAGATGAAACAAAGATGCTCTAATCTTGGATGATTCTGGGATATACCCAAACTCTGGAACCAAAGATGCTCTAATCTAGAAGGGTTGTAGCTCCGGAAAATTTTCAATAAAGTCAAATACATATATTGCAGTTTTATCGAAAACTGCTCGGATTAAGCCCTCCCGAGTATTTTTTTTTTTTTTTAAATTCCTCGCGCAGACCCTTAAAAACACATTTTAAACACATCTAACAGATCGGATCAGCACAACATGGGCGGGAGATGGGAGGTGTGGACGTAAGACTATGTCAGGGAGTCCTAATAGGATCCTGATTGATACGAACTGGCCAGACCTCAAACAATTATTACAAATGCAGCATATGATCTTATCTGGAGGAACGTAGCACCCTATAGAGTTCAATGCTTTGAATGGCTTGTCCACTTAGGAAGAGTTAAAACTTCCGAGTATTTGCTTAACATCAGAGTAATTCATGACGCTCAAGATGCTATTTGCAAATTCTGTGGTTTAGAGCAGGAATCCATGGATCATCTACTGCTACAATGTGAAAAGGTATGGGTAGTCTGGACAAATATCTTACATTGGTGGGGAGTTCTATGGGTTACCCAAAAATCTGTTGTTAGTTTGCTGATCTGGTGGAACAACTGGAGTCTAAGTAAGGAAAAAAAAAGATCATTTGGGACCCTTGCAGCAATGTGGTCTATCTGGAACAAAAGAAATTCTCTTGTTTTTTAAGGTTCTACTCCTGATTGGGACGAGATCACTGAAGCCATAAAAATCAGGATTGCTCTTCGGGTAAAAACCAAGGAAGGAGGACGTACGTGGTGGTAAGTACTCTATTGATGACTTCATTCATAGGATTCAAAGCATTCTGAATTCTATATAATCACTAATCTAAAAGGGGATTTAGACAGTTTTTGGTGACGAAAATTGGAAGTTTACAGATTGGATATGATCATCAGACTACTGAATGAGGTCATTTTGCTGTTAAACTTGATGATGTATTTGGTTTTCTATGTCTCCGGTGATGCTATGTTGGCTTGCTATGTCTACGGTGTTGGTTTTCTATCTATACTGGAAATTCATGATCTTTTCTGTTGGGAAGCTGGACAATTGATGGATATTTGGCTCTGTTTATTACTATTGCTGCTGTCCAATTGTTGATCTCACAGCATGGATGAATTATAGTTGATATCATCTTAAGGCTGGATGCTACTGTGTTTTGGAGGATGATCTGATGGTACTTGGGAAGAGGATATTCTGGAGGAAGATTCAAAAGTGAACCTTTCATTGATCTTTTTTGTAGTTGTAACTTCGGTTCTGTTTTATTCTGGTTGACCTCTTTTCAACATTTTGTTGCTTTCCCTTTTGGTCCTTGGTGGCATATGATTGTCGCAGGGTAGGGTGCTAACCTAGTTAGGTGCCTCATTGCGTTGTGATGCCTTTCGCCTTGGCCCATTTAATCTTTGTAATGTGTTTTCAAAGATTAATAAAATTTCCTCTTTTTGGCTGTTCAAAAAAAAAAAAAAATGAACAGATGAAACATTACCTAAAAATATAAGCAATTTTCTTTAGGCATAATACTCCTAGTATATTGAATCAACTACTAAACTCATCAAACAAGATTATAATTTCCAACTGGATAACTTGCATTTTAAAGAAGATACTAGAAAAACCAACCCCAAATATGAGCACAATGACCTGAGGTGCTCCAATGGTGATTTTGTTCGGATGGATTTGAAGCCCTCGCCGCTTAGAAAAGCTTTCCTTCTCGGCTTGTAGATCGAATCTCGTTTTTAGGCCTTTGAGGAGAGCAAAGAGAGAGACGCAGAGGGAGGCAGAATACGCTGGAGAAGAAGAAAAGAAAAACATGGGTTCCTACTCCTGATCCAAATTGCCTTGTATATGTAAAACTTACACATGGAATACCCCAAAAATAAAATCTATAACGAACCAAAATACGCTTTTGTTTAGACTCATTGACTCTTCAAATTAACTAGCTGCTTCTCAAGGCACTTGAGAACCTCGAGGGGGTTAGGAAGCCACCTGAACCTTGAGCATTGCAACAGCCTCCTCAAATTTGTTGGTTTTGACATCCTATCTCTTCAACTGCCTCCTTGTATATATGTAACAGTAAAGGCTACCAATTTTGCTTGTGTCCCTTAAGCCTCCTGTTGTTTAAAACCGTGTGAGGACAAGCGTTACATGGGGGATTACGTTTTCGTCCAACTGGGGAAATAAATGAAAGCACATAGCAAATAGTACAAACAAAAAGAGGAAAACTCATAAAATTAAAAGCTGAAATCCATTTTCAATTTAGTACAACACCGTCAAAGGGTGTCAGAGATGGATTGAGTACGTACAAAAATAACCATTTGCAAAGTACTGAATGTTTTTTTTTCCCCCTGTGCTTTGTAATGTACTTCCCAAATGATTTAGTAGGAATTTTTTTGCGTATGCTGGACTAAATTTGACAGGCTGAGAAAATCTCTTCAATTACACCGTTACTGTAACCATATTTTTGTGACGTTTCCTCATTGGGACCTTTGTTTTTGCAATTCTCAATGGAATCAATTCTCATTGGATAGAAAAGTTGAAGGACGTGAAGTCTAGTTACAGAGAGCGATGTGGTTTCCCAGCATTTTACAGAGTAAAGGCTTCCAATTTTACATGCTTCCCTCTAAGCCTCATCCTTCACTTTGTATTCTCCTTACTATTGATGACTTTATCCTGTCGTAAAAAGCATGCAAGGATAAGAGTTACGCGGGGATTACTATTCCATCCACATTAGGAAATGAAAGCGCATTGCATCTAAAAACGACAAAAAGAGAACTCATACAATTAAAAACTTAAATGCAAGCTCAAATTAGGACACACTTAAAGGGTGTCTAAAGAGGTGGATTGGGTACAGCAATAACCACGGGCATAGTCTGCACAAAGTAGGTGTCCTCAGGCTCTAACTTACAACCTCAAGGTTAGCAGGTTGAGTGCAACATAACATACGAAAAGAACAGAACGAGCGTAAAGATGCGGTGGCCGAGAGAATGTATAGAGCAGTTCCAATTTGCATTTTCCTACTTGACGAAATACAGTAATTTTGAAATTTGACGAAATACAGTAAAAAAAAAACTGCTCTATACAGTAAAATTACGATGTATAGAGCAGCAAATTCCAAAAACTGCTCTATTCAGTAAACTGTTTCCCTCCCCGAAGAAGCTAACATAAGAAATTACGAAATTTTGGGATAGTGTATCCTGTTTTACAATTAAAATTCACCAAACTAATTTCCACTTTATAAGGTAATATTACATCAAGGAATGCAAAGCCCAGCAGCAATAGAATAATATTCCTCGTTCCAATTCGCATTGTGTACAAAGGAAATTGGGGCTCGGATGTGTTCTGATTTTCTACCGGTAAAAAGAAATCAAAGTTAAAGAAAAATTGCCGAACGCATCCGGGCCGTCCAAAACACGATCCAACGGCCGAGGGGTGCACAACACATGGATTATATTTTAAGAGACACTTAAACTATTAAATATGATTATCAAAACTCACTTAAGTACTTATTACTTGATTCATTCAATTTTAAGCGCTGAATTGAGTTATGAAACAACTAGAGCGTAAAAAAACTTCTCAAAGCTAAGGAAACAGGGGTTATAGTCAAGTTCATGAAGGAATGTGGTGACTTAACTGGTAAGGTTATATTCGCCTCTGTCTTTTACTTTCAATCGTGATATATCTAATCTTCCCCTTTGTTTGAATGCAGGTTTCTATGTATGCAGGTCATGGCCGGACTGGCCTGGCCATTGAAAGACCTTCCTCCGTGTTCTTGGAACGTTGTCGTGCTAGTACTGCAGTCTTCATTCCTGTCATCTCATTTTGCAATTTGCATTAGTCCAAAGTTATTGCAGTTATATTTGATCTATCGGTATATGTATAAATTTTCGAAGAGAAGAACAAATGATGGGAAAATCCCAAAAACAAAGGTACATTGTTTCCTGACTAACATTCTCGGGCTTTCATTTTTCGTTCTTTACTCTGTAGAATCTCTTTACACACCTTAGTATGAGCAAAACTTGCAATATATAACAGTGTCACCTGCTCTTTCCTTCCTTAGAAAAAGAAAAAACAATCGAATGAGCTCCCCAGCTTCTTCGATTTTTGACTAACTACTACACGACTTTGCCAACCTTAGGAACGAAGTTGGAATCACAAACCCAAGCCCCGGTTACTAATTGCAAAGGCATTTCCAGCACTTGCTCGAATCATCAATTAACTGTCATTGACGTATGTAAATTAAAAAACCTCACAAAAATCTCTCCGTCGTAGCTTTATTCAAAGTTCAAACTCATATCTTGAATGAGTTATTACTCTATGATTTTTGAGTTTGAATAAACTCAAAATTTAAAAAAATTAAAAAATAAAAAAAATTATGGGTGTCAAGTCAACTGCTCTAAAATATTTCCACCCATTTATTTATCTCCCATGCCAGCAATAATAGTAATCAAGGTCGACTTTCACAAATTAGTAATATTTTAGGTACTATATGGTGATTGGCCAACAAATGGTGAAAGAAGCTTCACACCATATGCAAAGTTGAAAGTGCTTAAGTGGACGAGGTTGCAATTAATCTAATTTCCATGTGTAGTTGTAGAGTCTGGAATCTATCTCCTCGTTTCCCAGAAACCTGCCAGAAAAGAGGGATCAATCCTCCTAGGCCAATTGTTGTTGCAAGAAATGGGCAATTCACTTGGTGAAGATTCAAAGCACACCCTCCACTCCCCTTTCGCCTAGGACAGCGTAGATTAGGTTTTTATTGGATAACAAATAAGGATCTAATTGATTTGAAAGAAAACTATGTTGAAAAGTGAAAATGAGAAAAAAGGGAAGTGAAAAAAGAAAGAATCGTGCATAAAATTTATAATTAATCCCCAAATTAATTCAACGAGGCCTGGTTACGATATGTAAGGGTAGTTCCAACCTTAGCAACGAAGTTGAATATCACAAATTCAACAACCCCGGCCCTGTTTCGATATGTAAGAGCATTTCCAGCACTTGTAAGGGCATAATTGTCATTTGCATAAAAAGAATCTTCACAAAATCTCTCTTCATCTTTATTCAAACTCATATACTAAATGAGTTGTTACTCTGGGGTTTTTAGGTTAACCAATTTCAAAATTTTCAAGTTCTTTTGGTGGTTTTCAAATCAACTTCTATATAATGTTTCCCCTTTCTTGTTTCTCTCCCTTTCCGGCAATAATACTAGTATTTAAGGTCAACTCAACCACATGGTAATATTGCAGGTATATTTTGGGGATTGGCCAACAAATAAAGGAATCTTAACACCAACTATGCACGTTGCAAGGACTTAGTCAACGAAGTTCACTTGGTGAAGGTTCAAAGCCCTCCCTCCACTCCCCTTTCGCCTAGGATAGCTTAGATTAGGATTTTCATGGATAAAAATGAGGGTCTATATTATAATGAAAATTACGTTGGAAAGTGAAAATCATAGGAAGTAAAGTGAAAAAAGAAAGAGGAGAATTTTTTTTTTTAGCAAGACTGTAATAGCAACATGATTACCTGAAGTATATCTACTACTTGTAGTTGACCATTTGAGAGAGAGGTTCCAACTGATGCAAATTCACAATAATATTTTAAAGCTAGTTGTGTAGAACAAAAATGCAAAAATTTGCAACTAATTACGTTATTGCAGTTGACTGGAAAATTTGATAATTGCTCCTAGAGAAACGTTGCATGGTCCTCCAAAACCCTTCTGCAAACTACATTGGTGTTGACCAGTGACGGAACCGGAAATATAATAGAGGGGGCCGAGTTATGATAAATCTTAGTTCGATGATTTTTTTTAAGAATAAATCCAGTCATTCGAGTTTATATGGGACGGTTATAATAAATTTAAAAATTAATCTTGAATATTATTATTATGATATCAATCGACGATTGCAGTATCATGATCTCAGTGTATCATTTACCTCAATTTAGTATTCTAGAAAAATATACAAAATATCTCACAAAAATTTACAAAATATACTCTATAATAGAAAATTGGGGGACTCGGGCTCGGGCACCAATGAAGACTCCACCACAAACCGAGTGGCTCCCACCTAAGTCAAAATAAGCCAGTCCATCGGGGCTTTGTCCGTTTTGTACGTCACAAACCCAAACTGATCCAAAAACTTTGAATTATAAAAAACTTTCCAAGAAAAAATTTGTTCACCCTCACTAAAAGAGAGTGAACAAAACTCTCACCCTGATTGGGGAAAATGGTATGGGTTCCATGAAATCAATACATTTTTTGGTAAGTATGACATCACACCGTTTTGTTCACCCTCTTTTGTTGAGTGTGAACATTTTTTCCCAAATGTTCCCAAACGATTATGGAGGGTAGTTTAGTTTTAGGTGTTCTTTTACAAAAAAATGTTGCATTTGCAGATTTGCCCATTTGGGGGAAATTCAAAATAGCTGGTCGTTGGGCATTAAGCTAGGGAATCTACGCCTGTCTCTACTTCCTGAAACTCGTGCCCATTGCTCTCATCTCTCTCTCTCTCTCTGTGCTGAACTTGTACTCGCGCGTGTTCCTTGCTTCAGTTCATCCCTGTGGTGATCTGCTCTGTCTCTCCCTCTCCGTGTTCCTTTGGTGAGTTGTAGCTAAGGCTTGAAATCCTATCTGCAATTTGCTTTCATTTGATCTGTCTTTTGGCTATTAATTGTGCTTTCTTTTTTAATTTACCTCCTCCTGTTACATTCTGGTATCCTTCGCTTTCGTTTCAGCTTGCATTGCTGTTTGCTTTCCTGCTTGCTGTCTTTTTGCTTTCCATCTTTCATTTTCTTTGATTTCTTCCAAGTACCAAAGGAGAAAAAGCAAAAGAATCAAGAAAACAAAAACAAGGTTTTTAAAAGAATCGAACTTAGAGAGAGATGGTGGGAGTAATTGCTCTTGCCTATTTGGTGAAATTTGTTCTCACTGTTCTAGGGAAAATTTGGGACACTCTTGTGGAGAAAATAGGAGATTACGTGATTTTTCGATTAGGCCGACAGTTCACGTACCTGTGTTGCTTCGATAGCAATATTAAAGAACTCGAAATGCAGTTGGAAGAGCTGCAAATGACCAAACAAGGGGTGAAACTGGGGGTTGATAATGACCATATACAAGTAAGAGTTATTGGACCAAATGTTGAGGCTTGGCTGAAAAGAGCGAATGACCTCACAAGTGAGGTTGGGGAGATTATCAAACAGAAGCCCAAAGTCAAGGAAGGGTGTTTGAAAGGGTGGTGCCCCAATCTCAAATTGCGGTACTCACTGAGCAAGAAAGCTGTGAAGAAGACGGAGGCTGTCATTAAACTCCAGGTTGTTGGCGTCTCCTATACTAAATCGTCCTACAACCCGATTCCTACATCCATGAAGACCATACCCAATACAGAATTTATGGCGTTTGAGTCGGGCTTGACATGGAAAATATCGTTAAGGCTTTGACAAATGATAAGATCAACTTGATTGGGATTTGTGGGTTGCCAGGAGTGGGCAAGACAGCAATGGCAAAAGAAGTTGCTAAACAGGAAGATGGTTTCTTTGTTGAAGTTGCATGGGCCGTTGTCAGCCAAAAGCCAAACATAACCAACATTCAGGCTTGCATTGCAGACATGCTCGGTCGGAAACAGCTTCTTGACAGGCCAAGCCCAGTAGTAAGAGCTGATCTCCTACGTGAGAGATTGCTACAAGACAATAAGAAGATCCTTGTTATACTGGATGACGTTTGGGCAGAATTAGATCTACAAGACATGGGAATTCCTTTGGGAGGAGCTAATTAGAATTTCAAAATGTTTTACACATCGCGAAACCGAGATTTGTGGCATGGCCTACAAACTAAAAAGGAGACCCCCCTTGAACTTTTGTCAGAAGACGAAGCATGGCAATTATTCAGGGAGAAAGCTGGTAATTCGGCTGATACTTGGGATTTGAAAGACATAGCCAAACAGATTGCGAATGAATGTGGACGTTTACCGCTTGCTCTAGTACTTATTGGTAGCGCACTATTGAAAAAAAGTGGGAGAAATGCCACTAAGGAGATATGGGAAAATATGCTTGATCGGCTAAATTGTGCAAGCAACACTCTTGTAGATAACCGTTTGTCCTCATCTCTGGAGCTGAGTTACAAATATGTCGAAGATGAGGAAGCTAAGCACATGTTTTTGCTATGGTGCTTATTTAAAGAGGACAAAGATATCCGAATTGAAGATTTGGCCAGATATGCATTGGGATTATCAGTTTTCGGTGGCATGAACGAAATGGGAAAAGCAAGGCGTCAAGTTATTGCTATTGTTGATGATCTAAAGAGCCGCTATTTGTTGCTAGAGAGTGGAAAATATGAGCGTGTGTAAGTGCATGACGTAATGCGCGACATGGGCGTATCTATTGCATCCAGTGATAAAGGTGCTCTAGTAAGCCATGGTGCAGTATCTGACTGGCCAAAGAAGGACACCTACGAGCGTTATACTTCCATCTCTGTGATATCTGGGAAAATTACAAAGCTTCCTGAAGGATTGACATGCCCAAATCTTGAGTTTTTATTGTTAGAATGTAGTAAGCTTCAGGAACTACCGTGCAATTTTTTCAAGGGGATGGAGAAACTCAAAGTTCTGGAACTTACTAATTTCTATGGAATCCTAAAATTTCAGTCCTTGAGATACCTTACTAACCTTACTATGTTGTCTCTTGAAGGATTTTGTGGCATGTTGAATGTATCTGTAATTGGAGACCTACTAAATCTAGAAATCCTCAGCCTTCGTGGTTCGTGGATCGAGGAGCTACCAGAAGAAATAGGGGAATTGGTTAACTTGAGGTTGTTAGATCTTAGTGGAACAAGATCAATGACTAGAATCGCGCCAGGTGTCATATCACGCCTGGTCAGTTTGGAAGAACTATACCTCATGGGCAGTAAATTTATGGATTGGGAAGGAGAAGCCAAGGAAAAAGAAGGGAGAAATGCAAACCTAGGAGAGTTTGAGTCTTTGTCCAAGTTAAATACTTTAGAGATCTGTATAAGAAATGGCGTACTTATCCCAGAAGTCAAAGTATTTAGGAAACTTAAGACATACGTGATTTTAATTGGCAATCAAGATTATATGGCCAATTTTGTTCGTAGTAGGTACTGTATATCCAGTGCAAGTAAAAAAAGCGAAAGGAGTTTGGGGTTCTTAGGGTCAATTCCAATCCCTTCAGATCGTGAAAGGATTGATTTGCTCTTGAGTAGTGATTCTATACTTCTCGATGGGGAAGGATGCAATGATCTGGTGCGAGAGTTACTACTCCAGGTTCGGGGCTGATGGACTCCAACAAGCGAAGGTTCTGTTCATCTCTAGATGTAATGCCAATTCCATGAATTCAGTCCAACTACCTACTCCTATTGTTCCTGCTCCTGTTATTTTCCCTATCCTGGAGGTATTGTATATCAATAAGCTGGGTAATTCAAAAGAGATATGCTGCGGCCCAGTCCCAATGGGTTCCTTTGGGGAACTAACTTCCATGCAACTTCAAAATTGTGGAGCATTGGAAAATCTCTTCCGACTACCAATTGAAGGATGTCTTCCTCAATTAAAAAAGCTTGTCATAAAGAACTGTGATGTGATGAAAGAAATATTTATTTGGAAGGAGCAGCAAGAAGATGTGCATTCCGCAACCAACAGAATTGGATTCCCAAAGTTGGCGAGATTGGAGCTTGAGAAGCTACCAAGTCTCAGGGGTTTCTGCAGAGGGATTGACCATATCAATTTCCCTCAATTGAAAGAACTGAAGCTTCGAGATCTAAGAAGGGTCAGCAGCCTCTTCCATAACGACAGTAATCTGTCGTCCAGTTCAGAGCAGAACGACAATGCTGGCTTCCTTTCTCTTTTTCCCCATAAGGTAACCCTGCATATCTTTTCTTTTTTTCTCTTCATATTTTTTGTTACAACATATGGGTTAAACGTGGGACTCACAATTCCTGATCGAATTTTGATGATCTGAAACTGTTCAATGCGTTTAAAACTCGTTTTAAGGGTCTCCGCAAGGATTCACAAAAAACAACAAAAAGACCGGGAAAGGCTTGATCCAAGCAGTTTTTGATAAAACTGTATATACACATTTTTAATAGAAAAGAAGGAGACATGTCAATAGGTCTTGCACTGATAATTAAACAATTTGGTAGGGGAGACCACAACAGACGGAGACCAGATATATAGAATCGTTCTATCTTAGATGCAAAATAAAAAAAGGAAAAGTCATTAAAAATTTAAAATGATTTCATATTTCCCGATGCTTTCTTGTTTGGACAAGTGGTTCCAACCCAGTTGGACAAACTTGTATGATTCAAGGACAGTTTGCTGTAAATTGCAAATGGGTTACTAGCAGTAAATTGCAGACATTATAACTGCACTGACCAAATGCGTTGTTTGCAGGTCTCATTACCTAATGGGGAGGTCTTAAAGCTCTCCAATCCTGATAATCGGGAAATACTAGAACGTGGTCCTCTTTCAGTTGGATCATTGTCCCTACTGAGAGAATCTTCAGTGTATGGCTGCTGCAAACTGCTCTCTGTTTTTCCATCACAATTGCTTCCGATGCTGCGAGATCTTGAGAAACTCTTTGTAAAGAGTTGCAACTTACTGGAGGTAGTCTTTGAATCGGGAGTGGTGGATTCTTCTGGACCAAATCCAGATATTCTATCTTCACTGAAACGTGTTGAATTACATATGCTACCGAAATTGAATTATATTTCAAAGAGAGATCCAATCGGCTTTAACTACATTAAAACTCTAGATATCGATCATTGTGATATGTTGAGATATGTGTTCTCACCTACCATGATGAAGAGCTTCCAAAAACTTCGTAGACTGAAGATATCTAAATGCGAGATGCTGTCAAGAATTGTTGCAGAGGAGAACGGTCTAGGTGAAAGGTCCGTAGAAGAAGTTGAGTTCCCCGAGTTGAAAGAATTGGAGCTTCATGATCGACGAAACCTTGTGAGTTTCTTCCCAGATGCGAATAACCCACTGCAACCTCAAGCTCTCTTCAATGCAAAGGTAAATAGAAGAAGTAACTTTTTGCTAAAGTTCTAACAGTAACTATCCTTGCTAAACTTCCTTGAAATCATCCTCTCTATTCAATTATTCATTCTTTGACCACTTTTGTTCAAGTAACTTCTATCTTTCGCCACCAGAGAATATCTATTGCATACATAGCACGATAAATACAGCTGCTACCACTTCTGCGCCCCTGATTTTGGCCCAAAAAAGGGGCCCTAAGTTGTTTTTTTTATCTTTATATATTGAAAGCTTCATTTTGAAACTTTTATCAGTTCGTGTCTGAATCTTGGGTCTTGTATCCTAAAAAAATCTATTCCATTGTCTCTTTGATTTTTCTTTTTCTACATGGCACAAGAAAAATGCAATTACCTATTACAATTTGATTTAATTTTATCATAAACGTTTTTAATAAAAAATCTTAAGCGTGCTACCACAATACTAATATTTTCTATATCTGAATTTGATTTAACTATCTTACTTTTGCTTAAAGTTCCTCCAAACATATCAATCATAGTCCATCGCTTAGGATTATTGTTATCTTTAAAAAAAATCATTTTAATTTTTTTTCAAAAAATATATGAAGGCCACATATTGGAGGTTCACTTTGGGCCCCAAAACTCTAGATCCGGCACTGACATTGTGCCTGTGGTTTCCCAAGCTAGGAGTTGATATGTCGTTTTTGTACCAAAAATATAATTTATAAACCAGGGAATTAACTATTATTCCGAAGAACAGTGGTTAAGTCCGAGATCGTCCACGGAGAGTAAAAAGCTAAGTCGCAGTGCCTTCAATTAATTTCTAATTTAATTCTTAGAACAAGAGAAAATTGGTTTGGATTTGATTTGATTAAACTAATGATTAAGCTAAAATTTAAATAAAAGTGCTTGCGGTTTGAAAACAAGTGAGAGAAGGGACTAGGGTTTCCGATTCAATCTCCCCTCGTAATATGATTGTGACGAAATTTAGGGTTTTGTTCAACATATAACCAGATCACCGTTAGGGTAGCAATTCCTAGCGATAATCCCCAAAAGTATAATCAAGACTCGTACTCCGTATAGACTATCTCAACACGGCACGGATCGTCTCACCGGACTTAACGGGCGGCACGACCCGTCTCACGTCGTATAATCTATCTCAGAAACTATCCCGAAACATTAAAAACGGTTGCACAACGGTATTCGATATCATGAATACAAACACAATATGAAGATTGGAAGAATAAAAACTTTCATAAAAATAATGAATCATCCAAGTGCACAACTGATGTTGAATATAAAACCCTAAAAATCTATACAATCATATTACTCAGAGAGATATCCTCGTTACCCTAGTAGGAGCGTTAGCCGATCATGAATGTTTCTCTTCCAGCCGCTGTCACGGACTCACAACCGTGAGCTCTGTTATGCGCCCAAAAAGTGCCTCCTTTTTCCGTAAACCCCTGCTGCCTTTTATAAAGCCATTGACCGACATTCCTATTGCAAAGGTTGAGAATTTAATTTCTAACCTATTCTTTTCTTGGCCCACTTAATCAATTGCAAAATATATCTTGGCCCATGTGAACTTTCTTCCAAACCCAAGCTGATGGCCAACGTGCAGTATATGACATGGAAATAATATTGGGTGCTTGGTTGCCCATGATACGTGTACCCGCAATTCGGATTAATATGGCCCGCCACTTCATCTATTCGGTCGACTTTATTTTGACACCATGTAGTAACTTGCAAACTTGTATATTAATACCGATTGCGCGCTTTTGCTCTAAATATCATTCACGTGTTCCGCAAGTCCTGAAACATATAAAACGAGTATCAAGCTCCAAATAATATATTAAACGAGCGTAACAATAATAAATTAGGGGCCGCCAATGGGCACATTTGTACTCCTATCACAACCCCCAACTTACAATTTGCTGTCCCTAGCAAATAAAAGAATAGAAAAACTAATCAAACACAAACTATTAAGGATAGGTCTTTTAAACCCCCAGGCGGCCCCGGTAGGACGAGTGAAGTCTCGTGGGGGTTTTCAGCGGTGATCACCCACAAAACACTGTGCATCCACTCAGATGGAATTCGGAAACCTGTAAGAGGGCTCACTAATATCTCAAACAGAGAGTGAAGTTATTGCAAAGATATAACGGGCATAAGCAGTTCTAAATGCCTTCAAGTCGTGAAAATAAAGCATGGCACCTAAATTTAGTGTGTCTGTGTGTACACATAGGCCTCAATCACAAAGTGAGAAACAATTAAAAGCTCTCTCCGGACCGAGTCTCGACTTCAAATCTCACCGTGTCATGCACTCACAAATAAAATCACTCGAAACAAGGTGCATATTATGTACTCTCAATGCGTGCGGGCGGAGATTGTGCAATAGGAAATCAAGGTACCCCGCACACTCTGACACGAAAAGAATGCTTTATAATGTGGACACACGATCTCATGAATGAAATGCCAAGTACCAAAACTAATCTCTATCCACCAATCCACAACCCATTGCCCCTTGGATCAAATAGGACTTTAATTCCGGTTATAACGTTAGGTAAGGAAAATGTTGCAAGGCTAGGGTAAAACATTCAAGTGTCTGAGAATAGGCAAATAACTAACATAGGACAGGGCTAATTTAACAATATGTGCCCTCTTTTCATCAATTTCACCACATCTCTCTTTCTCCTTACAACACAGTTCCACAATGAAATCACTTGTTTCTTTCTTTCAACAACGAATTGGTGTGTCCCCAATTTTTTTTTTCTTTTTTTTCAATATATTTTTTTCATTCAATTTTCTCTTCTTCTCTTTTTTTTTCTTTTTTTTTTCTTTTGGAAAAAACATCACCATTCAAGCGCACATTTCTCAATTATAGTCACTCCATTCTCTTCGAAAAGTAACCCGCATATTTGCCATTCTCAAAACACGATATAGATAGTGGAGCTCAACAAAGAAAAGGCATTATGCAAAGGGCTCAACATGGCTTTCAAGGGATAAGCATTTGAGAAAAAGAGACGAACAGGCTCAAAATAGCAAAAATGACCTATTATCCTCTCCTAGGGGCAATACAACCATGAATTCAAACCAAACCCATGAGATAAGTAACAAGCAATACGTTTCAATACTTGGCAGCAAGAATAATGAGACCAACAACGACTTGACTCTTTTCATGACAAACAAAGAGTTTCTGTGACACCACTCCAAAGAAAGATAAGGCTCTAAAGCTCACTCGGGCATAAGTCTCCACTAAACTAGCCATTGAGAGCAATCAAAATGTAACTCACAAAATGACCAAGGCCCAATGTATGTGAAGTGCAAAAGGTGCTAAAAATAAGTGCCACGATAAATTTCCTCAAAAGACTAGCAAAAAGAATCATTATGCCACAAAATATCCAAGCAATAAGTAACACACCTCTACTTAAGCTATCAACAGTCAATCTCAACTAATCCCAAATTCCATGCAAAGAGAATCCACTATTTTTTTGTTTCAAATTTTTCATTTTTTTTTTTTTTGAAAGAATAAAAATCCGAAGGGATTCCCACCCCCAACTTGAACTAGACAATGCCCTCATTGGCGATCATATAAATAGAATAAGGCAAGTATAGTACAAGAGAGAAGGAAAGAGATCACCTCAGAAGTGGGTACGGCAAGCATAAATAAAATACGGGGGAAAGAGCACCCCCAACTTGAACCACATAGACCTGCATGTTAGATTAAAAACAAAAAAAAACAAAAAACAAAAAGGACGCAAAAAGAAAAAAAGAATAGAAAAAAGTATGAGAGGGAAGAGAGAGAAAAAAAAAACTGAAAACTAAAAACTAAATAATAATTAAATACTACATTATTTTCAAGCAGATCTCTAACTCCTATAACACCATGGAGGGCTATGACAATGAACAAACCACCCAACTCTAAGCTCTTAGTCAAGAATTGAACTCTACCATGCCACACAATTAGATACTTTGAGTATCTCAGTTGTCTTAGTTGCATTTGAAATTTAAGCTCCACCAAATATGCAATTCGAACCAAATTGATTTTTAGACTATTGACAAGGTCCACTAAACATGGAGAGAAAATTGAATTAAAATCATCAACGCCAATAAAATCAATTAGTTCTACTCTGATAAAATCTTGTGATGGTGGAGACTCAAAATGAGTTCTAGTATCAGCCAAAGGTGAGGGTATTGGATTATCAAGTTCAAGTGGACGTGGGGCAATTATCGGTAATGAATCCTCAACAGTTTTCGCATTAAAAGGCATATCGGGTGTATAAATAGAATTCTCGTAAGAACTTTGGATATTATCACTCTGTCCTAACTCCAAGACTTTATTCAAATCTAGACCATGACCTTCACTAATGGCAATCGGCTCTATTTTTTCATCGTCCACAACATAAGAATTAGTCACTTCCGAAATTTCAGTTTTATCACAAGGTTGGGGCTTTTGAGATAATTGATCAAAATAATTCCAACTCTCTTCAGCATCTTTTCTCAAAAATTCACCATTACACATAGTATCAACAAACTCGCATGACCTACAATTCAAACTATGGTAAAAAAATTTCAAGAGATGCCCAAGGTCACATTGAAAACGCGACCAAGAGAGTAGTAAACATTTAAACCGCCACCAACATTTTGAAAAAGACTCCTCATATCGTTGATAAAAATTTGAGACCTCTTGTAATAGCATATGAGTCTCGTACATAGGGCAGTAATCATCGAAAAATTGCTTTTGCATCTCAGCCCATGTACAATTTGATCTTAGACTTAAAGAATAAAACCAATCCTTAGCACTACCTCGCAAAGATAATGGAAATAATCTGAGTAGGTCCACTTCATCACTTGACCAAAGGTCGTCAAGTTTTTCAATATGCTCGCATGGGTTTTCAGAATCTATGCCATGAAAAATAGGAAGCGGATAAATAACTTCAGGCTTCAACTCAAGGCTTTGTGCACTAGGTGAAAAACTCTCGTATAATGGAGGATATAGTATTGTTGTTTGCCAATAATTGGGCAAAGGTTCCGCCGAACTTTGAAATGGAACTCCAAACTCTCCATAGTAATCTCTCAAATAACTCATTTTTTTAAATATTATTTTTTTTTGAATGCAAAAAGAAAAAAAAAATCTTTTAATGCAAACTAATCTATTGAAATAGGTAAAAAAAAATTAAAAAAATAAAAAAATAGAAAATAAAAAACTAAACTAAATTCACGATGCTATTGGCAAAAATTCCTTAACTGCATTGGACTTCCTCAAACACCACGCAACTGTAACTTCAAATTCGACCGGCATGAAGTTAAGAAACCTGCACCAACGAAACAACTACAAAAAGAAATAAAATAATAAAAAAAATACTACTTATAAAAAATATATATATATAAACTAAGAATCAAACTAAAAACAAATTGAAAATACGCAACCGTGTTTTTACTCCCCGGCAACGGCGCCAAAATTTGATATGTCGTTTTTGTACCAAAAATATAATTTATAAAACAGGGAATTAACTATTATTCCGAAGAACAGTGGTTAAGTCCGAGATCGTCCACGGAGAGTAAAAAGCTAAGTCGCAGTGTCTTCAATTAATTTCTAATTTAATTCTTAGAACAAGAGAAAATTGGTTTGGATTTGATTTGATTAAACTAATGATTAAGCTAAAATTTAAATAAAAGTGCTTGCGGTTTGAAAACAAGTGAGAGAAGGGACTAGGGTTTCCGATTCAATCTCCCCTCGTAATATGATTGTGACGAAATTTAGGGTTTTGTTCAACATATAACCAGATCACCGTTAGGGTAGCAATTCCTAGCGATAATCCCCAAAAGTATAATCAAGACTCGTACTCCGTATAGACTATCTCAACACGGCACGGATCGTCTCACCGGACTTAACGGGCGGCACGACCCGTCTCACGTCGTATAATCTATCTCAGAAACTATCCCGAAACATTAAAAACGGTTGCACAACGGTATTCGATATCATGAATACAAACACAATATGAAGATTGGAAGAATAAAAACTTTCATAAAAATAATGAATCATCCAAGTGCACAACTGATGTTGAATATAAAACCCTAAAAATCTATACAATCATATTACTCAGAGAGATATCCTCGTTACCCCTGCAGGAGCGTTAGCCGATCATGAATGTTTCTCTTCCAGCCGCTGTCACGGACTCACAGCCGTGAGCTCTGTTATGCTCCCAAAAAGTGCCTCCTTTTTCCGTAAATCCCTGCTGCCTTTTATAAAGCCATTGACCAACATTCCTATTGCAAAGGTTGAGAATTTAATTTCTAACCTATTCTTTTCTTGGCCCACTTAATCAATTGCAAAATATATCTTGGCCCATGTGAACTTTCTTCCAAACCCAAGCTGATGGCCAACGTGCAGTATATGACATGGAAATAATATTGGGTGCTTGGTTGCCCATGATACGTGTACCCGCAATTCGGATTAATATGGCCCGCCACTTCATCTATTCGGTCGACTTTATTTTGACACCATGTAGTAACTTGCAAACTTGTATATTAATACCGATTGCGCGCTTTTGCTCTAAATATCATTCACGTGTTCCGCAAGTCCTGAAACATATAAAACGAGTATCAAGCTCCAAATAATATATTAAACGAGCGTAACAATAATAAATTAGGGGCCGCCAATGGGCACATTTGTACTCCTATCAGGAGTGCCTCTCTTTCCTGGAGGACTCAGCATTCCCTGTGCTGGTAGTGGCGAAAGGACTAGCATCTTCTTGTTTGAGAGCTATAAAGCCTTCAGCCTTCCCCTCTTTTATGCCTATCTTCCAGTGAGAGGCGATCGAAAATGCGTATGGGGTTGACATTAAAATTTCAACAAGCAAAGAAAAAGATGTTATGAGCAAGAAACTCATCAGACTTCTGCAGAGATACAGGCACTCTGGCTTGCATTACAAAGTCAGAGAAACCACCAAGTGGTTTGTTCACCGGGAAGTACTTAGAGTTGTTTGCTCAATGCTTGGGTTCAAGTCTTGATAGCCCCTTGGTGCGACTAAGCATGCTCTTTTTCTTTTTTTTCTGTTGCATTTTTGGGATGTTAAAAACTACCCTTAAAATTGATAACTTTCAGGTTGTACTCGTGATTTTTTAAATCGGAACAACCGTTTAGTTATTAGATTCTCAAATAGGCGTGTTGAATTTCAGGGCCACAATTTATGAATTAGCAAGTAAATAAAAGGCATTGAAATGATTTCATATTTTCATATGTTTTCTTGTTTGGATAAGTCCCAACCAAATTGTATTTGATAAACTTGTATAATTTGAGGACTGCAATAATCTTTGGCTTCGAGAGAAACAAAAAAGAAAGACATAATCATTGCTGTAAGCCACCTGCAACTGACCAAATGAGTTGTTTTCACGTCTCAGTACCTAACCTGACGGTTGTAAAGGTCACCGAGCTTAACAATCTGGAAAGACTAGGACACGGTCCACTTTCAGTGGGGTCTTTGTCCAAACTGAATAAATTTTTGGTTCGTGGCTGCGGGAAACTGCTTTGTGTTTTTCCATCACAACTGCTGCCGATGCTGAGAGATCTTCAGAAACTTCGTGAACAAATGTGCAACTCACTGGAGGTGGTCTTTGAATTGGAAGGGGTGGAATCTAATGAACCAAACCCCGAGATTTTATCTCCACTGGAAGTTTTCAAATTACATTCTCTACCAAAATTGAAATATATTTCAAAGAGAGATCATGTGGGCTTCAAATATATTCAGACTCTAGTTATTTACGACTGTAAAAGCTTGGAATATATATTCGCTCCTACCATGACGAAGAGCATCCCACAACTCCGTTGGCTGAGATTACATGCATAGCTTACCTTTGACCGGATTGGGGAGGGAAATAGTTAAGATGTGAATAAGCTAGCTCGGGCACTGTTACCCAGAAAAAAAAAAAAAAAAAAAAGTACTCTCTCTGTCCCAATTTTATAGTCCTGTTTCGATCTATAATGCAATTTTTAAATTGTTAATATATTTCAATCTACAATATTTTTAAAGATTTCAAATTGTTTGTATAATAGAACTAATTGATATCTTCATATGAGATCTATATTGAACATAAAATTCATTATATATTGAAAAATATTAGCAATTTATAAATTGCATTAGAAACCGAACTAAATTATCAAAATGGGATGTTAATCCACAAAAAAAATAAAAGTGATGAGTGTACAACAATTGTCACCAACATGACTCCTACACACTCACTGTGTCTGTGGAGCCCACACTCACTTGGTATATAGAGCCTACACAAACTTCACATTTAAATACTATATGTAAGCTTCACATACTGTGTGAATATGTTAGAGTTAAATTATTGTCTTTTTACGGTATCATTTTTGGAAGAAAAAGAACCTGTCGCCATCTGCCATTGTAAGCGATGTCGGGGAGGAAGATACCTTGAAGTATGAACTCACACGCAAAAGCAAAAATAGGGGGGAAGTTTCTCCAACGCTCTTTTTTCCGACGAGACGGCTAAGGACCAGACCACAGGCCTCAGGGTAAAGAAAACATGTGGCTGTCTAGCTATTCAATCTCTCTCTCTCTCTCTCTCCCTCTCCCCCCGTAACCATTTTCAGTACTCTCTCTCACTCGCTAGTCTCTCTCCCTCGGCTGCTGATCTTTGTTGGGTTCAAGATAATTGATTGCACTAACTCTGGTATTCTCCTCTCTCTCTCTCTCTCTCTCTCTCTCTCTCTCTCTCTCTCTCTCTCTGTTGTCGTGTGTTCCTGCGTCGAATTGTTAGCTAGGCTCGAAATCATTTCTGCTGTTTGCTTGCCTCCTCTTGTTTGGTTCCGATTTGTTCGCTTTCATGTTTAGCTCGCACTGGTATTTTCTTTCGTTCTTGATGTCTTTTGATTTCCATCTTTTGGTTTCTTTAGATTTCTTTGAAGTACCAAAGGAGAAAAAGGCAAAAAGTAGAAAAGGGTGAGAAAAACATCAAAAGAAGTGAGAGATGGTTGAAATAGTGAAAATTGGGGTCACAGTTTTGGGGAAAATCGTAGATTACTTGGCAGCTCCGATCTCGCACCAATTTAATTACATTTGTTGCTTCAATAGCAACATCAAAGAACTTGAAGATAAATTTGAAGAGTTTCAGACGACTAGACAAGGGGTCCAACTGGGGGTGGAGCGGGATGAAAGAAACGTGAGAGTTATTGCACCTAATGTTGAGGCTTGGCTGACTACTGCAAATAAGGTCACAACTGAGGTTGAGGGAATTATCCAAGACAAGGCCAAAGTCGAGGAAGGGTGTTTGAATGGGTGGTGCCCCAATCTCAAACTGCATTACTCACTCAGCAGGAAAGCCGTGAAGAAGACCACGGTTGTCGTTGACCTTCAGAAAGATGGCGTCCAGTATACTCAATTGTCTTACACCCCGCCTCCTCCATGCTTGGAGACCATACCCAACAAAGATTTTACGGGGTTTGAGTCTCGAATGCTCAACATGGAAGGGATCTTTAAGGCTTTGAAGCATGACGAGATCAACTTGATTGGGGTTTGTGGTATGGGAGGTGTGGGCAAGACAACTATGGTGAATGAAGTTGCAAAAAGGGCAAAAGAAGTTTATCACTTTGAGGAAGTTGCAATGGCCGTTGTCAGCCAAGAACCAAACCTAACCAATGTTCAAGCTTGCATTGCAGACATGCTTGGTTTGAAACTTGGTGACAGGGATAGTCCAATAGTAAGAGCTGATCTCCTACGTAAGAGACTTGTACAGAATAACAAGAAAGTCCTTGTTATATTGGATGACATTTGGGAAGAATTTGATCTACATGCCATGGGAATTCCTTTGGAAGGTGCTAATAAGAATTTCAAAATGCTTTATACGTCACGGACTAGAGATTTATGGCATGATGTACAAACTAAGAAGGAGATCCCTCTTGAACTCTTGTCAGAAGGTGAAGCATGGCAACTATTCAGGGAGAAAGCCGGTGATTTGGCTGATGCTCGGGATTTGCAACCAATAGCCAAACAGATTGTTCATGAATGTGGACGTCTACCGCTTGCTCTAGTGCTTGTTGGAGGAGCACTTTCAAAAAAGAGGGGGAAAAGTGCAATTAAGGAGATGTGGGAAGGCATGCTTGATCGGTTAACTTGTGCAATCAACACTCATGTGGATGAGGGTTTGTATTCACGTCTAGAGCTCAGTTACGAATACTTAGAATGTGAGGAAGCTAAGCGCTTGTTTTTGCTTTGTTGCTTATTTAAAGAGGATGAAAACATCCGTATTGAAGATTTGGCCAGATTCGGGTTCGGGCTCTCATTTTTTGACGGAATAAATGAAATGGGAAAAGTAAGGCGCCAAGTTCTTCTTATTGTTGATGATCTAAAGAGCCGTTATTTACTTCTAGACAGTAAAAAAAAAGGGTGTGTAAAAGTCCACGATGTCGTGCGCGATATGGGCATATCTATTGCATCTAGAGATAAAGGTGCTCTAGTAAGCCACAGTGGATTATCTGAGTGGCCAAAGACGGTCACACATGAGCATTATACTGCCATCTCAGTGATATCGGAGAAAATTAAAGAGCTCCCCAAAGGATTGTCATACCCAAATCTTGAGTTTTTAATGTTCCGAAGCTGTACACTTGAGAAACTACCGCCTGATTTTTTTGTGGGAATGGAAAAACTCAAAGTTTTGGATCTCAATAATTTTCATGGCATCCTAACATTTCAACCTTTGAGGAATCTTACTACGTTGGCTCTTGAAGGATTTTGTGGCGTGTTGGATAATGTGTGTGTAATTGGAGACATACTGAATCTAGAAATCCTTAGCTTTCGACGTTCCAAAATCAAGGAGCTGCCAGAAGAAATAGGGGAATTGAATAACTTAAGGTTGTTAGATCTAGAAGGCACTTATTATTTGAATAGAATACCGCGAGGTGTCATATCGCGCCTGGTCCGTTTAGAAGAACTATACATTTGGAACAGCGGTTTTGAGAATTGGGAAGGAGAAGGCGAGGAAAATGCGAACCTAAGAGAGTTTGAGTCCTTGTCCAATTTAAATACTTTGGAGATCTATATATCAGACGATGGGCCTATCCCAAGAGCCCCGATATTTGGGGAACTGAAAATGTACAAATTTTTCATAGGCGAGCTTTCAGGAAATTTCACAAGGGAAGAACCATACGAAAGAGTGCTGTCTGTCTGCCGTTCAACTCCAATCCCTTCATATCCCTTCATAGCCCTCTTGTCGAGTAGTGATTGTCTAATTCTTTACTGGGAAGGATGCAATGATCTGGTGAGAGAGTTGCTACTTCGGAATGGGGTTGGTGGACTCCAACAATTGAAGCATCTGGAAATCTCTTTCTGTGTTACACCAGAGTGTCTTGTCACTACAATGAATCTTTTCCCTATCTTGAAGTACTTGTGTCTTTATTCGCTGTCTTATTTAAGAGAGATATGCCGCGGTCCAGTTCCAACGGGTTCCTTTCGGGAACTTACTAAACTTATTGTCGCAAATTGTGGATTATTGGAAAATCTATTCGAGCTACCAATTGGAGGATGTTTCACTCAACTCAAAATTCTTACCATCAGGTCTTGCATTATGATGAAAGAAGTTTTTCGGAAGCAGCAACGAGAAGATGTGCCTGATGCAACCAAAAGAATCGAGTTCCTAAAGTTGGAAACCTTGGAGCTTGAGGATCTACCAAGTCTTGTTGGTTTTTGTGGAGGGATTGACCAGATTGATTTCCCTAAATTGGAATGCATTAGAGTCGAAAAATGTGGGTTATTGGAAAATCTATTCGAGCTACCAATTGGAGGATGTTTCGCTCAACTCAAAATTCTTACCATCGACTCCTGCAATATGATGAAAGAAGTTTTTCGGAAGCAGCAACGAGAAGATGTGCCTGATGCAACCAAACGAATAGAGTTCCCAAAGTTGGAAACCTTGAAGCTTGAGGATCTACCAAGTCTTGTCAGTTTTTGCGGAGGGATTGACCAGATTGATTTTCCTAAATTAAAAAGCATGGACCTCGAATCTCTAGGAAAGTTCAAGCGCCTCTTCCACAACAAAAGCAATCCGTCTTCCCATTCAGGGCAAAACGACAATTTCGGCTTCCTCTCTCTTTTCCCCCAAAAGGTATGCCTGCCTATCTTTTTCTCCTTATCTTCCCTTTTCATATGCTTTCTTGTTTTGATAAGTGTTCCCAACCCAATTGTATTTGATAAACTTGCATAATTCAAGGACTGCGATAGTCTTTGACTTTGACAGAAACAAAAAATAAAAACATAACCATTGCTGTAAATTGCGGACAGTATAACGGCACTGATCAATTCAGTTGTTTGCAGGTATCATTACCTAACCTGGAGGTTTTAAACATCACTAGGCTTCGGAATCTGGAAACAATAGGACATTGTCCACTTCCAGTGGGGTCAGTGTCCAAATTGAAAGAATTTTCAGTGCAGTGGTGCGGCAAACTGCTGCATGCTTTACCATCACAATTTCTCCCGATGCTGCGAGATCTTGAGATACTCATTGTTGAACGTTGCAACTTACTGGAGGAAGTCTTTGAATCGGAAGGGGTGGATTTTAATGAATCAGACCCAGAGATTTTGTACTCTTCCCTGAAACTTGTCCGATTACTTAATCTACCAAAATTGATTTATATTTCAAAGAGAGATTCCATGGTACTCAAGTACATTCAGACTCTAGAGATTTGCGACTGTGACAGCTTGAGATGTGTATTTGCAGCTACCGTGACGAAAAGCATCCCACAACTCCGTAGGCTGGAGATACGGAGATGCGAGATGCTGTCAAGAATTGTTGCAGAGGAGAATGGGATGGATGAAGTTGAGTTCCCTCAATTGGAAATATTGGTGCTTAGTGGTCTACCAAATCTGAGGAGGTTTTGCGACTCCACTCATCCTTTAGAATTGCCACGGCTAAGCGAGATGGACATATTCTTCTGCCCTAGCATGGATGCATTCTCTTTGGAACCCGTGAGCGCCCCAAACCTCTCCTTGCCAGGCATATCATCAACTAGTAATCTCAATAATGTCATACAACTTTTGGAGAAGGTATGTTTGCCCATCTTTGACGAGTTCTTTATACACACTATGGTTGTATATCCTTTTATTGCCTTCTTTTCTCTTATCTTCTTTCATAGACTGCAATATTAGGTAAATTATTGTAAGAAAAGTAGAAAAAAGAACCATGCATGCTCCAAGCAATTAATACTAGTTATAAGTTCACCTCCCACATGTGCTTTAACCCTCTGGCACGTACTTCTTACTTCTCCTTCTTCCATTGTCCTCATTCTTCAAATCTACTGGAAATTAGTTCCTCTTTAACTACTCTCCTCTCTTTCTCATCCTTAACCCACTGACCCGCCCTTCCATCTTGTCCCTCTAGTCCATTTCGACTCAATTCCGATGCTAGCTTGTACAAGATGGTTCTAATGAAGCCCTGAGATTCTCATGACTGAATTAGAAACAATTCATAAGAAGAGGAGAGTATTGCTATGAGCAATTTGCCGCCTTTCTTTTTTCACCAGGACGTACATTCACACATACTGTTGACTTGAATCAACGGTGTTGACGAATTCTTTGTATACACTATGGTTGCATATCCCTTTCTTGCCTTCTTTTCTCCTCTCATCTGTCATAGACTGCAATTTTTAGCTAACTTTAAAAAGTAAAAAAGAAAAAGAACTATGCAAGCTCCATGCTGTCAAAAAGTGTACTCTATATAACAGATCAATTTTTCTCCAAATAGTATGCTGTGGTATCGTGTATTTTGCGAGTAATTTTTAGTTTGGGTTGAAAGCTTCATTGTAGATCCATCAGTAGAAATGTATTTGCATACTTGTACAATTGCTTCCTTCAATTGTAACATTTATAGACTAGAATTTATCCCAAAAGTTTCTCACAGTACTTTGGCATACTGGCAGTAAGACTGTCATCCCCGTTGCATATGCGCATGAAATTGACAGCTATTGCTCAAAAGGCACGACCTGTTTCTCTCCAAATGTTTGTAATTTTCATGTTTGGGAACTTGATTATCTCCTTCTCTGAGTACGATTCTAAGCAATTGAAGAAAAAACCTGCTAGAGTAGGCATCCTTTATGGAATACTTTCCGTGTTCCTTCGCTTCATGACTATATCCTTGCTCAAAAAACTAATAGAACCTTGGAATGCCTCTAATCATTCTTTGAAAACTTATATTCAAGTATCATACACCACCGGAGGATATTTTTCAAGTAGAGCCTTATAACACAGATGTTAGTGTTACATGAGTGGTTTCTGTTGCAATATTGAGAGAGAGATAGAAGAAAATTTGTGTTGATAGTTACTAATTACTAGATCAATGGGGGATTATGTAGGAAAACCCTAACAATAGCAACACCTGAGTATTGGCCTGGGTACCCAAAAATCAAAAGAGCCATGGAGATCATGTGTGCTTGAGTCCATCCGTGCATGCGGTAATATGCTCATTGGATTGTTAGTTTAGCATATGTTGGACATTCATTAAAGGCAAAACTAATACCAAGCTAAGGCATAAATAAACAAACAACTCTGAAAGATTTCTTCTTGGGTTAGGATTCTATTCTTCCTCGTTTATTATTTTTATGTTATGAAAATATAGTCTTTCGGCTTTATTTTAGACTTGGTTATATGAACATAGTGAAGGTGTCGCTCCTTTTGAGTTTTGGCCCTATGGCCCGATTCCCATATTGAGTTGCAGATTTATGCAAGCATGCACGCGTGCGATGCGTGTATTGTTTCCTCAATTTATTAAATAATTCTCAATCACAAACTCATATGAAACCATCAATTGTCTTCAAGGAGCGGAGCAAGGAGGAGGAGCGGAAAAAGGAGGTGCAGAGAGAGGCGTTGGCCGAGTACATGAGAAAGGAGGAGGAGAAGCGGAGAAAGAGAGAGGAGTGGAGAATGGAGTGGTTGAGAAAGCAGTACAAGAAAAGTTCGATTAACCAGCGTGTTGGAAGGCGCTTCATGAAGGCGCCACACAACAAACCAATGAAGGCGTTCTAAAAACGCCGGATAACTTGTTCTCACCGCGCGGCTTGTTGAATCTGTTAGCTTCCCAAGGGCACGCGTCTACTCAAATCCTCAAAGAAGTACACGAGTAATCTCTCTCCCCTTTCTCTATCCTGCCTCTTTTTTCTCTCATCAATCTATTGATTTGTTCCATCTTTTGCTGACTAACTCTCTTAGATCTCTCTCTTTTCAATAGCTTGATTGGATCTTTGTGGTCGCGATTACAGTCGAAATCTTACCAACTCATATTGGATCCCCTAACTGCTCGAATGATTTCTCTAAATGAAACTCAGAGGCTTCAAGGTTGCGGTTTCAATGCTCTAGCTGCGGTTTTTGTGAGGTTTGGATTTCTGTTCTTTATTTGTTTTTTCGGTTTTTCAATCGCTTTAATGTCTTCTCGTCTCAAGATTGGAGTCCTAATAACCAGATCGGAGCTCTAACTAGTCGCATGTCCTCAAGACGGAACTGAGAGGCTTCATTGTAGATGTTTGAAAGCCCTAGCTATGGTTTTTGCGAGGTATGAATTCTGCTCTTTATTCTCTGACTCACTGAGAGGCTTCATGGTTGAGGTTTCAATGCACTAGCTATGGGTTTTTTTCGAGGTTTTAATTCTGCTCCTGCTCTTCATTTTATTTTCATCTTTTCTATTACCTAAATTATGGATTTGTCAAGGATTTTCCAACTCTCGATTTGGGTAAGGATTTGAGTAAAACTCAAATCGGTATGGTTTGGTTCAAGGACTGGAGTGGGATTTGGGGGGTTTTTCACTCAGATTTTGAATTTGATTATGGTTCTGAGTAAGGAGTGGAGAAGCTCTAACACCGATCAAATTTCTTGCTCGAATGAGTAAGAAAAACATCTCATAAGAGAAACTGAATGACCGGGAAACAAAATCAAAAGACCCATGGATGTTACGTGCTTCTGTCCATCCGTGCATGCGGGTATATGTTCATCGGATGGTCAGCTTAGCAAATGTTGGGCAGTCATTAAAAGAAAATCTAATACCAAGTTAAGGCACAAATAAACAATCCACTATGTGAAAAAAAATTATTCGTTTTATCTTTTTCCTTTTTGGTACAACATAGTCTTTTGGCTTTATTTATAGACTTTGGTTATATAGACATAGTAAAGTTATGGCTCCTTATGAATTTCGGCTATGCGACGTGCGTGTTGTTTCCTCATTTTATTAAATACTTGTCACACAAGCTCATCTATGAAACTATATATTGTTTAGGAGGAGCGGAGAAAGGAGGAGTGGAGAAAGTGGGAGGAGGTGAAGAGAGAGTGGGGGGGGACTACTAGAGAACGAAAGAGGAGGAGCGGAGAATGGAGGAGGAGGAGCGGGGAATGGAGGCAGACGTGGATGAGGACGAGGAAGTAAGTTCTAAGTGGATTCTAGTTTTACGCGTTTCTACAATTTAATTGATTTTACTAATCTTTTCTTTGATTTAATTTGCTTTGCTTTGTTTGTGCCACTTTTCAGCTTTAAGAAGAAGAAAAAGATGATTAGATGATGATGATGGCGATGCCCTGACAGTGACGGCTTTCTTTCCCTTACTAGTAAAGGGGGCGCAGGACGTTCGCGGAGTCCGTGCCTTCCGTACCACCACAAGAATGGTCGTTCTTGGGTGGATCCCGCTCCTATACATAAGGGATAGGAGGACGGGGGCCGGGCCTATCGTATCAAAAGGTCGTAGAAAGAGAACCCAGCCATCTATTTCATTCGACGTTCCGGGGCAGGGGCTCGCGGTGCAAAAATTCGACAAGGCCAAGAGGAGGAGCAACAGATCCGAAAACAAAAAAACAAAAAAGGTTCTAATAGCAAATGTTTGGAAGGATCTCATGAATAGAAGGGCCAAGACTTCATCCTAGCCCAACGCACTTTTCTTGAATATGTTTCTTAGTTGCAACTTCTTCTTCATAGCGATTAACTAAATATATTTGTACAAAAATGTATTTTCTATGTTTTCGTAGGAATTCTTGTTATTTTCTGAAAATCCTGTATGTAATTTAAACAATTAAACAAAGATGAAACAACTTTTAAAAAATCCTTTGTAATCAAATCTATAATCTACAATTCGTAATCCAAGATCTACAAATAGTTGGCACCTAGCTATACCAAATGCAATTACTAGAGTTTGTTATGCATAATACTTGCGCGCCTTATTCCTTTTTTTTATTTTTTTTTTTCTTTCTACACGCACCTTATTCTTGAAACTCAAATTTCATGCATTTGTTTTTGGGGTCCGTTTTTTGGGAGGACATAATAAAGGGGTTTTTACTTCAATGAGGACATCAACTTTTTCTTTAATGTCAAAAGGACAAATCTCCCACACATTTCAAAAATGCCACCGTTAGCCCATAAAAGTGCCTAAACCCCCCAAACCCTATGAAAGTGTCTAAACCTCCAAACCTAATGAAAGTGCCTAAACCTAAATCCTAGGGTACCCTATGAAAGTGCCTAAAACTCTAGAGTATCCTATGAAAGTGCCTAAACCACTAAAACCCTATAATTGAAAGTGCACCCTAAACCTAAACCCTAAGGTACCCTATGAAAGTGCCTAAAACACTAGGGTACCCTATGAAAGTGCCTAAACAACTAAAACCCTATAATTGGAAAGTGAACCCTAAAGTGCCTAAACCCAAAATGTCTAAACCCACTATAATCTACCCCAAATAGCCTAATCCCATTAAAATTGAACTTTAAAATTGAACGCAACTCCAAAATTAAAGAGACAATTAATTTTGTCCCACTCAGGACCTGTTTGGTTCTTTTTTACTTCTTTGCAATGGAAATAATTGTGTGCGAGCGTGCCAGAGAGAGTTTCAATCTCCTCCCTCAGATTAACTTTGGAAAAACCAAATCTAATCAGGCGATTGTGTTTTATTGGTTCAATTACCTCAATTAAGAGGATTTTTTCAACAAGTGAAGAAATATAAACCAACAAACTTAGGAAATCGAAGAACAAAAAGAAACAAGATACTTTGATTACCAAACCAAAGATAAACTTACTTCAAAATCGTCTCCAACTTCAGATACAAGAACTTCGAACGGGTGATTGTTACAAGAACAACCAAGATTAATCCTAACTACTTCCTAATCTACTTCCTAAACTATTTCGAACTGAGTTCGAGATCCTAAAACTACTTCGAACTGGGTTCGAAATCCTAAACTACTTTGCCAATGAACAAACCAAGCATCAGTTTTTTGATAGCTGTTTGTTGAAGATTTGTCCGGGGCTTTTCACTCTTCAATTTCTTCTATTTATAGACGTTGCTTGTAATTTGAACTTCCCGCTCAATGCATTTGAACATTGGCTTGCTTCGAACTTTAACTTCCACTCTTCATGTTGGCAGTTGTTTCCTCCTCCACGTCTGAATTTGAATCCTTCTAATTCTTCCTTCAGAAGCTTTGATTTTAACTCTGTGCAATTGTTTCAACAAACTCAAATGATTAAACAATAAGATGAATAACTGCCTTTCGACAAATATTCCACGTGTTATAACTGCCAGTTTGCTTCGTTACCCAAGTTCACACGTGGAGTTTACACGTTTAGCAGTTAAAATCATGTTTCGAAACCATCCTTTACGTCAGCAATGGCTTGTACCTGCCAATAACTGCTTTTCATCTTTGGCTTCAATACTACATCGTATTTAATCATTTACATTCCTTTAATCCAGTGTGTTTTTATCAACATGTAATTGCCAACGTTTGGCATTTTCCATTACGTGTCAATTAATTATTGGATTTGTTAATTTTATATGTAAACATACCCCCCACATTAACATCTTTGTTCAAGGAATTTGAATAAGTGTTAATGTGCCTTTTGCCGCTTCGAATTCCTGTAAACTTCCAAAGCAGAAGTTATTGGCAGTTCTCACCACTTCCAATGATGCAGTTGTAATCGATTCTTACGGTCTCTGTGAGAGGTTCATAAAAAATGGGCAGTTAACACCCACGTTCCTCATTTACAAGATTTGAATCGTTTCAAATTCGGATTTTAAGTTTATAAAAGCACTCAACCACTGGTAAAATGGATCACCAATCTTTATTCTAATCTTGCTTTTATCTTCTTAAGCTAAACTTAACCATGACCAACGTTTCTGACACTCAAAATGCCTTCGAACGCTTGATTATTCAAGACCCAACCCCTATCAATACTAACAATGCTGTTACACCAATTGTTGGTGAAATTCGAAGGGATCGTTCTTTTGTTTTGGTTCAAGTAGAGGATTCCGAACCTATTGATCCATGGAACCCTCCCATTTCTCCTTCTTTCAAACCCTTTCTGTGGGGTTTACCATCTGAAATAGTGGTAGTAAAATGGATGACCCTGCTGGTTACAAGGGTTGGAGCAAATACCGCTCATTGGCTATGAGTAGATATTTATCTCCTCTTATTAGGCGTGATCCTAATATCATGGTACTTGACAGTCTTATTGCCACCTGTCTTACTCCCATGTTCTTCAAGGTGTGTGAAGATGAAAAATCTGGCTTCGCTGGCTATGGTGAACTCAAACAGAAAGCCAAGAGCCAATACATTTATTGGTTAAATGAGGTTCGAAGGCCTCATTTTGAGGGTAAATTTGTTGATCCTTCCAACCTTTCCCTTCGAAACCTTCCTGACCATCCAGATTGGTTTCAAGAATTGAAGAGTATCAACTTCGATCCCACTATATTTCAAGCTGATTACTCTTACTCACTTTACCCACAATCTGATTCTGTTAGAGCCAAAGAACTATTGGCTGCTTTTGCATTCTTGGATATAGGGATTCTTGCAGAAGACATCCCTTGTAAGAATTTCTTATGGGCATGTGAAACCATTCAATGCTCAGTTTCTACATTAACTGGCTATTTTCTTCATTCTTTTCTAAGCCAGTTTCCCCTCCTTCGAATGTGGATGAAAAACAACAGTGCTGCTCATGTCTTCAACCAAGACCTTCATGACTATGAGATAGCACATGATCAGGTTGTCAAGCTTCATAATAAGATAGAAAATCTGAAAGGAAAGCCTTTCGACATTCCATCTGGGATCTCCAAGAGACTTCGAAAGAGGTTCAAAAGCTATGCAAAGAGGAATGCTCTCAAGTTGGCCAAGCTCGAAGCCAAGGCCAAAGCTCTGGTCTTGAGGATCAGGCCTCTGATTGAGAAAAAACTCAAACTAGATGGAGAAGCTGAGGTCAGGATAAAGGAAAAAGAATTTTTTGATTTCACCTGGGCAAAATTTCATGCTTTGGTGACTTGGAGCTTTCCTCACTATCTCCAAGTTATTCCTACTCCAACTGCTGCTCCATCAAAGTAGATTTAATTTTCTTCGATTGTAATAGGATTTCCCTTTGCAGCATGTAAATTCTTCTATGTTAATGCAATTTTCAGTTTTTATGGTTTATTCTACACTTTTCAATGCCTTTCGAAGCATTCGTATGTACTTTAAACCAGTTCGAACTACTGAAAAATCACGCATGAAGATATTAAACCAATAAGGAATGGTTTGGAAAACTTTAAATGATTTAAAATTACAAAGAGATATCGTATACGGGTTAAAGTTTAAACTTGGGCCTAAAATAATATAAGCCCAATTGCTAAAATAGAATATTTGACCCGAATCGGCACATCGCTTCGTCACAAAGTATAAATCTAGGGCTTGAACCGCTTTCATTATACATTCAAACCTTCAAGCACTCTGCCTTCCCTCCTAGGTCTCCAAACTCTTACAAACATGGCTTCTGGAAGTGAAATGCTCGAAGACACTCCTTCCCTTGTTCTTAGGAAGCTAGTGACCAGAGAAGTTTTAAAATCTCAGTCTGATGCCGGCGAATTACAAAACCGTACTTTCATCGAACACCCTATTTTACCTAACACTCAAATCCTTGGGCCTTCATTTCGTGACCTTCCTTTAGATTTCACATCATGCTACCCCGTTCTTGAACAGAGTGATCTTGTGAAAGACAGACTCTTATACTTCTCCAAATGGGATAAGAAGAATTTTGTCTGCTGGCCCAACTATGACAAAGAGTGGGAAGCCTGGACCGAACGCATGTTCAAGGCCAAGGAGAAGGAATTAACAGATATCGGGCTATCACATGTCATTATCTTTCTTCAAAATGGTATTTTACAAAATCCTTCTCTCATACATGCTGCCTTGGCCTTCTGGGACCCATCATTCAACTATTTCAGATTTAACTGTGGGATGATGGCTCCCACAGTTTTAGATGTAGCTTTCCTCATTGGACTTCCTCCCCATGGCCTTTTCTTCGACATTGCCTCATCTACTGAAGTCCCTTTCCTGGGTGAGATTGAGTATGATGGAAAGAATGCCTCTTATAGCAGATTCCTACATGCTGAAAGGAGATTTTCGGATGCAGTATCTGATAGTGAGATGTTTGCATATATATGGTATACTTTGTGTAAAATGGTCTTTTGCCATGGTGGCAAGAAAATGGTGTTGGAATTCGCACCTTTAGCCTATGTCCTTTCGAAAGGTGAAACCATTGATTTGGCTTCTTATTTCCTAGGTTATGTATACAAGGCAGGGTTTGATAATCACACTAAACCTCTTAATCAAAATCTAGGAGGCCCTCTCTGGTTTCTGCAAATATGGTTGTTAGCTTATTTTCCAGACCAAAAGGTTGCAGAAAGGTCTCCTTTGAGCATTTATGGGGACAGGTATACCATTTTGGCTTCAACTCCCCTTACCTTGACTGGATATTTACAATATTTTCACCAGCTAAGAGAGGACAAAGAAGAAAGAGAATTTACTCCATTTCATCACTGGGGTATTGGGCCAAAGTGGATAAGCAGACTTATGGAACAAAGGGGTAGTCCTGCCTATCGTGAAGCATGGGCAAGCATTCTTCTTCCAAGGGAAATCATCATAGGAGCTTATGTGGGTGGTTGCAGACAAGCTCATGCTGAAATCTATTGTCCTGCACAGTTTGCCAGGCAATTTGGATTGGTACAGGCTGTTCCTTGTCCTTATCCAGGTGAAATCAACATTGATCTTACTTCAAGAAACAAAACTGATAGGGATCAAGTTGCAATTTCTAATGCAAAGTTTAAAAACTCTAGAATAAAATTTCAACCATACCTATTTACTATCACCGTAGAGCCTCCTCTCCCAACATTTTCTAGATGGTGGCACAATTCGATGGAATTATATTACGAGTCTGCACCTGTCAAGACTTTTACCAAAGATATTGGTGTTGGTATTGAAGAAGTAACTCATTCTAATTCAGTATCAAATAATGATTCTGGGAGAAGTCCAAGAGATACATCTCGAACAACTCGTCAAGAGGAAACCCCAGAAGTGCAATCTTTTGCCTCAAAGCCTGCTGCTTTGAATGTCGAACCTCTTCGATCTGTACCACAAATAGTGACAAGATCTCAGCAACAAAGAGCTATACGCACTCCTTCTCCACCAGGTAACCCTTAATGGTTTGTGTGAGTGTTATGGCTTCGAATTTGTTATTCTTTACTCAATGATTCAAAATACAGAGGCTGGTCATAAGAAAAGGCTGAGAAAAGAGAGGGCAACTGCTCACACTTCTGTCTCTCCAAGTTCGGAACCAGGTAGCCCCTTATTCCATTAACTCCTACCAATTCTTTGGTTCTTCGAAAGATACCAACCTTCTATTGCCCTTTTCAAAAGCCAAGAAAAAGAAGAAAACTTTGGCTCCCAAGGAAAAATTTGGCCAAAAGGACACCACACTCGCTGAAGCTTATGAGGCTTCAAAAAGAAGACGAAAAATCTTACTTGAAGAGCCAGAGGAAGAAGAGACTGAAAATGTTACTACAAACCAATTTGAAAAGGGTAAGCTGTTGTAACTTTAATTTCATCAATGCCTTCAAACTTCACTTTGACTTCTCCATTTCATATACTGACTTAATTTCAGAAAGGAGGACAAAGTCCAAGTATGCTGAAGCTCCTACATCACCTACACAAGTATTTGAACCTGAGGCTGTATCTGAACAACACATTTCTGATTCACCTGTAGCTATGACTAAACAGGCCATTTCTGAAGAACCTCTGAACATTGGCTTTGATCAATCCTCTGAGGCTGATATACCTATTCAATTTGGAGCTGATTTCTCAACTCCAAAAGATGACAGGAGCTTATTTCCTGAGATTTCACCAAGCATCTCAACTGTCAAAACCATTGATCATCCTGAAATGGTGATTGAGGGAGCAGGCCCTAATCCAGCCCCAAGCGTTATTACTTCAAGGACAGAGGTATTGTGAACTATTTGTATTTCAAACTTATGACAACCACCCCTTTTCTAAAAAGATCAAGCCTGAATATGTTTATACATCTTCTTAGCAGGAAACTGGTGCTTCTACTAGCACCTCTATTGGTGACCTTTCTTCATTGGAGCAATTCAGGCTAAGAGTGAGTGATTTCTGTCGAAGAATCACCAATCCCCAAGCTCCAATTCCCTCTTCTGAATCTCCTATCAACCAACTCAAGGTCCAGTATAGCTCATCTCTTTCTGAGTTGGTCAAGCCTACCTTTACTCCAGAAGAGATTCAAGAACTAAAGGAGATCCTCCAACGACTCACAGAGCTGATTTTTGAAAATTTGGCTGAAGGAGGCTTAAAAGTCCATTTGGATATATGCTGTCAAGCTGCTTGGGCACTGAAACCTGCTTCTCAAGAGCTTCATAAACAACTTCTGGATAGAGCTTCTGAGTTTCAAGTGAAAGCTCATCAACTTTGTGAAGTTCAAGAGAAGCACCTTCTGAGAGAAAATTTGAAGGCAGCATTATCCAGTGCAGATGATGAAGCTCGAAGTGTAATTTCTTCTCATGATCAAGATATCATCAGGCTTCGTCATCTGAAAGAAGAAGAAGCTCGTCTAGAAGCAGCCTTGCTTCAAGTTAGAGGAGAGATTGATAAGACTACCTCCAATATACAAACCTCTATGAGCAGAGCTTCTCAATCAATTGTAATTATTAAAGATCTTAAAAGTCAACTACAACAGACCTCTGATCAAAAGGAAATTTATGACTTTGTTTGTAGCAGAGGTGCTCATGTATGGAGTGACTTAAAGGATACCATTGTACAGTTTCTAAGTAATGAATGAAATGTTTGTTTTCTCTCAATTCCATTACTTTATAACTGCTTGGATTATTGATCTTATTGGTTTAAATTTGAGTTCAGACCATAACCTTTGCTTGTTTCTTATGATTCATCTTGAATAGCACAAGCAAAACAAAAGACAAACTACACTTAGTTTTATCTTCTACTAAAGGATTCCCAAATAGTTGGGAAATAGGCCTTTAGATATCTTCCATTAATCTTTCTTCTATGAACATAACCATTTAAATCTTTCAAATGATATGCCCCTCTTTTAAGAACTCTATGAATTTGGAAAGGCCCTTCCCAATTTGGGGCCCACTTTCCAAGTCCTTGCTTTCTTTCTTTGACAGGTAACACTACTTTCCATACTAAATCACCTATATCAAAGCTTCGAACAGCCACTTTCTTGTTATAACTTCTAGCCACTCTTGACTTTTGCAGCAGAATTTGATTCAGAGCTTTAATCCTTTCTTCATCTACCTCTTCGAGCTCCATATTCATTGCTTGATAGTATGCTCCAATATCCAAATCATTTTGAGAAGCAACCCTTTGTGATCTCACCACGATTTCCATTGGTAAAACAGCATCATGCCCATAAGTTAAGGCAAAAGGAGTAGTACCTGTACTGGCTCTTTTAGTGGTTCGATATGCCCATAATACATTTAAGAGCAAGCTTGGCCATTCCTCTGGATTTCTATCAACCATTCTTTGAATACCTCTTTTGATAATCTTATTGGTTGATTCTGCTTGGCCATTTGACTGAGCATAATAAGGAGTAGAATTAATCAAAGAAACTCCATGAGAAGCTGCAAAAGCCTTCACTGCTTTACCTTCGAAAATGGATCCATTATCTACTGTTATAGTTTCTGGAGATCCAAACCTATAAACAATATTCTTAATAAATTCAATTACCTGTTCTTGAGATACACTTTCAAAAGCTTGAGCCTCCGCCCATTTAGTAAAATAATCAGTGGCAACTAGAATGAACTTATCACCACTTCTAGAGGCAGGGTAGATCATGCCAATCATATCCATTGCCCAACCTCTAAATGGCCAAGGCTTAACTACATATTGCAACTCAGTAACAGGTAATCGCTTGAGAGGCCCTGTCTTTTGACAAGCTTGGCATCCTTTTGCATAATCAATACAATCTTTAAGGATAGTAGGCCAGTAATATTCATACCTTCGAATTAACCATCTCATTTTGATGCCTGCTTGATGAGCCCCACAAATACCTTCATGGACCTCTGCCATAATTCTAAAGGCGTCTACCTTGCCTAAACATTTAAGCAATAAACCATCTGCTCCTCTTTTGAACAACTCTCCATTGTACATAATGTAATTTACAGATCTTAACCTTGTTGCTCTATCTGTTTTAGCATCAGGTTTTGTTAGATAATCTATCAGTGGGTGTCTCCAATCGTTCGAACTAGGAGAAGTAGTAATTTCACATACTTCGAGATCAGTATATCTATGTTTAAGCATTGATAAGGATTTCCTTAAAGTCAACTGACAAAACTCTTTGCTTTCATCAGTGATAAACTTGAATCCTGATGCTCTTTGTGCTACTGCATCTGCTTCTTCATTAAAGAATCTCGGCACATAAGTGAAGGTAATCATATGAAATTGTTTAATTAACAGTTTCACATACTGATGATAAGGTTTTAAGCCAACACTATGGCAACCAAATTCTCCCTTTACCTGGTTTATAATCAATTGAGAGTCTCCGAACACCTCAACTATATCAACCTTCAAAGCAAGCAATAGCTCTAACCCCATGATTAAGGCTTCATATTCTGCTTGATTGTTGGTACATTCCCCCTCATTTATCCGAAACCCAAATTTGGTTTTTAAACCTTGAGGAGACTCCAAAACAACTCCAATTCCAGCCATTTGAGATGTTTTTGAACCATCGAACCACATCTTCCATGGTTTAATTGTTACAATGTCAACATCTGCTATTTCAGGAGTCTCTATTCCGTTTGGATGATCAGCCAAAAAATTAGCCAAAGCTTGTCCTTTAACTGATTTTTGAGAAACATACTCTAGATTGAATTCAATTAAAGATACAATCCATTTCCCAATTCTGCCACTAAGTACAGGTTGAGACAACATATACTTCATAACATCAGTCTGGGAAATTACATAAGTTACTCTAGGCATCATATAGTACCTGAGTTTCTTCGAAGCAAAAAACAAAGTTAAACATAACTTTTCTACTGCAGAATACCTACTTTCACAATCATTAAGAAACCTACTTAGATAATAGATAGCTTGCTCCTTTCCTTCTTCATTATCTTGAGCCAATAGAACTCCAATTGAGTCATGGTTTGTTGCCAAGTAGAGCTTAACAGGCTCTCCCTTTTTAGGTGGAACAAGAACTGGTGGATTGATCAAGTACTCCTTGATGGCCTTGAAAGCATCATCATGCTCTTTTGTCCATTCGAAGTCCTCTCCATCCTTCAGTTTCAACAAAGAAGAAAAGACTTTAGTTTTCCCTGCAGTGTTAGATATAAACCTTCGAAGAAAATTCAATTAACCAAGAAATTTTTGAAGTTCTTTCTTGTTTGAAGGAGGTTTAGCTTCTAAAATAGCTTTAGCTTTATTTTTATCAACTTGAATACCTTTGCTATGGACCAAATACCCTAGAAAGTTTCCTGCCATTACTCCAAAAGCACATTTAGCAGGATTCAACTTCAATTGAGATAATGCTTCATCTTAGAAAAGGCTATCTTCAAATGCTCTACATGATCATCAATAGATTCTGATTTAACAATGATGTCATCTATGTAGCATTCCAGAAAACCCCCAACTATTTCATGGAAGATAGTGTTCATAGCCCTTTGATAAGTAGCACCAGCATTTTTCAATCCAAAAGGCATCTTGGCCCACTCGAAGGTCCCAAGATTACCAGGGGCTCTAAATGCAGTTTTATGTACATCTTCTTTGGCTATACAAATTTGATTATACCCTGAATGACCATCCATAATAGACATAATTTTGTGGCCTGCAGAACTGTCCACCAACATGTCTACTACAGGCATTGGGTATTCATCTTTAGGGGTGGCAGTATTCAGATTTCTAAAGCCAATACACACCCTAATCTTCCCATTTTTCTTGATAACAGGAACAATATTTGATAACCATTCTACATATCTTGCTGTTCTGATAAAACCTGCATTCAAAAGGTTTTGAATCTCCTTTTTTACCAATAAAATGGTTTCAGGAGACATCTTTCTTGGAAGTTGTTTGAAAGGTTTGCAATTAGATTTAATCGGCAATTTATGTTCAACTAAATCTCTACTCAAACCTGTTAATTCTTTATAACTCCAAGCAAAGCATTCTTTGTTCTCCTTGAGCACTGCGATCAATTTGGCCTTCGAAACAGCATCGAGCTCTCTGTTGATCTGAACAGTGTTTTGAACAATTCCATCTCCCAATTCCACTTCCTCTAAAGGATCTTGGGAATCGACGTAGCCTAAAAAAGCTTCTTCGAATCCGGTTGGCTTCAACCCCCAGTCAAATTTTTCAGCCAATAATTCCTCCCAATCATTTGTTTCTTGTAACTTTTGCTCTATTTCTAGAGCCATGAATTTAACTAAAGCCAAGGAGTTGGCCTCTTCGAACTCTGTCTTGGACTCACATCCAAGCAGCCTCATCTGGTGAGTTGTCTGATTCATAATCAACTGCTTGTTTAAGCTTAGACTTTAACTCTGCCAATTCTCCAATTTCCAACACACTGGATGGAGGGGTGGCAGGTTGTGCAATTTCACTTAGAGGAATGATCTCAGGCTTATACATTTCAGCCTCTGCACAATTTGCTGAAGTACTGAAGGGATGTGGATCTGCTTTCACCTCTTCGACCCCTACTTCTTTCCCATTTTCATACTTCACAATCATCAAGGCTTGATGCATCGAAGATGGAATACAGCCATTGACATGAATCCAATCCCTACCAAGTAGAGCATTATACTTACTTGTAAAAGTATCTACCACAAAAAAGGCTGTATCAGTTTCCACTCGGCCAACTTTCAGGCGTATAGAAACAATTCCTTTAGGGCTTTTACTTTCACCAGTAAAACCAGCAATGGATGTGCTTGTTGGGATCAATCGAACCTTTTCTTTCCCCAACTTCTTCAAAGTCCTAGAAGGTAAAATGTTCACTGCTGCACCATTATCTACCAAAACTCTGTTTAACAAAATCCCATCAAACAATGCAGATATGTATAATGGCTTTAAATGGTGCCTCATATCATTCGAAGGTGATTTGAAGGGATAAGAAAGATCAGCACAATTCAAATCCACAATCAAAGGATACTCAGCATTTATTTCTGTTTCTAGGACAAAAACTGCCCTTTCCTTAGAAGTCACTTCTGGTTCTTCTATAGCATTAGCCATAACCAGAAGCTCTTCTTCTTCTTCTTCCTTTTGAATCTTGGATATCAAGGCTCCCCAACCATCATTCCAACCATTATCATACGTAAGGCTATACTCTTCATCACTTGATACATCAATGATTTCCATAGGAGCAACTGTTGGTTGTAGTGCTCTTCGAACTGGTGAACAGTCTGGTCCAAAAGGCCCAAAATCAAATGAAGGAGCAACCATGTTAATTTGAACCTCAGGCAAGGTCCCAAACTGAATGGTCCTTTTTTCCTGTACTGGTAATTCTGATCCACCCTCTATTGTGTCCATCTTCTCAGGAAACTCCACTGCAGAAGTCTCCATGGGGGACAATGTTTCAACAGGTGATGAATTCATTCCTCCACCTTCCTCCTGTTCCACTATCATGGCCTCTAATAAGCCAGATTGATAGCTTGCCAAGGAATTTGGTAAAGCTGGACTATTTCGAGGTACCTCACTGTCCATTCTTGCAGCCAGACTTTCCAGTGTTTCCCTCTCTGATTGAGTAAACCCCTTTCGAAGAGATTCTTCAGAATCTTCCCTTCAAAGTCTGTTAAACCTTGGGTTAAACTTATCACCCCCATTATGATTATCCTTGGAAGCATATTCTTCCATTTGGAAGCTAGTATACCTCCTTTGCAACTTCCTCTTCTGAGTTCTTGTCAACATAGGAATCATTTGAGGTGTTTTGGTCTTTGGATCTCTAATTACTACCCATTGACCAGCAGGAATGTTTGGAGGTTTAACCATCTTGTTTCCAACTTTAGAAGGGGTTTTATATCCTTGGAAGAGTTCTGGTTTAACTTTCTTTAAAAACCAATCAGGAACTCCTTTTACCAAGGTGAATTGTTCCCCTTCTCCTTTAGTTTCTTGGTCCATTAGGGCCTTTCCAGTGTTGACCTTCTTCAGAGGAGGATAATCCCTCTTCGAAGCTGATGGAACTGGACTCGAAGGTACATTTCTCTTTGATACTGGCCAAGACTTCTTATTTCTTCCATGACTTGGGCTTATCCATGGTCTTCTTTCATTATTCTGGTCCAAAGCCTTCCTTTCCATCCTTTTTGGAAAGAAATCAACCCCCTGTCGATCCAAATCTTTGAAAATCAGATAATTAGCCCTGCATTCCATACATAAGCATTCCAGAAAGGATGCTTCAAGCATAGGAAGATGAGATTGCTTAAAACCCTTCTTAGAAGAACTTCCCGTTGCATAATCTTGCCGGTGAGTCTTCCCATCATTACTTCGAAGTTGGCCAACTTTTGGCTTTCCTCTTCCAAACTGAATAGAGTTCATCCCAACATGAACTCGTCTGTTTTGTCATACCTCTTGAACTGTTTTGGCCAAAGAAGTTGGCACATTGGTATTAGCAGTTACTTCTTCAATCTTTGGAAATGGATCTGTGTCTATTCCCATGGTCTTTTCTGGAAACATGATCCTTCCTTTCTTAATTTGCTCCTGAATCCTGTCACGGAAGACATTACAATTCTTAGTTGAATGAGTCCAAGAAGCATGCCATTTGCAATAATTCTTTCCCTTTGTTTCTTCCAAAGTTGGAAGTTTAACATTTTCAGGAAGTTTGATAAACTTTTTCTTCAAAAGGTAATCAAAAATTTCATCTGCTTTTGACACATCAAATGAATACACTTTGCTAAATGCTTTCTTATTAGTCCTTGGTGCTATGGAAGAATCCTTTCGAACTAAACATTCACACACACAAGGATCATGCTCAACAATTTCAGCAGCATCAATTTCATAAGTAGAGTCTTTATAATAGGTTGAATAAGAAGAGTTGTTCCTATCGACATCTTCTTCTAACAAAGATTCATATCTAGAAGCTTTGTAAGTTAAATCAACCAAATCTCTAAACTCAGTAGAGTCGAACTTCTTCCTAAGTTCTCTACTCAAACCATCTTGTGCTATCCTCACAAATTCAACTTCTGGTAATTGAAGTTTACACTTGTTTCTAGCCTTTTTAAACCTAGCAATAAAGTGAGCAGCCTTTTCATCAGGCTTTTGCTTTAACCTTGCTAAATCAGCCATAGTGACTTCAGGTTCAGTTTGATAAAACTGTGCATGGAATAATTCTTCCATTCTTTGCCAATTTGGAACTGACTCTGGTGTCAAATTAGAGTACCATTCAAAGGCTGTTCCTGTCAAAGAGTTAGAAAACAATTTCAACTTAACAAACCCATTATTGCCTAATTCTTTGCATTGAGCCGTAAATCTAGCAATATGCTCAGTTGTTGATTGTTTTCCATATCCATGGAATAAAGTAAAATCTGGGATTTTGAACCCCCTAGGGACTTCGAACTGCCTATCTATCCATTCTGGATAGGGCTTTCTATAAATTTGAGTTTGTATTCCTCGGTTTAGAGGTCCATATACCTCTTGCATGAGGCCTAATATCTCATCTCGAAGGGCTGGACGTTCTCCTAGAGGCACTCTTGTATTAACAGGTGGCTCCCAAGTAGCATTTCTAGGCATGTTATCTTCTGGAAACCTCTGAAAAGGATCATCAAAAGGCCTATGTTGCTTAAAACCTCCTTCTTGCTTTGCAAGAGGTTCATATAAGTGGTTCGAATGTATCCTACCCATTTCTGGTATTCCTGCATACTTAGGAATTCCAATCTCTGGATTATACCTTTTTGCATTGGTCCTATCTTTCTCATTAAAATGACTTCCAGGAGTGAATACATACTCATCAAACCCGTAATCATTGTTTCTAAAACCCTTATCCTCATTTAAACCATCAAAGTTTGGTTCGAATGGGACATTAGTGTTCTGTTTGAACACTTTCTTAGGTTTAGGAGCTTGATAATTATGAGTTTTTGCAGGTTCATACCATGATTCTGGTATATCATCTACATCTATAGGCTCTTTTCCAGGCCTTGATTTAAATTTGCTTGTACTAGCCTCTCCTTTATCCTTCTCAAATGAAGGCAAAGGATCATGCCTAAGCCCTGATTGCTCTTCTAATTTTTGTAACATAAGCTTCTGGGTTTGAGCCAATTCTTTAAATGTGGCAATCATTTCAGCGAACTGACTAGATGACACATTTTCTCCAACTTCTGGATTCTTTGGGTCTTCCACATGTACAGTTCTGTTATTTCTAGTATTCATTCGAGAACTCTGGCCAATCCCTGCATTTAAGTCTTGACCAGTACGAGTCTCTGGTCCAATTTGTAGGCCTTCGACTTGTTCGTTCTCTTTAGAATTAACATTGTTCTCATCTTCTGGCGTTTGGCCAACCTGAGAATCATCCGCTTGCTTCCTAAGTTTTGGAGCCATTCAACACTTTCAGGAGTCCCACCGGGCGTGCCAAAAAATGTGTTTGGTTCTTTTTTACTTCTTTGCAATGGAAATAATTGTGTGCAAGCGTGCCAGAGAGAGTTTCAATCTCCTCCCTCAGATTAACTTTGGAAAAACCAAATCTAATCAGGCGATTGTGTTTTATTGGTTCAATTACCTCAATTAAGAGGATTTTTTCAACAAGTGAAGAAATATAAACCAACAAACTTAGGAAATCGAAGAACAAAAAGAAACAAGATACTTTGATTACCAAGCCAAAGATAAACTTACTTCAAAATCGTCTCCAACTTCAGATACAAGAACTTCGAACGGGTGATTGTTACAAGAACAACCAAGATTAATCCTAACTACTTCCTAATCTACTTCCTAAACTATTTCGAACTGAGTTCGAGATCCTAAAACTACTTCGAACTGGGTTCGAAATCCTAAACTACTTTGCCAATGAACAAACCAAGCATCAGTTTTTTGATAGCTGTTTGTTGAAGATTTGTCCGGGGCTTTTCACTCTTCAATTTCTTCTATTTATAGACGTTGCTTGTAATTTGAACTTCCCGCTCAATGCATTTGAACATTGGCTTGCTTCGAACTTTAACTTCCACTCTTCATGTTGGCAGTTGTTTCCTCCTCCACGTCTGAATTTGAATCCTTCTAATTCTTCCTTCAGAAGCTTTGATTTTAACTCTGTGCAGTTGTTTCAACAAACTCAAATGATTAAACAATAAGATGAATAACTGCCTTTCGACAAATATTCCACGTGTTATAACTGCCAGTTTGCTTCGTTACCCAAGTTCACACGTGGAGTTTACACGTTTAGCAGTTAAAATCATGATTCGAAACCATCCTTTACGTCAGCAATGGCTTGTACCTGCCAATAACTGCTTTTCATCTTTGGCTTCAATACTACATCGTATTTAATCATTTACATTCCTTTAATCCAGTGTGTTTTTATCAACATGTAATTGCCAACGTTTGGCATTTTCCATTACGTGTCAATTAATTATTGGATTTGTTAATTTTATATGTAAACAGGACCCACACATGAGAGAGAGAGAGAGTCGGGCATGTGGTCAGTCCGCAAGGACATCTTGGGACCACATGTCACTTTCAAGGCTAGTCACAACATGAGAGAGAGAGTCGGGAATGTGGCTTGTAATGTCGCTTTCAATGGGTTTTAGCCCGTCAACACCAAGAAGACAGACATGATGCGCGTGAGTGATGGGCTTCATTAAGGGTATTTTTGTTTAATTTTGTCCTTGAGCCCTCAAATATTTTGCATCAATGTATTAGAGGCATTAAAATAAATTAAACTGGACTAATACCTTAAAACCCCAAACTTAGCCTTTAGACCAAGCCTTTAGACCAATTTTCTGTTGTTTTTGTAACTTATGGTTTCATGTTTTATATTTAATTGTTATTAATAGCAAAAGTGACTGGGTTTGAAACTTTGGCAAGCCTATTAACCAGCATCATCGGAATAAAAAGCGTTACAATCACCTTATTGTATTGGTAAGAAACACTGGGGGAGTTCAGTGAAATTTACCCTTTTCGTATTTGTATTCCGGATTCATTCTCTCTCTAATATTCGTGAATAATCTAAATTTGTTCAATTCTTTCGTTAAAAAATCAGAAATACTTGAAGCTGTTTCAAACTTCGAAGTTTTCTCAATGTTTATGTAGATTGACAGAGTGTTAAAACCATAAATTCCTATTGAGCCTCGGTAGAACTCAGAAAATACCTGCTAATATGGACAACAAACCAACAATTACAACTTTTATTTGGAGTAAAAAGGGAAAACAAGTTCTAATTGCCATTTATTCTCTTCAAAGTAACAGTTTCTCGACGTCTCTAATTCCTCGCACTGATTACACAAGGAGAATATATACAACTGATCAGGAGGAGATACAAGATGAGAAGCCACTGTACAATGAAAGCGCTGCTCAAGTTGTTGCAGGGCGAATCATCCATATTCAGACCTGGACTCCTATTCTTTGAGCAACCTGCATCGAGAGAAGCGATCAGTTCACATGGGCAAACGACATGACATTTTGAACATAATGTCAGGCTTTCAGTCCTCCCCCGGCCATATTCACATCGACTAGGAAGTTCTACATGGGTTCTGTAATTGCTGTTTTATGTAATATGAAAAAAAGCACAACACTAGTTAAGATGGGCCAGTCACCCAATCGTCCAGTTTGATCCACTCTCGTTAAACCAAAATTTGGATAACAACATTTACCGTTGAAACCAGAAGCAACGTAAAACAAAGACATGAAGTTTATGTAGTTCATAGGCAAGCAGGAATGACAAGATAAATACCTCCTTGAAGGACTGTACATCACTTCCCCAAAGCCAAGCATCATAACCTGCATCTCTGGCGCCCCAAATATCATTTCTACGATCATCCCCCACGTGAACAGCATCCTCAGGTTTTACACCCAACAATTCGCAAGCTTTAAGAAATATAGTGGGATTTGGCTTCTCTGCTTCAACCTATTTGAGAGATGGAGGGAGAGGTTGAATTTCCACCAATAGAGGAAGAATTTCTCGGTAACAGTGCAAAAATAAACAAACTAGATTGATGCTTACTTCAGCTGACACTGCCACAGCATCAAACCAGTGGTCACAATTGAGAGCCCGCAAGAGAGGTCTTAGTCTAGTGTCAAAGTTTGACACAACAGCCAACTTCACGCCTGAAGTCCTGAGAGCCTTGAATACTCTTTCAGCATCCGGATCACAGAGGTGCCACGCCTTTAGATAGGGAAAAAATGACACATTAACTTAGAATCCGATGGTAATTAGATCAGTAGCTGCAACTCAAAAATCATTTGAGTACTATATACTATTTAACTTCTGGAGAAAGTACTATCTCACTTTTACCATAGTAAGAACTGACCTTTTCAGTTGTATAATAATTGTACAATTCTTCAAAGTACTGAGTATCCGAACAGCCAGTAGAAGAACTAACTATATATTGCCAGAATGGTTTCCCATCATTAACATATCTGCACATTTCGTAAGATTTCATTAGAAAGAGATATTGCCTACCAGGCGAGGATGATGAATTCTTTTGCAACAAAAGACGAACATTCACCAAAAAGGAGATGAAAACAGTTAATGTATTTTATACAAACGAAATGTCCTGATATTCAGAGATTAGAGGGTACAAATCGAAGCCTTAAAAGAACTTTGATTTAATAAGCCCATGTCCAACGTCATATACATGAGTTAAAACTGATTACCTGGAAGTTTTAAGCCATCAATATGTGCTATTCCTATATATCTAAAGGGAATTTCAAGACTTGATGTCATGCATGACAATTGCCAACCGCCACATAGGCTGGTGCCACACGACAAAGTCGGGTCACCTGGTAGGCTGGCACTGAATTGGCTCGGCACCGCACTCACATGACCTACAAGGCCTTAACACTTTGCCAGGGCATGGCCCACCCAGCCAATTGGGCTTAGCTATTTGTCAGGCCTCTCCATCTAAATGTTCTTGTTTGGATGGGCCGAGTGTGGCCATCTGTCCGGACCACAACAAGCATGAGGAATGAATTGTGAAGCACATTGAACTAGGCGGCCAGGCCTTATTGCTTTATATGGGGAAGGGGAAAGCATCTGCAATCGAAACCACTTAATTGAAGTTCATAAGCTAGTTTTTTCTGTCATAATGTTTATAACATGCAAGTGCCATGGAGAAGAAAGTATAACACCATATAAAGCAAAAAATGTATAATCAGATGGAATGGGGAGCCGAAATCCACCAATACAACTCCCATATATTCTAGAAGAGAAGTTCTGATTCTTTCTTTTTGATAGGGGCATAAATGTGCCCATTTAACACCCCTTAAATTATTCTTGTTACTTCCATTTATTATGTTACTCGGAGTTTGATACTCGTTTTCTTTGTTTTAGGAATGAGGACTTGAGCGATACATGGATACCAATTGGAGCTAAAGCGCAAAATTAGATTTTTCCTTGGTGTCAAAGCAAAGCTAGTGCCAATCAAATTAATCAAGAGATGGGATCACGCTTAGAATTGATATTTTAAGAAAAGCACCCAATGAAATTCCTAGGTACGAGAGAAATTTGGATAAAACCTATTAGTGCTGGCATGTGTGTTTTGGAGGAAATCGGGACCCATTGTATTGATCATGGTTTTGGAATGAGAATAGTCAGTTTTGTTTAGCCTGGGACAATTAGGAAACTTGCCGATTGAAAACCCTTGGTCCACTAGCATTATATAAAGGGAAACAAAAGGAGGGCTTGACAGGACGGAACAGAACAGAGACTGCAGCTGCGACTTGGAGATCACTCAGATCAATCTGCCCACGCATAACAGAAGCACACGAAGATGCACACAACAAATTCAAAATCAACGGAGTTTTGTTCTTGCATGTTTATATACTTCGACTCCATGAGCTGCTAAATCCTTCGACTGGGTAACGAGGAAACTCTCTCTAAGGAATGTAATTGTTTAATTTCCAGGGTTCTTATTCAACAATTAATGCATGACTTTTTGGGGATATTCATATATTTTATGAAAAAGCAAATTTTTCGTATTTAGGTATTGTGTATATATTCCGGATATCAAGCACAGGCATACAATAGTTTTTATTATTTCAGGATAGTCTTTGAGATGGTTATACGACTTCAGAAAGGTTGTGCTGCCCGTAAAGTCCGGTGAGACGATTCGCACTATGTTGAGATAGCCTTTATGGCGTATGAATCCTGTGAACTCTCTTGACGATTGTCCATAGAGATTGCAAGCCCTAGCGATAATCCTATTCTTTTATGTTGGATAATTACCCTGGATTTATTCGATTACATTGCAATGGGAACGTGGAATCGAAGCCCTAGTCACTTCTCTCTCCTGTTTTCAAAACTCTTATTTACTATCATTTTTCCTAGTTTAATTTTAGGTTAATCAACTCAAATCCAAACTTCCATTTATTTTTCGAATTAAATCAGAAGCAAATTGAAGGTATCGTAAACTACCTGTGGACGACCTCAGACTTAACCACTATTCTTCGGGATATTTGTTAATTCCCTGTTTAATAAATTATATTTTTGGCACGAAAACGACCTATAACTTTTGGTATTATTGATTGTAATCAAACAAAGATCATAGAGATTCATGTCTAATCTCCATGTAACTTCCAAAATGTTTCCAGAGCCAAACACAGAAACTACATTAATTCAATAAACTAGCAATAATATGCTTAAAATTAGTGAGACTTACCTAAGCCGAGATCTACCCCAAGGCTGCTCATAAGCCCACCTGTATCTGTTTAAGATTTCAGCTTCTGAGTACTCAACACCATATTTCTCCCCAATCTGTCTGTAAATCTGCAAAGTAGGCATGATAGAAAGTAAGACCTCCTCCAATCTTTACTATTCTTTGCCTCATCACATTCAAGTATAAGTTGGTTAAAAGCATGATCCGTTATGAACCACTGTTATGGTTCTTCACAAAAACTTGGGGAAGAAGTCCTGAATCCCGATTTCTAGAACTCATATTTACAAGTTCTGTTGAAAAGTTGAATGCTCCAATCCGTCTTTTAATCATTTCATCAAATCTTTTTTTTTCCCCAAAATCTCCAAGCTCGCCACTAAAAGCTTCTTTCACCAAATTTGATGGAAAACATGTTTATTCCTTCATTTAATTACAAATTACATTCTTCTTCCATTTGATATCATTTTTGGTGAGGGAATTGGAGCCAATTTATTGCCCTTTCTTTCAGCAAATTTAAAAATTCACCAAAAGACTTGTGATTTTAAATGATTGGAGAACCACTAAGTTCCAGCATCAATCAAGCCATCTCCAATGGTTACTTTATTTTATCCATTAAACTAAAATAAAAATTTGATATGGAATTGATCACCAATCACCACTTTTAAAGAATTGCCAACTTATCGAACCAATTTTTTTTCTGGAAATGGATTTCAATGCTCCAATCCTTACTATATGTCAGAACCTTTCATCTTCAATATCTTAAAAGTATATCAAATAATCGAACTTATCCCAATCGCTGCTTTCACCAAATCTAGTGGAAAACTTCACTTACAGCCACTTTCCATTGACGGGTTTGATAAGAAAAGGCAAGAAAGTGTTACAGTTTCATGCCAAATCACTTAGGAGTATTTTGTTTGATTATTTTGGTGAGAAATGGAAAGAAAAGTACAACGGAATTTTTTTTCTTTTTATTGGCTCATTCCCCTTTCTTATCTCACCCTCTCACAATCCATAGGGGCTCATTCTCTTTGCTTTTTCCATCGAATTTATGTTTGGTGAAACATTGGAGAGATGAAAGACAAATGACATGGGATTTGAACAAAAACGACAAAGATTATACAGTAACCAAACCAAACAGTAGCCTTGTGTCCCGATCAATTGGGTGGGGTGAGAATATGAAGTAAATAGTAAAATACACAGATCCAGCAATTCTTTTACATACACAAACAGAGAGCGAGAGAGAGAGAGAACCTGGGCCATGGGCTGAGAAGGCACGACAAGGGTTCCAACAGCATCAACCAAGAGAGCCTTGTGAGTGATGCCACCATACAGAGCCCTCCTGTAATCCTCATAATCCTTCAACCCAAACAATCTCGAACCCACCAAATCCGCCTCCTGAGGAGCCGCCACTGAGGAAGAAAATGACCGACCCGAAACCCCAAATGGATCCACCAGAAACTTGGCCCAAACACCATTAGAGCCCGACCCAGAACGGGAAATGGGTCCTGGTTTGCGGGATAATCTGCCCACAACCTTACTGATCTTGGCCATTGTAGAAGCCATCTCTGTGCTTCATTTGGTGCTGTTATTCTGCAATTTTCTTTGGTGTTTTACACTCGGTTGAACGTCTACGTTTATGGGACGGGAGAGAATCGGCGATGCCAACAAGGAGGGAAGCAAGTGGTTAGTTAAACTTATTTAATGATGATTAATTTGGAAATGCCTTCCAGATTTGAAGTATTTATATGCTGTTTTTCGGGGATCGTTATCCATAGAGTAAATTACAGTTACCTCTCCTGAGATTTATGACAACTGCAGATGACTCCCTTACTTTTTTTGAAACTTCACCGAACTCCACCGTCAAAGTAATTGTCTTGACTCCATAAACGGATGATGTTTTTTTTTTACAGTTTTAACCTTGTCCTGCTAAATGGAAACATCATTGAACTTCCTTAAAATTGTAAAGGTTTTTTCTTTTGACAAAATTTTAAGGCTTCACATACAGTTTATGCTCTAATATTTTTCTTGAGCCCAATGATAAAAAGACAACTCGTTTCGACTAAAAATACCATTTAGTTAGAACAAATGACTTGTTTTGAATAGTGAAATTTTTTTTACTAAATACTGATTATACTAGTCAAAGCAAGAATTGACCGTTATTCTTTCCTCCACCAGCATCATTAGACTATTCTCTATCCTTAACTAAAACTCAATATACAATTCTAAAAAGAAAACCACAAAACAAAAACCCTCACCAACCAATACTCTCTTTACTATTTAAAAAAAAACCAATACTCTCTCTCTCTCTCTCTCTCTCTCTCTCTCTCTCTCTCCGCACAGGGGCAGGCTAACTCTAAGGCCCAAGAGGCCTAGGCTTAGGCATCAAAAAAAATGGGGGCACCAAAGGATGCAACTCTTATAATTTGATCCCACTAGTGTATAAACTTTGCATATGATCTTTGTATTGGGTTTGGGAGTGCATTAAATGCAGAGGCATTTTTTTTTTATAGAATAAATGTCTGATTACATGTAAATACAAATTAGTTGACTGTATTAGAGGTCCAATTTTATGTTAAATTAGATGGGAGACATTTTCTTTTCTTTCGTGTAACCCATTAGGAAATGAGGGCATTTGCGGGGGCGAATTTACATTGGGGCTGGGGTGGGCCCTGGCCCCCCGCACTTACCACCCAAAAAAAAAAAATACAAATTTGCAACGAAACAATATAAATATTAAAACAGGAAAAGCTTCTATCAGTTGTGAGCTTTGGCTCACTGGTCGGAACATTTTGCTCTACGCTTCCCCACCCGGGGTCGATTCTCCCAAGGTGCACAGTCCTCTATTTTTATTAAAGCAACTCTAATACTCATCTCTCTCTCTCTCTCTCTCTCTCTCTCTCTCTCTAGGTTTGTAATTTTTTTTAAATTAAATGGATAGAAAGATGACACCTTTGGGCATTAATTTTTCTCTCAAAGTTTAGCATTATGTTTTTTTACGGACTATGGTTGGAATTAATTTACAATGAAAATTAAATCACAAAAAACATGTTGATTCACATATTTGTATGAATAAATTATGGATTACTCATTTTTTTATAGGTAATTATTTGACTTCCTAGTAATTTTTTTCTTTGTACTTTTCCATACAACATGTAGTTTTTCATTGAATAGTGCCACCCCCGTGGCTTGAAATTGCAAAGCTAATTTGGCAACTCTTATATAACTTATTTTTAAGGACCGAGGACGAAGGCTAGTCCTCTCTCCATAGTGCCACCCATGAGAAGGCAATTTTGGCCTTATCGTAGGCATAGACGGAGCTATTGAATGCCTATGGCTAATGGCCCCCCCGGATTGGAAATCCTGGCTCCGCCACTGGGCATTTGTGTCATTTTACATATAAATGAAAATGCATTCTTCCATTTATATCTACGTTAAAGGGGAAAATGGGAAATATTGCAAACTTGATTGCTGATCTTAGCAACATCCGTTAGTCCCATAATAGTCAACTAATGGGTATTTGATATTGAAAGGTGAACCAGATGGTAGGCAAATGCCATTTCTGGAAAAATAGGGAACACATATGTAGTAGTTATAAACATCGGGGGAGGTAGATAGTCATTTCTTTGCCCACACACTGGGGCTTTGAACGTTGATAAAATTGTGAGTAAATCAGGAAGCACAAATACTTCTACCAATAATACACACACCCTCTCACGTAAGATATATGAGACCTACCACTTATATGTGGGTCTCACATATTTTATCTGAGAGAGTTCGTGCAATTATTGGTATAATTTTTAGGGATTCAAATCATTTGTCCCAAAAATCTTCTATTCCTCTGTTGCAGTACATTTCCAGCCATTGGATCACTTGAAAATTTTAAAATAAAAATCAAAACACATACAATCCAACGATCCAAAATACTTCGGCACAGAGGAACACTATTTTTCCGGAACAGGAGATCTCAAACGAATTTCTAGTGCCTCTATCTCTTCAAGTCAGTGAATTGGATAGAAGTGTTGATGTGGCAGATGAAGAATGCAGTAACGATCCGCGTCATCGCCATTCGGCCCATTCATGTACCAGTATCATGGGCCCAACCTTCAACATCAGAAACGTGTGATCCAACATTTTTCTTGGGCCAGTTCAAAAAAAAAAAAAACATTTTTCTTGGGTCATCAGTCATCACCCAAGTCTTCAACTACCGGTCTCTATGCAACGAATGGATAAAAAGAAAACAATCCTTTACACGTCACAATTCTTCTACTGCTATACACATCAGCGGAGGGGACTGCCGGGGGTGCTGTACATCCCATGCACAGCACAGTCATGGCGCGGCTGCGCCGGTTTTTTTTTCCCGACGATCGGAGACGTTCACCGCGTATACCTCGTCGAGTATTACAAGTGTAAAAAAAATCAACTCGATCGGATATCTTTAAATACGTCATTGGAAAACTAATACTATGAAAATAAATGGAAAACAAATCGACACAGATAGACCTGGACCCCCCCACTATAAAAATAAAAAAAAAATACCGGCGTAGCCGCGCCGTGGATTTGCACAGCACCCCCCAGGTTCCCAGCGGAGGGTAGCGACAACTGACAGGGGAAAAAAAACCCACAAACATATCTGTAATGGACCCGGACCTGGGGTACAAGTGTACACTCATGGTGTGCGCATCAGAACCGTTAATCTTGGCAATCAACGGTTCAGAGTTCACTTCGGCAATGGACGTAAGGCCGGCCCGTGTCTAGAGCCCACCCAAAAAAACCTATTTTTAGGGCTCCAAAATATATAGATATATTAAATATTAAGTATGTCAATAATCTAATAGATAGTTCTGGGTGGTGTAGTAGAATGAGTGGTGTCATCTATATATAAGGTTTTGTGTTCAATCCTCTCCTCCTACATTTTTAGGGCGGTGAGGTTGGAACCAGTGACATTTGGTTCCCACACTATTACAAGCAATGTATCATTGTACCATAAGGCCATTTTGTATCTCTTCTCAAAAAAATAATTTATGTAGAAAAATTAATTAGGCCCAATTTTTAAAACTTGACTGGGGCCTTATAAATCTCAGGGCCGAGCTTAAATAGACGGCTCGGATCTACAAAGTGCAGAGATGAAATTCGAGCTGTTGAAAACACATTCGACTGTCCTGATGTCGCACACTAGGGAGTGCACACCCGCTCTTCCTCCATAACTAGGACTTCTTAGTTGCCGACATTTCATACAATCAATTTCAGATTCGATTTAAATTCCCCTTCTATTCTTATATTATGTACCCAAAAAAATGAAAAAAAAAAAATACATAAGGAAAATGATAGTACGTTTCGAATGAGGAATGACATGACCACGAAAATTGGCAATCTGAGCTTCTCAAACCACATAAAAAGCGAAACAAATGAATTGCCCAAAATTTGGGGCCCCAAAATGATGGACAAGGAAAATGACAGCATGAAAAGGTTTGAGATTCTTGATTACTGGCTGATATCATCCCTGCCTTTATGCTAAAAGACAATTTCGCCAAGGCCACATATTGATATTAAGTACTCGCCTATTTGAGAAATGCTACGGTACACACTTCTATATGGGATAACAGTTATGTCTCTTAAATGTTTAAGGTTATGTAGTGGTTCGGTTATGCCTCTTAGTGGTTCAAGGTTATGCCGTGTAGGGGTTAATGGTGCATATGGTACATATCCTTTATAGGTCAACGCCTATAGGGTCGTAACTGGTTATGCCTCTTAGTGGTTCTTAACGTAACTAGTTACGCCTCTTTGTGGTTTTGTTATACCGATATATACCGTATTCACCAAAAAGAAAATGTGTACCATAGCATTCCCCTGAGTAATCCTACAATATAAAAGTAGGGCCTAAACGTGAGTGTGTGTAAGAACATCTTTAGCAGATTCTTCAACAGTTAACACAAAAAATTATACTTTGTTATCTCATGACTCATGCAACAATTTGAAGTATGAGTTTTCGTAGTGTACTCTTTAAGTTCTAGTAGACCGCTTAGGCATAATCCTTCAACGCATTGGTAAACATAATTTTAAATGTAATTCATGAGCTTAATTATTTTCAGATATCAAACGATTTCGGCAATCGAAATAAGACTTGAAAGACCTTTGAATGCCTTAGACAGGATTTCCAATCCTTCAAGAATAGAGATGTTATTCAATGCTCTGAAACACAGTCACGTAATGCTCTTGGACTCTCATCTTCTGTTAGCAAGGAATAATTTTTCTGGAGCACATCCACATCGATCACCTGCAAAGAAAGTGTCGCACCCGAAGTCTATGTAGACTTTTTTTGTTTTGCATTCAACCTTTGGTTAGATTCCATTCCCCTTCTCCCGACTTGATATACCATTTGTCAAGTTTCTTAATAAACATTTTGCCGATCAAAAAAAAGTTTCTAAAACCGACACTGATGCTAAGCTAGTTGAAAATGAACATCTCGTACGTTCACAGTGTGCCGAATTACTTGGCTTCATTCTTGCTATGTCATAAATACAATTGCAACTGAATTTCCCTATCAAAATCATGATGTGCAATTTTCAACTCACCATGCTTGTTATAATTGTTCCTCCATTCATGTTAAAACTAGCTGTCATTGCACCATCTAGGTAGAAGGATAATGCTTCGGACACAGACGTTCGAAAGTAGACGTGTTCGAAGCTGTTTGGTGTATGATCCAAAGTGCACTGCACAATACTCATGTTCATCAAACGATTCTGAACACATTCATTCAGATAGATCTATATCCTTAACATTGGTCCACCTAGAATTTCATTTTTTGTATGCCTACAAAAGGCATCCTTATTGATCCAATCCATAGATTTCCATCTCTCTCCTCTACTTCACTCACAGCCTTCCATCCATTTCTACTTTTATCTTCCAGCACTTCCAATACATCACCATCACCACTTAACCTCACTGCCAACCCATTCCCTCCCCACCTTGCAAAATATGAGTACACTCTTGTTATGTCAAATGGAAGTTTAACCAAAGCATTTCCTAGCAAAGGAAAAGACAATACCCATTTCAAAAACTCCCCTCTTTTTGCATGAATTCCCACCCAAAACTCCCCTTTGGGGTTCCTTTTGATATTATCCGGAAATCCGGGGAGTCGAGCGCAAACCTCAACTACCCCTGACTTTGATGATGGTTCAAGCCACAGCTTCAGAATTCTGCAATTGGTGGTATCTGCAACAAGAATGAAGTCTCCATCTTTGCTTAGTGACACTCCATTTGGAAATGTGAGGTTTTGAAGAAGAACTGTGGTTTCCTTGCTTTGAGGGTCATATTTCATTAGCCTCCCTGTCTTGTCACCACTTACAATCACAGAGATGTGGTTCCTGCAAATGTACCCCCATCTTTTCTGAATCTTATTGTACGCAATTCAAGAAATTTTTTGAACTAATTAAACTGAAAGAGGAATACTTTGATAATTAATTTCCATTCTATGCCACACTTGAGTTCTGTATCTCTTATTATCCCGATGGTCTTGCTACTAGGAGCCCAACTACAAGGCAAAAACAAAAAAAAAAAAAAAAGCGCACTCCAGTGCACCTTTTAGACTTTTCAATATATTGACACCTACTTTTATATATTTTTCACACATTTTAACACATTTTTTAAACCTTAACATTAGCCACCTAGGCCTACTTTTGGCATTTTCCTTAAGCCTTAAAGAGATGAATCAAGAATATCCAGTATCCACACCGCATGCCAAAAATAGTAGAATTCCTTGACATTCCTCTAAAATGGCAAAAGAAATGACAAATCGGGTGGTACATTCACAAACAAAAAATTCTCTCTAATTTGCCAAATGCCTATTTTCATTTTCATTTATAGCAAGATTTATGACAAAATTGCCATTTGAGAGAGAGAGAGAGAGAGAGAGAGAGAGAGAGAGTACCCAACCGTTAGGTATGAATGTTTGTTGAAAAATATGGAAAATCTAAATTTGCCCCCCCAAAAATTGGATGACATGCGTGCAGAGCGCACTATTTATTATTCCAATTGAGAATGACGACGACAAAAGGACATTCATGGGTGTAGATGCTCTAACAATTGCATAGCATGTCAGTGATTTTATTTACGTATTGTACTTGTACAATATAAAATAAGGTTTGAGTGGTGTCAACGCCATTCAGTTAGAAAATGTGATCAATACGTAAAAATACAACTAGATAATTGACAGCTCAAGAGCACATACGTCTATCATGTCGTGTGCATTTAGTATAGTTTGATGTGCGCATGAGCTGGCTCGGGACATCCTTTATTACCTACTATAAAAAAGGATGAAGGAAGTGAGAGAACACTGTACCTTCTCTGGAAACGAGAGCTGCTGTCTGAAAAATACACGACTCCACTCCTCTCGTCGATATCCAAACCATTGGTGAACCCAAAAGGAGTGCCTTGGGCTTGTGTTGCAACCTGGGTGGCCAACCCACCCTCAGGGCCCACGACGAGGAGGCCCATATATGCATCCGCTATGTAGAGATTGCCCGTTCTTCCGTCAAAACGTAGGCCCAATGGACGCCCACAAATGTGCTCCCAAATTTGTTCATGCTCGACGTCTGAACCTTCACAACCATCTCTGCCAATGGCCCAATGCCAAACAAATAATAATAATAATAATAATAATAATAATAATAATAAAATTAAAGACAACAAAAATAGAAAACAAACATACCTTTTGGATTATTTGTCTTCAAATGAGAAATTTTTTTGGATAAAGACAAAAAATAATCCAAGCTTATTATTAATCCAAAACACCTCATATTCATTACACAGACTCTCTCACAATTACCAAGATGTGTGTGTGCGAGCGCATACATTCATGTGTGTGAAGTTGTAAAAATTTTCCAGGGCTAATATATAGAAAAATCCATCTACGCGAATGCAAAGAATTACATTGGTTGTGTTTGGTTAGATAATTTAGTTTAGTTTTGATGATGTAATCGGTGTAATAAGTGGAGAGAGATAGAGGGAGAAATGAGAAAAACGATGATGTTATCAAAACTAAAACTAAAACTAAACTGAAAAACGAACGGGCCATTTTATTTGTTTGAAGAACTAAAGTCTCGAGTCACGACAGAGTTATTAGAATTCTATCAACCCTAATTTGACTCATTTACCACAAATCTCTCGAGTCACGATGAGTTATCTGAATTCTCTCAACTCTAATTGGACCTATTTATCAGAATTCTCTCTAGTCACTACCTGCTCAATTAATTCTTCTATGGAGTATTTCACCTTGTTCATTTTGTGTCTTGACTCTTCAAACCTAAATTTAAATTTTTTTACCTCTATTTTCCTCCAATCATTATCCCTATTTACAATCATTGTCTCATATTTCTAATCATTTTTCTCTCTCTATCTCTCTCCAATTATTACCCCCTATTTCCAAGGATCCGGGGTGGGTGCTATGCGGTAGGTGTTGTGCACCGTGTTATGTGGCAAAACTACGTCATTTTGCTTGATTTTTGTGCACACTTCCAAAGTTTCCAAGAGCCTTGTTTGGAGGGAGAAAAAACCATTATAAAGTGCCTAAACTTGAGGTGTCCAAACCCAAAGTGCCTAAATCCAAATGCCTAAACCTACTATACCCTACCCCAAAGAGCCTAAATTCCCTAAAATTGAACCCCAAAATTAAACCACATACTTAACTCTCCAAACAGAGCCCTTGGATATACTAAGAAAATTGGCAAAACGACGTAGTTTTGGCACACAACATGGCGCACAACACATACCGTACAGTGCCTCCCCCGGATTCTATTTCCAATCATTACTCATATTTCTCTCTCCACTCAAAGCCCAAAACCTAAAACCGAACAAGGCATTTAGTTGCAAGATCAATACTCCTATGTACCATTTTCCACAAGTACAAAATATATGTGGTAGTTAGGGGCTCGATAGTCGCATGTGCGTTGTTTCACTTCCTCTGATTAATGGCTATAGGTTGGGCTAACAATGGGTGATGGCATGTGTTTTTTTCAGGTGAAATGCTAGACTTTTCTAACTCGAAGTAGGTCGGACCAAGATTTAGAAATTTTGGCTTAAGGCTATGTACACAATGTAAAAATTTGAATTAAATCTTGTAAAGATCAAGAGAAAAACAATCATAAAGACAATGCCAAAAGGCCTCTAAAAGGTTAGTCCAATTCGGTGTTGACAACATGTGTGAAAGATTGAATCCCACATCGGATGAATGAAAAAAGAGTTCGACCTTAATATACAATTGGATGACTCACTAAGCCTTGTAAGTGGATATGGATCATTCAATCTATATTAGATCTTGATAAAAAAAAAATGTATATTGGGTCCATATGATGTGGCGGACTCTGTGAATACTCCCCAACGGATTGGGCCTATGCGCACATGTGAAGCACCTTAGCGGGATCAGACTCCCAACATTCGGGGGGGTGGTTGGGTGTGTTGTGCACGATGTCGAGCACCCCTAGGCCATCTAATTGTGTTTTGGAGGGCCCGGGTGTGATCAAAATTACCGAACACATCCAAGCCATCTAAAATACGATCGTACGTCCGAGGGATGCACATCCTGCAAATATTCTCATATCTATCGTGGAAATAATTGTGTGTAGATCTCCGCCTGCTTTTTACTACTGTTTACTCAAGTCCATGCGAGTGTTGATATAAAACTCATGACATGCAAATAATCTCATAACTATCGGGAATAAAGAAAATGTGTGTAACATCTGATTTTTCGCCTGGCTTTTTCAGTTGAATATTTCATAGTTCAGGATATAATTCTTGTTGTAAAACTCATGATACGAAAATAATCTCAAATCTACCGTGGAAAACGAAAATGACTTGGTAAACAGCAACGGAGCCAAGATTTGGCGTAGTGGGGGTGGGCTATAAATGCGGAGCAAAGATGAGGATATATTATTTTTGTCAATGTAATTGTACGAAAGTTTTCAAATTGTAGCAGGGGCTGTCTAGCCACCCCTGGCTCCATCCTTGTTGGTAAAGTTTGTGTAATTGTGTGCACACCGCATTTTCCGCCTGGTTTTGTAAGTTGACTCTTTCACGGTCCAGAGTAATACAAAACTCATGGTACGCAAATAATATCATGTCTATCTATCGTCGAAAAAGAAAATGACTTGAGAATGCTCAACTGGGGTTTCTTCATTTTTTTGCAAGCTCTCTAATTGGGCATTAACTTGATTTGAAAAGAAAAAAAAATGGCATTGAAAATCAAAGCCATAAGAAAAACAAGAAGAAAATCATAAAGGATCTTTCTCAACCTCCACTGTTTCACCTAATATCTAATATGTGAAGGATAATATGTATATAATGATAAACTAGTTTGGATATCAATGCGCATTTCACAGAAGTCAATATACTTTTACGGATATTAGTACACTTTTCTTGGATATATGCGTATTTTTTAATTATTATTCTCCACCCTTTGAGCTGATGTTACCATTTTCCATATTAAAAAAAGGTAAACTAAAAGAAAGCTAGTAAAGAGGTTGGACCAGGCCCAATTTGTCACCACACGGAAACAAATTTATGGGCCCTGTTTGAACATAGATTCAACATTTGAAAAAGACGAGAATTTTTTTTTGGTGCAAATAGGGTACCACGTGGTGCCCTTCAGCACATCTAGGCCGTTCAAAAATGTATTGAACGATCCGGATTTAGAGAAAGGAAGAGGAAAGAGAGTGGGTGGAGGAGAGAGTATTTTAATCCATACCGTCGAACACACTTTTGGACGGCCCATATGTGCCGAAGGGTCACCACGCCGGATGCTATCCTCTCGGCCCACAAAATTTTCTCGAAAAAGACGGACGGATGGTGGTGTGGTTGTGGTTAACGCAAGAGTTATGCCATGAGCTTCCATCTTCACAACTACACAAGACATGGATAGTTGTACATCTCTAGTTTTGTTAAGTACTTTCTCCGTCCCAAAAAATTTGGCCTACTCCAAATTTTATGTACAATACACATTGTTACCCAAAAATTGTACATCTCTAGTTTTTGGACCTTTTTAGTTGATATATGTGAGGCGAATACGTGTCTAGTAAAGTGTGAAAAGCCAAATAGCTCAAGAATCCAATTAGTGAAACGGGACCAGCTGGTTTTAAAGCCAATTAAGCCAGCCCTCGGCCTCGATTCATTTTTCCACGTTCTGTTCCGCAGGTTCTGACTCTCTGGATTTTTCGTCTAGAAGGTGGTTAAGTCCATTCGAACGGTCGGAGGCGAGACAAACGCCTATTTAAGCAGATTTTAGGATTTCTTGCAAATAGGAATGCTTGCACAACAGCTTTTCTAGGAGAGGCAAGGGGAACTAAGAGATCTCATCTATAGTCCTTTGGGCATCAGCTTTCTTTTAATTAGTGAAACCCTCGATCATCCGATTGCCTGTGGAGTAGGTATTCATTTATTTGTGATTGCTCTCTCTCCCCCTCTCTCTCCCTCTCTCTCTCTCTCTTGTGGTTGTTCAACTACATAGCATAAATCTCATGTGTTTTTTGTGTTTGTTAACACTTCTGCATAACATGTTTTACGATTAAATTTTTTACTCAAAAACTTCTCGTTATTTTTCAATTCGAATATTCAGGGCCACCTTGCAATTGGAACGTTGGTGATGAGAACAAGAGAGAGATAATAACGTAGGGAATACCTTTGGGGAGAGGTGACGGCAAAATCAATCCACCGCCGTTCATTTTCCATCCACTTGATAATCCGGCCGTCCGATACGCCTGTATATGGGCCTCCGCCTTGTGGGTCAAAGGCAAGGCTTTCCGGCCCAACTGCGCCCACAATTGGAATAACTTGCTTGCCATTTGATGGCTCCTCGGTGTTGGAAAAGATAGAGAGATAAGCAGATAGGAGAAGAATTGCAAATGTGGTTAGGAACAAGTATGAGCCAATATGAGACATGGTTTGTGAAATGTCCAAATACATAGGGAGAGATTAATGCCTATTTATAGATTGAAGAAAGTGTGAAATTAACAAAGAAAAATTCCAAATGTTTCGTGTGATATATGCCACTGTGTAAAAATTATTCAAAGCTCGGGTGTATCGCCGCTTGGTGCCTCATGTCTCTCCTCCACAACATGTGGGGTCCACGATTAAGTATATGAGCCCCACAAATGTGTGGTGGGGAGAGGCCTGCGACGCACTGCCACGTGGTGCCCCAGAGGCACTGAATAATCTTCTCATGTCAATAATAATGTGAAGTTCTCCACCCTCCACGTGGTTTTATTGAACGGCCACGTCTATGCTTATATTTTGTTTTGGATAACCAAGTGTCTGGGACAGCAACCACTTACCTCGACTAATTCTGGGAGACTTATCACACAGCCACTAGTGGTGATTCCATTTACATTCAGAACAAAACTCCATATGAACCTGAGATTTCAAGAAGGAAAAAACTCATAAATCTCAAGTCTTGAGCACAATGCCAACTGCTTGTATAGGCTCCACACATACGTAATTGCAATTAGCGAAATGCGTGGAGCAAGATAATGATACTAGTAAGGGCAAATTACACAGACCTCCCTTAAGATTTTCACAAATACACTTATCTCCCCTGAAGTTTTTGGCGAATGTACTGACATCCCCTTTGATTTCACAAATTATTGCGACCTTCCTTACATTTGATACCATTATACTGATAACCCCTTTTAGGTGTGTAATGGTGAATGACAATTTCTCAAAGTAAAGGTAGTTTACGTACTTCAATGGGGTGCAATAAGATCGAGAATCAATAAAATCCCATGGGTGTATTGTGATTAAGCAATATGTTTTGTAATTGTATCCAACAACTTCTAATTTCGAGAATAGAGAGAAAATATTATTAATCACTGCGCAATGCCGTACAAGTAGGAATTAAATAATGCAATCGATCAAAACGCAAGGAGACCTGCAACGCCATCACATCTATCCTACACAAACAAAACACAGAGAATAACCTACACATAAAAAAAATATAGTGAAACAGCACTGCCAAATACAAACAACACAGAAAAAGAACAGTAAACACAAACATCAAACACAGAACACGGCCAACAAACACCAAACAACTTCTAATTTCAATAGCCTTGAATTGATAAAACGTTGGTGACGCTGACATGTAAGAAAGCAATGGCCTTATCAGGGCAGTTATGTTTAAATTTCAAATCTCTATGTCTAAATCTAAAATATTTATAGCCCGTCTTCCAATTCATTTGCCTTTAAGGCCGGCCCTAAGCTAAGGCGTGTAAGGCAGCTGACTTAGACCCTGAATTTTGGCAAAAAATTAGGGCCCCAGATAGGTACACTCAGGTACAGAAAATATATTTAATCTATCGCTTATATAATCAATGAACTAGCTAGCCTCATGGAAAAGTGTAGTTTCTTTATCTAATAGCTACATGGTTCAATTCCTAAACTCGCTTTTCCTTCTTCATAACTACTATAGATTTTCCCCTCACAAACTCACACTTTCAAAGGGATATTTTACTATTGGTGCAAAAAATGATACGACTAAAACTAGTTTTATTTTAAACAACGGAACGAATCATGGGAAAAGAAAACAAAATATAGAACCAAGTAACTATCATTTTGAGGTTTTTTTTTTTTTTTTTTTTTTTAAAGAAAACATATGGCCCATATTTACAAGTTTGTCTTAGGCCCCGAGAACCACAAGGCCGCCCCTATTTGCCTTGCACTTAAAGTCGATATGTAACTACCTTGGGGTTTGGCCATTGTGTAGGTCTAGAGTTCGACTCTTATGGACAGAAGGTTAGCCCTCGTAATAATCTAACTAAAACTAACATACTAAGATCGTATCGTTTGACAAAAAGAAAGTCCATATTGTGGTGATGTATTTTGCTTTCATATTGCAATTAGCGACATGCGTGGAGCTAGATAATGATACTAGTAAGGGAAAATTACACAGACCTCCCCTAAGATTTTCACATATACACTTATCTCCCCTGAAATTTTTGGTGAATGTACTGACATCCCCTTTGATTTCACAAATTATTGCGACCTTCCTTACTTTTGATACCATTATGCTGATAACCCCTTATAGGTGTGTAATGGTGAATGACAATTTCTCAAAGTAAAGGTAGTTTATGTACTTCAATGGGGTGCAATAAGAGAAACAATAAAATCCCATGGGTGTATTGTGATTAGGCAAAATGTTTTGTAATTGTATCCAACAACTTCTAATTTCAATAGCCTTGAATTGACAAAACGTTGGGGACGCTAACAGGTAAGAAAGCCTTATCAGGGCAGTTATGTTTTACTTTCAAATCTCTGTCTAATTTATTGCCTGTCTTCTAAGGGCATCCTCAGTCGTGTTGTTAAAAATGTGTTGTTATATGACACAAAAGTGTAAAAAGTGGGTCCCATTTTGGTGTTGTTATGACAAAATGTGTTGTTAAGGTAAGAAGTGTTGCAATAGTATTGTTAAAGTGTTGTTAAAAATTAAAAAAATATAAAAGTGTGTACATAAATATAGAAGTGGGTCCCATTTTACCCAACTTTTCTACCCCTTTTTTGCTCCCTCTCTCCTCAGACTCCTCCTGCGCCTACCTCTCTCTTCTCCCCCTGCCACACGCCTGCCACTTCCCTCTTCTCTCTCTCTCTCTCTCTCCTCTCTTTGTGAATATCTGACAGCATAACTGTGTTTGTGCAGTTAATTTTTTCGGAAATTCTGACCCAAACACTCTTACACTAATTACACCATTGGGACGTAAAAAATAGAAAATGTTTGCTAACTTTACTAATTCTTACACTATTTCTTACACTATTACTACGACTGGGGATGCCCTAATTCATTTGCCTAATTCAAGGCCGGCCCAAAGCTAAGGCATGTAAGGCGGCTAACTTAGGCTCCAAATTTTTTGCCAAAAATTAGGGCCCTGGAGGCACAGAACATATATTTAATCTATCGCTTATATAATCAATGAATTAGCTAGCCTCATGGAAAAGTGTAGTTTCTTTATCTAATAGCTACATGGTTCAATTCCTGGCCTTGCTTTTCCTTCTTCATAACTACTATAGTTTTTCCCCTCTCACAAACTCACACTTTCAAAGGGATAACTTTTTATTGGTGCAAAAAATAATATGACCAAAACCTAGTTTTATTTTAAACAACGAAACGAATCATGGGAAAATTTATATATATATATATATATATATATATATATATATATATATATAGAGAGAGAGAGAGAGAGAGAGAGAGAGAGAGAGAGAGAGAGAGAGAACCAAGTAACTATCATTTTGAGGTTAGTTTTATTTATTTATTATTTTTTTTCTTTGAAAAGAAAACATAGGGCCCAGATTTACAAGTTTGTCTTAGGCACCGAGAACCATAGGGCCGCCCCTATTTGCCTTGCACTTAAAGTCAATATGTAACAAATTTGGAGATTGGCCATTGTGTAGGTCTAGAGTTCGACTCTTATGGACAGGAGGTTAGCCCTCGTAGTAATCTAACTAAAACTAACATACCAATATCCTATCGTTTGACAAAAATAAAAAGTTGATATGTGAAAGTCCATATTGTGGTGATGTGTTTTGCTTTCAAATTCCTTGGATCCTAACTCTGAACACACTGTAAGTTTATAATATGTGTAGGTTTTTTCTTTTGATTAATTTATGTGGGTTGAGAATTGGACTTTTGTTGCATTTGTGAAGTCTAATTCAGTTTGATCTATCTCAAATTATGACGAGATTTAACCTGAACAACTTTTTAATGATAAATAGTGATGTATTACTAATTGCAGGATTAATATTTTCGTTGTTATACACAGTAGTCAATGTACTCTGCATTAATTTTTTCCTTTCGATGCATAGAAAAAGTCGTGCAAACTGTGGATGTTATCTAAAGTGGGAAATCCGTTAATCTTTTAGCCGTGCGTTTGTTCTTTGTTTCGATTATTCTTTGTGCGATTAATTGACCACCAGTTCTAGAGTATAGTCACGTGATGCTCAGAATTAGTATCTAAAATCAAACATTTATAGGGGACCCACATAAAAAGAAATGTTGATTGTAGAGAGATACTCCCTCCGTCTCTTTTTAAGTGTTTAAATTTCTATTTTGGGCTGTCCCTAAATAAACGTGTCGTTTGAAAAGTTAATTGGTAAAAATTGTACAATTATCATTTTGCCCTTTTGAAAAGTTAGTGGGTAAAAAGTTAATGGGTAAAAATAGAGAATAATTTTGGAAAGTAGAGGTAAAAGTTGATATGAAAAGTACAAAATGGAGGAAAAAATTGATGTGAATGGTGAAATGATGATGTTTCTTTAATAAGTTGGATTTACGAAGTAACACATTTAAAAATAGACGGAGGGAGTGCTACGTGCCCTCCTCTATGGTGCACGTTGAGTTAGTTAAGAATCTAAACTTAAGGCTATGGCTGGGGTTTATACTCATAGCCCACAATGGAACACGTAGCGCACCATGGCTTGGCCCTACACATGAGAGAGTAGGATAAACTACACAAAATAGCATAGAAATTGACAGTTTAAGCTATTCAAGCACAGATGCAATCTGAAAAACACTCCTCGCGGGGATTGTCTACGACTAGATCTTGACAGGACTCTATGATTGAACTGGGTTTTCCGTTGGGATTCTCTACGACTAGATCTTGACAGGACTCTATGCCTGCACGTAGTGTCGGTCTGCCTCGGCAGGTGTGTCTAAAGTTGGTCAGCCTGTAGTGCTTTGTAGCCGTGCTCATGTCATATGCTAGTTGTTTTGGTTCATTTCTATATTAGGTGATGTAATCTTTTTGCCTTCGGGCTTTGAATGAGAACTTGCCATTTTCAAAAAAAAAAAAAAAAGCTATTCAAGTGGAACAGCAATCGGCCCAACATCAAATCCAAATTTTGAACTCGAGAAGACCCAGATCCATTTCAAATGAGCCCTGATACATACCCAAAAATGGATACCCGAAATTACCCAACCCACACGCGTGTGGACTCCACACACACTACACATCCAGTGTGTGTGGGTTGGGTAATTTCGGGATACACTTTCCGGGTACCTATCTTTTTCCATTTCAAATTATGTCTCTACGATGCTAACCAACAAGCTTTCAAGTTCACATTCTCTCTCTCTCTCTTTGTTTTTTTTTTTTTTTTTGCTAGGCAAAAGAAATTTATTAATCCTTAAAAGAGATGCAAAGATTAAAAGGACCAAGGGCATACCAACGAAACGTCACACACCCGAGACCCAGGAGAGACAACGGAAGGCAAGAACCAAACCCAAAGGGAACATAGAAAAAACACCACCCAAGCCTAGCACCCAAACAACTACAAAACCCAAACACCAACCAAAAAACACCTAGATCAGCCAAGAAAAAAAAACCCCAAGGACATGCCCAAAATCCAAACACATACTCCCTCCGTCCCATAAAGTTTGGTCCCTACGAAACTACGTGCAATTTTCAAACTAAAAAATAATGTATTTACCAAAATAATTTTTGAATTTTTTTTGCACCGTATAAAAGTTCTCGATGAGATCTATCAAACAAGATCCATATTGACTAAAAAATTATTTTCGTAAGCACGTTATTTTTTAGCTTGAAAATTGCACGTAGTTTCGTAGGGACCAAACTTTACGGGACGGAGGGAGTACTATGTGTCTCTTGCATCAAAACATTCAAAGTTCCTTGAGTTTCAAACTAAAGTTTAAAAACCTACTACTAGTACTTAATTCGAATCACATCGTTTGCGAAAATGAGAACAATATGAAAGCTAGCAAAAAACAAGGAAATCCCAGGAGGACAAGTACATGTCATGAATACAAATTGCTGCTCTTACCTTCAGTATCTTCCAGCATCTCCAAATTGCTTTATCCCAAACCATGGATTTCAGACAACCCAATTTGCAAAACAGCATTTTTGGAAAAGTCCTTTTCACAAATTGTAAATGCCAATGAAAGGCATCAACACTGACCCCATCCACAACTTGCCATTCTTTTCCTCCACTTCACTAATAAACCTCAACGTCTTTCCTTCACTGTCTTCCAACACCTCCAAAATCTCTCCTCCCTCGCTCAACCTTATTGCAGTTGCATGTGGCTTTCCTCCTACCAACAAGTAGTGCAGTTGTTTGAAACTAAGGGGAAGCTTCAAAAGTGCTTTCCCAACCCATGGATTTGAGATGACCCAGTTTTGCAGAACTCCTTTTTTGCAATGCAGTGCCACCCAAAACTCACCCTTCGAGTTCCTTCTTACGTTGTCTGGAAACCCTGGTAGATCTGCGAAAATATCTGAGTTTCCTGCATTTGGGCCATCAAGCCAGAGCCGTAGGATTCTACCCGTAGTTGTTTCGGCTACTAGAACGAAGGAACGGTCCTTGCTTAAGGCTACACCATTGGCAAAAGCAATGCCTCTTAGAAGAATTGTTACTTCTTTGCTTGATTTGTCATATTTCATCAACCTCCCAGACTTGTCGCCGCTTAAAATTGAAGGCATGAATTGCCTACACAATACCAAAACTTGTACGATTAATCCCAGAATCGAAGAAACAAACAAGCTGTTGTTCTTTTTCATTGCAAATATATAGTACTCCTTAGATTTTGTTGCGTAGGTTGCATTGCATTGGTCTGGAAGGAACTTTAAGTAAGAACTAATTTTGGAGCTATTACACGTTTACTGTTTACAAAATGAAGTTGAGGAAAGGACCAGTGTAATGTGAGCTCACTGTAACAACTCTTCAAAGACGTGTTTGTATCATGGATTCTTAGAGTGATTTACCAGGGAAATAAAATACCAGAAAGGCAGAAACCCAAATAAATAGATAAGCTTCGCCATTTATTGTCTTCGTATATCTTCCTTTACTAATTTGTCCCCATCAATAGATCCTTCCACAATGACATCATCCAAGCATATGCCTACTTGGGTACGTACAGTACGTATCTCCCGGGGCCTGAATAACCTTAAATTCCTAATATTTGTATACAAACCCATAACCATATGTATAAAAGTTCATCACATTTGCAGAGAACTTCATAAAACTTGCACAAAAATTAATAACACCAAGAAAAAAAAACTAATATACGTTTAGAGCTTATTATTTTTCATGCAAATGTTATGAATTTCTACCCAAAACGAATTCAAGATTGATGCAATGAATGTAATCGATTGCTATGCATTTTAAACATTACATACTGTACCCACTGAAATATGCATACGTATTGTAGTGCTTCCCGTTCCAAGACGATGTAAAACCAGCCATTTTAGTAGTGGACACGGAAGGTAGCTATTGACAATTGGCATCTAACTACACATTATCATCTTCATATTCTTCCAGTCTACTAGTAATAAAGCTGTATAAAGTTTTAGACTTTTCTTCAGTTCTTCTGAGAGGTGGTAAATAACGTACCTTCTGTGAAAGCTGGTGCTCGTGTCTGTGAAGTAAATGACATCTTTGTCCTCGTCAATATCCATGTCATTTGTGAATAACAAAGGTTTTCCTTCAACTTCTGCAACTAGCTGAGTAGCCAAACCTCCAGTTGGCCCTACTACTTGAAGGCCAAAGTAGGCATCAGCAATGTAAAGATCTCCAGTCTTCTTATCAAACTTTAGTCCTAATGGCCTTCCACACACATGCTCCATTTCCGGTGCAAACGGACGCACACACTCCTTCCTACTCCACAATAAAAAGAAAATGAAGTGTTCACTAAATCAAGTATATCCAAGTAATTTACCAAGACCAAAAAATGAAAAGCAGATCCAAGTATGAGAAGTAGTGTCGGACGTCAGCATAGCTTAGGTTAGGAACTTAAGCAAGTGTGAGGAGCTCTGAAATGTACTGTCATACATGGTCTTGAAGTACAGTAGCCTTGTCATGCGTATGAATTTGGTCAGGTTCACATGCAAAAAACAAAACAACATAACGAATTTGAAGGTTTTTTTTGTTTGTTTCCATTAAGCATTAAAAGAATAATATAAACAGCATTCCTGGTCACCTCATAGTATACGGTGCTGAGTTTCCTTTTAAACTAATTTTTTCCCTGACCAACGGAGACTTGTTGGAGAACTCTTTTATTTTCTCGGCTTTAATAGGAGTGCAATTTTGTTCACCCTCCCTAATAGGAGTGCGATTTTGGTAAGCATGACATCACTTTGTGGTAGGGTCAACACCATTTCAACCAATAGGAGGGACGGTTTTGTTCACCCCCTTCTAGGGAGGGTGAACAAAACTCCAAGACAGAAAATGATTCTTCACTAGAGGCATTGAAAAGATAAAAGAGGAAGGATAAGGACTAGTAAAATCGTAGAGTACTCGCACTTTCTGACTAGGATATATGGCATGTGCCTCATGTCAAATACATTGGTGATGAAGTTTTTTTTTTTACAAATCAGTTTATGAAGTTATGAACAATCTAGTGTTTTCAATGATCGTTTCAAAAGTATAAGCATTTGCCCTCTGAACTGTTTTCTAAAATATTTTATGGAGCTTTACTGCTTTAGCATTGTAAAGATTTTCTGTTGACTAGTGGTCACAAATTTTCTTGTCCAACAACCTACATGCCTAGGATCTAGATGAATAGCTCTGGAAGCGAGGTCCAAACATGTTACGGAAAAGCCAACTATTCTTCGAATTCTCAATCATCGTGATCCAATTTTGGGAGAACGGGACAGCATGATCAGCTATCTTTGTAGAACCATGATTGCTGACTTCCATAAGAAACAAGAATTACTCTTATCAAAAATGTCTCCAGAAAATCCTTTTTTCCTCTTACCTCATCAAGTAAAAGGATGAAACTGTGTTAACAGGTTTGCCCAAGTTGAATATGGTCCAACCAAGTAAAAGCTACTTACTGCTAAAAATGCTACTTTTGCATCAAAATCCATCATGTACCTGGATGAATAAATTCCATGGCAGAGATAATATCTAAGAACAGTTGAATGGCTGAATGGCTAATTTCCGAATGCTGCAATCAAACATCTTGTCTAAATATCGACTATACCACGTTCTTTAATGCCTATGCACGAAGAACTTGTTTGTTGCATTGATGCCTTGTACTGGCAAGACACACTTAAGCGATGGAAGGAGATTAATGGTCCTTAAACAGGAAATAAAGGAGATCACATGAAGCTGACTAACACTTTGAAAAATCAGAAGTTCCTGGGAATTTTAAGGGGTGGGCTTATGTAGATCTGCTCTGCCTGTGCTCTGTGTTAGGACTTAGGAGTTCAGATAAAGGTTTTGTTAAGCATTTTAATGCTTTGTTTTGCTCGAAACACCATTCAGGAATATGCTTTTGGTTGAGGCCTCTAGTAGCAAGAAAAGGGATTCAGCCGATACAAATTTGGGTTATTCCAATACAGGTGATTCATAGTATTGCACCATACACACAATTATGTACAATAGATTGCTGAAGAATTTCTACGGCACTGACCACCCAATATTGAAGTTGGACCTATAATTGCCCAGTTTGTTGCGTTAGAATGGATCTTACTAAATTGTCTACTAGAGTGATATCCAGGATGTTCCTTCAACTACAACGCAACATCATATTCTTGCTTGTCCTTGTAAATGCATCCTTGTCCTTATACTGAATACAGATATGTTGGGTAGTAGTGAGCAAAATAAATTAATAACAAAAGTCTTACAACTGTTACTTGAAAGACAAACAAGATAAAGAAAAACCAATAACTGAAGAATATTTGCCTAAAAACTAAATGAACTACAGCTTTGTTTGGGATGTCTAAATAGCATGACTCATTTTTTGGGTTCCTAGTTAATTAGTCAACCCCAAAAAGATAAAAAGTAAAGGCATGTTGTTTGGAATCACATTTCTAAATTCGATTTCGGCTTTTTTATATTCGGGAACACAAAGAATGGGATGGAAGCTAAAAAAAAGCTTACTCTTTTTGTTTTTACCTTTCTTTTTCCTTGTTTGGCTACATGTTGACCTTTTTAAAAAGACCAAACGAGGCTTAACTGAGATAACCAACACAAACCAAACATTGGCCATTGAATTAATTCTTACTGGTTATTCTTTCATGTGTTTATTCTAACTAATTTCTTGCAAACTTAACTGTGGCGGATTTTATGAGATAAACGGTTCTAAAACAAAAAAATAGTGTATGTGGAATGGACTACAGAATGATAGCTTGGATGGGTATATAGGGATAGGTATGAAGAGGAGTTAATCCTAATTCCCTTCAACATATGCCATGTTCCTCTTGTCGACTTTTTTGACTTTATGCTAAAAAGCCCAAAAAGTCGCCAGGAACGACCTTAATTTTACTTTTATGTAGTACAAAAGTCTACAGCTTATAAACCAAAAAGCTACCAGAAACAAACCCTAAATGAACAATTTGGACAACCCGAAGAGCATCCCAGCCCTTACTCTTTTAAGAGCAACTTCAACCCATCTCTATTCCTCCAAAATGGAGGATGGATGTGACACATTGAGGGGAGATTTTGTAATTTATGCCTTCTTTTCTTCTTTTTTTTTTTTTTTGGGTACTTTTTGAGGACATCTTTGGAGGGACTCACTGTCTTTTTTAGAGATTTGGTCTTCCAAAACTAATCGACTCAGAGCCAAATCTGAGTAAAAGCACTCCCAATGGATAGGATGGGCTCTTTATGAAATCCAAAAAAAAATCAGTCTTATTAGTCCGATGATTCATCATCGAGTATCGGTCGCAGTACTAATAATTCTTGATTCAATCAAACGGGATAAAGGGAGAATATTTATTAAAACTCAACTCACTCGGCCCTTATTTCTTCTATCCAAATTTGTGCTTAGATTTGAGTTTATCCATTGGAACAGTTCATACCAAATGAAACTTTTACTCTAACTTTTAGTCAAAGTAAAAGTTTGAGTAAGAGCCGGAGAATAATTATCGTTCACAATACGTTATATAAACAGATCACAAATATGATAAAACAAAAAATGAAAGTGGGTTTGTAGTTTGTACCTTTGAGAAGTGGTGACAGCAAAGTCGACCCAACCAAGGCCATCTCCTAGCCACTTGAGAATCCGGCCGTCGGCGACGCCGGCGTAGGGTCCGTCACCGTTGGGATCGAAGGCGAGACTCTCCGGCCCAAGGGCTCCGGTGAGATGGATTATCTCCGATGTGTGGAGATTGTCGTGGGACCCATGTATAGGAGGTGGGGCGAACAGTTGATTTCTGATTAAAGATAGGAAGATTGAAAGGGCTGCTAGTATTGCTGCTATCAAGATCAACCTTGCTTTCATTTCTTCTTGCTTGGGTCGCCTGACACAGAGAGAGAGAGAGAGAGAGAGAGACGGAGAGAGAGAGAGTACACTGAACTGAAGGATGAGACGAATTCAGAATCGAAAAGTCTACCGTCAGCCAATTACACTGTTTCGGTCAGGAGTATTATTAATAATGAGTTTTGCTACCAGCACCGAGTTTCAGCCCGACTTTCAGCCCGACCTCCACGTGGAAACCACTTTATGCATTTTATAATCTTTCTTTCTCTCTCTCTCACCCTCCCTCCGTCCCTCCCCTACTCCCCTCTCAGTCTCTCTCTCTCACCCTCACTTTTCTCTCTCTTTCTCTCTCTCTCCCCATAACTTTTTTCACTTTTTAATTTTACAAATTAAAATGTTCATAACTTTTTTTTCGTATCCCATGTTGAAAAAAAAAATGTATATTTAAAATCTACTCGACAACATCTATCAAACAAGACCAATATTGAATATATAATTATTTATAAAATTATTATTTTTTAGCTATATGCTTTTTTTTCCCTTAACATTGAGCTTGTGAATTTAGGGGGTGTTCCACTAACAAAAAATTATTTTTTTTTCAAACACCGAGATATGTTATTATCTCACAACACATCACATAAAAAAACATGAAAAATCAATTTTTTTCAAAAATTGGGTTAGTGGAACACCCCCTTAATTTGATTTGAGCTCATAAATATTAGGCTTGACGAGCTCATAAATATAATCGGGGTCCCACAAAAAATTGACCGAAAATTAACAAATCCAAAAACAAATTAAATAAGGACAAAACTAAAAATATATAAAAAAATCAGTTTTTGGGTGAAGTAATTTGTGATTAAACGCCACAAGTGCACTGCTTGGGGTGGAGTGATACCAAATACTAATATTTATGAGCTCAAATCAAATTAAATTCATGAGTTCAAAGTTAGGAGAAAAAAGAGCTACACCTAAAAAATTATTTTTCTCTACATAATTACATATTCAATATTGGTCTTGTTTGATAGATGTCGTCGAGTAGATTTTAAATATATATATATATATATATATATATATATATATATATATATATATATATTTCTTTTTTTTCCAATATTGGATATGAAAAATAAAAGTTATGAAGATTCTAATTTATAAAAAATAAAAGGTAAGAAAATGTTAGAGAGAGAGAAAAGTAAGGGAGTGAGAAAGAGAGTTGAGAGGAGAAGGACGGAGGGAGAAGTCAGGAGAGAGGAGAGAGAGAAGATTATACTTTAAAATGCATAAAGTGACTTTCCACGTGGAAGTCGGGATGAAAGTCGGGCTACCACTCGGTGCTGGTAGCAAAATTGTTATTACAGGATCGGTCAAACAGCATTTTTATCCGTAAAAATTAGTACTATCTTTGTCGTTCGCCCATTTAAAATAATTAGTTGAGAAGAGAATTTGTTTTCTTTCTCCACAACAAAAATGATACACTTACAGCCAAATGCAAATGCTCCAACAAAAATCTCCACCAGCCAAAATGACGTCGTTGGCTGTTCTGAAAAAATAATAATAATGATACTTCAAAATGAGATTTGGGCTCTCATTCCGTTCGACCAAAGAGAGAGAGAGAGAACCACCTCCCATTCTACCACCACCAGCGACCCAGCTCCTCCGGCCTCCCTCTCCACCTCCGTCGCCACCACAAAGAAAGGTCTGAAACAAATGACCCTCGCCGGCACAAACCCGGCGTTCTACCCCGCTATCTTTTCGAACCAAACACGACACGCGCTCTCTCTCTCTCTCTCTCTCTCTCCTTGTTTCATTCATAAATGGTCTTGTTCAAGTAGTGAAAGTCGTAACTTGTACTTGCTTTTGTTTCACAAATAGTAGTTGGTTCACGGGTCGTCTGTTGGTGGCGCCGGCGGTGGAGAGGGAGGAAGGAGGAGAGGAGAAGGTGGGTCGGCGGTGTTGTCTCTCTGTGTGGTCGAGTGAAATGGGGCGAGCGAGAGAGTCCCCGATCTGCTTTTCAAATTTTGAGGGTTTTTCTTTTTTTTTTTTTTTTTACAGAACATCCAAAACGACGTCGTTTTGGCTATTGGAGAACACTGGTGTACGTGTATCATTTTTTCTTTTTACAGTAACGGTGACAACAAGGTAACAAAGTGTTTTTTTATACTTGTACAAAGTTTTACTCTTGCTACATTTATTTTAGATTAAAATTTTTTAATCTTAATTTAATTTATTTGGTTAAGTTAAATTATTAATTTATCTACTAATTTAAGTAAATACTTATTTATTTTGACCATGGTGCCAACAATATGAAAAAAAAATTAAATTTTACATGAAAAATACCATTTTTTTCTATTTTTAAGTTAAAGGGGTTTCGCTTGAAGCCTTAAAGTATGGTGCAACTGTGCTGATAACACTCATCAAGAGTACCTCAACAGAGGTTGTGCCCTGCTTACTAGTACTTATAATCTCATTTATTTATCTTATTTGTTAAAAAAAAAAAGAAGTAGCTAATAATGGGGTTTTTATTAACAATTATGAAGATTAATTTATTTTGCTTTTTCTAGTTTATGTTACTTAAACAACTACTTAGATTACTTTAAGCTCCAACTTGAAGCTTTTTTTTCTCTTATTTTAAATTGTTAAAGTATGAATTGAGAAAAATAATATTAAGGTGAATAAGTTATTCATCTTCAAATTTTGAGGGCAATCTAGACGTTTAAATTATAAAAAAACTATTTGAACTTATCAAGTCATCTTGTTTTATTTTTTTACAGCTTATACAAGGCTATGGCAAACAGTTGGTATAACTTAATTATTTTAAACTTTTAGGGTAAATTACACTGACCTCCCCTGAGGTTTCTGACTTATACACTGACCACCCCTACTTTATCTGAAATAGCACTGACCTCCCCTGAGGTTTATATTTTCGTATCAAAAACACCCTTCTACCCGTCGGACGGGTACCGACGGCGCCGGGGACCCCTTTGTGGGTCCCCAATAGTCGATCCGAGCCGTCCATTCATTCCAGAATCGAATTCCGAGTGGGTCTACGCGGGAATCACCTCAATCGGACGGTCCTAAGTGCTCGATCCAAAATTTTTTGAACTAAATGGGGTGATTTTGGATCGAGCACTTAGGACCGTCCGATTGAGGTGATTCCCGCGTAGACCCACTCGGAATTCGATTCTGGAATGAATGGACGGCTCGGATCGACTGTTGGGGACCCACAAAGGGGTCCCCGGCGCCGTCAGTACCCGTCCGACGGGTAGAAGGGTGTTTTTGATACGAAAATATAAACCTCAGGGGAGGTCAGTGCTATTTCAGATAAAGTAGGGGTGGTCAGTGTACAAGTCAGAAACCTCAGGGGAGGTCAGTGTAATTTACCCAAACTTTTATAATCTAAAAAGCTATAGTCTGAAAAATTAACTTAAAGTAAGTGCTAACAAATCATTGATATGTATTGGATTTCACATACTTCTAGTAGAGTATAACCAAGACTCAACTAACAATACTCCCTCCATTCCAAATTACTGGTCACTTTTGAGAATTTCAACTTTTTAAGTATTCAATAACTGTATTCAATAAATGTATTCACATTAAACAAATTCATTAATGTCCAACAATCCTGTTATGTTTCAACTTTTAAATGAAATGATTGTTAGGTAAATGGGTTATTTTGGAAGATTGAATAAATTTTGTTTTGACTTTTCAAAAAAGACTAACAATTTAGAACATCTCAAAATAGGACAAGTGACATGTAATTTGGAACAGAGAGAGTAATTAATTCACCCTTGTTATTTGAAAAAAGAAGCAAAAATAAAGATATTAAAGCCAAATGATGCCTTGTACACTGAATAAGCCGAAGCTGCAAAACCACAATGGCAAATAACAAGAGTACTTCAAGTGCAAAGGCAAAACAAAATATAAACTAACAAAATAAAGAGCGATTTAGGGCTGGTTCAATTTGTCACCCACAAACCACAATACCAAATATGAAATTTATCAGCCACTGCATAACAGAAATTCTAAAATTATTTAATAGTATTCGATTTCTTATTTACGCATTACAATTTGAAATAGATTTTAAATAGTATATTTTGTATAGATTTTAAATTTCTCCCATCGAATTTCCAAAAACAAAAAATAGAAAAATGAAAAAGAGCACCCAATAACTTTGGTTAGCTGCAATTCACATTCTTAAAGTTGGAATAAATTCAGTGTTCCTCGCACAATGCCCTAGCACTCCATACGGCAATGGATTTTTCAATATCAGAAGCTTTACAACCCACCAAACGGTACTCAGTCCACTAGATGATATATACATCGACAAAGACATTATCATGATTACTTGGAAGCGTGCACGTTTTCGCGGTTTGGGAGGATGGTGGAAAGCTGCTTCTCCAACTCTACCAAACTAAAATAAATGGAAAAAAAAAATAAAGGATTCAGTGTAAAAGCAAACTGCAAAGAGAAGGTTATATTAGAGGAAGAAGATAGAGAGATCTAATGTTGACTCACAGCTCATATTTGCGAAATGCTTCACTTCGTTTTGCTGCGTATAACTCACTGTCTTTAGGCAGATTGTTCAAAGTCGTGCCTGCAAAAGTGATTTGGGTGAATAAGCAAATTCTTTAGATAATTACGTATCATAAGCTTACTCAATATAATGAGGCAGGAAACTGAGCAAACAAAAGAGTTAGTCACACAATTTCAGAGTCTCAGGAAATGATATGAGATGCCATATATCCCACCGTATTCAAGCTGACCTGCGAAATTGGGAACCAGCTGCTGTTTTGGGACTGCGAAATTGGGACTGTAATAGTTGAGTAACCATATGTGATTGTAGAGGAATTCTAACAAACAGTGTCATATTTCTTGAGCTAATATCTATGACCTGATAATGAAATACGGAGCTTATATTTGTATTAATGTCTAAAACCTAATACTGACATACAGAGCTCACATTGGCATGCTACGTCCGCACTAATCAAGTTTATTCAATGCTGTCCTAACTGGTATATTTAACTACTAAATAACAGCATTTCAAACTTAGGCACTATAGATTAACGACACCATTTCCTGTGGTAGCACCACTATAAAGGATAGATTTAAGCCTCCAAATGCCAGAGCTTGACTACCATGGCCTGGTGGATTAGTTAAACACTAACTAGAATTTCAATTAGGTCTACAAATCTACAATAAACCAATTTCGGCCAAGAAGTTGCCATACCAGTTCAAGAGTTTGATTCTTTTACAATCCTTTTCATAAGCAGAGACCTAAAGTTCTTTCTCTTTTCTTAAACAACATCCCGGAAGCATACAACACATCTGGATTTTTATCTTAGCCACTTGCTTTGCTTAAGCAGAAATTATCCCATATAAACTTGTAAACAATCAACCAAAGTACCCCTGTTTGCATATACATAAACAAACTCATACATGCATTGCGAATAAAATGCACCGTCAGCTGTACTGATGGTCCAGAGAAAGTCAGGGACCCAGCTGACTGGTCTAACAAGTAAGAAGTAACAAGTAACGGCTATGCTCTATGCTAGAGAAAAGAAAAAGTCACAATTGCGTCAAATGTGAAACATATTGGAAGGAAAATGCAATAACGCAATAAATGAACCATACGTGGAAGAGGAACTGGTAGTTTTGTAGTTGCAGTTTTGTGAGCCTTCATATAATTTGCTTTGATTGTAGGCTGCAACCCCTGTTCAAGAAAGCATAAGCTCTACGTTACTTGGTATAAAATCTACCAGTACACGACATTCAAGTGCTGTTTTCCACTGATAAAAAACAGTAATGGACCACAGTCGTCAATCACAAAAGCTGAACCAACAGCATATACAGCTGTAGAAATTCAATGATGAAGTCCACCCTTAGAGACCACAAGTACAATAAAACAAGAAAGTCAACAGTGCAAAAAGGTCATACCTTCTTCTTCTCTTTTCTCTTGAGCATTTTAATATGGCATTTCTTGATGTAGTGCATCAAATGGTAACGGGAATGCCTAGAGTAAAGCTGCTCTTTGATCTCTGGGTTTGCCGACAGCCAATCTATAATATCCTCCGACTTTATCAGCTCATCCGTATCTAATGACTCTAACCAGGAATAAACTGGCATCCATTGGTCAGTGCGTTGAAATCGAGCATGATTAGGATCAAGCTGAATAGAATCTTTATGCTGCCATATGAAAGAGGACCCTTTACCAATTAATACTCTGTTTCTTCGAGAAAAAAGAACTAGCATGTCCTCAAGGAAATGCAAGTCCAACAACAACAACAAAAAGTCCCTGAGAATAAACCCTCAGAACATTGGACATGAAAGAGTTCAAAACAGCTGCGGATGCATTGCAAATTTTATATTTTCTTCACATAAATCACTAACATAGCAGGTTCAATACCTCTAGGCTCTACCTCCTGTACAGTCTTAATCTACATTTTTGACATGCATAACAAGGCTAAGTTAAGAGTCATTGAGGCCATAATTTTTCTTGCCCTTCCTTTGAGAAAGAAAGAATTACATTTCACTTTCTTCAACGTTAGGATGTGTTGAAGTCCTAAAAAAATTTAAAGCTTACATTTCCTTTACAATTTCATCCACTCTAGCATAAACCAACTAAATATTGTGGCTTCGAAAGGCTTCCTAACTCCCAGTTGTCTCCTGATATCGTAAGTTATACCCCATGGTCTCAATCCAGAAAAATTTAAAAAAATGAAATCTTGTTCAAAATTCCAACAAACAAATGTATTGTGCGCTCCAATCCTCCAATACTGTTCTAGTTTCTACCTAAAGGGTTAAGTGGCATCTCATTATTAGTTGACAGTGAAGGGTAAATCAATACCTCCAAGCCCAATGGCAGTTTCCATAACTGAAAAATGGACGCCACTGCAATCAACCACATTCTCTCTTCAGAACAACTCTCACCCCTACTTGAATTTGAAAGGCGATGAAAATCACCACTCCTCATCACTCACACACACGTCTCCTCTCTGCAAGAAATTGTGTTCCATTAAGCATGAGAAAATTAGTTATTTTTATTGTGAGAAATGGGATAGAAATCCTTGAAATTATTCCCTGATACTTCAGTACACGACTACATGTAACTCCAATCCACACAAAACAAGTGGAATTTCAGTGTAGTCAGGTATTCTGAACAAACAATAAATATGTAAATTGCGTCCAACCTTCACATGTTCTGGCTGTCTGAACAGACAAATTGGCAAAAAGTGAAGTGGCCGCGCGGTGAAAGTTATTCAGAAGCGGGGAAGCCTGACCAAGGCCAACTAGCAGTGTAATGGATAAACAAACGACTCAACCAAACCTATCAAACCCATCCGTAGCACATCCATTTTAGTGGCGGCAAAATTTTACTATGTCCCTATGGGAAAACGCTTTTATCACTTAAAAGTTTCATCATCTCTGATGAACTATCCTTCAAAGCTATTCACCAGCAATGCTATCAACAGTACACAGCTTTACATACAAAAGCATTCGCATAGTAATTTCTCAGAAATCCCTAAAAAGCATTCGCATAGTATGCATTGCAAAACGCATAATGATCGAAATCTTCAGGCTAAGTACGCTAAATACATCAAACTAGTACCTCATTGGACGCTCGCATACTATTGGCAACAGAATTGAACCATTCATAGAGCTCTGGTCTAGGCATTGATTTGAATTCTTCGGGTAAAGAAGAAAGGTTCGAGTTGATCCAATCTTCGACCTCGCTCGAGGTCACGGTCTTGCCCTCAGGCATCGTAGAGATCCAACCGCGAACAAGCTTCTCCCATTGTCTAGCTGCTTGATCGTTCTTGTCAGCGTCTTGATCGGGCATTTGCAGTTCTAGGGCTTGGGTTTGGTTGTTCATTGAGTTTGACATGGAAATTGGAAAGGAATTCCTGCTAGGTATTTGAAGGCTTGAAGTTAATTCACTGTTGTGACAAAAAAAAAATGGAAATGTTTTTATCCCAACGAAAAAAGAAAATCCAATTCACAACTCCTCAAGTATACGTGGGACCCACACACTACACCATAATTATATGTGAGTCTCACATGTATAGGAAGAGTTTCAGCTAATTTCTCCGTTCTAAATTAATAGTTTACTACGAAAAGTTGTGTCATTTTTCAAATTAAAAGATGAAGTACTTCCGTGTATCATTTTTTGAATTTTTTAGCACCAAATTAAAGTACTCGACGAGTACTTTAATTTGGTGCGAAAAAATTTAAAAAATAATATATGGAAGTACTTTATTTTTTTATTTGAAAAATGATAAGAGAGAGAAAGTGGGACTCTTATTTAGGAACGGGGAGAGTAATTTTTGTGTATGTATCATTTTGCGTATCCAAATGCACTCATCTTTTTGTCCATATTTTATGTGATTATAGAATAAGATACAAAGGAGAAGTGCTAAAATCAATTCCTTCTTGTTTGGTTCCCGAATGATTCTTGAGATTATTAATCCAGCTATTATTTTTATCCTTGTATAATATGTAGGTTACCAAATAATTCCTGAAATGTTTCAAAAAATGTTTTTCAAAAAATTATCTACAAAAGTTTTTTCTTGGGAATATTTATTTTTCAAACAAAAAACTTTATGTCTTCTTAAATTGTTTTCAAAAAGAAAATTATATCTAAAAATTATTTTGGAAATAAAATTTTTTTTAAAAAAAATCCTAGTTATTGTTCTGAAAAAGTATTTTTAACAATTATTTTAAAAAGTGTTTTTAAAAAATATATATATTTTTCTTGTCTAATTATTTTTTTTAAAAAAAAAATTTACCTATTTTTTTGATAAAAAAATATCTCATAAATAATCAAACACAAATCAAACATGGGATTGGGATGAAGTGGGGATGAAATTAATACTAAAAGACAAATAGTCGAGGACCACCCATTCCAAGATTATTATCCCAACTATTTCAATCCACAAATCAAACATGGGATTCGGATAGACTTTTAATTTTGTTTATTTATTTATTTAATTTCGTTTTTATGGAGACTACAAGAGCTTATAAATAGGGTAGATAGTAGAAATAGGGTAAATATTTCGTTTTTATTTTTGTATCTTCTTAATTTTTAGTATTTCTTAAGCTAAGCGAGAATGAAGGAAAAAAACTATTATCTGGCCGACCCGGAAATCCTTTAGGTCAAGGATAAATTTGGTGAACGAGTCAAATGAAGCGAGCAATAATTGTTCAAATTTGCTTGGAAAAATTAGCAAGCTTTAAAAATGTGATCAAATTTTAACTTTTTTTTTTTTTTTCTATTGAACCAATCTCAAACGAATTTTATTTGAACTAATTGAAACCGATCTTGAGCAGCTTGAATTTTACGAATCACATGACCATGTGGTTCGGAGTCCAACAAGACATAGCGAAATGGAACAGACCAATATGTTTTGTGGTTTCAGTTTACAGTTGCAAACCATCTCCCTTCCATCTCATCGAAATAAATTCAAGAAAAAAAGAATACATTTCTACAGGGACAAAAAAAAATTCCTTCAATCCGGTCAATTTCACAGATTCAATTATAAAACAAGCGGATCAACCCATGTGAATCCATTTCTCAAGATTTTTTCTTAAACCCCAAAACTAAAAACCTTACCACCGTTCGGCATTTCTCTCCAACTGTGATGTCTCGATTCTCGTCTTACTGCAAATTCCAGCGATCTCCTTCCTATCTCCCATTATGTCTCTGATTTGTTTTGTTCTTCAATGTACCAAGAGAACAGAAAATAAGAACATAGCAGTTGTAGCCGAGGGCAGGGATAGTTCTTTCCACATTCAAGTATCCCTTCTATGCTTGCAGGAGAGAGCATTTTGTGCCAGCCAGAGACAACGGCTGTTTGGAACACAAAAATAAATGAATTATTGTCCAACAATCTTCGGTATGTTGAGGTTAACTCAATCCATCTGCGCCATCGTTTAGCAAACACTTGTCGCTCTCAGCTGTCGACCAATGGAATCAACACATAGTTGTTGCCTAAACATGATTCCCAGTTATGATCAACATGCTCTATATATCAGAAAGGCCCGTTCAATTCAATTCAAATGATGGAAATTGCTTAAAACCTTAATCCATATTCAGGAACAGAACAACCGAGAAAACAAGTAGCCATGGCAACCCTGCACTGTATCTAGTAGAGGAGCCGTTTGGCAGGCGTCTTCAGCCTTACGGTTCATCCACCTGTTTGACAAACCTTCAGCAACAGCAGCAATCTGATGCTGCAATGAGGCAGCACCTATGGGGCCTACCAAATTTAGCCTAGTCGCAGCAGAGATTATATCCCTCATCGTTATGAACATATATGCCCTCTGAGATTTTTCGAAATCAAACCCAAGAAGTCCACATATCAGCCCAAAAATAGGAGCATGATGAAAAGCAATTCCGCCACTAGCCAAAGATGCATCTCTCATCGTCTTCAAAGAAGGGACATCTGAAAATACAGATGCAGCCACCCTCATAAGTGCTGATCCTTGTGAAATTGATGCCTTACGACCAACTTCATTTGTTAGTGTCGCATCCAACATTCTGTCGAGCGTATGCCACGTTTGCATGTCGGGGGAGATGGTTGAAGAATAAACAAACGGAAGAATGAGACTCCCCATATTATCCAACACATGGACCACGAAAATCCGAAGATCGTCAAGATTAGAAACTAGACGAGCTTGAACTGCTGCCTCAAGACCAAAAGAATGAGCAAAGCCACCTGTTGGGAGAATGGAATCAAGCAATTGCCATTCATTCCATTGACGAAGATTGTCCAAAGATGTAGGTTTGTTGGTATCCTCGTTTACGTCTGGCCTATTTTCCATTGGGGAATGCAAAACTCTGTCATATACAGAACACGGACAACAAAGCATTTCAAGCAGGTGGAAAACATAAACAATACCTATTGCGATGCATAATAAAACAGTGCCAGAATCTGATGTAGTTTTCTTTTATGCAACGATGCAAAGTCTTCTGAACTGATCATAGCATATTTTTCTCGCAAATTTCTAAAAACCAAGACAAAAAGAAAAACGATGGCAGCTAAACAATGACAGTTTAATTCAAAGGAAAGCAGAAAGCTAACCTTGTTGCAATGTTCAGGCTACCTAATCTTACTTTACACTAAGTAGCTCTAGTTGTACACATCTTCACAGCTTTTTTACATGTCATTGTTTCTCCACCAATTGTTAAAAATTTCCAAACACATTCTGCAGCTCAAAAGCTAAATCATTAACAGAAAAGGCAACCTTCTCTCTTTGATTTTCACCCAATAACGTAATCTATATATTTAGTTTTAACCATGAGGTCTCTCCTATTAGGAATTGCCTCAATTAAACCACAAATTAAACTTACGCCTTGTATTTTATCAAACAACCTCCTAGCATTAAAAAAAACTCAGCTCATGAACATGAAGAGATGATGCCTGACTTTCTGCTTTAAAAAACTTTACAAAACAGATGAAATTCAGTCTATTTGGCTCTATAGATCGTCAAGTATACAAAAAAGTGCACTACTAAGCAAATTTCACTTGCCCACATCATAGATCAAGTTTAGACCAAGGAAAAACATGCATCAGAGATTGGAACGAAATATAGCATTTAAATTCCAAAAAGTCCTCTCATTTTCCACAATAGAATGTGTAAGCCATTATCCTCAAACGGAAAGTGTAATCCACACACCCAATGATCAACGCCATTATCCTCAAAACGGAATGTGTAAGCCATTATCCTCAAAAGTCTTGTCCATGATATTACTTCCGGAAACCTCATCTTCCCGATCATAACAAGCAATTCCCTTCGTAAAAGCTAAATCAAAATGAGAAAAGTGCATCTCATATAGCTTTGAAGTCACATTCATTGATTTTAATAGATTTAACCACCACCAAAAGCGCCAAAAACAAAATATAAAATGCAAAAACCCTTTAAAAATCACATATGACAACAAATCCAAAACAAGTGGATTTCAAGAAAACCAAATCCGGAGAAAATGATCTCCAAACAAATTACTGGAAACTATCTCTGTACCACGCGACTCTCAAAGTACCAAGTCAATGGAGTTTTTTGGTCCTAATCTGAGTATGTTTTCCCTTCCCAACCTGCGTTTAACTCGCAACGAACCCTAACATCACAAAGGAATTCCAACCACCAGACCAAAAACCCAGAGACAAATTTTGAGAGCAAAACATAAACAACGAAAACCATATCAACTACGCCATCTACTTAGCCAGCAACGCATGCAAAGAACATGAAACAGCACAGGGAAATCAGACAACAAGAGAACCACCTCCACCAAATCAAACACCCAAAACACCCCAAAAGAGGCAAAAAACAAACAATCAACAAAGAACCTGTAACAGCCGACAAATCGTGCTACAGATGGCCAAATGCAGCAATAAAATACGAAGTGCAAAAACCCTTTGTAATGTATGATTGCCCCTAAGGTTCATCTCACTCAATTCCCTTCTACCATTTGTGAGTCAAAAATCAATGTACTAGTCTAGTTAAAATTCAATACGGAGTCTTTCGTATGTTGGTAATCACAATGAATTTTCAATATACATGTGCTTGTACATCTCTAATACTTGATCTAAATACATGTTCACATTTCAATAGAGAATCTAGAAATTCTGTACCTCTCATTTATTCAACTACCAAAAGTGATTCTTGCTTAGTTTTGGTTTTCAATTGTGCCGTATGTCTAATTCAACTAGCAAATCCTATTTTGGTGCCAGATACATTTTGTGCCTTCTACCTAATTCTGATTTGTCATAACAGCAAACAGTGATGAGAGAAGGCAAAGCCAGTTGTTCAACTAAAGGGCTGTTTCGAAGTTACATATGAGAATGTAGACATAGAAAAGACACCAGATTCAACGTCAAATAATGAAGTCAAGACAACAAATCTTGTATCCCACTTCTGAGTTAAAAATAAAAAATAAAAAACTTCAATTTTTCGAATCAGGGTTTTCTTTTCGAACCCAGCAACTCAGTCTAGGGTTTTTAAAATTGAAACCCTGGTTTTGGTGCAAAAACCACCAAGGAGGAGGAGAGAGAGAGAGAGAGAGAGAGAGAGAGAGAGAGAGAGACCTTCGATTTCGAAGCTCCTACTCGCGATTCGAAGTTTTTCGGGGCGATTCGAAACTGTCTTCTCTCGCCGGAGGCGGAGAATGTGGTTGACGGCGGTGGTGGGGATCGTGGTCGCCCGCCGGTGGTGGTGGTTATCGTGGCCTCTCTCTCCCTCTCACGCTTCTGTTCTCCTCTGTGTTGAATGGGAGAAAATAGCGATACGGGTTTTTTTTCTTTTTGTTCGACCCGGGTCCAAAAGACGTCGTTTTGGATCCAAAATACCCGGAAGTGTATGTAGCATTCGTGTATTACTATTACTGCTCGCAATATATTATTTCAAAAATAGGAAAAATGATTTTCAAAAATATTATTTTAATAAGACAGAAAATGATTTTCACACCCCTTTTATCCCCAAACACTCATTTTTTGTTTTTATTTACCTTGAAATTGCCAAATTACCCTAACTTCATGAGTCATTTTTCTGTATCAAGGGCAATTTGATAATCTCAAGTGAATAAAAGACAAAAAAGAAAGTATTTTGGGATAAAAGGAGGTGTGAAAATCATTTGCTAAAAAGATTTGCAATGTATATTTTGTAATTATTAAATATTGTGGCTCCTAAGATCAACCGCTCGGACTTTTTGCAAAGTTCGATTAAGGACTTAGGGTATAACGATAAAGTCTCTATCTCCATAGAAAATGAACATATCGACATATTGAAATATCTATTAAGTACAGATCTCGTAGCCTTTGTGAAACATGCAAATTTCGCTTGCTATTATTAATTATTTCAAAAAGATTTTGCTATATATAGATTTTGCAATTATTAATTATAAGATTTTGAATAGATTTTGTATTTTATCAATTTTATATTATAATATAATAAAATCGATCAACGGCAACGTAGCGTGGTCATTCCATCTGGATGGTAACGCTAGAATGCAACAAGAGAATCCAAAAGTGTCTCCAGGACTGCTTATTAAATATAGTTTTTATTGTGTGATTTTGAGAATGCATTACTCGAGAATTAGGCTCCCAAACAAATAAAATGGAAAAAAGAACAAGGAGAATGTATAATCGAGCTCCCAAACAGGGCCTTTGTAGGCTTCCATTTACATTTAACTTGTCTTTGGACAGGTGTTAGTTTAATGAGGTTTGGTAGGGTGCGTAAATGAAAAGAAAACATGAAAATACATCCAACGGGTGAGATTCACGCAATACACTATAAAAACAGTGTACCGGGTGAATCTCACCAATCAGATGCATTTTCATGTTCAATTTCATGTTTTTTGTTTTCATATTCCCAACACTTTCCTAGTTTAATCCCCTGGAGGATGGGAACACAACATATAGTGAAAAGTCCTAAATGCCCAGCTACCAAACACAGAGTGCCCTCCAATTGGGGGGCAAATTCATCCAATAAGCCAAAAAGTGGCATAAATTGGCTGGCCCCTTTGTTTTTTTTTTTTTCAGTATGGATATGTACTACAGTTCTTTTTTTTTTTTTTTTTTGAAATGAAGTCAAGAATTCCATTAAAACGCCATCCGGCAACGATTACAAACAATCCACAGGAGTGAAACCAAAACCACTAACAATTAATATGAGCACGGCCTTCGCTCGGCATAAATGCCACTAGCTCTTAGACACACCTGCCGAAGCAGACCCAACACCTACGGGATGGAATGATGAATCCTATCAAAAGTTAGCAGTAGAGAACCCCAACGGGCACCCGGATCAAACCCTTAAAGCAATATAGTGCAAATGTAATCAAAAGACACATAAACTGATGCAACCAAAACTGCTACGGGTAATAAAACTACCTAACTGCATCGAAAAAACCCAAAAACTTGGTACAAACCGAGTCTCCACGAGTCGCCTCACTGAGTTGTCCGAGTCGCACTGAGTCTTCACGAGTTTACCGACCAGTCACTTCCCCGGACAAAGATCCCGTTCCTCTAGCCGCCGCCCATGGCATCAGGGAACTATTATTAACCGGAGGGGGGCAAAGATACCCAGATTCAACCCGTCGTCGTCAGAAGAGAGGAAAGGAGAAGAGAGGTGGAGGTCCTGGGGGCAAAGTTGGAGATTAGAGGTATGGGATGCAGGTTGTAGATCTGGGGAGGAACGAAGGATAGGTGCAGTTAACGGAGGAGAGGAGGGTTTTGTTGGCTGGGCAAGGAACGGAGAAGAGGTTAGGTTTGGTGGGCGGCCATGGGTTGAAGATGGGGGTCCTGCCGGATGGGGGAGGAGGAGGGGTGGGGCGCGGGGGGCGGCAGCCCCACCCCTCAGGAGCTTGAGCAAACAAGAAAGAGGAGAAAAGAGGATGAGAAGGAAGGAAGAAGATAGAAACCAGAGGAGTAAAAGGGGGAAAAGGCCGGAAAGGGCTGCCGGCAAAGAAGGGCAAGAAACCCTAGAGAGATCTAACTTTTAGAGAGAGAAACTCTCTAGGCAGTAGTAGGCCTCAAACTCTATTACCTTATTGATATGTACTACAGTTCAAACCAATAAATTAATGGCCGTCAAGGGCAAAATGTCAAACTCTAACCCTTTTGAAATTTTTTCCAGCGCTGAATTTTCTTTATTGTTTAGGGGGTGTTCTACTAAGGTGGTTTTTGGAAAAAATTGACTTTTCACGGTTTTTTATGTGATGTATTGTGAGATAATGACCTGTCTCAGTTTTTGAAAAAAACAGTTTTTTGTTAGTGGAACACCCTCTTAATGAGGTAAATGGGCTACATGATCTAATGCACTTGGTTGCATGAATTTTGAGTTTTAGTAACATACATCAACTTGTTCAACATTTATTGGAAACAACTTATACTTCGACGACAATGGTAAGACGATATTTTTAGTGAAAACTTAGCATTAATTCTGACCACTATTTTTGTGATTAAATTCCATCTATATTTGCAAGTGGTGGCTAGTTTATGTAGTAGAGCTCTTGGACACCCCATACTGCATTTCGGGATCGAATCTCATTCTCCCTCCCTCATGTAATAAATTAGGAATGACGAATGACAAAAAAAAAAAATCAATCTATTCTATTTATATGAGCATTTCATGTAAATGATTTAAATGAGCATTTGGTACACTAAAAGTCTTATTAGTAACTAAGGAACAACTTGAAGATCTGGTAGTGACGGAGGAATCGTCTCAATCCGTGTCTATCTTTGTGCATGGCGACTAGCTCAGCAGGAGCTTCTTAAGGGACTAATTTCCTTTCTTTTATCAGTGTGTATTTGAACCTATGATTCTCGTCTAATTAATTGTTTTCCGAAACACAAAAGAAAAAAAAATAAGGAAAAAGGAAAGAACCTACAATTAAGATCTGTATGGAGCGTAAATATTAGTGCATGCTTAGACAAGTGAAATCTTTATGTCACGTCCGAATCTTATTACAGTACTAATTTTCTAGGGAAGTTCAATTACGCATGGATAATGAAACAAGATTTTTAGGTACATGTCATAAATAAATTACAGTTGGTCACCTGTAACATCAAAACTAGTAATGAGCAAGTCTAGCAGTAGTTAGTTTACAGCAGGTCGCCTTTTTTTTTTTTTGGAAAATGATTTTCAAACTTTCTTTTTTCGATAACTGTCCTTCTATTGTTAGTTCACTGGGCTAACAATAAACCAAACTCTTTTATGGAAGAGTTTTAATTCACGCACCTTACCGTCTACTCATTGGGTTGACGGTAGATTTTTCATTTTGATAAATGCACAATAGTTTTGGTCTTTTAGTGCACTTTTTATTTGTAATTTTTTTCAGTAAAAAACAAGCAATGGAGTGCGATGAAGTCGATTTGGCACCCAATTAAAGCCATTTTCATGTATAGAACTAAAACTCTTTCATGTAAGAGTTCAAACATTGAATTTGTAGCGACACTGAATATACAAAGGATTGTGTGAGACTTAATTTGGGATCTCACACAAATGCTATAGCCATTGAATTTGTTTAAAACATATTGTAAGACTTGTTGTAAAAAATCATTCATTTAGATATCAATAAAGGCTTGATCGATTTTGATTTTGAATTCGCATGGACAAAAACTTAATGAATAGATGTATACTGATCTTGGGACGGAACCATAGTCGCTGTGGACGTGGGGGGCCACCTATGCTCGATGAGGCATACCCACGTCCAGAACCTCGCGTGACAGTGGAGGCTCTCTTGCATTTGTATCCATTTGCGGTGGCGTTGAGGATAGCTGTCGGTGGAGGTCTCTACCGCCAGTTGCTTGACGACGTTAAGCATTTGTGGATTCCACAGTCCCTGGATGGTAAACATGCATTTTGATTACATTTGCGCTGTATTGTTGTAAGGGTTTGAGCCAAGTATCTATTGGGCTCTACTGCTAACATTTTGATAGGATTCATCACCCCATCCCAAAGGTGTTGGGTCTGCTTCGGCATATGTCTTAGAGCTACTGGTTTTGTAAGTCGAGTGAGGGCTGTGCTCATATCAAATATTAGTGGTTTTGGTTTTAATCTTGTCTTTGAATGTAATCATTGCCAGATGGCGTTTATAATGGAATTCTTGACTTGATTTAAAAAAAAAAAGATGTAGACTGATATTTGAATTAGTTAGATTGAATTTCCTTTAGTATCTACCAAATGAGCTGAATGGCTAATGAACCATTTTTTTTTTTTTTTGAACTGGACTAATGAACCATTTGGTTGCATGAGTTTTGAGGCAAGTCGTTCCTAAAAGTAAGAGAAAACGACAAAAAAAAAAAAAGTAGACGATACTAAAAAGTTTTAAAAAGTTTTAGGTAGAAAGAAATAAAGAGCGAAAGTGAAATGACACATGACACATAAGCTTGACAAACATTATCTTAGAAACGAATCGAATACAAATTTAGGTGATTTATACGAGATTGTACTAGATTAATATTACTATATGTTAACTTTTCCATTTTTATGGGAACTTAAATTACTATTAAAGGGGTGTTCCACTAAGGGAGTTTTGTTTTAAAACTGCCTTGGTTTTTGAATTCACACCTTTTTATATGATGTATTGTGAGAGGATGACCTGTCTTGGTTTTTGGAAAAAATTAATTTTTGAAAAAAACTAGTTAAATCTGTAGCGCAAGCATATAATCTCTTTTTAGAAATAAACCCAAAGGGTAGTTTAAGAGGTAATAGAGATGAATCTTAAACCTAGACATACCGAGTTTGAAAGTTGACAACTTTTGTAGACCAGGCTCAAGTTGCGGGAGAGAAAAATCTCTAGCTAGTCTCTGCATGGATTTTCTGCCTATAATCGGATCGGTAAAGAGAGTAATGGAGGTGAACGTAACTAGACCCAAATACCCTAAAAAAAAAAAAAAGATTTGGAGATAATCTTATGATACATGTATCTTGGATGTCTCTTGGATGTATGGGGCACACAATGAATGGCCATGGGGAGCAAATCTTGAAAGGGAATCAAAAGAAATTTCCATCACTTTGCACCCCACCCCCACCTGCTTAAGATTATGGTAAGTGCGCATGGTTTTGCACAGTGGAAGGGGCCCCAATGCACGACATCACATGTATCTCTTGGAGGATTTTTTCGGGTCCCACCTCAAACCAAAAGAGCACTCACATTTTTTTCCTTCTTAATTTTTTCTTAAATTTGTCTCGATAAATCAGACCAATCTGTTTATCTCCTCTAGCATTTATTTTCACGCGTTTGCGTAAAATGATGTGGCTCCAAGAACAAATCGTTGGCTAGGTGAATTGACACTACGATCTTGGAGTGATAAGTCTTGACATGGCCAGTAGATTAACCGTTGCGACAAACCGCTGAATTGACACCCCTTCTTTTTTGCTTTCATCACAAAAGGTTTTTATTTTATTTTAACAATATTAGGAAAAATATAATGCAAATCCCAATAGATGTGTTTGAAATAATTCGATGCACGTAAACTTCTTGCCATGCACCAAGACCCACATGTATCAAATATTTTGCAGACACATTTATGTCCGAATTTGTGTCGTGACACATGTATCCAAACCAGTATTTTCCACGAGTATATCTCCTCCCACTTGCGTATAAATACCCAACCCCTAAAATCAAACACAATAATGGATTCTGACAAGTTGTTTTCTTGTAGATTTGGATATTTTATTAAGTGATGATTCTCTCTTTGTTTCTTTGTTGCTATCACTTTTCATTTCTTGTCTTGTACTAAATCAAAATCAACTTAGGAAAATTCGGTGAGATCTTTGAAATTTGGATGAAATCTGGTCAGATCTTGCTTTGTGGATTTTGGTGACTCTTCTTTATATATTTCAATACAAAAAACTCCTCTCTTCCACTCACCCCATAAAAACCTCAAACCAAACAAGGTCTATACATATACCAAGAAGGAAAAGAAACTCACAAGAAGGCCAATTCTTTTTCTTTAAGTTTGTATTAAGATTTTGAGATTGGATTGGGGGAATTGGAGAAATGGGTTTGGCTACAGAGTCGCAATTTCATGTTTTGGCTGTTGATGATAGCATCATAGACAGAAAACTCATTGAGAGGCTCCTCAAGACCTCTTCATATCAAGGTATTTTCTTGGCTACCAAACAGAGAGAATGAAAAAAATAGATGAAAACAGAGTGGATTAATTTGTGTGTTCTGTTTTTTTGAATGGCAGTAACTACAGTGGATTCTGGCACCAAGGCTTTAGAATTTCTGGGTTTGAATGACGATGATGATCTGAGCAACCCGAATCAACCTTCTGTTCCTCCAAACATTAAGCAGGTACGGAATTTAGATTAGTCTGGTTCATCGAGACACTCTTCATTATCATAAAAAAAAAATCTGGGTTTTTGGTAGTTTTCTTGGGAAATTCAGGTGTTTTTCTTGCTGGGTTGTCTGAATCAAATGTTATGTTTTTTGATTTGGTGGATTTTTACAGGAATTGGAGGTGAATTTGATTATTACAGACTATTGTATGCCTGGAATGACAGGATATGATTTGCTCAAGAAAATTAAGGTACTTTTTAGTCTTAATGATATCAAGTCTTATGAACACAGGTAGTTTTAGTTTCGTCCCTGTCAAATTTTATGATACGGTTGTACAAAGTACAAACTTACTTTCGGAAATCAATTTTGTCCTTGTGGTCAATCAAGTTACATTAGAATTTGCACTCATGGCTTGTTAAAGAAATCACCACACACAATAATGGAATACGAAAAACAGTAAAGAATCGAACACAGGAATTTACGTGGTTCCCCACAATTGGGTACCTCCACGGGAGCGAGAGCGAGTCAGTTTATTATGATCAAAATTGGCTAGGGTTTTTACAATAGAGAGTATATATAGCCCTACTCTATTCCAACCCTATTTATTCCACTCCTCCCCACTCGGTCGCTCCGCTTTGCATCTGGCCTTTCATCAGAACTTCTTGGTACCTCTCCATATGAGCCACAAGTTCCAACATGACTGATGGAACCTTACACGATGCGTATCTGTAAAACCATTTTATGGCATGGCATAGGCCGCAGGGAACGTGTGCGCCGTGCATGATTTTATCAGCCAAGTGTGCACATTCTATAGATACATTTGTACATGTTTAATTTTCTCAAGAAATGAGTGTTATTTAAGGGAATGTTTTTATTTATTTATTTTTCCCTCTGTTTTCAATGAAAACAAACATATGCAGTCAACAATAAATAGGAATTGCTGTTCCATGTTGCAGGAATCAACATCTCTGAGAAATATACCGGTGGTCATTATGTCATCTGAGAATGTTCCATCAAGAATAAGCAGGTAAATTTTTAAATCAGATAAAATATCGCACGTTTAAGTAAAATTTTTGCTATAAACATTGAATATTTTACGGATATTGATTATATTTACAGATGCTTAGAAGAAGGTGCAGAAGAATTTTTCCTCAAACCAGTGAGATTAGCAGATGTTAATAAGCTTAAACCCCATTTGATGAAAACCAAATACGAGAATCCTCAAAATCAAGAAACAGCAGAGGTTCAACAACAATCCAACAATAACAAGAGGAAGGCTAGGGATGATGTGCTTTCTCCAGATAGAACAAGGCCCAGATACACTGAGCTCACTGTTGTCTGATTAGTACTGCCAAAAATAAATATATTTTTTAATTTTTAATTTGTATTTTTTTTTTGGTTATCTTTTTGGCCTGAAATTTAAACAACGAAATTCTCGTTACCCTTGACGTTTTCTTTTTGATTTGATGTTTTTGTTGTTGTAGTAATTGAATCAAATAATCTTGCAGTGTAGTATTTTGAAAATTGTACATTGCTGTTCATTTATTGAAGAAAAAATATGATTTTCTTGCTAGGTTTTTTACATGGTCCGATTTAACTTAATTTTCTACGGGTCTAATGTACGCATTAGGTTCTAGCTACAAGTTGAACAGTTTATATCACTTTTTAGTGTCAGCACAAGGCAATGTGGAAGGAAAAAGTTTTTAGTGCCACTCAGACATGATTGAACACAATTCTGAATAGTACAAATATGTGGGGTCTACAAACTTGGGAGTGAACTTCACTTGATTGTGTGGTTCAGAATGCACTTCAACCATGCCACAGTGGCATTGAAAAATATCCCTCTTATGGAAGGCACAATAGGACCCAGCTCCCAAGAAGAAAACAACACATTTATTTGGATGATTACTACTCTATTTTTCTTTTTATCATCCTTTGGCAGGTTACTGACCCGGAATTATGTTAAAATATGATGTTCGGTGACAATTGGACTTCTAAATTATTCAGCTGATTGTTTCCGGTAGGAATTGGTTAGTGTAACCTTGGGGTTTGGTCCAATAATTGTGTTACTACTTGTGTAGCGCTCTTTTAGGATGTAAGGTCTCGGGTTCGACTTCTATGAATGAAAGCTTACCCATATTGTAGTTTAACTTATAATAACATCCTATAATTTGACCCAGAAAAAGAAGAAGAAGAAAGGAGTGTTCCACAAACAGACTCAGTGGGGGCTTATTAAGTGAAATCACATTAATGTATTGTGAGAGAGTTACCTGCCACTCAAAACGCAGTAAGTCAGTTTTGTGAAACAATCCTTAATTTTCACACACTCATTTTCTTATAAATGCACTCCTTTTTTTTTCCCCCTTCTTCTCTTGTAGCCAATTTCTATGTCTAGTTTGGTCATTAAAAAAAAGAGTGCATTTACAAGAAAATGGGGTGTGAAAATCAGCGTCCCCCAAAAATGGTTAGATTTTGGGTTATCGCCTTAGGAGTGGAAATTCTAAACATGACTTGAATTTAGAGGGCTCGGGTCAACCACTTTTGATACAAACACAAATGTAATGTGACACACTAACATGAAATGACCAATACAGATTAGACTAAGCTAGATAAGACACAGAGAACTGTTTAATTTTATGCGTCGATATGTTAATCCGAAACAACACGACTTGAATATGACACGATACTATGCCGGCGATGCCAACCTATTGCCCGTACTTGTGTTTTCTTAAAGATTAGATTTGATTCTTTCGAATTTTCTACTCAGTAACAGATGTATGATTTTCCAAAATCGATGTTTGGTCAACTTGTATAGGAAACATAAGTCGTGCATGTGCAACATTGGCAGTTTTTAAAATTTTATTACTTCTTTAAAAAATACTCACTTTGTCCCAAAATAGATGGCCAAAACTACCATTCACACATCTAGAAAAATTATCTATATTTTTTTTACAATATGTTTTATGATTCTAAAAATTTTGTATAGTAAAACTAAGCAAGATCTATCAAACAAGATCCGTATTGCACATATAATTCTTCGTCTTGAAAATTAAAGATGATTTTTTTGAGAGACGTGAATAGTGATTTTGGACATTCATTTTGGAACAGAGGGGGTAAAAATTTAAAAGAGTCTTAACAGTGTCAACTCAAATATCATACGGTCGTAAGCAAGTCGGATTATTGTCAAAATATTTGGCACATTTATATTAAAACGGGTCTTGATATGAACCAAAAAAGATATGAAACTCCAAATGACGCGACATGAACACGATGGAATGTTTATGCCTTGTTATCGGCAATGTACAATTCTCACTTTTTCGGAGTTGGGTTTGGGCAAGAAGTGCCAGAATGACCCAAACAGGCCCAATGAGCAGCCCAACTGTCATAGGCCGAACTCCGAAACTTCCCCTTTCTAAGAAAATAGGGGTTCTTATAAGCCGGTCTTGTTTCATCCTTGTTATCCCTTCCAAAACCTGCATGCATCATTACTCTCTCTCTCTCTTCCCCTTTTCGGCAGCCTATAACAAATGGGCAGGGCATTAACTCCTCTCTCTCCGCTCTTCTAGTTCTTTTCTTCTTTTAATACTAGACTAGAATACTCCTCTCTCTCTTCTCTCTTTTATTTTATATTTTAAAATAAAATATTTTTTGTTATACACAATAATTCTTTATAAAAATTATATATTTGAAATCTACTTGATGAGATATTTCAAATAAGATCCCATTTGAATATGAAATTGTGTACATGTTAAAAAAAGTTATTTTATACCTATTAATTAATACTAGTTTACACCCCTTCTAAACAATTCACACCCTCCAAAATGAAATAATTCACAGACTTAAAATGTAGAATTCACACATATTACAAACTCATTCTCCAAAATACACAATTCACACCCATCAAATGCAGAATTCACACCCCTTCTAAATAATTCACAACCCTCAAATGCACACAATTCACACCTTTGCAACAATTCACACCTCCAAATAACACACAATTCACACCTTTGCAACAATTCACACCTCCAAATAACACACAATTCACACCCCTTGTAACAATTCACACTCCCAATAGTATACAACTAATAGCCTTGCAACAATTCACATCTTTAATAGCACACAAATTCACACCTCTGAAATAATTCACACCCCTTATACAAACAATTCACGTCCCCCAAAAATAATTTTTTTATATGCATAATTTCATATTCACAATGTATCTTGTTTGATAAATCTCGTCAAGTAGGTTCCAAAAATATAAATTTAAAAACAAACGGGTATATATAATAATATATTAAGTTTTAAAGTTTTAAAAATATAAAAAAGAAAGAGAAGAGAGAGAGAGAGACCTCAAAAAAGTAACTGATCCCTTTTTGCTTGTGTCATACAGTGGAGAGAGAATATAACAATTAATTATGGGTGGGAGTCGATGGGACATGCACGAAAAAGGAGGGATAAGAGAGATATTTTTTTTTTGAACGGTAAGAAACTTTATTAATCTCTGAAAGAAAAAAAAGATTAAAAGGGAAGAAGGAAAACGGCATCACTACTAGGGAGACAACATGCCGCTAGAGATCATAGCCACTTCAACCCCGGGCAAAAAGTTAGCAAGGTGCCAACCAAATGAGAAAGATCAACAAGATAAGAGAGAGAAAGTTAGAGAATAATACACTTCACGCGCGCACAGGGCTTATAGAGAAGTGAAAGACAAAATTGGATTTGGACGGAAACCCTCATAAAAAGTGGGGGCGGCCTGGGATTTACTGAAGAAAATAACATCTAAAATATTGGGCCCAAAGCCTTGACCAGATCCTAATGCCGAAATCACATTACCCGAATATCCATTTGGCTTGGGTTCTTCGAAAATGTAGGCCTAGGCTAGCTTGAACATTTTCAATGTTTTTCTGTATGCTTGCGTTTGTTTGGGTTTGATAAATATTCTATAGTAACATTAGGCCCAGTTTTGCAACACCTGACTTAAGGTTCGTAAAGAAGTACAAAGACATGATATTTCACAATGGATGCACACATTCTTAAGTCAGATCATTCCAAATAATTTATTGAAACTCAGATTGGGTAACGTGAAATGACATCCTTAAGTTGGGTCGTTTCAAGCCCTTCTTCTCTCCCCCACCTTTTTTCGAGCCACCCTCTATTTTGGGTCAGATCTAGTAAAGGTTTGCAGATAGGAGTTCCGGCTTGGGCCCTCAGCGAATAAGCTGACAGTTTTCCGGTGCGACAAATTTAGTCGACAAGTTACTCTCCTAGAGTTTTTTATTTTTAGTTTTTCCTTATTGAGTTGTTTAGATTTAATGTTTCTCCTCTCACAGGATTGATCTCCCCTCAATGGGAAATTCTGACATCCCGTGTGGGTGTGATGTACTGATCATTTTTTGCGTTTTCTCTGGTTTGAACTGGGTTCCTTGGGGTTTCTCTTCTACCAAAATTTGGACGATCACAAACGCAGTCCTAAGTTGAATAGCCTTGCTTTAGAGTAATAGCGTTCTATTACAAGAATAGCTGACGAAAACTCAAGAATTGGCAAAATTGATCTAGGGTTACTATTATAAACAGGATTTTTTCCCCCCTATAAATACGTCCCTTCCTATGCATTCCACCACACATCCACCAAACCGAAAACCCAAACCTCATCCCATGGCCAATGCTTCCGCTATCCTTCTTGCCCTCATGGTGGTCACCACCGCCTCCATGGCCCACAGCCTCACCATCAGCATCACTGCGGCCGAGATGATAATCACCGACAAAGTGGAGTGCGTGGTGGCCGGAAAGTCTGTCCCTGAGGGCATCGCCGGGGTTCCCGTTTCCATGATGTGCAACAAGAGCCAGACGTCCCAGACCATCCTCGCCGAAGCCGTAGCGATCCCTTTTGGTAACTTCAACATCAGTCTCAAAGTCAAAGGATTAGACACCATCGTCTTCGACGAATCAAAATGCATTGCCACCACAGCGATCCCGGTTGGAACGTGCGCCGTTGCTCCGCCAATCGGGGACTTACTAGGGAACCTTGCCCTCGTCGGTCGTCAGTATAGAGGAACCTCCCGTGGGTTTTGGTGCTCAACTTTGCTATCAACTTTGAAGAACTCTAGTTTACCTAGATTTATAGATTTGCTAATATTATCTCCTAAAATAATCAAACGTTTAACGTACTTAATTTGCATGAGCCATTTTCAATCTCAGCCCTTGAAAAATGAACAGCCGAGATTTTTGTATGGGATAGGATTTGAAAACCGCTGACCTTGTTTGGTTTTTGGGTTTAGTTTTTGGGTAATAATTGGAGGAGAAATGAGGGCTATGATTGAACATAGGAGTAATAATCGGAGAGAGATAGAGAGAAAAATATGAATAATAATTAAAAATATGGGTAATAATTTGAGAGAAATGTGAGTAATGATTGAATAATAATTGAGAAAACTGGTCTCAAAATCCAAAACGAACAAGGTCGTTTTGTTTTGTTTTATATAGACTAGAAATGATTTCTTCGGACATGAAAGAGAAAAAAGAAGCAAAAAGTAGACGTCCTAATTCAGTCTCAAGTGGGTGCTCTCGATAAGATTTTGAGTAAATCATAAAAGGAGAGTTCAAGTTTGATTGAAGACTTAGTAAAAGTGGAACATGAAGAACAAGAGAATTTGGGGAATAGAAAAGAAACATATTTGGATAAGGGCATCCATAGTGGACTCCCTAAAAATTGCTCATAAGTTGTATCCTAAGGTGTCCACATAAACATAATTGGGGTTCACTTTTCACTCCTAGAGCTTGCTAAATTTAGAGAGGATATGTACACTCAATGGGCTCGCAAGAGCATTATCTGTTTTGTGGGAAAAAAAATAAAAAAAGTGTGGAACCCATACGTCGATATAATTCAAACGGCTACAATATTCCAAAATCCTAATTTTTTGCATATCCCACCGTCTCTCTCCTTTTTTTTTTCTTTTTTTTTACTGGTATGAGTATTTGTATAGAGTGTAAATTATTTCCACCGCCGGTGGAAACAAAAGTTTCCTCCAAATCAATTGCATTGCCCCATATGTCCATGTTCTACTATTTGGAACCATTGTTTGGACACATGGTGCAATGTAATCGATTTGGAGAAAACTTTTGCTTCCACCGACGAAAATAACTTAATTTCATTTGTATACGGCCTTTATATACTAATATATAGAACTTGTTTGTTTGTATTAAATTCATGTCTTTCTTCTCCAAACAATAAAAAAAAAAATTTGTTTTCCAGTAGAACCATTGAACCAATAAACTAATAAAATCCTTTATTTTTTAAAATTTTATATTAAAATTTTTTTTGAAGACTTTGGGTCACACTTAAAGTTAGCTACAAGGCTACCTAGATTTAACTAATGTGGTAGGAACCACCCTTAGGAGCTTGTATGGGGAGCTCATTGAAGACAATTAATGATTGAGTACATGGCTAGGTAAATGTTAGAAGCCTCACTTAGGAGCCATTTTGAGAGCCCACTGTGGATGCCTTAATGAAGAACACAAGAGTGGCTAAGAGGAACATGAAGCATATTTAAGTGACGAGTTTGAAATCTTGGAATGTTTGGTTATTGTTTTAGGATTTAAGTTCCCTACGGAAGTATGGAGACTTGTATAGAAAATCTAAAATATTGTAAATAATTCTCGACTTGTGTAGATGATGATAGAGAATCCTAGAGAAGATTAGTTGAAAAGTTTCTGCAAAATGTTCTAGACTTCTCCTTTGGTGTGTATAAATAGGTGAGAGGCTCATTTGCCCAACCACCTTGAAAGCTTTGTATTCTCAAGTTCACTAATAAATCTCTCTCTCTCTCTCTCTCTCTCTCTCTCTCTCTCTCTCAGTTACCTTACTTCTTTTCAGTCGGTAAAGCCCGACTTTCCCGATTATTCTTTTGTTTTCTTTTCTGACGGATATAGGCGTTGCTTTCAAGAGCTAGCTTTCTTTCATTTCACACTCTTTTTTCAATAAAGAAATGGAACCCGCACTCCCTTCTCTAATAGGATAATAGTACAATCAGCCTCTAGGCGAAGAGCTCCAAGAAGAAAATCTCTCTCTCTCTCTCTCTCTCTCTCTCTCTCTCTCTTTTATTCATGAATACTATTGTTTATTTTTGAATTACCTATTTATATTTTGCTCATTAAGATTTTGAAATAGGCTTTCTTTTGCACATTAATTTACTATTGTTGTTGGTGGTGGTGTTGTAGTTGTAGCTGTTGGTGGTGTTGTTATTGGTGATGGTGTTATTGTTGTTGTTGTTGGTGTCGTTGTTGTTGTTGTTGGTGGTGGTGGTGGTGGTGCTGTTGTTACTGTTGTTGTTGTTGGTGGTGTTATTGTTGTTAGTGTTACTCTTGTTGTTGTTGCAAGTGTTATTATTGGTGCTGTTACTGTTGTTGGTTTTGCTGTTGTTAATGTTGTTACTATTGTTGTTGTTGTTGGTGGTGGTGGTGGTGCTAGTGTTGTTGTTACAGTTGTTGGTGTTATTGTTGTTACTGGTGTTGATGGTGCTATTGCTATTGTTGGTGTTGGTGTTGTTATTGCTATTGGTGTTGTAGTTGTTATTGCTATTGCTGTTGGTGTTGATGTTGTTGGTGTTGTTCTTGCTGGTGCTGTTGCTATTGTTGGTGGTGGTGTTGGTGTTGTTGGTGCTGGTGTCGGTGGTGTTGTTGGTGTTGGTGTTTTGTTTCAACTCTCACCCTAGAGCAATAACCCATCTAGAACAACTGATCACGTCTGTGCTCCTGTAGTTGAACCTTCTTACCACAAAGCACCCCTGCCCGCCTTATCTCATCTAACGTTTCACCCCTTACACCCGTGGAGACCCTGTAATGTATCGCCAGATTGTTTCCTACTGAGGCAACAACATGCCTCCTCATCTCAGCCAGGGCTACAACCCCTCTAGAACAGCTTAGCATAGCAATTGTCCCGTAGTTAAACCTCCTCACCAAATGCCTGAGTTCAGTCTTGAGAGCACGGTATTCAGCTCGAGTAGCCGCCCTCCTATCATTGATACCTTGTCTCCTGCCAATACGCCCATTTCTTCGACCAATTGCCACCTGCTATTCATTTCCATTCAAACCTGCAATCTGGTCCGTAAGCTCCCTAATGCGCAACTCATTTTTGTAATACTCCAAAGCGACAAGTGTTTTTGCGCTCTTCGCTTCCTGAACTCTAATGGACTGATTTGTAATCCTTTTCCATGTTATTAGACGATTGTCCATCTATAATTCAATAGAAAAGGATTACAAATCAGTCAATTAGAGTTCAAAAAGCGAAGAGCGCAAAAACTCTTGTCGCTTTGGAGTATTACAAAAATGAGTTGCACATTAGGGAGCTTACAGACCAAATTGCAGGTTTGAATGGGAATGAATAGCAGGTGGCAATTGGTTGGAGAAGTGGGTGTATTGGCAGGAGACAGGGTATCAATGATAGGAGGGTGGTGCTCGAGCTGAATACCGTGCTCTCAAGGTTGAACTCAGGCGTTTGGTAAGGAGGTTTAAGTACGGGACAACCACCATGCTAAGCTGTTCTAGAGGGGTTGTAGCCCTGACTGAGATGAGGAGGCATGTTGTTGCCGCGGTAGGAAATAATTTGGCGATACACTACAGAGTCTCTACGGGTGCAAGGGGTGAAACGTTAGATGAGATAAGGCGGGCAGGGATGCTTTGTGGTATACCCATACAAAACCCTGGGGAACTTGCTCAAATAATTGTTGAGTAATTTGTAATAGTTGTAATTCTGTTAGAATAATTAGGTCACCCTACGGTTTAGTAGTGTGTTCCCACTCTTCATGACTCATGATGATTACTCTACGGTTTAGTAACTCTCAAGGTTTCTGTTGTTTTTTCTCATTTTGTTCTCTGTTTTTTCTTGTTACAAAACAAAGTAAGAACAGGCCTTCTAGGTACCATGGCCGGTTGGCCTGTTGAAGACCGGGTGGAAGACCACCCACCATCCGGAGGCCCACTCCTGAAACCCACTTGCTAGGCCCAATTGATCCGATTACCATTATCGTTTGTTTATCTTTTATGTAGATATATATAGGGCAGTGTGGGCAATTTTTATACATGAGGGGGTTAGTGCGTGCAATTTTTAAAGGGTAGAATAGAAATTTCCATCATTCTGTTAACCAAATCAGGGTTTCTTTTCATTTCAATTAGATGAGGGGGCTGTGTTTTTGGCGTTTTTTTAATGTGAGGGATCTCTGCATCCAAAAGACATAAATGAGGGGACTTCCGTGGAATTTCACCTTCATTAAATTCGGAAATGCTTATTGTGTAAAATATCCCGTGAAATAAAACGGGTTTTGAAAAGCTTGTAAATATATAGCAGACTTCTTGGTCAGAATAAGATTGGCAACCAATCCCGTGTTGACCGAGAGAAAAATTCAAAACGAATTAAAAACAAGTTGGTTTGCATGTATTTCTTTTCCCTTTCATTGCACTCCATTCAGTACTTTGCTGGAGGTGTTTGTGTAGCCTTTCCCTTGTTTAGTGCTTGGTGATGACTTTGTTCTCGATGTACCCTTTGTCGAGTTTTAATAAAATTTTATTCCCGATCAAAAAAGGAAAAAAAAAAAAAGTTGGTTTGCAAGCAAATGAGCTCGAGTTTGACGATTTTTTGAACAACTCAGCTTGATAGCATCAAAATTTGAATGGCTCGCGCGCAGAATTGGAACCCTAAAAATTAAGAACACAAAAGTTGTGATCATATGCATAACTGAGATCTCATGTCTCTGCTCCTCTCAAAGCGATAAGATGATAGGCCTCCGTGCAATTTTCTCAACAATGTCTAGGGAGAGGGAGGAATGGCGGATATTAAAATAATCTTGCTGTATAATTTTAAAATTGCATTTGTTGTTCATCTATTCCCAAAGTACCTGATTTTCTTACCAGATTTCCGTTGCCCAATCATCTACGGGAATGATATGAGCATCAAGTTCTACAAGTTAAGCGGTTTGTATCACAATTTAGAGCTCGGGACGACACCTGTATAGAAGGCACAACAAGGCCTTGGCTCCCAAGAAGGCAGCACGGTTATTTGGTTGACATTTGGACTCCTATCGGTTGATTGTTTCCAAATCGAATTATTTGTGTAATTCGGTTAGCTTTTTCAATGTAACAACATCCTCTTTTTCAGGAGTTTGGTTTGGGCCAAAAGTGTAAAGGCAAAACTGACCCCAAGACAGGCCCAACGATCAACCCAAATAACATGGCCCGAACTCCAAAACTTCCCCCCTGAAAGAGCTTTTGACGGGCCGGTACAAAAAACATGAGCCAAATTCCCTCCGGGTCTAGCCCGAGCTCTAAAATTCCCATCAAGATAAAAAGGCAACTTTATACCAAAACTACACTGGGTCCAAAACCTCACACACAATCTCTTCTCTCTTCGACACGCAAACCAACCAAACACCCACACAAATCGCCGCCTACATTCTACCGCCATGCCCAATCCACCCCTCCGCCTCCGCCGCCTCCTCTCTCTCTAAAATGGACTTCCCTGACTCTCTCACCTCTCCACCGGACCACCACCACACCACGCCTTCACTCCGCCGCAACTCCTCCACTGCTGAAAACACAGCTCACCTCACGGATGCGAATTTTGGGAATTCGCAGTGGTGCAAATTTCTGTTGACGCCATCATCGTCGGCGCCGGTGTTGCCAGAGCTGCCCTTGTTGAAGCCATTGTGAGCAAACCCCTCACTGCGTCGTCTCCTTGATCGGAATGAGACGTCTGCTGTTGCGGCGGTGACGGTGTATCGGACTCCATCATATCGGCGTCCGTACTGGCCATGGTGTCATCTGGCATTTACATCACCGCCTAGGTTTCCTTCTCTCCTCTCTCTCTCTCTCAGAGCTAGGAGCAAAATTTGCAGGCTGCGAATTTTCCCAATGTAATCAAAGGATGGCAGAAGGGGCAAATCAAATATCCTCCTCCTCTGCAACTATGGCAGAAGCAAGGGCTTTCCTGGAAGCGGTGAAGTGGCATGTGTAGTCCCAACACATGGTGGTGGCTATTTTTGCCGATTGCTCCAGTACCTTTTGTGGGCATTCTTTGCCAGAAAGTTGGATGGAATTTTAGCAGATGATATGATTAAAATGGTTTGATTTTGGTTTGAAATGTGTTTTTTTTTTTGCTTTTGGATGTATGAGAGATGTGTTTCAGTTGTAATCGCCGTTGTGAGAACTTTCAAACGGTCAGTGGTGAGAACAAGGGTTTTTTTTTTCTAAATTCGCACCCACCACAACATAAATTTGCAGTGCTATTTTTTGTTGTTCTACAAATCTACAAAATTCGCAGTGTTTTTTTACAAATTCACAATGTTTTTTTTTTTACAAATTGCAGTCGTCGAACAAATTCGCAGTTGCCGGAAAAATTCGTCGGCCGGAAGTTGATGGTGGGTGGAGTTGGGGAGTGGGAGGTGGAGTAAAGTGTAAATATGTGTTTCAAGATTAGAACAGTAATCTTAATAATGAGATTGTACTTAGAGGTAATTAAAAATTGAGTGAGAATTAAGGATTGGTTTTCTAGACCTACTGGGAAAGCTAAAAAAAAGGGTCATTACTAATTTAGTTTAAACTCAACATTTTTCTGCAACCGAAATCTCAGCATTGTTATGGCCATCTTCGGCAAGTGGGTTAGCTATTTTTGGGGTAGTGGCTGGTTTGCCTAATGGGGCATGGGATGATTTTAGATGGGGCATTTTTTTGGACCTATTATGGTACCGACCCTAAGAATATAAATTATTCCCACAATAATGATCCGAGCCTTTAATAGTTTTAAAATATCTTTTCAAGTGACCTTGCAAAAAAACAAGTCAATTTGGTGTAATCCAATTCTTTCAAATTAATTTTCATTTTAACTTCTAAATGTATTGAACGGTTGGGCAAAGCACTTATAAATATTCAATTGAGCAGATTTTTTTACAATGCCATTCAAAAAAATATTTTGAAATCACCGGTACCGATAACATTTTGGTTTTAATTTTTTTTTCTTTGTAACCGTGAGTTTTAAGGATATTCATCAAATGACTGTATTCTATAATTATTAGGTGGTGCCTCGTCTATATACCATATATGTATAATTATTATGTGGTGCCTCGTCTATGCTATATATGTATAATTATTAGGTGGCGCAGCCCTAATCCACTAATACTCCCCTTTAGAAAGGCCTTTTCCGTTGAAATTTTTTTACGCTGCACACCCTACTTTATTTTGGTTTCTGGTACTTCATTTGAACTGGGCTGTCATTACAAATTTGAACCGTCCATTTATTGTATTTTTTTTTTTCATTTATCGAAAAACTCTTAACCGGTAATGCTATGAAGGGAGTTCCCTCAGGCATGGCCACTCCTGACTTTTGAGAATTTGAATAAATTTATATTTCTCCCTTCTTGTTGCGTAGGAAAACAAGAACAACTTAAATTAATAGACACTTAATGTACTTAATTGCCATATAAAATGTCCATTTTCCATTTGCTGCCCTCTTCCTTTTCTTTGGCCTCTTGAGTAGTATATGATTGTCGAGAGTGTTGGGTGTTAGTCTCGTTGGGATACTTCGATCTTGTTGTGATGCCGTCTCTCTTGTCCTTTGAATCTTTTGCAACATTTATATTTGATTAATTAAATCTCTTTTTTCGCTGGTCAAAAAAAAAAAAAACTGGCACCTTATATTCAATCCATCTTTTCTTTATCCTCGATGTACTCTTATCGGGATTTATGGAATTCTTCTTTTGCTGATAAAAAAATAATAATAATACAGTAAACAAAATGAATACTTGTAGGTTAAATCATATTTTCGTACGTTTTGCAATTTTCTCGATTCTTGTAAGATTTGTACAATATAATAGAGAATGCCTTGGATCAATAATATAATATAATATAATAATAAAAAAAAGAACTGGGGAAACTGCATCGTGCAAGGATATGCCCAAACAATTTTATTTTCTCCGGAAAAAAAATATTATTGGTTGCAGTTAGTAAAGTGTTAGAATAATCACCACACGCACACAATAATCAATACGAAAATAGTAAAGAATTAACACAGGAATTTACGTGGTTCTCCAAGATCGGGTACCTCCACGGGAGAGAGAGCGAGTCTATATTATTATGATCAAAATCGGCTAGGATTTTTACAATAGAGAGTATATATACTATATAGCCCTACTCTATTCCATCCCTAATAATTATGTACCGTACCGCGGGGGGCTATGCCCCCCATACCCCCCCCCCCCAACCAAAATTATTCGGCCCTACGGGCCACTCGTGACAACAGTTGGACCCGCGATGGGCCAGATGCCGTCGCTCTACTCTGCTCCGCTCCGGTATCTGGCCTTTCATTAGAACTCCTTGGTACCTCTCCATATGAACCATAAGTTCCAAAATAAGGTTTGAACCCCAATTAAATGCATGAAATTAATAAAGTTTGACCCAGCTAAATGCATGAGAGAATATAGTGCCTACGTTGGGCTACCTCTGCACTTGCAAATTAGTATTTTTTAGGCAAATGCTTTGTCATTTTCTTGCAAGGAAATGATTTCTGGGCTTCCATTTTTTTATGAATACACCCAATTTCTTATCTTTTATATACATAAAATTTTCGCAAAAAGACAAAAAATGAAGCGCATTTGTAAAAAATGGAGAGTGCGGAAATCTTCATCCCTTTTCTAATTTATTTAAAGTTTGTGGGCACAAATAGGGATCTGGCTGATGGCAGCATTTTTATCTATTGAATAATTTTGCCGATAAAAAAAAAAAAAAAAAAAAAAGGAGATCAGTTTTTCCCTTAGTCTAGGAAGCGGGAATGTCGTTTGTGATTTAATATGTCATCAAAAATCATATTTTTATTCCACTCTATTCCAAAGTAGAATTTATATGAATATGGCATTACATTCACAATCCCTATATCTTTTTTTTTTTTTACCTAATTTATTATTTTTTGACTTTTGTTAACGTGTTGTGAGATGTAATAATCCTTATTCTAGTATTATTTAATTAATTATTTGTTTCAAAGAAATTTCAAAAAATAAAAAAGGGTAAATTACACTGACCTCCCCTGAGGTTTCTGACTTATACACTGACCACCCCTACTTTATCTGAAATAGCACTGACCTCCCCTGAGGTTTATATTTTCGTATCAAAAACACCCTTCTACCCGTCGGACGGGTACCGACGGCGCCGGGGACCCCTTTGTGGGTCCCCAATAGTCGATCCGAGCCGTCCATTCATTCCAGAATCGAATTCCGAGTGGGTCTACGCGGGAATCACCTCAATCGGACGGTCCTAAGTGCTCGATCCAAAATTTTTTGAACTAAATGGGGTGATTTTGGATCGAGCACTTAGGACCGTCCGATTGAGGTGATTCCCGCGTAGACCCACTCGGAATTCGATTCTGGAATGAATGGACGGCTCGGATCGACTGTTGGGGACCCACAAAGGGGTCCCCGGCGCCGTCAGTACCCGTCCGACGGGTAGAAGGGTGTTTTTGATACGAAAATATAAACCTCAGGGGAGGTCAGTGCTATTTCAGATAAAGTAGGGGTGGTCAGTGTACAAGTCAGAAACCTCAGGGGAGGTCAGTGTAATTTACCCAATAAAAAATTATGAATCAAATTTTAAGAAATGTCAAAATATAAAATCTAAAATTTTGGCTATCTTGGAGGGTTTTTTTTTTTAACTCTTTAAGATATACTATTTTGCAAAATAGATTCATATCATCGAGATTAGTAAATACTCTAAAAAATAATTATACTTTATTACAACATTCTACTACAAGAATAGCCGAGGAAAACTTAGGGGGTGTTCCACTAACAAAAAACTGTTTTTTCCAAAAATCGAGACAGGTCATTCTCTCACAATACATCACATAAAAAACCGTGAAAAGTCAGTTTTTTCAAAAAAACCGCATTAGTGGAACACCCCCTAAAGAAGCCACAAATAAACTGATCTAGGGTTACTATTGAGGGATGAATTTACTAATCTACCATTGTAAACAGGTAAAAATTACCCTATAAATATGTCCCTTCCCATGCATTCCTCACCACATCCACCGAAGAAACCCAAACCCATACCAAAAACTCATCCCATGGCCAATACTTCCGCTATCCTCCTTGCCCTCATGGTGGTCGCCACCGCCTCCGTGGCCCTCGGCGGCACCGTCAACGGCATCAATGCGGCCAAAATGAACATCGCCGCCGATTTGAAGTCCTTGGTGGCCGGAAAGCCAGACCCTGTGGGCCTCACCGGGGTTAACGTTTCCGTGACGTGCAACAAGACCACCCTCGCCCAAGTCGCGGCGGACCGCGAAGGTCGCATCGCCGTCAATGTCAACTTAACGGACGCCACCATCATCGACATACCACAATGCATTGTCAAGCTAGTGACCCTGGACAGAACTCTCGCCGTTACTCCGCCAAATGGGACCATACAAGCGAAACTTACCGTCATCAGTGCCGTAACGATTCCCGGTATGGGTTTGACGCTCAATGCGGGTATCACCGCAAGCGGATGACCTTGATGTTTTTTTTTACGCACTGACTGTGTTAACAATAAACGTCTCCGATCGTCTGTGTGTGTTATTTTTATTTTTGAATAAAAGTGTTCATTTCATACATATGAGATGAGACGAATTACTTGTGAAATAAGGAGCTGTTAGTGTGGTTTTATCAGTTTATATTAAGTATTGTCATGTTGTGATTTCTTTTCTTTGAATAATTTCTCCGCAGGCCATTGTAATGACTTCTTTAAGGAAGGAGAAAATTGTGTGCTTTTTACTTATCTTATTGAAGTGAGTTTTCAGTTTCTTTTTGTCAGTCCTGGGAATTATTATTTTTTTTACTGGCTTTAATTTGCATGTGAATTAAGTGCAATGCCAAACAACTCAAAACCAATATACTCATTTATCTTCTTTTTTCTCTTTTTGGTTTGGTTCTTTTTTTTCAAACCAACCATGGATTCGGGTTATTAACTTGAAAGCTTGTGGAATATCCATTTGGATTATTCATTCACATGAAAATATAAGTAAATAAAATGCTCGTAAGTCAATTGATATAGGGGCCACTTCAATTTACACGTTAAATTGATAAGGGGAAGCTATAATTTAAAGAAATATCTGGACAAAAGAGAAAGTTGAAGATTTTGAGAAAAGTGCCTCATTTTCTCTAGAATCTAAATTCTGATGTGTGGCGGTTTTTGGTTTTGTCCTATTAGTTTTCGTTTGGTCCTTAAGTTTATTTCTTTTGGATTTCACTAGCTTTGTAATTTTTTGTGGCTTTGGTTTATTTTGAGATTGTCTGGGTTAGTTTTGCGATTTTGGGGCTCTCGGTGTAGTGTGGGGTTTGGATTGGAATCTTGCGTTCCTTTAGGGTTAGTTCTCGGTGGCGTTTACCGATGTACCTGTCATCCTTTTAATCTTTATATCCTTTTCAAAAATTGATGAAGTTTGTTTTGCCGCTAAAAAAATAACATAAGTAAATGTATAGGCAAAGGCAGAGAATTATCAAGCGACCGATAATTCAAGAGTTGGATTCACGGTTCAAGCTAATATTGGACACCTCTTTTGGGGATATAGGATATGCCCGTAAAATTTACCAAAAATAGGCATAACACTCGCAACAAAGAGGCTTAGGCACATTTTATCAAAAAGAGACGTACTATTTTATTCCAATAAGTGTAACTCTATAAAGGCTATGCCCTGAAAAGACATTACATTAAAAATAAAAATAGAAGCCATAACATTTCACCGAAGTCGGCGTATCATTGAAGTAGGCATAACATTTTGAAAAGTAAAAAAAACTCGACAAAGGGTACATCGAGGGTAGAAAACCACAACCAAATACATGTGTAAGGAAGGACAAAATTTCCAGCGAAGTGCTGAAAATGAAAGAGAAAAGGAAAGGGAAAGAGATTGGAGAGCAGGTCCTAACAGAAAATTTTTAAAATTCTTATTGCCGATAAAAAGAAAAACATTTTCAAAATTATGGGATGTGTATTGACCCGATTCCTGGACCAATTAAATCACTTTATGAAAGAATTACATTTCTCTATTTATGAGATTTAATTTGTCTCTGTTTTTTTTTTTTTTTTTGCTCAGTAGATTTAATTTGTCGCCACTTGGGCATTTTTCTATCAAATTTGACGAGATATGGAAATTAAGGAAAAGGCTACAATACACACCTTTTATTTGGGTGTGTATCGTACACACCCCTTTAAAAGTTATGAATTTTTTTGTAAAAGTTACGATTCTTTTTGTAAAAGTTACAATTTTTTTTTATAAAAGTTACGAGACATACCAAAATGTTACGAATCATATTGCTGAAAAGTTACGAAAAACTAAAAAATATTACGATTGCCGATTAGATGGTACAATCTAGACCACACAATAGGTGTATATGGTACACTCAAATAAGGGGTGTGTATTGTAGTCATTTCCGAAAATTAACCTTCAAATCTTGCATTCGTCCTGACGCTACGTACCTGTGTGTTTCAAAAAGTTCCAAAGCGAGTTTGATCCTTTGTATGAGTATTAGCAAAGCGTATAATAAAAAATGAAGAAAGCACAAGAAAAATAGGGGGAAAAAAAGGAATATGAAAGTCGGTTATTGCATCGGCCTTCTCCTTAATATTTCACATGTTTGTATTCGTATCTGTGTTCGTGTCTGTTTTTTTTTTAGAATTGGCAAAATAAAAATCATTATAACTCAACAAAAGAGTACATTGAGATTAAAAAAATCAGGCCAAACGCAAACCACATGACTTGAAATCATGAGTAAGGTATAGTGCCAGGTACAAAAAACATCCAGCGAAACGCTCAATGTAGAAAAAATTGAACTTCACTAGAAGTACCAATCAACAGAGGAGATCATTGAACTTCACAAACAACCATACAAACTTGGGCATAGCGGCATCGGCTAGCATATATGGCTGCCAAGCCAAATTAATCATCTAACTAATGTAACACAAGAAAAATACAAGCCAGCCGATATCTTTCACCCCGACCCAGTCGGCCAGACATCACGCCTATTGCACAGTTTATCGAAAATTCGTATCTAGAATTATCATCTCTAAAAATAGAAAAATTGATAGCTAATGACAAAAAACAAACGAATACCTAGACGATCAGATGGACTCTAATCATACGCACCAACGGTTGGGGAGTGACAACATAAATTCTGCACCAAGGTGTATAGCATTATCCCAGCTTTGGAAAGAAAAAAGGTGTATAGCACATCCAATCTGAAAACAAAAGTGTTTATTTTTTACTTCAATAAAAAGTTTCGCAGCTAAAATTGCAGGGAGGAAGTATCAACTAAGTTTGGGTGGTTTAGATGAGCGATGTCAGATAAAGTTTAACAGTTCCCTTCAATATAGCGCCTGTAGCTCGTGGAGATATGAATTAAAGAGGTGAAAGAGTAATTGTCTTAGTCAGAGAGACAAATACCTGCAGTGGGGCCACCCAGAATCTAGCTTTGACGTGTATATAATTTCTTGAGGGTCACAATTTCAAACTAATTGACACTACGTGGAGTAACCACTAAATTGTATTATTAACCGAGTCTGAGTGACTTAGTTGAACAATATAAAATAAAGGCTTCACAGTGTGAATTACTAATACAAATAAAACAAGATCATATATAGGTGTTGATTATATGGGAGATGATGATGAAGTTTTAAGCAAAATCATAATTATAGAGCCGAAGATTATGAAAAGCCAATCCTCAGATTCATGCATGTTATTTCCCCTTCGGGTCTTGGTGGCATGTGATTGTTGGAGGGTAGGATGGTTTCCTCTTTCTCCGTCGAGGTGCTTCGAGCTTTAGATTCTTTTAATCTTTGAAAACAACTTTAGATTTATTTTTACCTTTGTAATTTATTTTCAAAGATTAGTAAATATACTTTCTTGATGTTCAAAAATAATAATTCAAATAATTTCAGAAGCTTTTAGCTAAACCGAATCCAAGGAAGGTTTCCTTAAAGTTTCCATAAGGAAAAAACCCTAACACAACACCTTTATACAACGTAGCTGATCAGCCTGTTCTAGCAAAGCGCTTGACATGCAAATCAAAGCCAGAAGAAAAATATTCGAGCGAAACCGAAAATTTAATTTTTATAATAAGATATTAAAAATACACATTTTCTTTCCTGCATCAAATTTGCTATAGGGTCCGCGATTCTACAAACCTTTGGGCAATTTGATTGAGTTTGAATTAACAGGTTTTTTTTTTTTGGTACTATTAGTTAGTTGTGACTTGTGAGATTGTTTCGTATTGAAATAAAAAAATGTTTTTGATTTTTCAATTTGTTCAATTGGACCTTGGTAGTTGGTAGATTACTAATTGAATTAAATAATCTTGCTATATATTTTTAAAATTGCATTCGTTATTCATTTATTCAAGAAGTACATGATTTTCTTATTATATTTTCATTGTCCAATCAACTTTATTTTCTACGGGACTGATGTGCGCATTTTACAAGTTGAACGGTTTGTATCACATTTTAGAGTTCAAGACGAGACCTATATAGAAGACACAACAAGGCCTCGGCTCCCAAGATGGCAGCAGTTATTTGGGTGACATTTGGACTTCTATTCGGCTGATTGTTTCCAGATTGAATTAGCAATTCCGTTGGCTTTCTCAAATGTACCAACATCCTCTTTTTCAAGAGTTTGGCTTGGGCCAAAAGTGTAAAGGCCTAACAGACCCAAAGACAGGCCCAATGATCAACCCAAATGACATGGCCCAAGCTCCAAAACTTCACCCCTGTGAAAATGTCATCATCTTAAAAATTGGGCCTAATGCCTAGACCGGATCCTAAAGCTAAAATCATATACAGATTTTAACCTCTAGGTCTAAAGAAATAGGTATCTAATTACGGTAAGTCACTTTTTTTTTAGGGTTTAGATTTAGGGTGCAGTTTTCTATTATAGAGTTTTAGTAGTTTAGGCATTTTCATAGGGTACTTAGGACTTTAGGCACTTTCATATTTGGAATCATATAAAACCAACAAACTACTCCCTCTGTCCCAACAAACTACTCCCTCTGTCCCTTTTTAAATTATCCCTTTAGGAAACGTATATTTTGTGGACGTCAAAAAATGTACTTCCGTAGAATGTTTTTAAATTTTTTTGCACCAAATTAAAGTACTCAATGAGCACTATAATTTGGTGTAAAACAAATTAAAAAATTCTATGGAGAGTTTTTAAGAATTTGAAATTGCACGTATTTCTATAATAATTATTTAAAAAATGATGGAGGGAGTAATATTTGGAATCGTTTAAGTGATGGTGGTGGTGGTATGGGGTGCTAATTTGTAGCCGACTAGCGCTTCTTCAAAAAGTACATTCGATAAGCAAAATAGCAAGAAAAATGAGAATGCCAAAATTGTTTTTCTAATACCAAAATTTGAATTTATGAAAGATTTGTACCCCGTACATGGTACAAGCATTTTGAGCAACTCTTCTAACACTTTGACATTATCAGTATCCAATTAACCTTACATTTGACAGGTACTAAAAATACTAAAAGATACTAACTGTGGCTATGAAATGGACTTGAATTTTTATTAAATAATACTAAATTGATTTTACAGCATAAAAGAACAAGATAAAACAGCAGACACCTACAGGCAAGTTGAGTGCTAGCAAAGTGATAGGCGCTATGTGTCCCATGAATTTTCACGGGTTCAAAATCGCTAACTACAATGCTGCATAATCACAAACCAAATTCACTTATTGAGACAAAATTACACTTCCCAAGGCCAGCAAAGGCCGTCCGCAATCGAAATGAGTGTTCACACAGAGACCGCCCTTTTTCGGCGTACTCCAGAGCAGAAATGTGAAACTCACATAGTTTACGATATCGTAGTTGAATACTCCTACTACACATTGACATGCTGGATATCCTCTGATAGAATATCACCTAAACAGGTCCAGTTCTAAGTGCATTATCCAAGTCAGAAATCAAATCGTCTACATCTTCAATACCCACCGAGATACGAACAAGATCTTCAGTCAAACCTCTGGCCTCGCGCACTGCAGCAGGTATGCTTGCATGGGACATAAAGCAGGGCATGCTGATGAGGGACTTCACACTTCCTGTCAAGATAGATCAGCCAAAAGCGCTATAAAATCATGCGGCCAACAATGCACTCAATGGCAGCTCAAAAAAAAAAAAAAAAAAAACAATGCACTCAATTATGAACAGCATAGACAGCATAGAAATTTGGTAGAACTGGCCAGATTTAAGTGGGAATAATAGTTACCAAAACTAACAGTTATGCTGAAATACTTGGTGGTCTCCGCAATGTGCTTAGAGAGCGCAATTGATCCTGTCAGAAAACTGAGCACAGATCCTGCACCCTTTGCCTGCAAAAAGTGGACAGCAAAAAGAATAAGGGAAAAAAAAACAACACGAGAGGAAGAGGGGTCATTTGGTCAAGCAATATGAATGCAAGAGTCGCATACAATGCCAATACCTGGGAATAATGTAAAGAACGCCCAGGATGGCTAGGAAGGCCAGCATAGTTAACTTTCTGCACTTTAGGATGGGAAGCAAGAAACTCAGCAATCTTTTGTGCGTTCTCCTGGCCATGATATCAAAAGCAGGCATTTTAGGGGGAGAGGAAGCAAAGAGCCATGATATAAAACGAATAGTACTTGCATCTACAATATATTTCCAACATAAACAAGGTATGAATCATGATCACATTCAGCCAAATCTTCTTGCTCTACAGCATGACAACCTCAAAGGACCACTGTAATATTACTGCTAACCACATTCCAAAGGTGCTATCACTTGCTATTCCCGAATAAACTCTGCGAAACTTTTCTTTTTTGGATTCAGTAGGATAAAGTTTCATGCAAATTTTCGTTTTAACAAAATGTATTAGCAAAATGAGACAGAGGATGCATGTTATATTCTTTTCAAGCTTGTTGAAAGAGAACCTCTCCAAATTGACATCATAAAGAGTATCATAGGTCAGATGTTCCCAATTTTTGCAGCCCCAACATTTTCTTCAATATCAAATTTGAAGCACAAGTATTTATAATCGCCCCTAATTTCGATAAGTAGCATACTACAGCAAAACCCATTTGCTAGTATTAACACAATATGAAGTATTGTTAATTGTTCGGAAAAAGCAACGGCAACGCACCTGAAAGACAAAAAAAGGTTCATAGTAGCAGTTTAGAGCTTGTCTTAAGATCATTAGCTTTTCCACTCATGTAGCTATGATACTAAAACCCCAAGGATTTGAGTTCATCTTTAAACCATCTGGGCAAAACTATGACAGTTGAAAACTTCATAGCATCAATAATAACTTTATTCTCACTGCTGTCCCTTACATTCCTTGGAAGCTAACACATCCATGTTAATATGGCAACTCTACAACCAATCCAATGAGTGCAGGAGGTCCAAAACATGCTTGCAGTAAGGCAACTAAGTTGTACATTAATGCCAAAATAAAGTTTCATTAATACGATGCTCTATGACAGGTTTAAAGCAGAGCACCTGTTGCTTTTCCACACGCAAGGCCATGGTCTTTATACCTCGTAAGCAAATCCAGCAATCAAATGGAGCTAGCCCAGAGCCTTCAGCATTTTGAAGGAAGTACAAGTCCTTTGCTAATCTGTTTTAAAAGTAAAAAGGGCATGCAATAAATCTCTTCAGTAAATGTTTTACATTCCCAAGAGAAAAAGTAAGGTAAACATGAGAAGACTTATATAGGAGACAGGTATCCACAAAAAGTAAATGACAAGCCCAGATTAAAACATTCATACTTACCATGACAAAGTTGCCAATTCAAGAGTGCTTGTCACCAAATATATCTCTAACCAATCTTACATAGACCTTTCTATCCCAACCCTGTTTTTTTGGGTTCATTTTCGTCCCAACCCTATCCCGAACCTAGAGGCTCGGTAACCCACTTCAATTTTAGGCCCTTAGGGTATAGTGACTTTGGATTTAGGCTCTTTGGGGTAGGGTAAAGTGGGTTTAGGCACATTGGGTTTAGGCTATTTAGGTTTAGGCACTTTAGGTGTAGGGTTTACGCACTTTGGGTTTATGCAATGACTATTTTGAGTCTGAACCTAGAAAACAGGGCCCATCTCTAAAAGCCCCTACTATTTTCTCAATTGCACCGGATATGACAAAGATAAGGGCATGAGATGTGTCCCAAACTCAAGCAAATTACACACTAGAATCCTCCAATTTTTACAAATGTTTTAAGAAGTAGCTCACCTTAACTAAGAGACAAATCTTATCTTTTTCCATTAAAACCATTTCATATCAAGCACAATGCTAAATTATTACACCAACTTAAATTTATGTTCGAGTAGTAGACTATAAATAGACCAACGAAATGTAGACACATGCCTGCACTGGCCACACACCATACCTGACTTCTGTATACATACCCTATGTCCTAAGAAGGGTTTAGGGAGGCCTGACTTTTGGGCACACACCTGCACAGCTGCACCATTACTCAAACTCAATTCCATGAAACAGTCTCGTACCAATGCATTCTTCTATAAACTGAATGAAAACTATGAAGGTCAAAAGATGGGGCCTATAGATGTCCTTACAAAAAAAAGTTATTTTGTCTGTCTAACTGTGTAAGGCCTAAAAGAATAAAAACTTATTTAGACAGAGCACGGAGCATGAGCAATAATCTATTAATACAAATCAAGAAAGTGGTAAAAGCCTCCTTCCATTCCAATAGTCAGTCACATCATCTGATCATCAGAAGATATATGACTAATGAAGATCTGATCTCTCCATCATTTTAGGACACACTGGGCAGCGACCTGATGCTGTTATCGTAGCAGGTTGAGGATCAGAAAATGGAACCCATACCATATTTTCTCATTACAAATGTGCCTACTACAACGGGAGAAGTACCAAAAGGAAAAACATGTAGAACTAAAGCTATACCACTTAACATGAAATCCACTAAAATGTAGTAAGGTAAAATGTTCCTTGTTAAAAGTCAAAAATACTCACTCAGGATTAACAAATTTCAAAAATATCCTTCTTTTATTTTTCAATTTCCCCTTATTTTTTCACTTTTTCGCTTTAGATTGAGATCGTGATAGCTAACAGTCACCTATGCCACCACCTCATCGATTTTTCTATTTCTCCCCCTTTTCCGCTTTTCCGAAACACCCCACGTTGTGTTAAGAGTACCTATTTCATATCTTTGTGAGCTTAATCCTGAGTTTCAGGAGCAAAAGCTTCACACTGTGTAACGTGTATTGTTGTCCTATTGTTATGATATTTGCATCAATGCAGCAATAGAACCTAAGATCTTTGTATATTGAGATGAATGACCAATTACCACAACTACGTATATAGAAGCATACATGAGCAAGCGAATCAGCCTTCTGGGGGTAAATTAGGAGTAGGACTAAGAGGTACAACCTTTCCCCTTTCACAGCAAGCACCCCTGCCATGACGTCACTATGACCAGCTATAAATTTAGTAGCTGAATGCATAACAATATCTGCAATAATAGATGAAGAAACCACTATTAATAACATGTTGAGGAGAGATGTCTTGCCAGTAAAATCACTAAATTACGGTACATCCTTATCACACGATTTTAAAACCTGCACCAAGCTCCAACGGTTGGGACAATACAGGCGACATGATGCTATTATCTACCAACACAAGTGCACCATGAGCATGAGCGATCTCTGCTATTTTCTGAAAAGAAGCCAACATGGAAAATACACCGACTATAAGACGTGGCATTGTCTTATTAGGGCCTGATGTCAGTAAGAGGGGAAGAGTTACATATCAAGAAGGCCATGCTTGTACTCATACAAGCTCATGCTTTTTGTTAGTGTTTGTGTAAGGCGGCAAGCAATGCAAGTTAATTAATGACAGCTTTACTATAGCAAATAAAGCTTATTACACCTAAATTAGCAGCTAAAGTCATCCAACTTTACAAGATATATGAACACCTAAGATCTATATCACATATTAGCTGTGGAACCCATCTACAAGCCAATATAAAACCCTAACTTCGAATCAGTGTCTAAAACCACCCTGGGGTCACTAGAAATCAGACCCGTACTACCAAACCATAAGCCGTAGGGAACAATACCCTAGAGTTGTATCTTCCTTGTTATTCCATAAAAAAATCCACGAACCAGATGAGGGCTTAAATAAGGAATTTGAACAAAAGAACTTCGAAGAAGTAACATATAAAGTAAATATTCATGATGCCTTTGGTCATACTACAGAAGAAACAGAGAATCTAAACAGGAAAGGGACAGCACACAGTCTTCCCAAAAATATGACTATCTTCCACTTCCAGAGAAAACAAAATAACCTCTACAATAAAAAAGGTAATTCTCTCTTCCTTTATTGACCAAAATAAACAAGAAAATTGAACTATCTCAAGGTATCTATTTTACTTTCAACTGCTGCAACAAAAAAATCAAACCAAAAGTGAAGTGCTATGGGACATCTTTAGTAGACAGTAGCAATACTAGTGCAAATTTTCCAAGAAACGACTTGCCATGCACTCTATCCCGATATCTGTTTTTTTAAAACTAATGTTCATTCTAAAGGAAAAAGGACCCCCATTTTGCTTCATATCTAACTATTTAAATATCTAGCAGTACAATTATGTTATAAGGAACCCTGGTTTTTTGAATCCCTGGCTTAGAAACCTCCCGTAAGTATCACATTAATAGGTGCAATATTGACCATGAGGTATACTCACTGATGGCAAAAATTTCCTAGTACAATAAGTTGCAGAATCACCACATTTACCAAGCACTACATATTTGCAGATATCATGGTCAGAACATCTACCTCATTTTTTTTGGTCAGTAATCCTGATTTTTTAAGTGTTCAATTAACATATCTTACACGTATATCAGATATTTGTTGCCTTGGGTTGGTTGGACTCTCCAGCCACACAAGCTTTGTCCTCGGACCAATTGTAGATGCTACTTCGTCTAAATCAGTTGTATTTATACGTCTGCATGTAATACACATAAAATACAAAGTTATTTCCGCTCATCTATTACAAAAAAAGACTGTGTGTGTGTGTGTGTGTGTGTGCGCGTGAGTGTGTGTGTGCGCGCGCGCGCGCGCGCGGTGTGTGTGTGTGTGTGTGTGTGTGAGAGAGAGAGAGAGAGAGAGAGAGAGAGAGAGAGAGAACAATACTAACTTAATCACAACTCCCGTCTTTGGAATTACTTTTGACAGCAATCTATCAGAGCCACCATAAATATCGTCTCCAGCAACAATTTCCTCACCTGTTATAATTCAAGTACCAGTTAACAAGAAAACATGCAAAATAGTACCTTATGCTGAAGGCAGAGAAAAGTTCTCTTCTTATGAATGGTAGAGTGCAAAGTAAAGAATGAGAGATTTCTGTTTGGCAAGTTCTAAGCATGAATGAAGCCTTAAATCAGCAAGGATTTGATGAATACACCAAGAGCCATGCCTAGGAAAAGATTGCTACAAGGTACCCTGGTGAGCAATTGGAACGCACATGACCATGTATGAAAGTTGAAACCCTAATAACTAAACATAAAACTCAATGCAAACAATATATTGATCAACTAGGACTTCCAAATTAGCAGACATCAAAAAAATTACAAACACGTGGAACAGAGGGGGGGAACCTGTTCCAACAAGATGAGCAACAGCAGCCAAAGCAGCCATTCCACTGGTGAAGCAAAATGCACGATCTGCTTTATCAAGCTTTGCCAGGAGGCTGAGAACAATAAAATTGAATCATGCTTACAGCCAAACGCCATACAGCAGTCATTACTCATTTTTCATTATCAAATATGCAAAATTTCAACTTTCGTTAGCAACAAGCAAATCAGACCTTTCCAACACATCCCTTGTAGGATTTCCACTTCTAGTATAATCATAAGGGCCATTTTCTGTTGCTGAAGGCTGCAGAATAGGGTAACACAAGCAAAAGGTAAACAAAGATATGAAATTAGATGTCATGTGAACAAAATGCCAAGAAAATTATCTACAGGCAGTAGTTGATGCACCATAAAATGATAAAAGTACCATGCAAAATCAAACTACAAATCCTATTAGGCAGGGACTCTTCAAGGCCATTATAGCTGCATCCGCAGCCACACAGACAGGGTAGATGCGGTAAAGACAGTCAACGAGGCTAAGGATATAGCTATTCCCATCCTGATATTATAGCGACTGCTATGTTTCTCTTTTCTTTTTGCAAATAGCAATAACATGAGTAAATTAGTAATAGATGCAACAAGAACACGGACAGCAACAATTTCAGTAGCTACAAGCAAAAAAACATCAGAAGTCATTGACATTTAATTTTCAGTCCTGGAATGTGTACCAGCCAGCACATGCCGACCTATGAGAGAGAGAGAGAGAGAGAGAGAGAGAGAGAGAGAGAGAGAGAGAGAGAGAGAGAGAGAGTCGTCCTTTCATGGGACCCACAAAGTATATAAGAAAGAAAACCACTTTCACTGATCCAAATGACTAAAACATTAAATATTCCACAAAATGCAGAGTCAAATCCAAATCCAAGCAAAAACTCTAAGAAGTCAGTAGCAAATTGCCCATATATGATGCATACATTTAGTTCTACAAGGTGCTTTAGAGCATTTTCATGCAAAATATATACCATATCAAATTATCCTCGATTCCACCACAATTCAGTCAGAAGATATCTCAAATTCTGTAAACAAAATGTAGAGCAAGTGAAATGTGTGAGTCAACTTACCTGCTTAAACGTCGCTGTTTGATATAAAGGGGTGCTCAAAGCATCAAAAGGATCAAACTTGTTCTCGAAATTCAATAACATTGTCGAGACACTCGGCTCTTTCTCCATAATATCCACCCCTACCACAATCATTCAACTGTATCAAGTTGCAATTACAATCTAATGTTGTGTTTGGTATGTCTAAAAAAGCTAGTTTTTCTGCCGGAACTCATCTGCCTTCATTAAAGCTCTTCAATTATAATAAGACGATTCACTTTGTCAGTTCGCCTTAACAAGAGTAACCACCAAAATGTTCGATAGCTGGAAAATAGCCAAAATTTCTAGCTTCATTTGTTCTTTCGTGTCCATTAGAACATTTCAAGATTTGTTCATAATTTCTTTTACTTTTCTGATTTCTCTTGTGGAGACAAACAGAAAAATTTTGTTAAAAAAACAAAAGAAATTGACCATGAATTGAAACCGAAAATGAAAAACCTTATGAAATAAACTGGTTTTTTAGACATTCCAATTTCCAAATACTACATTATAACGTCACACACACACACCCATTAGAAAGTTAAACACCACAAACCATCAAAGCAATCAGCAACAATATCAGCCGAAGCCGAAGCTGAAGCCGATGTGCTTACATCCATCTCTTTGTCTCTCGAACAGCTTAACTCAAATCCACACCTTTTCGAAATCCCCAAGCTTTTCCACCCCAAACTCGTCCGAAAATTCCAGCTCTTGAAATCCTAAAAACCAACCAAAAAAAAACAAAATCAGATGCCAAACCCTTCTCATCCTGTTCACCCACACAAAAAAAAAAAAAAAAAACTTTATCGTTCTTTACTGATTTCGAATTTTACTCATTTCCAATAGCACAATCGAACAATAAAACCAACGCAATCACCAAGCTTTTCCACCCCAAACTCGTCCGAAAATATTCAAATTCCTATTTAACTTTCCTCTCATTTTCTCTTCAATTTTCCCTCTAATTTCCTTCTTTAATTATTTTCCCTTCTTTTCTCTTTCTTTCCCTAACTTCCAAACACAGCCTAAAAACCTCATTTTCTCGGAACCAAGCGGTCGATGACTGTGTGCATATACACAGAACGGAATGTGCGTATGTGTGTGCGTGCGAGAGAGAGAGAGAGAGAGAGAGAGAGATGGGGGGATTACATGATGGTGGTGATCAGCTGATGGGGAAGATAAAAAGGTGGGAATAGACAAGGATGAAGCCATTGTCATCAGGGTAAAAACAAGAAAAACCCTAGTTGGGTTTTAGAATACCTAACCTAACGTAATCCCCGTCTCCTCCACCTCCGGTCTCGAAAACCGGGTATTTCTTGAACCCCACCTCGGACGGCCCTTGCGCTGTTCTGTTAATGGAAGAAAATGGTGGAAAGGAAAGAAAATAAAAAAATTTACACAAGTTGTTTGGTACTAGGAAAAGAAAAAGAAAGAAAAAGAAAATAAAATACTCCAAGGGAGGAAAAAGGAAGAAAAGATCGTGGAAAGTTAATAAGGAGATCTTTAGTTAAAATAATTTAGTTTAGTTATTTTTTTTTCCTTTTTCCTCTCAACCTTAGAGGTGTTAAATGAGTCGAGCTGATACGGACACCGATACGTTTAAATGTGGCACGACATGACACAAACATGATTTAAAATGGGCATGGCATGGAATTGGGTCGGGCACGGCATGAAAGTGGGCTAGACGCAGCACGGTATGGGACACGGCCCAAGGCACGACACAAGAAATACTAATTTTTAATGTACCCAAAAAAATTAATTTTGAAGGATGGATTTTCTAATTATATGTTATACACTTTTTAATATTTCAATATAAATACTTTACGAATCTTAATACGTCGAAACTCGGCTAGATTATACAAAAAAATTCGAATTATGTGTTATATTCTTTTTAATAAGTCAATATGGCCATAGTTATTAGATATACAATTTTTTTTTCGACGAAACTTGGCTAGATTATACAAAAAAAAATCAACAAAACTGAGAGATGGATCGGCATAGGCACGACAAGATTAAGTAAACAGGCCGACACGAAGCACTGTTGACACGAAATTAAATGGGTCATGCCATCACAGCACGACTCATTTGACACCTCTACTCACAAAGAGGAGGAAAATTTTTTATTTTCCTTTCGTTTCTTTAAACGGTCCTATAAACAAAAAGTTATAAAGAGAAATGAGAGAGAAAGTGTCAAGCTTTGAATCTAGAAAAGCAGAGCACTTTAGATTCATTAAGAAATGAGAGAGAAAGTACCAAACTATGAATCTAGAAAAGAAAAGCACGTAGATTCATTACTTACTTCCTATTTTGCTCTTCAAGCCAAACAAGAGAAGAACATTTTCCCACTAGTTTCTTTTCATTTTCTTCGACAACCAAACAAGAAAAATAAATACACTTTCTTCACAATTTTTCTCTTAATTCTTTTCTTTTCTTTTCTTTTCCTTTCTTTTCCACAAGTTCCAAATAAAACCTAAGCTCTGCTTGGAATTTGAGAAAATAAAATTTTGAGTAGAAGTAACCATCAAACCAATTAGAATTATTGACTCAAACTTATACTATCAAAATGAGTTTTACTCGAACTTCTACTCAAATCAAGATAGATTCGAATTCCTACTCAAATTTTAGAAGGCTATTTTATGCCTCTCAAATTTCCGGCTATGTCATTAACAAAATTTTTACTCATAAATTTGTGAGTACGAACTAGTTTTCTGGGTGGTTAATTGGTCACATTTCTTCCTGATTTTCTTCATGTAATTGTTTGAATTCCTAGTCGATTGGGGACGTAAATATTATTCTAAAAAAAAGTAACAAGCAAGTATGATGGCACTAGCCTTGGTGCTGGTATCAAATGATGTTTTTACTCAAATTTGAGTAGAACTACGAGTAAATGCTAACGATCAAAATAAGAATTTGAAACTTTTGAGTAAAATTTTATCTTTTGTTATTTGGTGAAAATTTTGAATAAAACTGAGATTGATTTAAGTTTGTGTCAAAGACGAAAGCAAATCTAAAGGGCTCATACTAAAATTTGGGTTGGAAGTCAATTAAAAGGATAACGCCTAGAGATGCTTTCTTTTTCTCATCTTAATTTTAAAAAATAAAAATTTCAGAACTTAGGATTGAGAAAAAGAAAGGTTTGGTGGCCTTCGAGCCTAACTACATTGCTTGCTTATGGTATACGTAGATAGATATCTCTCTCACGCAGATTACACATTGCATCACAATTTTTGCTAAGTGCATTCTCGCATACCAATTTGTACTATGTATCAAATGAAGAGAGTGCATGAGCTATATCAATTGTTGTGTATAGCAAGTATCGATAATCCAAAATTCATCATCACCAATTATAGTAACACCCATGTCTAGGCTTCGGAGCACTGCCCTGAACTCCTGTGCTAGTTAAACCGAATCAAGATTCACAAACCTAACAATTTGGGGCTCATCAAGCCACCTCCCAATCAGCTCATCTAATTGCTTTAATATCATGTCCCACTCCTATACCTTCTGTTTGGATCTCAGATCTATCACAATTGAAAGGAAAGAAAAAGGAGGGCAGAACTTCCACAAGTTCTGATCAAAAAAAAAAAAAACTTCCACAAGTTCGTTCGCTGGAAGGAAGAGGTGTGAAACGGGTCGTACCACGCCGACATGGCCCATTTAATTTCGTGCCAATTGTGCCGGCCCGTTTACTAAACTATGCCGTGTTGTTTCTTAATCGTATCATGTCGTGCCGTGCCTGCCTGTTTACTTAATCATGTCACGTCATACTGTGCCATTTTGTGATCGTGTCGTGCCTGTGCCGGCACATCTCTGAGTTTCGTTGAATTTTTTTGTATAATCTAGCCAAGTTCCATCGATTTTTTTTATATCAAATAACTATAGCTATATTGACTTATTAAAAAATATATATAACATATAATTCGATTTTTTTTTATAACCTAGCCGAGTTTTGGAATATTGAGATTCGCAAAATATTTGTATTGACTTATTAAAAAGTGTATAACATATAATTAGAAAATCCATCATTAAAAATTAATTTTTTTGGTACATTAAAAATTAGTATTTGTTGTGTCGTTCCTTGGGCCGTGCCCCGTGCAACTGTGTCATGCTGTGCCAGGTCTAACACACTTCCGTGCCATGCCCTTGCCGTGCCCATCTAAAATCGGGCTCGTGCCGTGCCATATTTAAACGTGCTATGCCCGTGCCAACCCGGCTCATTTGACAACTCTATTCGCAGGGGTACAAAAAATTAAAAATTGACCTCTACATGTACCTTTTGACCTCATTTACATAAAATCAAACTTTATTCCCTTCATTTTATTGTCCTTTTTTTCTTTTTGGGGTCTTCTTTCCCTGCATGCAATACAACCTCATTGGACATGGTCTAAGAAAACCAAGTCTAAAAACTCAAGAACCCTCCAACGCGCGCTACAAAACCAAGTCTAACAACACAAGCACCCTCGAACGTACATAGAAAATCATACGCTAGCTAACTCCTTCCACGTTACCCGTGACTGAACCCGGTGAATCGATATAGGCATATAGCTGATAAGAAACTCAGACAATGGACATGAGAATCATGATAGTACCTCAAAAGAAAGGAAATCAAATGTGCATTGATCACTGCCTCAGATAATGTAACTAATACACTTTTAGAATACATGAGAATTACAAACTTCTTCCACGTTACCCGTGGCTGAACCCGGAGAATCAATGCTGATACGAAACTGGGGGAACGGACATAAGTATTATGACAGTACCTTAAACTGTAGTATTGACAGCCTCAGATAATGTTACTCATACACTTTTATAGCATACATGAGAATTAACAAAATAGGCAAGGTTTGTCAAGAAAGGACACAGCAGTTAGGATCAACTGTGTAGCTGGTCTTGAAATACAACGATTTTGACAACCGAAGAATCCCTGATCTTTTGAAAGACAACCACCTGGTCATTGGGTTTCAGTAACCCCACAGATTTACTGTGATTAAGGGCGAGTTTCAAGCCAGATTCTTCACTAGAACCACCTGAGGTAGCCTGCAACAGTGGATAGTAGAAGGAGAAAAAAAATGGTAGTAAATTACAGTCAGCCAATCATTCTTGAGTGAAACTGCTAAACACTCTTATGCCAATACTTGAATCCAATGTGAGCAACCTTTTGAGGTATCCCTTGTTATTCACATACCGTAAATCCATAGAAGGTACAAGAGAACAAGTAATATTCCGGTATGAAAAAGAAAGATAAGAATTTTACCACATTAGGACTAGCCAAAATAGGGTAGACTCCTCTTACACCGAGCAATTGCTTAGCCTGTAGCAAGGAGATCGATTGTGGTTAAAGATCATCATGTTCTCAGTTCAGAGGATGTTAAGAGTTCAAAATAACTCCTGTCATTTCCAGTTGTTCTTTTGGCAAGAAACTTAGAAGAGAGAGGTGAAGCAACCTGTGACGAACCAGTGAAAGTCCATTTCAGTGAGTTTGTACTGAGTCGAGGGATGACAACAGCAAACACCGGCACTGATGGCCTATACTTTGCAATCAACCTTTCAACAAAGATCGCAGTTAGCCCATCGTTTAATACCCATGTGTTTTTTTTTTTGGAAATTAAGGCCCCGTGTGTTTGATTGGACTAATAGTCTACGGGATATATCATATTCGACGTATAGTTAATCCTGACGCAAAAGTTCCAAGCAAACATGGGGTGACTCCTTTTTTATTTATAGCAGTCTGAGACTTTGTTATAAATGAGCACCTTGCTGCTCTACCAGATGAAGTGAACACGACGATCATGGCAGCCTTGACTATAGTGGCTGCACGTACCTTCAAAATGAGAAAGAACTCACGTCGCTTACTATTTAATCTGAAATATCGGATATATATCTTGCTTATGAGAAAAGACCAATGTTACAATTACCGCTGATGACGCGACAGATTCTACATGAGACATTGGCTCTCCAACATGTCTGGCTACTCTCTTGAATTGAAGAGACTGATTACAAACAACTTCAGCCTACAAGGAACATTGTCATAAATTCTTAGATTTTGGGGCCCAGAATGAATTTCCTGTTTAAACTTACATCTCAAACATGAAAGATAAATACTTACTTCAGCACAAATTCTTCCCACGGTTTTTATCGCCTCAATCGGATACATGCCCCGAAGTGTTTCTGGTCCCAACAATATACCATCGGCACCTTGTAGAATAGATACACAAAAGAAACAAGGATAGTTTAACATAGAGATATAAGAGAACTACAAACAACATTCAAATGCATTAAGTTACAAACCATCAAGAACAGCATTGGCAACATCTGTTGCTTCTGCACGAGTTGGTCGTAGATTTGCAGTCATACTATCGACCACTCGAGTAATTATGGCTGGTTTTCCAACCATGTTACATTTATGTATGGCAGACTTCTGAAACAAGAAAACCTACAGATACAATCGAGACGTTACGAAGAAAATAAGCACTTGGCAATCAGAAGACTTCCCGGAAAAAGACCCAAAAAAGAATTCTAGAAGATCAAGAGATGAATACATAACAGCCTCACAGTTATCTAAATGCTTTGGTAGGCTTCTTGTCTAGTAGAAAAGGTCATCGACACCAATTTCGTGTTCAATGACCTTTTCATGAGTAATATTACTTTTACTAGTTACAGAACAAAAGAGCAAGAAATTATCAATGAAGAAATCAAGTTAGCAGCAAAGCATGGTAGATGGTGATTATAATTCCGTTTGATACACCACCTTTTCTGGAGGTAAGTCGATTCCTAAATTCCCTCTTGATAGGATAATACCGTCTGCTTCCTGAAGGATCTCATCAAAATGTCTCAATCCCTTGCAAAATATACGAAACATATAATCAGTTCACCCAGCCAGCGTTAGAAAAAAAAGGACTCCATCAAGATTAGTTCTGTTCTAACATACCTCTACCGTCTCAACCTTGGCGAATATCTGAGTTTCAGAGAGATTCTGAGCTTTAATGAAAGCTCTGAGCTGTTGAAAATAGCAACATGTCAAGAATATTAAAATATTCTTTTCGAGAAAGTTTCCTCATATCCACAAACTGACTTAAAACTCAATAAGTGAGTGGAACTGGCTTAATTAGCAATATGTTTTGAGAAAGTGACTTGTCTCGTAAATTGCAATAAGTCAGTTTTAAGTTAAGTCAATTTTGTGAAACACGAACATCACAGAAAGTCAGAAACAACAAAATAGCCTGTCACTGCTATATATGCTTTAGAAAGTTCTGATCATGATGTTCTAGGGACCGGTAACCAGAATACGATTTATCTAAACTAGTAGAAGTGGTGGAATGGACAGTGCGCAAATGTCATTTCCATTCTGTTACCCATTAATTTATCAGAGTTTCAGATTAGAGTATAAAGCATGGAGAAGCCTTACTCAAATATCACCACCCAGTTAAAAGCAAGAAATGATGCCCAAGAAAAGAACAAGGTAACAATAAAGAAGCTGACCTCTCGAACATCTTCTGCATGCCGTGTATATGAAAGTGAGATGAAGTCAACTTTGTTGCGAGACCCCCAATTCGATATAGCCTAGATACAAATTTCAGTGAGAGAAAGAGAGAGAGAACATGAAGCCATACAATCAAGAAAGGAGATTCTGGTGAAGCCAGCACGTTACCTGTCGATCAACGTCAGTTAAAGTAGGCAAATCGATATGAACTTGCGATGCATGCATGGTAAAAATAGATCCAAGAAGGGTTGCACTGTTCTTCACTAGACATAGGATATCGTTACCCCTCGTCTCCAAAACCTGTGTGATAGCAGACAGACAAAATGAGCTCCCAATCTAGACTCAATGAATAAGCAAGAAGAAGAGCATCAGCTGTAGCTTCACCTCTAGCCATACAGAGGTGGTTTCAATTCCTGTGAACAGATACTGACCCACAAAGATAGTATCCCCTTCCTTTACCGTCTGCAATGCAGATAGATAGAAAGTCAAAACTCACAGGGCACATAAATCCCGGCCTTCCGGTTATCACAAAATTTTCATGTAACAGTAAGGTAGACCCCGGCTCATGTGCAGCCATTTTCTAGATCTGCCGCGTTTAACCTCTTTTGGGTCTCTCATTGTGATGCTTTTTTCTCCAGTCTGTTATTATGTTGTCTGGGCTATGTTTTAATGTCTAAACATGGGATGCATTGGGTCCGGTTCTCATATCATACAAAAGCTTTGGATCCAACTCAAAAGCTTAAAAGTGTGTTCCTCCCGAGACACAAGTTGTAGGAACCATGGCTCTTTAACATCGTGGTCATAAAATGTCGATTAGATATAGCTCCTATGGCCTGTCATCAACTGCCTAAGACCTTTATAGCACTTTAGAGAAATGGTGGTTGTCGATAGGAATACTGGCGCGGGAAAAAGAAAAAAATATGCAAATGACAAAATGAAATCTAAAAAACAGCAACAAAGGATGAAACAGAAAACATACATTCGCAAGCCCCGAATAGTTAACAGGTAAGACCTCAGTAGATGGTTCCCTAGTAACATCTGGAGTGACAGTCACGCGATTGCCAGCCATCATCTCAATTGGATTCCCAGACTTGTTGAGTACTTGAAGTGCCGGACCCATAGTATCTAGCATAACCTAGAAATCATTCATTTGCCGCAATTATTTAAGGAAACATCATATCAGACGTAATAATTACAATGAAGAATACATACAGATTGCATTAGAGGATGAAAACTTCAAAAAAAAAAACTCAAATCTCAACTCAAAAAGGTTGTGCAGCAGAAAAACAAGTTTTGGTAGGGCCGAACCCTAATAACAACGCAAACCAAGTTTGAATGACTTTACAAACTCATCAAGCTATGCATATCATAGAACTATGAAAATGGCAGATGCTTAGTAAGGGCAATATGGCCACAATTAGATACTTACGGCGCATAGCCTCTTCACATTCTTCACAGCTACTCTCAAATTGTCCAGAGTTTCCTGGTGGTACTTTTCATCTAACCACGAAAAATCAAAACGTGCAACTGGAAAAATGGGGAAAAACACAAGAAGTCAATATACGAGTTCTAATGTTCCTTGTGATGCACAAACTGTGTATCCTGAAGGAGTACCTGACATTCCTGCCTCTAGACACGCCTCGATTACGTCAACTGATCGTGAATTCGGTCCAAGGGTTCCAACTACTTTGGTCAGGGAAGGAATGAAATTCTGCAAATTCTAGGAGTAACTTTAGCAAGAGTTCAATTGGGTAAATTTAACAAACAAAAATCGTTGGAAATGCTTATTTCTTTTTGTATCTCCCTAATCTATCAACTCAATTTTGCTTGCTTTGTTAATGCCGACCTGAGGACTCGTGAGAGTTGTGCTTCAAAACTGATCTGAGCCCATAGATATACCGAATTGCATGAATGGAGAAACACGTAAAAGATAAATTAGGCCCGATAAGTTTTCAACCATAATAAATACCTTTATTCTGTTTTTGTATGCCAGTTCTTTTTATATACATTTTTGTCACGGCTGAGCTAAAATCTTGTGACTGACATATTCGTTTTCCAGACAATCAAACAGAGTGTCAAGTGAATTTCTTCTGCATATTACTATGCTAATTCGAAATAGTTCCAAAAGGATGAAGCGAGAATGTCTAATCTGCTTCATTCGGATCACGCGTATGCGCGCAGAGAGAGAGAGAGAGAGAGAGAGAGAGAGAGAGAGAGAGAAATTACGCGTTTTGAGGGAGTAAGAACGGAGGCTAGTCGAAGTGGCTCTTCAAGCGCCATTTGTCCTCCTTGCATAGCTACGCAAGCGCGCGGGGAGAGAGAGAGAGAGAGGAGTTTGCTTGGAACAGTATCTTGGCGGGTAAATTACACAGAGAGAGAGAGAGAGAGAGAGAGAGAAGTGGGTGGTAGTTATGTGAGCTTGTCATGCGGGTGGCAGACGGTAGGTGGGGCGGAAGAGGTTGAATTACAGGAGAGCCCATCTTCAAATTTCAAAAAATAAATTTTCATCTCTATGTTTTATTTGGATGAAAAATGGAATTTATTTTTATGTTTCAAAACACTCGAGCTAAGATAGACCAACTAGAATTTGGGCGTATCGACGACGCACAGCAAGCGGGGTCCACTTTTGAGTCCTCTGCCAGTAATTCAATTTGTTTATTAATCTTAAAATAGTTTTTCTAATGATTCTGTAAAAGATAAACTCAATCACATAAGTGCAAGTGGGTGATCTAATATTCTCATAAAACATGAGAATATTGAATTAACCACTTATCACAGACTCAATTGAACTTATCTTGAACATTATTACTCAAAAAAAGTATTTCAAAATTAATGAGCAATTGGGATTACTCATGTAGGACCCAAAAGTGGGTCTCACATTCCGTCTGTACGTTATCTGTACACCCAATTTCTGTACCCCTAGCATTACGGGTTTTTAATTTTTTATGTCTAAAATTTCAAGTCTTGAAGCAAAGGTACGAGAAAGGGAACGTGTTTTGGCACCCTTCTTTGCCCAAGCCTAGTTTTAGGTTTAACCTCTACTATCTTTTTTTTTATTTATATATATAACCGGATGTCCAGGTCAGCTTTTGCGCACCTCGATTAATTCTGAGGCGCTGGAATTAATGATCGGACTTAAACCCCAGTGGTCCCAAGAGTTTGCTGGCTTCACATCATAAGGTGTTTACTTGAATTCAATGGACTTGTTGTTACTCATGATTGGTTGATGAAAAAGCAATAACACAAGGGTCGTGAGGGGATTGCGCAACTACTACTCAAATAATGCAGTACTCTCACTGCTTAATGGTCCCGCAATCGCCACATCCATCAAGCAACCTTGCAAGCCCTCAACCTCCAAGTTTGAGATTTTAGCAGATAAATCTCTACACTTTTTCCTTGCAAGCCCTCAAACCTCCAAGTTTTTGGTAATATATCCCAGCCACAAGAGTGCTACATATGTTCCATCCTAGGCAATATTTCATTGCGAATTTTTCGCCCGTTTTTGTTTTTAAAATACATAATTGGATAATTTTGTATGGTGTGCGGAATTTTTTTTTGTACAAGAAAAGATCTAATGCTGTTGTATAAAGTTCAGATTGATTCACATAGTCCAATCTTAATTTTTCCTGGAATTCATAATAAGGAAACGAAGTAAGGTCAAAGGATGTTACACGCATAACATAGGCTTTGTGTAAAAGCACTTTGAAATAAGTGCTCCAAATGAATAATATATTGTTAATAGGTATTGCAGAGAAGTGAAGAAAGTAATTTCAAAGATGTCATTTCTATTACGAGTTGTGTAGCAAAAATGGTAATTTGGAATACTACCAAAATTGGCTACAACCTTAAAACAAAATTTGGGATTAACGGTTGTGGATTTGCTCTGTTTATATACATAATTATTTTAAAAAGATGTCTGAAAAAAGGTCCCCAAAAATATTGCTAGACACCTGACAAAGGCTAAAATTGTCATGTTAAGTTATACTGGTTTTGACGACGAGAGAGTAGGCTATCTCACGTGTCTAACTAACAAATCCATGAAAAAATTGGGGCCTTTTTTTGCAAATTAATTATTTTTTCAAAATAGAATGCCAAAAAATTCACCTGTTCCCTTTGATAATGAGGGCCACACATCCTTTGAAGTAGAAGCAACCCTTCTCTCAGTCCATATCTGGCCTGTTAAAAGTCCTGCAGCCAGTTTGTTCTTATCCATGGCTTTAAAAGTGTCCTTTTCTCTTCTTTTTTCTTTTTTAATTTCGTTTAGTTTAGTTTTTTTTTTTTAAACAAAAAAAACTATGCGGCTTTTTAGAAAGAAAATTTTATTAATTACTGAGTAATATCGATACAGTAGACCTAAATGATGTAACCGATTAGAACGCAAGGAGACCTGCATTGCTGTTACATCTAGCCTACACAACAGAACACAGTTAACAAAAGCCACGCAAGCACCATCAACAACGACAACAGCCGCACCACCAACCAAAAGACAGACCATAGCAACACAACAACAGGGTACATAAATCCGGCCAACAAACACAACATTAATCTTACTTCCATCCGCTGCTCGAACCAACACAATAGTAACTTTACTCCCGTCCATTGCTCAAACCTGCAGATAACGGATTAAAAAGGGAAAAACCCAATGCATGCATCCATTTTTTAGAAAACTACAAGAAGCCCAAATTGAAAAACCATTTATGAAAACCAATGAAAAGGCCGGCTGGTGTTTACATATAAAATTAACAAATCCAATAGTTGATTGACAAGCAACTAAATATGCCAAACATTGGCAAATATCTGGTATTGTAGATACATTGGATTAATGGAACATAGTTGAGTAAATACGATGTCGTATTGTCCTTCAATTTAAAAGGCAGTTGTTGACAGTTACGAGTCATTGTTGATCGACTTCGAAGCCATGATTTTAACTGTTAAATGCATGTAATCCACGTGTAAACTTGTGAAACAAGGCAATTGATAGTTAAGACATATGGAGCATATTTTGAAAGGCAGTTATCTCCTCAAAATATAATCATTTGGGTTAGTTCGAGCAATAGTGCAGATTCAATTTGAAGCTTTTTAAAGAAGATTAAAAGAATTCAAATTCAGATGTGGTGGAGGGAAGAAACTGTCAATTCAAAGTGTAAAAGATGGAGTTCAAAGCAAGCCAAGTTCAAATTCATTGGGCGGGAAGTTCAACTAACAAGTAGCATTTATAAATAGAAGAAATTTAAGAGTGAAAAATCCCGGACAAATCTTCAACAAACAGCTATCAAACAAATGATGCTTGGTTTGTTCATTGGCAAGTAGTTTAGGATTTCGAACTCAGTTCGAAGTAGATTAGGAAGTAGTTAGGATTAATCTCGGTTGTTCTTGGAACAATCATTTGTTAGAAGTTCTCGTTATCTTGTATTTGAAGTTGAAGGCAATTTCGAAGTAAGTTTATCTTTGATTTATCAATCGAAGTATCTTGTTTCTTTGTTGTTCTTTGATTTCCTAAGTATATTGGTTTGCATTTCTTCACATTGAAAGAAAAATACTCTTAATTGAGGTAATTGAACTATTAAAACACAATCGCCTGATTAGATTTGATTTTTTTCAAAGTTAATATGAGGGAGGAGATTGAAACTCTCTCTGGCACGTTCGCACACAATTATTTTCTCTTTACAAAGAAATAAAAGAACCAAACAGCTAAAGAACGGCCGGAGATAAACCCAAAATGAAACCAACGGGATGCATGCATACAAAAGAAGGCTGGCAAGGGTACGAGCCGGAGGATCTATTGTTGAATGCGGTAGATCCAAAGCCCACCGATCTGAACACCCAGACACGGCAGAGGTACGGGCCGGAGAATATCCTGCTGAGTGTGTGGTATCGGAATCCCTAACGCAGAAGTGTTGTGCCAATCTCCAATCAACAAACGGGAACTAGAACGGCCAGCCAAAAACGATTTGGAGTAAGAGTGGCCGCTAGAGGAACATGCAACTATAGAGCAATCACACAATGCCCATGGATGATCGAGGAGACGGCGGTTGACAATGGCGGGGAAGATCGGCAGCCAAGGGGAACGGAGGGCATGCAAGTGTGGAAGATCTGGAGATAATCACAGATCAATTTCTTGAATCAAATTCTAGGGTTTTGATAATGATGAAGAAAAAGAAGAAACAAAGAAGAGAAGAGAAGAGAGAGAAGGAGAGAGAAAAGACGTAATCTGAGATTTGTATTTCTGTTTTTCTTAATCAACCATTACAACCCAATCACTCCTTTATACAACTGAAAGCTAAACTACCCTAACTAACCACCTAACCAATGGTGATAACCGACATTGCTGCCAATGGTAATAACCGACTTTGTAAGCTAACCATGGTTAGGTGATATTACAGAAAAATGCATTAATACAGGTTTATACAGAAAAATGAAACACATAACAAAAATGTAAATGTATCCTAATGAGCTTTACTAATAGCCCCCCTCAAACTCATGGGAATAGGCTTGACCATGAGTTTGGAGGCTAAAGTCTGGAACCTAGCAACTGAAAGTGGCTTGGTAAAAATGTCTGCTGTATGTGCATCTGAACCAACATGCTTAATACAGATCTGCTTGGCAATAACCTTCTCACGAATGAAGTGATAATCCACTTCAATGTGCTTGGTTCGAGCATGAAATATAGGGTTAGAAGCAAGGGCTATAGCTGAAAGGTTGTCACAGAAAATCACTAGAATATTGGCCATAGAAACATGAAGATCAGTGAGCAGCTGTTGCAACCAAATAAGTTCAGCAGTAGTATGAGAGAGAGCCCTATATTCAGCTTCAGTACTGGATCTAGAAACAGTACTTTGTTTCTTGGCACTCCAGGAAATGATATTATCCCCTAAAAACACACAAGAAGTGGAACGTCTGTCCAGTTGGTCTCCAGCCCAATCGGCATCACAAAATGCAGTAAGCAACTAAGAGGAAGGGGTAAAATGAAGACCTTGATCCAGAGAACCCTTAATGTATCGCAGAATTCGTTTAACTGCAGCAAAATGGAACTGAGAGGGAGCATGCATAAACTGACATACATAGTTCATGGCATGGGATATTTCTGGCTTAGTAAGAGTTAGATACTGAAGAGACCCCACAATAGATCTGTAAAACTGAATATCCTGGAAAGGTAGAGATTCAGAGACTGTAGAAGGTTTAGTAGAAGAAGGGGAAAAACTAGGTTTACAATCAAGCATGCCAGCTTTATTAAGTAACTCAAGGGCATACTTGTGTTGGGTAAGAATCAAACCAGAAGAATTCTTGAGGACTTCAATACCCAGGAAGTAATGTAATTCTCCAAGATCCTTAAGAGCAAACTTGGTCTGAAGTTGACCAAGAAGAGTGGTAACAAACAAGGTGTTGTTGCCAGTTACAATGATATCATCTACATATATAAGAACATATGTAATGTCTGAATCCTTCTTCAAAACAAATAAGGAAGTATCTGCCAAGCTGTTGGTGAAACCAAGATTCTGCAAATGATTAGAAAATAGAGCATACCAAGCTCTAGGGGCCTGACGTAGACCATACAAATCCTTATGCAATTTACACACAAAGTGAGGTCTTTGAGGGTCCACATAACCAGGAGGTTGTTTCATGTAGACATCTTCTTCAATAATGCCATGAAGAAAAGCATTAGATACATCTAATTGCCTCAAAGGCCAACCAAAGTGCACAGCAAGAGCAATCACTAATTTCAAAGTTGGTTGCTTAATGACAGGACTAAATGTCTCAGAAAAATCCAATCCTTCTGTCTGTTGGTTGCCCCGAGCCACTAACCTGGCTTTATACCTCGCTATTGAACCATCTGAGTGCTTTTTTTAACTTAAAAATCCAGTGGCAACCTATCACATTAACATTAGGTGGAGGTGGTATGAGAGACCATGTACCCTGGGATAGAAGGGCTGTATATTCAGTAGACATAGCTTCCTTCCACTGGACAGACTTCATAGCTTCAGAAAAGGTAGTTGGTTCAGTTGGGTCAGAAGTAGAGGTAACAGAAAGAGATAAAGGAACTTTGGGCTTCACAATACCATGTTTGGACCTAGTAATCATAGGATGAATTACAGGTGTAGGCAGAGATGAAGTGGCAGGTGGTGATGGACAATGAGTGTCAACAGGAGAGACAGAAGTAGTAGGATATGTAGTTGGTGGTGCAGAAGAAGGATTAGATACTTGAGATAGAGATGAGGGACTAGGAAAAAAAGAAGAAACAGTAGGAACAGTGGTAGTGACAGGAACAGAAGGAATAGACAAAGACAGATCATTTTCTGCAGCTAGAGATATATCAAACTGTATAGTAGAAGTACATGTAGGTTCAGAAACATGTGAAACCACAGATCTGACAAGTGAATCATAAGGAAAAGTATGCTCAACAAATTTGACATGGCGTGAAATATAAACTTTATTAGAAATAGGGTCAAAACATCTATATCCTTTGGAGTTGGAACAATACCCCAGAAAAACACAAGGAGTAGATTTAGGACAGAGTTTATGAGGAATGTAAGGTTTTAGCCATGGAAAACATAGGCATCCAAAAGGTTTGAGACCAATATAATCTGGAGATTTGTTGAATAGAAGAGTATAGGGAATCTGAAAGTTGATGGCAGAATGAGGTAATCTGTTGATTAGGTAGACACTTGTAATAAGGGCTTCTAACCAAAATTGAACTGGCATGATAGCCTGATCAAGAAGAGTAAGGGTAGTCTCAATAAGATGTCTATGGACTCTTTCTGCCCTGCCATTTTGTTCTGGAGTATGAGGACAGGAAGTCTGATGAAAGAGACCATAATCCAGAAACAATTGGCACAAATATTTGTTTATAAACTCCCCTCCATTGTCAGATCGAAAGGATTTTATAACTGAATTGAATTGAGTTTTTACATGAGCACAGAATTGAGTAAGAATGTTTTTCACATCAGACTTATAGTGCATAGGGAACAACCAGATATATCTAGTAAAATCATCCAGAATCACAAGGTAATACTTGAATCCACTAAAAGAAGACACAGGGGCAGGACCCCATACATCCATATGCATGAGTTCAAAAGGATGTTGAGCATGAAAATCAGACAAAGTAAAGGGTAGTTTATGGCTTTTAGCCACATTACATGAAGTACAATCTATATGAAAAGGTTTAGAGATGGGCAAATGAAATTCTTGTACCAAATGGTGTAAAGAATTTGAGTTGGGATGACCTAACTTTTGATGCCATTGAGCTGTAGAAGAGAGAGCATGTGCAGAAGATGGAGACATCAAGGCTGAAGGTGAATGATTAGAAGAGGCCAGAATTGGATAGAGCCCCTGATGAGAAGGACCATGTAGAAGAATCTGGTTGGTTATTCTGTCCTGAATAACAAAACCAAAGGCATCAAATATTAATCTGCAATTATTATCAGAAGCAAGTTTGTGAACGGATAACAAGTTGTGACTGATAGAAGGCACATGAAACAAATCAGTGAGAGATAAAGGACAAGAAGGAGTAGAAAGAACACCCGTACCAGAGTGTGCAATGGGAACAGTTTGACCATTGCCTACCATAACACCTGCAGGAGCAGAAGTGGAATGCTGCAAGGAGAGATTGGAGAAATCATGAGTCACATGGTTTGTTGCACCACTATCCAAGTACCAGTTACTAGGTGGTGGTGATGAAGGAGGATAGGAATGTGATGTGGTAGGATATGAAGAAGGATAGGCAATGGTGTTTGTAGATGGTGGTGGTGGATAAGGAGAGTAAGAAGGATAGTTGGTGGTAGAGTAAGTAGAAGGATAGGCAATAGTGTTTGTAGGTGGTGGATAGGGTGTAGGTAGAGGCAACAAGCCAGGACTAGGTTGTGGATATGAAGTCTGAAGCATATGAGCCTGTGGAGCAGTATTGCTATAAAACGATCTCTGCTGTGGTGCATTATTGTTATAAGAAGAGTATGTCGGAGGTTGATAACTCAGATTGGATCTGTGATGGCATGTCTTGGCAGTATGATTGGTTTTGTTGCAAATTTGACAGGCATTATCTCCCCTCTGATTTCTGTATCCCCTTGATCTGTTAGAAGAAGATGCATTGTTCCAGTTTCTGTTTGAGGACTGAGGAAGAGATGTATGGAACATAGGTGGTTGTTGCTGTGAGGTCATAGGATAAAAGCCAGAACCATGATGAGGCTGAGGAAAAGGTATATTATTGCACTGCTGAGAGACATTGAGAGGAGCAGGGTACATATTTGAACCACCAGATTGAGCATTCGATTTTGGCATAGTAAGAAAAACAGACGATGTACCATCAATAGATTTTCCAGAAGCAGATCTATGCTTTCTCATTTCTTCACCATTAACCAAAGTAATGAGTTCTTCAAAGGTTATATCTCCTGCCCTTGTACTAATTGCAGTTTGCAAAGAGTCAAATTCAGTTGGTAAGCCATGTAGTGCATAGAAAATTAAATCTTCATCTGTCACAGGAGATCCAGCAGCAGCCAATTTATAGGACAACTGCTTAATCAGATCAAAATATGCCTCAAGTGTTGAGGTTTTTGTAACATTATATAACTGCCTTTTTAGGTCATGGACGTGTGTTCTTGACACAGAGTTGAATCGTTGTTCGAGGACTTCCCAAACTTGTGATGCATGCTCTAACCCTAAAATTAAGGGTAAAGTGGTTGCAGATATGGTAGCAATAAGGCATGACAGTAGTTGACCATCAACAATGTTCCAAAGTGCAAAATCAGGATCTGAAACAGAAATGTCTGTTGTACGAACAGCTGTAGGTGATGGACACGGAATTGAACAATCAACATAGCCAAGAAAATGATTTGCCTTAAGTGCATGTTCCATTTGTGCTCTCCAGTTAACATAGTTGTGAGAATCAAGCTTTATTGTCACAAATGAATGGATATTAGATATCAGAAATACCAGTGATGGTGGCAGATTAAGTTTCACTGTAGCAATTTCTGATGAAGATGAAGAAGATGAAGCACTCGATGCATTCATTGCTGTCGTCATTCTTGACACTCGATTCTCAGAGAATTGTTCTTGTCAACCAAATCCTTTCACCAGAATCGTGCTTCAGAATTGACCGATGTCGAAGGCTCTGATACCATGTGGAAGATCTGGAGATAATCACAGATCAATTTCTTGAATCAAATTCTAGGGTTTTGATAATGATGAAGAAAAAGAAGAAACAAAGAAGAGAAGAGAAGAGAGAGAAGGAGAGAGAGAAAAGACGTAATCTGAGATTTGTATTTCTGTTTTTCTTAATCAACCATTACAACCCAATCACTCCTTTATACAACTGAAAGCTAAACTACCCTAACTAACCACCTAACCAATGGTGATAACCGACATTGCTGCCAATGGTAATAACCGACTTTGTAAGCTAACCATGGTTAGGTGATATTACAGAAAAATGCATTAATACAGGTTTATACAGAAAAATGAAACACATAACAAAAATGTAAATGTATCCTAATGAGCTTTACTAATAGCAAGCCCACACCTATGAACAACGAGAATCGTTGGTTGTGTGGAGGTCGCCTTAGCAAGAAAAGGAAGAAAACAGAATTTTAACTTTTGGCAGGATCTCTAGTCTCAAGTTCCTAGTGAAATGGTTTTCCATAAGGAAAGGAGGTAGCTTCAAGTATTTTACCCATGATGATTATAGAATTAAAAGACACTTAAAATGCTACTGCTATCAAGTATGTCGAAATATGGTTATCAAATCAACTCAATGACATATTACGCAATTCATTCCGGGATATTCTAGTAAGGGTGATTTATTAGCTTTTTGACTTTTCACGACTTTTTATGTGATGTATTATGAGAGAATGACCTATCTCGAAAAACGCAATGAGCTAGCTTTTTGACTTTTTGAGTTAGTATAATGGAGCCTCAATTTTAAGTACTGAATTTGATTATCAAACAAGCCCTACCTATCTATCTATTTATCTATATAGACTGAATACGAGTAGTACACGTGGTTACTCTAATCATTTTTTTTCACAAATCTACAAAACTTAGACAACAATTTACATCATAAAACATAAATTTCATGACAAACATTTGTTGTCTTTCATTAACTGGTTTGAGAATTTAATTTTCAAAACACACCACCCAACATAAAATTCACAACAGATGATTATAATATTTAAGTAATTAGTTTGACATTAAATTCTCAAATTCCTCCCTCAACATCCTCAATTACCATAACGTATTCAAAATATGACAACTTCCATAATGTAGCAAGTAATAAAAAAATGAATGATAAGTTTGAAATGCCATTTGTATTTACTAATTGCAGAGAAAGTTAAAATCTCCTTGTGTTTTTTGCAAGAAAAAAGACAACTTTAATTTCTTCCATTTTTTCTCGTTCTATTTCTATCTAGTCAAACGTACAAAAGTTGATATTTCCATCATTCTTTTTTTAATTACATTCATTTTTGGAGAGTTAATTAGACATTCTGTAAAAAAAAAAATCATTATGATTCCATCCTAAATAATTTGAATACTTAAGATTTCATCCCGAAATTCAAATAAACCCCGTAACACCCTTTCTCTCTCCTAATTTTCCTAATTTATCTCTCTCTTAATTTCCTAACATTTCTCCATCCTAATCTTTCCTAGTTTATCTCTCTCTCCTAATCTTTCCTAGTTTATCTCTCTCACTCTCTCTCTCATCTATCTCCCTAATGTTAAAATTTTCTCTCATAAGCTTCTCACACCTAATGAAAATATTGGTATAGGATGCAAAATTAAAATCTCTTTCATTTTTTCATAAAAAAAATTGAACAAAAATACTACTTGTACAATGGCTGACGTGGCATGCCATGTCCGCTTTGGAAAAATCGAAAAACCCAGAAATCAGGGATTCTTTCGCAACAACAACTCGAGCCTGGATACTGGGTTTTGATTACTCCTTCATTCTAAAGAAGAATTTTTTGAAGACTGGGAGAAAGAAGAAGTGGGTAAAGACCAATGGCAGTGCCATGGGATTCTACCCTTTGGATGGCAAAGATGATTTGGTTGGCTCTTTCTGGTTGGATCGCATCATGCTTGACTGTTGCAGATGACATCGCTGGCTCTCTACGTACAGGCGATATAGGCCCTTTTCATGTTGGTTGATTTTGATGAATTTGAAGCAGTGGAAATTTCTGGTTTGTTTTTCAAAATTTGCCTGTAAGTGTTCGATCTAATGATTTTTATTATTACTCCAAGTAAATTCAGTCCCACAGGTTTTGTATTTAGTCGAGTATTTGCCTGCCTAGTGTTTTTATACTTATAGTTTTGTTTAAATATTGGGTCTTGATGCATATATCTTTGCTTTTTGGTTATTGGGGTTGATAAGTGATAACTAGGTACAGAGTACAGACCATATGGTGTCTTTGGTTGATGGATTTGTAAGAAGAGAAAACAAAGGATTAGAGTTTCTTGCCAAATATTTCATTGGGATAGAGTAATTTGGTGGGAAGTGGAGAGAAAAGTAGGAAAATGATATTTCTTGCTTGGCTCCTTCCCTTCCATATCACTCCTTTTTTCACAATCCAAAGGGACTGTTAGTGTTTTCAGATCCTATTTGATGAAACCGTGAAATTTTTAACGGGTTCTTTTATTGTCATGTACTTGCATGATGAACTAGGGGCGCCAATAACAACTAAAGTAGTTTCCGTGTAATTCCTAATCGGTGAGGGTATGGACGGGGGAGCACCGGAGACCTAACCTTCGCTGATATGGTACATAAAGGAAAGACAAAAATAATAGTACAGCTGTTAATCTGGCTCTTTGCTCTTCCTGGAGCATTCCACTTGGCGCCATTCCACTAAGGGGATTTTTGGAATTTTCTTATTTTTCATGTTTTTGAGACAGGTCATTCTCCTCACATGCATCAATTAAAAAGCCCAAAAGGCCAAAAGTTAGCAGAACGGGCTTTATTGTCTTTGATAGGACTTGAAATTGGAAGTTGTTTTGTGGTTCTGTTTCTTTGTTTGGCTTTTTGGAGTCCTAGGTAGCAGTTGTATGCTAAGGAAGGGGTCTAATCTAGTTGTTCTCTTTGAGCTGGTTGTCTTCTAATCTAGTTTCGATTCCTGGGTAGCTGTTGTATCCCCAATTTTCTTATTTTCAATGAGTTCAATCAGCATGTTGGTGTAAATATTATAGTGGTGAGTCATGATTCTGCTCCTTTACCATTTTATGGGCCTATGGGATTTTCATTTTCTGGGTCGGGGATTTTCATTTTCAATGGTTGGAATATGTGCTGGACAATGATACTTTGTTTATTTTCTCATCATACTAAAATCTTGTAACAATTTTTTGAACCCATGAGCTTTTGTGGATACTAATTTGCTAACAAAGAAACACCCACGCACACACAGAAAAATGGAAACTTTAAGAGGGGACTGCTGTTTTTATTCCTTCTCAAGAGCGGCAATATAAGGCAGCTGCTGTTCAGAGGAATGACTGTTTGGACTAATATCCATATCCCTTTCATATGGTTTTTTCCACTGCAAATAGCCTTCAACATGGATGATCTGACTTGTATACGATTCCCTAAATAACAAGTACAATAAGACACAGACGCCCCTAATCAACTGTTGTATAGCCATTCACTTCCATTATCAACTTTTTTATTTGCCATCTTCCTTAACAACTCATGTAAATGTGGTTTCTGGATCCTTTGCAGCAATTCTTTTTTGTTGTAACAACCTCTCTCTAGCTAACTACGATGACCAAAATATCATCTATCTATTTATCCTGACTTCTTTTTGTGAAAATTATTATGCTGATTTATTAAGTAAATGAAGCAGTTTATCTAGTTACTCACACATTATTGGTGAGGATAAGCTTCACTAATTCCTGTATTTTGCTGCTGCTAGGTCAGCTACATAATACTTGAGAAGACCAAATTGAGGAAAGAAGTACATGGTGTATGCGTTTGCAGGGCTGGCCCAGCGATCAGTCATCTCTTGTTCACTGATTACCCTGGAATTTCACAAGGCTAGGGAAGTTGACATGTAGCATTTTGTAGAATTTGGGAGACCTATCACAAAGCTTGGGGGCAGCTGATCAATGATAAAAGATCTAGGCTTCTCTTCCACAAGAACACTAGTCAAGAGGTAAGGGCTTCTCTCAGCAAGACGTTATCTATATCGTTTATGGAAGTGTCTGGTTTTGCACTCACAGATTGGTAGATCGAAGGCAGATTTATTTCGCTTTATCAAAGACAGTGGAACAGAGGTATCAGGGTGGGAAGCACGTGATGCTAAAGTCCGTAGCACATGCCATGCTTAACTTGGCTTTGGTGGCCAAACAAGGATGGAAGGAACATCACTGTTATGCTGTTTCGTCCTTACCAATTCGCATGAAGAGTGAAATGCCAATGGCTAATTCAAAGCATCACCAAAACATGTGAAGGTAGTCATGTTTATCTTGGCATTTCTATCACCTAAAACTCCAATTAGAACCATAACTAGATCACTCTCTCTCTCTTTGCCTCTCTGCCACCACAGCCAACGCGTGAACCAGATGAACGAGAAGTGAGCATAACCAACAGGAATTACTGGACCAAAAAGATTCACAGGCTCTGCGCCGTGGACAATGATGTTGACGGAGCCCTTCACCTTCTTGACCACCTGCGCCTCAGTGGCTACTTCCCTGATTCTCTCAAAATCAGCAGTACAATTCACACCCTCTGCAAGTCCCGCCGCTTCTCCGAAGCTCACCATCACTTTTCCCGTTCCATTGATTCTGGGTGTGTCCCTGACGAGCGGACGTGCAATGTTCTCATTGCCCACTTGTTAGATTCAAAAAACCCATATTGTACATTGCATGTTTTTCATCGTTTGACTGCGGTTAAGCTCCATCTCGTACCTAATTTGGTGAATTACAATCGTTTTATGGATCAATTCTGCTGGTTTTGCTCACCCAGTTGAAGCGCATAGGTTGTTTATCGATATGAGTAGGGGGCAGTTACCAAATGCTGTTTCGTACACTACACTCATTAATGGATACAGCAAAACCGGGGATGTGGTTTCTGCCCAGAAATTGTTCGATGAAATGTCCCAGTTTGGAGTACAGCCCAATGCTCTCACATACAGCGTCTTGGTTCTTGGGATTCTACGGAAGATAATGGTTGGGCGTGGGAAGGACTAATGGGCAAGCTATGGCAGAAGATGGTAGATAAAAATGATTCATCGGTGAACAATGCTGCTTTTGCTAATATCATTGAGTCTTTGTGTCACGAAGTGTTGTTTCAGGACATGTTCATGATTGCAGAAGATATGCCTCAAGGGAAGAGTGTTCCTGATGAATTTGCCTATGGACAGATGATAGACTCGCTTTGTAAAGTGGGGAGACATAATGGGGCAGCACGAGTTGTTTACATTATGAAAATGAAAGGTTTTATTCCGATCTTAGTATTATATAATTCTATTGTACATGGTCTTTGTAAAGAAGGTAGTTTTATGAGAGCTTACCAGTTGCTGGAAGAGGGAAGTGAATTTGGGTATTTGCCTTCTGAGTATACTTACACTGTTTTGATAGAAGGTCTTTGTCTTGATGCTGATCTTTTTAAGGCGAAGGAAGTTTTTCGAATCACGTTGAAGAAGGAAAGTGTGGATAGAACAAGGATCTACAACATCTATTTAAGAGCTCTTTGTCTTACGAATAACCCAACTGAGCTCTTGAATGTGCTCGTTTTCATGCTTCAGTCCCAATGCAAGCCTGATGTCATTACCGTCAACACTATTATTAGTGGGTTCTGCAGGATGGGGAGAATCGAAGAGGCTTTGAAAATAATGAATGATATGTTGGTGGGAAAGTTCAATGCACCAAATGTTGTCACCTTCACTACTGTTATCTGTGGCATGTTAAATGTTGGAAGAATAGGAGAAGCTCTTGATTTATTGCATAAAGTTATGCCTGAAAAGGGTGTTACACCTGGTGTTGTGACTTATAATGCAGTTCATCCTGGGTTGTTTAAACTACATAGAGAAAGTAAAGCAATGGAGGTTTTTGGCGGAATGGTGAGTGATGGGGAGTGGCCAACAGTACTACTTACACAATCATGATTGATGGGTTTTGTGAGTCTAGTCAGATAGAGGAAGCAAAGAGGTTTTGGGATGATGTTATTTGGCCGTCAAAGATTCATGAGGATTTTGTGTATGCAGCCATTGTTAAAGGACTTTGCCGTTCAAGCAAGTTTAACGAGGCTTGTGATTTCTTATATGAATTGGTGGATTGTTGGGTTTCCCCGAATATAGTCAACTATAACATTCTGATTAATAGTACTTGCAAGTTAGGTTTGAAGACAGAGGCTTACCAGATTGTGGGAGAAATGAGAAAGAACGGGTTGACCCCGGATGCTATGCCTTGGAGGATTCTTGAAAAATTACATGGTGGTGGTAGGGAGCAGGTTTGTGTTGAACGGTGCAAATACACATTTTTGAATAGGGTTTACAGGGATTTCATTGCTGAGGTTTTTTAAAGTGTAGCATACTTTGATTGGATGATCACAATCAAGGGAAAAGCCAAAAGGTTTTTATTTGCAGGATAGTGGACGCATCCAATGGATCTTTCACACCGCCTTCAATGGTTAGACTGCGATAAATTATGGCTTAGAAATTTGAGTCTATTACAAAGCTGACATTGGGTAAATGGACATGGGCGAGGTTGGGTTTTCCATTGAGCAGGTGTGGAAAGACATAGTTGAAACTAATTGGAAGAGCTTTGTAGATTTAGCAATCTAGCGGTTGACACATTTTGTACCAATAAAATAAAAGATGCAACTGATATGCAGTTCAAATTATTGTTTTTTTGGTTCTGGCGATGTTATCTGCAATGTGGAGGATCATTTTCTCGATCTAGCTATATAAGATGAAATCTTTATCTACTACTAAAGTACTATGTCAGCCGCTTACTGGCATTGTCTCTCCAAATCAGGGGTGTAACCGGTTCGGTTTGGAGGAGTTTTTGAGTGAAACAGGAAAAACCGATTCGGAGAGAATAGAGAACCGAAACCGGTTTTTAGAAATCGGTTCGTTCCGGTTCGGTGTGGTTTAGAGGTCGGTTCGGTTCAAGGGGGAGACAGAGAAATCATGCACACAGCCACACACAAACACAATCTAAACAGAACTTCCGTAGCAAAAAAAAAACACAGATATACACACAAACAATCGAAAACAATGAGAGGTTATGTACATATATCTAGTTATGTAGTAATCAATCAGGGAAAAAAAAAATTTTGCAACTCAGTGAGAGAGAATACGTAAATATACAGATCTGGACGACAAAAAGTCAGTGAGTAATATGCATATATCTATATGTATATACATACATATACAGATCGAGAGAGAGAAAAGAGAAACAGATCTGGACGATGACAGAATGATGATGGCTGAGAGCCATGTCGGAGCGACGATGACGGCGTTGGACAACATCTCAACGGTGATGATGGCATCTCGGCAGGCCGGCGTCTCTGACTCTGTTTCTCATCTCGATGATATAACAAGGCTCGTTTTACGGGCTGTGTGCGTATTACCTGTTTGGAATGGCGAGTGGCTGCCCACGACACAGTGAAACTGGCACGCTAACAATGATTCACCGTCAGAAGAATCAGAACACTCTGAAACTGGCATGCTAACAATGTTGGGTTGACATGTCCGATGGAAGGCCCAATCAAGCTCATTTTTGCTGGAGCTTTCAACAAACACAACCTGTCGGGTGGGTTTGACATTGTTGTTATAGACTCAGAGGGAAGGTTCATTGCCCCAAAATCTGGTAATACCGCAGTTTGTTGTGCTCCTCTAGTTGCTGAAGCTTATGCAGAAAGGGGTGCATAAATTGAGTCAATAACAGGTTGGGAACAGGGAACAGAAGAAAATGGTTACAAAGGACCTGGCACTGATTGAGAACAAAACAAAGCCGACAAACAAAACCCAAATGCGAAGTTAATGGTATAGTTCCCAATAGAGAACTACGCCGCCGCCCCAAGTCAGAGCAGATGGCTCCTTGGCGAAATACAAGCAGTTTATTCAAAAAATAAAATTAAAACTGTAAATAAGAGTTCTATAATTAGAACTTCGCCAAACAAAGCGAAATAACCAAATGAAGAGAAAATAAAGCATACATAAGCGTTTTATAATCCATTGTTCGCCAAACAAAGCGAAATAACCAAATGAAGAGAAAATAAAAGCATACATAGCGTTTTGTAATACGTAGTTCGCCAAACAAAAGCGAAATAACCAAATGGAAAGAAAATAATAGCATACATAAGCGTTTTGCAATCCGTAGTCCGCCAAACAAAGCGAAATAACCAATTCTATCAGAATAACAAAACAAACATCCCAACTGAGCAAGCACCACTAAACAAATCGAACAATTATCATGAAAATAAGAGCCAGAACCGCAACATTAGCACCAAGCACACCTGCAGCAATGCCAAAGCACAAGGAGGTCAAAAGACTAGAGCTTGACTACACACGAGAAGAGCAAAAACTTGTACCATACTAAGTGTCCAAATTTGTCGCCTGTAAAAAACAGAATTAGAGAGCAAAATCAAAATGGCATAAACAAAAAACTAGATACTCAATATCCTTGGATACCTACTATCCTTAGTCAAGAATTAAATATCTCCTATTATACAGATACAGATGGGCGTAGGGACCATATGGCAAGAGGGGTCACTTGATCGGGTTGACCCAATCGAGCTGTAAAAGTTCCCCATTGAGTTGTAAAAGTTCCTTTCAATACGTATACTTTTTACCTATATACAACATTTTTACCTGCAGATATTAGTGAACTCTTCTAGATTTGAATAAAGATTTGGGTAAAAGTACAATTACAATTCCTCTCGTTGAAACGAAGTTATAATCACCAAAAGTTTGACCCAGGACTAACAAACGCCGAAAAAAATTAATAAAGACAACTAAAAAATCCTTAAGTCAGTGGCATTGGAATGGGGAGAGTTTAAAATTATAATGTTTTTCCTTCGTCATTATCTAACAGGACCTAATCGCAATGAAATGTGTGCTTTTCCAAAACATTTGACCCCACTGCCCACATATCTTAGCTCGGCCCTGATTACACAGCCACTTTAATTCTCTACTCAGAGCTTGAACTCAAGTGTGAAGAATTTAACTTCTACGTATCAAAAATAAGTTAACCCCTAACAGGCTCATACGAGGACACAAACACAGATATATGACTTAGGGATGCAGAAACCATAGAGGACACAAACTACTAAAAATAAATGAATAGCTTTTTAAATGTTTCATGCAAGTTATAAAAGAAATGCGAATACTGTACGCGCAAGGATTACAAAATAAAGCACAACAATGAAACTAATTCTCCTATCCATAAAAAAGGGAAAACAAGTCATCCCATTATCCTGGGATTAGGACTCCCACCTCCCCATGCGATCGAATGATCAAAAGTCCTTACAAGAGTCATACTCAAGTAATAGCATTTTACTTGGTATAAACTCCAAGTTATAGCTTTGGTTTCTTAGGATTATTACTAGTATTACTTGTAGGGGTGTAAGGCTAAGGGTATGTCAGCTTTATTTCAGTAAAATCCTAGAGTTTCTCTCTATTTTCCTTGTGGAATTCAATGCGTGCTTGTGGTTCAGAGTATTTATCTCACTTGTTATAAGCCTATCTAGCCCCGGGCCTATTCCGTTGTGCCAATGGACCTAATATGTAGTAAACAAAGAGTACTACACCGCTGCAGTTGCAATCAAATTCCAGATAATTTCGACATGTACGTCTATGAGAGCATAGATCCAGATCATCTCTAAAGTTGTGGTCCAACGTTGGTCCTGTATAGGTACAGGACTACTATATCAAATTGAATTAAGAGATGCACTTTTCTTTTCTTTTTAGCAAAAGAGGACATGCACAGGAAATGGATCCTTCTATTAGCAAATTATAAGTTCATTCATTCAATGAAACTGAAAGCATATATAAGTTCATTAGCAAAATATAAGTTTCGTAACACCTAATGCACCGAACAAAATAGTACCTCCACAAAATGAAGCGATAAAACAACTGCCATCTTGTAGAATACCATTACAAACGTCGCAACGAAGCAAGCACCACGAAACAAATCAAGCAACTGTCATGAGAATGAAAAGGCAGAGCCGCAACACCAGCACCAACAAAACACCAAGCACAAGGAAGCCAAAAGACTCAAGCTCCACTACACGTAAAAGGAGAGCAGAACACACATAAGATAGCTACCAATTCATATCGGCGACCTGTGAAAAATAGAACCACAAAAAACAGCGAAATATATAAGGAGAGTGGATGAACCAAAACTACGTAGGTGCTTAGAAGATTGTTTGATTAGTAATGGTGATCTCAAAATTATAAGAGTATTACGCACATGATGCGTTGGTGCTCTTTTCTACTATGGACTATGATACATCCTTCATTTTGGCTTAAGTACCTATGTTGATGTATCCGACATCCGTATCCATTTTGGCACTTGAATGCTCTAATTGCCAGGATATTTACAGATAAAGAATATCAAATTGACAAGAAAAAAAGATATTTCTTGTCTCACATGGGAAGGAAATAGCAAAAACATTTTTTTTAACCCCTTCTAATTTAAAATGCCTTTCTAAATACAATTTACGATAAATGATACATAATCTGAAAAAATTATGCAATATATACTACAAACAATTGTTCAAGATGTACCCCGTGCCCATACCCAATTTGGGAACACATATCCTACTATCCTAAGATTTAAGTTTACTACGGTCCGACGCTTGGACTTGTACTTGCATCTGCACCCGAGTCCATATATCATAGATTATGGAGTATCGGTGTCCGCGAAATATTGTATCATCATCTATGTTTTCGTGATCTTAAGGCTCCTCGTGTGGACATGTGTGAATTTCGAATGAAGAGGTTAATGCGAGAGTTTTAACAACAGGCTTGTTACTTCATATCCGTCCTCGAAATGGCAAATAGAACAAAAAAGAATTAATTCCATAAGCATTGATGTGTCTTTGCATTCCAAATTGAACACCCTAAAAGCACGTAAAATCTTGTCGATATTGGAAAAGGTATTACAAAAGAAAGCAGAGAATATACCTGTGAATGATTGAGTCAGGTCTGAAATGCTTCGATATTGGAAAAGATTTCAGTTGTAGGTATGTCGGCGATCTTGTGCCAATCCTCTCCTCCTTCACGATATGTGCGGCTGTCAAGACTGCAGTAGGAAATACTCAAAAACTGGAGCTTGGTGAGGCGTTGCATCCCTTCTGGCAGGGACTCAACCTCAGGACAATTGAGAATTTTGAGGGATTGAAGTGATCGGAGATTTGGGAGTATGCACTCAGATGGTAAAGTAAATCTTGCACATTGTTCAATTTCCAAATGAGTGAGTGTAGCAGCAGCATCCTGAAGCTCCTTGGGCAAAGTCACCAACTTTGGGAGAGAATAAAATCCCAGTTTCTTAAGGCTTTTAAGCCCCTTTAGATCATAGTCGCCATCCGACCAATTAAAAAGGGGACAAAACCTAATAGCCAAACGCTCGAGGGATACGAGGTGCCTCAAGCCAGCTGGCAACGAACTCAACATATGACAGTTCCGGATGGTCAATTCCCGAAGGCAAGAGAGCAGTTCTATCCCTTCACCCAAAGACGTTAAATTTATAGAATCGATAATGATCAGCATCCGGAGAGAAGTTAACCCACAAAAGTCTTTTTCTGACAGACACGTCGAACTTATTGACAATCTCAAAAACCGCAGGTTAATTAATTTCTCAAAACCTTCAGGCAATTCGAAGACCCCTGAATACCAGAGATCCAAATACTCCAAGTTTATTAGCTTGCAAAGCGATTTTGGGAGATTGGTAACATCTTTTAAATTAAGATACCGTAACAGCTTCAATTTCCCTATCTTTTTCAATTCCGAAAAGTCCTCAAAGCAACAATTTTCTAGTACACGTAAGCTTCTAAATCTTACAATTTTTGGATCTACAGATGATCCAAATTTACGCTGTAGGTTTTCTGGGTAGATTATAGTCCGCAACTTCTTTGCTCGACTCAAAGGCCTTGGAACTTTGCAATACGTAGTCGACTTAAATGATACATGTCGTACTGTAGCAGGAATTGCTTTGGTAATAGTCTCTTTAATAGTCAAGCATTCACTACCTGCCACATATTGTGCAAGGTCATGAACAAGATCATGCATTTTATATTTCTCCACCCAACCCCCACCCCATCTGTCGTCATGTGGTTCCAGAAAGGACCTTCTTACCAACTCGAGGATATATCCTTCACCTATATCCTCTAATTCTCTCTCCCTGTCTGAACATTGGAGAAAACCTTGGGCCATCCAGTGATACATTAAACGTTCCCCACTCATAATTTCATCTTTCTCAAACAATGAACAATATGCAAAGCAATGTTTTAAAAGTGGCGGCATTTGATCATAACTCGACTTCAATATTGGTAAGATATCATTCTTCTTTTGTGCAAGAGCCCACATCTCATTGTCCCTCACGGACTTCCAATCGCCCTCATTTGTTTTTGAATGTAACATTGCTCCCAAGGTCCTCGCTGCAAGAGGTACACCTCCACACTTCTTCACTATTTCTCTACCAATGTTGACTAGGTTCTCATGCTTGTTTGCCCCTTCTTTAAATGCCCATTTCAACAATATCTCTAAACATTGATCTTCTGAAAGACCTCCCAGTTCATATGGCATGACGGTGCCGGTTTTGACAATTGAAGCAACCTCTTTACTGCGTGTGGTTACAACAATTCTACTCCCTCTTGCTCCTGTTATCAAAAAATTCTCCAATGTTTTCCACTCTACAATATCTTCATTCCAGACGTCGTCCAGAAAAAGGATAAACTTATCGACACTTAACATATTTCTAGCTTGGTTTTGCAAATGCTCAAGTCCTTCGCTATTACCACGATTGGCCCCACCAGCTTCCAATATTTTTTGTAAAATTCTTTCGATATTAAAATCATCAGAAATACATGCCCAAATTCTTTTGGCAAAATGATTCTGAATCCTATGGTCATTGTATACCAATTGTGCTAGTGTGGTCTTCCCTAGACCTCCCATTCCCACTATGGGTATGATGGGAACATTCTCCTCATAATTTGAGAACAATAACAAGCGCACTATTTTTTCTTTATCAATTTCTCTTCCGACAATCGTCGGAGTATTCACAAAGGAGTGGGTTTGGTCTCTTGTAAGGGTCTCAATTGGCCTTCCTACTTGTTTCACGAGAAATTTAAACTTATTCATCTCCAAAACAATCTCATCTAACCTCTTCTCAATAGCTTTTAGTTTACGACCCACGACATATCGAAATGCAAGTGAAGGTGAGGTTGTAAAGAAATGGTGTACCTTTCCCACCAAGCCATTCTGAGTTTCCACTTGCCTTCTCTTAGTTTCAGTTGCAACTTCATCCAACAAGTCATCAGCATCGTAAAGTATGTCTTCGAGCCTCTCTAACCATGCTTTCACAGCACCGTCGCTCAATTGCCGCTCTTCTGCATGTAGAAGAATCCCTCTTATGGTGGAGATATTGTTCTCCATCTTTGCCAGCTCTTTTTCGACACCCCATGCTAATCCAATTTGTTGAATTGCGTAGGACCCCAACTTCGAAAAAAGTTTTTCTGCAATTCTTTCTGCCATATTTTCCCTGGCTGTGATAGATAACTCGCCAGAGACAATTGAGGAGATTTAGATCATGAGAGAAAGATCTGTTGTTGCTTTATCAATGGTAGATGGATATAGGATTATGCTTTGGCTTAGAATAATTCATGGGAAAACAGAATGAAACTGCCTAGAAGTCAACTTTACATTGAGATCCAAACTTAAATTTAAAATAAAATTGATACCTGTAAGGGGAAGGCTGGTTCGGTGGAGAACTTTTCTTCAAGTTTGAATCAGATGCACCACTTTGGAAGTGCAATTTGGTTCAACGATAACTTCACTCTGATTGGTGAAAAATGTGTGAGATCCCACCACAAACTAACCCCATTATTATCAAAAAGCGTATTGATTTCGTGGACTCTACACGTTTCCCACCAATCAGAGTGAGGTGAGGGTGAACAAAATCACACTCAACCATTTTTTATTTTCCTAGTTGGAGGCTCTTGTGTGTGGCCTCGTTCTATTTTTTCACCTGTAAATTGCAGATTCTGTTTTTATTTCCATGTTAAATGGTGGGCTGGACTCCGGAGACATATTAATCTCACGACGACATATCAGAGATGCTCTAAACTAATCATCGTTTTCTAGTGAACGATAAAATTGATCTCTAAAAATTAATCGAGGTTCGTAAAAGTTAGGATACTTGAGTTATAAAAAAGATTTCCTCTGTCAGAGAGAGGAAAAAAGTACCTTGGATACTGCACAAGCTCAGCTAACCAAGTCGTCGATTTTAAAAATGTTAATTGATGAGGGGTTCTATGATATTCACAAATCGAGGAGAAATTAAATAGACAATAGCAATATATAACACCATTAACTAGTTCGACACTGTGTTAGATAAAATATACTAATATTTTGTTCTGACCACATTGTGAGTTTATTGAAAACTCCACTATTCCAGTTGTCTTCCTTCTAGGAAATTATAAAGAAATGCCAATTGCCTCCTCTTTCAGTTCATATACAAAGAATTAAAGAAATCGATTCCTTTCCCTCGAGCTAAAATATTTGCATTTTATGATAGGACTCATTCGATATATACTGTAATTGTTTTTTGCATTTTCCTATTAAAACATGATCTTTTGATAACGGGATGTCCAGAGTCCAGACCAACTATTCTGAAATTAACTATGGATTTTTATTCAACTAGAATAACAAAAATAAAATACTGTCAACGGTACAAATTACAGTAGAATAAAGATTAGTGATACTTCACCAATCTGAGACGAAAGTAACGAAATTGTCGAATATCCAAGTGACTTCAAGGCTCATAATCTTGAAATCACAAGATCGTTAGAAATAAGAAAATTAACGATAATCTATTCTCAAGAATAGACACTTTAACCAACCCAAATCCGTGTTTCATAGGATGTCCTTAAAAAAGACTTGCCACCTCCCGCGTAATGGTTGAGGTTTAAACTAGTGTCCATCTCCCATGATACAACGGCTTTACCTAGTTTCGTGCACACCGCTCGCGAAGACTGCCTAACAAACATGACTATGTTTGTACTCTCTCAAGAACATAGTAGAAACACAGCAGTAGAAAAACAAGAACCGAGAGCAGATGATGATTTGCTATGTCGGGAGAGAACAGCGGAATACGCAAAGTAGTAATTATATAACTAGGCATAAACAATCATGTGTGTGGAGGATAACTAAAACCAACAACACTCTGGAGATGTACGACCCTAAGGTCGTACAGAGCTCCCAATGAGCACAAGTACTTTAAACACTCAACAAGATAATCTTCTACTATTATTTTGAACACTTGCTAGTACAACTTCACTATTGATCAACATCCCTTAATATAGGGAGCTAAATACATCTAGACTCCACACACTAAATTCATACATGTATCTTGACACACACATCAAGATACATGAACCTTCACATACATTGAACACTCGCACCAAGACACGAAATACATGTACTTTGAACATACAATGAACATGCATAGACTTTTCATGTGTCACACATGAATCGATGTATTCACCAATTCTAAATTAATTCCAACACTCCCCCTTAATTTAGAATTTGACTCCATATTCTGGGCACATGGCTTTTGTATCGAGAAAACCTTGAGCTCTTCGGGGCTTCACATTGGGCTGCGATCTCTTGATATTTTTCAGCAGGACCCTATTGTGCAACCCATGGTCGTGGCCTCACAAACAGTCCCTAACTGTTCCTTCATCATAGTCCCTGACAATCTAACTTCATAATCTTGAAAACAATCTCCTTCCAATGACGTCTCAAGCACGGACCCCAACCGTCTCACTCTTCACAGACTCCCACTGTGATTTCACCAACGTCTTGGAACAACCTTCTGATTACCTCACTGTAACTAGTTTAGGCCTCCTTTAATCGACCAACTCTGAACCCACAATGAATTTGACACATGTAACGATTCTAGTAAGAAATACCTCAGGTAACAATCTTGACCATTCATCGTGTCAGTCCCAGAACGGCCTTAATTGACTGAGGTAATCCCACCAGAAAAAGAACTAAACGACAATCAACGTTCTTGGCGGCTCCACTCTAGGTAGCTTCACCCCACAACAAGTAGCCCGTATCCCTCTTGGATGACTCACACTTGTTCCTGCACCGGGTAGCCATCTCCTAAGTAGCCCTTTCCGTGAAACTGAACTAAACAACTACACTTCCACAATAGATGTTCTTGGCAACTCCACTCTAGGTTGCTTCACTAGATAGCAGGTAGCCCTTTTCCCTCCTGGACGGCTCCACCTTGCAACTTTTTCACTGATCCAAGTAGCCCTCTTCTAAACAGCCCTTTCCGTGACTCAATCAACTAGCATGGAACCAGAATATGCCACCGCAATTGGACCAACAGACCAAACACTCGAAATTGTTGGAACTCAATTATGAGGAAATAAATTTTCTCGATCAACATGCCCATCCCATGATCGTACTGGAGCTCTGATACCAAGTAGAAAAACAAGAACCGAGAGCAGATGATGATTTGCTATGTCGGGAGAGAACAGCGGAATACGCAAAGTAGTAATTATATAACTAGGCATAAACAATCATGTGTGTGGAGGATAACTAAAACCAACAACACTCTGGAGATGTACGACCCTAAGGTCGTACAGAGCTCCCAATGAGCACAAGTACTTTAAACACTCAACAAGATAATCTTCTACTATTATTTTGAACACTTGCTAGTACAACTTCACTATTGATCAACATCCCTTAATATAGGGAGCTAAATACATCTAGACTCCACACACTAAATTCATACATGTATCTTGACACACACATCAAGATACATGAACCTTCACATACATTGAACACACACACCAAGACACGAAATACATGTACTTTGAACATACAATGAACATGCATAGACTTTTCATGTGTCACACATGAATCGATGTATTCACCAATTCTAAATTAATTCCAACACAACAAGAATGGAACCGAATTAGAGCTCATCGAACAATATATAAATAGAAGATGTGGAATTTTATACCAAATGGTCTAATTCTGTATGCGAAAAGAGGGGAACAGGGGCTGTAGTGTGCACATAGTGCACAGCACGCATGCTGCATGGCTGTTTTGGGGTCCGTCCCGGATCTCGTTGTTTAATCCGAATTGTTCATTTTGTTCGTCTCGTCGAATATGTTGTCCAGGCAAAAATTCAAGTTGATCGGATATCGGTAACTATATTTTCAGACTATATTTTTCGTGAAAACGAAACACCTAGTGCACAGCACAGCCCCTGTTCCCCGAAAAGAGATAGACCGAACCACTTTTTAAAAACTCGTGGGAGTTGCTAGTGCGATGAGTCTAGCCATAAATGTCCATAAACTTAAGAAAAATGTTAAGAGTCCATGAAAAGTTTCTCTGATTGGAAAGTGTAGAAAGAGAACCGAGATTCACAATCAATTACGGTTCAGATTTTGAACCGTTCGATTTTCTTTCCTGGACACTTTCAAGAAATCTTTTTCAAGGCCCTACTACTCCTCTAAACATGAACATGATATGTTAAGAAGGAAGCCCAAAAGTGGTAACCGGTGAGTTAAGAACCAAACAGTCACAAGTCACAACCTTTTGCTTCCATTCGAGAATATTCCCGAAACTAAAACACTAACGACCCACAAGCCCAAGCCACATCCAACTTTTGTCCTCGGACCATAGGCTTATTATGAGAGCCAATTTCACATTCATTTTTCAACATTAATTACTTTCTCATACCCGCTTGACAAACCCTTTGGTTGCCTGTTGAGTTCGAGCCACTAGGGAATTTGGGGTTGGAAAGAAAAAGAAAGATTGAGAATCAGGGCACCAAAAAGTGGATCCCTTTTTTCCTCTTTCTCGTGCAATTGCAAGTTCACCTATTGCCTAGGATGTGAAAGTCGTAATTAGACATTTACTTCTAACCAAAATTGATGTTTGGGAGCAATATCAGCAGCCGGATCGCTGTTCTTTGGCATCAGCAAATGAAGTGGAAAATGAGGTAAATAATGAAAAAAAATTGATAGTACCTGTGAGCGCAACGGAAATTTGAAATCGTATCTTCATCCATATTTGTTCAAGTGATAGAACAAACTAGAGAGATCTTCTAATCTATGACCAACGTAATGAACAAACTGTAGCGATTATTCAAGATATACAAAGTTTTCATCGCAGGTTCAGGTCCTGTGCTTTCCGTTTTGTTAGGAGAATTTATACTAGGGCAGCTCATACGGCAGCTTAGTTTGATATTGGGGAACCCAGTTTTTATAGTTTTGCAAGAAACGCCTTCATTTTGGCTTGCTGATTCTTTGCTAAGAGACAGCATCGCTGATTCATGTATTCACTTTCTTTATCTATGAAATCTATCTAAAAATTAATTAGAATGCAATCACCTTTGGTAATTGTGGGAATTCTACAGGGAGAACTCTTTTTGATGGAAAATAGGTTCCCAACACCATTGGTAGCACCTCGTGTGATTTATTCTACATGATGGAAATAGGTACAGTCAGAGCAGATGGCTCCTTAGCAAAATATAAGCAGTTTATTCAAAAAAAAAAAAAAATTAAAACCGTAAATAAGAGTTCTATAATTAGAAGTTTGCCAAACAAAGTGAAATAACTAAATGAAAAGAAAATAAAAGCATACATAAGCGTTTTGTATTCCGAAGTTCAACAAACAAAAGTGAAATAACCAAATGGAAAGAAAATATAAGCATTCATAAGACTTTTGTAATCCCTAGTCCGCCAAATAAAGTGAAATAACCAATTCCATCATTTAGAATAATAAAACAAACATCACAACAAAGCAAGCTCCACCAAACGAATCAAACCACTATCATGAAAATAAGAGCCAGAACCACAACATCGGCACCAAGCACACCTGCAGAAACCCCAAAGCAAAAGGAAGGCAAAAAACTCAGAGCTTGACTACACACGAAAGAGCCAAAACTCGTACCATATTACACGTTCAAATTTGCCACCTATAAAAAACAAAATTAGAGAGCAAAATCAAAATGGCATAAACAAAAAACTAGATACGCAATATCCCTAGCTGAGAAGATATCTCGATCATTAACCGTGATTACACTATTTATCAGAGTCTAGAACACGAGGCATTAGTGTTGTTTTCCGTCATTTGTGTGGGCCTCTTATGGTATCTTGTCATGTACATTTTCTGGACAGTTCTGTGTGGATACATCTGAATTTCAAGTGAAGGGATTTAATGTTCAACTTTCAGAAATGTAAGAGCTTTAGCTGCAAGTGGCTTGCAAAATAAGACTAGTATATCAAATTGAATTAAGAGATGGTACTGTATTGTAAACATCACTGAGGACTTAAAACAGCTCTTTTCTTTTCTTTTTAGCAAAAGAGGACATGCACACAGGGCCGGCCCAGGGGTAAGCCCCGCAAGCCCGCAGGCTTGGGCAACCCCCTCCGGCTGGGGCAAAAAAAAAAAGAAAAAAATTCTGAAAGTTAGATATAAATTTAAAATAGCTTCCCCGTAGAGCACAAAGCTGCCGCTTGGTACGGTGGCCATGGGATGATGCCTCTTGCATGTGAATGTAGGTTCGACTCCCCACGCCCACTCCTCCACCTTAATTTTTTGACTTTGGCTTTTTTTCCCTTTATTTCTCCATTTTTAATAGTTTTGGCTCTTTTGGTTTTTCTTTCGGTGCATCATATTTCAAAAATCACATTACGAAATTACTTTCGTTAGAAATTTGCATTTAACAAGTGTACCATTAAATTTTGATTAAAAAATTTATCAGCATGGTGGGATTTCAAAAAAAATAAAATAATCGACCGGGTTTATTATTATTTTTCACACATGTTCAAGTATGAAGCAAACATTTTTTATTGTTTTTTTTAAAGAACTCTTACAATCATATCTTTTTAAGTTTATCTAAGTTCAAATTGACAAAAAATTTACTTCCGTTCTAGGCTTGTCAATGGACCGGAATGGATCCAAATCTGATCCAGATTCAAAAAAATGCATGGAGAAGTTGGTTTCTTCTTCTTTTTTGTACTTCGGAAATGCAAAGTTTGGTTTCTTTTAATTGGAATCATAAAACACTATAATTGTGGTTACATTTTGATATAATTCAAGTTACATGGGCAATGTAACCATGGTTTTTTTTTTTTTTTTTATAACTTTTATATATTTTTTATTTTGTATGATTATATTAAGTGGGCAACCAAGCCTGCGGTCGGGCTTGGGCAACCTAAACATCAGGGCCGGCCCTGCATGCACAGGAAGTGGATCCTTCTATTAGCAAATTATAAGTTCATTAATTCAATGAAATTGAAAGCATATATAAGTTTCATTAGCAAAATATAAGTTTCGTTACACCTAATGCACCGAACAAAATAATACCTCCACAAAATGAAGCGATAAAACAACTATCATCTTGTAGAATGCCATTACAAACGTCGCAACGAAGCAAGCACCACGAAACAAATCAAGCAACTGTCATGAGAATGAAAATGCAGAGCCGCAACACTAGCACTAGGGGTGAAATCAGTTCGGTTTCGGTCGGTTCGGTCCGATTTGTAACAAAACCGAATCGGTTCGGTCTATGATGTTTGGGGACCGATCCCGACCGTTTTGAAATCGGTTTCGGTTTGGTTCGGGGTGGTGTCGGTCCAGTCGGTTTTTTCGGTTTTTTAGAAATGGGCCAAGTTGGCCCAATATATAGTTTCATTTGGGCCAACCAAAAAGAAAAACCTTATTATTTGGGCCAATTGAAGAATTTAAAACAGTTATTTGAGTTAAATAGGGAGAGAAGGGGACGGTGTAGATTAAAACAAATAGAGATCGACGGTCTAGATAAAAGAAGGGGTTTACTATTTTGGTTCGGTTCAGTTCGGTCCTCTTTCGGTCTACTTTCGGTTCGATTCGGTCCCTATTTCGGTTCGGTTCGGTTCGGTCTAAATTACAAGTACCCGAAAACCGAACCGAAAATTTAATTTTTTCTGGTCCAAAACCGAAACCGACCGAAACTAGTATAAAACCGACCGAAAACCGAAAAAAACGATCGGTTTTTTCGGTCGGTTCGGGGCCGTCGGTTTTTTTTTCACCCCTAACTAGCACACCGGCACCAACAAAACACCAAGCACAAGGAAGCCAAAAGACTCGAGCTCCACTACACGTAAAAGGAGAGCAGAACACACATAAGATAGCTACCAATTCATATCGGCGACCTGTGAAAAATAGAATAGAACCACAAAAAACAGCCAAATATATAAGGAGAGTGGATGAACCAAAACTACGTCAGTGCTTCGAGATTGTTTGATTAGTAATGGTGATCTCAAAATTATAAGAGTATTATGCACATGATGCGTTGGTGCTCTTTTCTACTATGGACTATGACACATCCTTCATTTTGGCCTAAGTACCTATGTTGATGTGTCCGACATCCGTATCCATTTTGGCACTTGAATACTCTAATTGCCGTGATATTTACAGATAAAGAATATCAAATTGACTAGAAAAAAAAGATATTTCTTGTCTCACATGGGAAGGAAATAGCAAAGACATATTTTTTAACCCCTTCTAATTTAAAATGCCTTTCTAAATATAGTTTACGATAAATGATACATAACCTGAAAAAATTATGCAATATATACTACAAACAATTGTTCAAGATGTAATCCGTACCCATACCCATGGGAAGGAAATATTTCTTGTCTCACATTGGAAGGAAATAGCAAAAACATATATTTTTTTAACCCCTTTTAATTTAAAATGCCTTTCTAAATACAATTTACGATAAATGATACATAACCTAAAAAAATTATGCAATATATACTACAAACAATTGTTCAAGATGAAACCTGTACCCATACCCAATTTGGGAACACATATCCTACTATCCTAAAATTTATGTTTACTACGATCCGACGCTTGGACTTGTAGTTGCATCTGCACCCGAGTCCATATATCATAGATTATGGAGTATTGGTGTCCGCGAAATATTGTATCATCATCTATGTTTTCGTGATCTTAAGGCTCCTCGTGTGGACATGTGTGAATTTCGAATGAAGAGGTTAATGCGAGAGCTTTAACAACAGGCTTGTTACTTCATCTCCGTCCTCGAAAGGGCAAATAGAACAAAAAAATATTAATTGAATAAGCGTTGATGTAAAATCTTTGCATTCCAAATTGAAAACCCTGAATCTATGAGCACATAAAATCTTGTCGATAATGGAAAAAGTATTACAAAAGAAAGCAGAGAATATACCTGTGAATGATTGAGTCAGGTCTGAAATGCTCCGAGTAGTTCATCTAGTCAAAGACTTCAGTTGTAGGTATGTGGGCGATCTTGTGCCAATCCTCTCCTCCTTCACGACTGCTGGTGGCAAGATTGCATCCGGAAATCCTCAAAAACTGGAGCTTGGTGAGGCATTGCATCCCTTCTGGCAGGGACTCAAAGTCACAACAATCCTCAATTTCGAGTGATTGGAGATTTGGGAGTATGCACTCTGATGGTAAAGTAAAGCTTTCATAATCTATAATTGCCAAATGAGTGAGTGTAGCAGCAACATCCTGAAGCCCCTTGGGCAAAGTCACCAACTTTGGGAGACTATAAAGTCCCAGTTTCTTAAGGCTTTTAAGCCCCTTTAGATCATAGTCGCCATCCGACCAATTAACAGGGGGACAAACACCAATAGCCAAATGCTAGCCAGATGATCATAGTCGAGGGACACGAGGTGCCTCAAGCCAGCTGGCAACGAACTCAATTCCTGACAGTTCCAGATGGTCAATTCCCGAAGGCAAGAGAGCAGTTCTATCCCTTCACCCAAAAACGTTAAATTTGGACAATCGAAAATGAACAGTGTCCAGAGAGTTAACCTACAAAAGTCTTTTTCTGACAGACACGTCAATTTTATTGACAATCTCAAAAACCGCAGGTTAATTAATTTCTCAAAACCTTTAGGCAATTTGGAAACACCCAAAAAAAACCCCCGAGATCCAAGTACTCCAAGTTTAATAGCTGGCAAAGCGATTTTGGGAGATTGGCAACACCATCTAAACTAAGATACCTTAACAGCTTCAATTTCCCTATCTTTTTCAATTCCGAAAAGTCGTCAAAGCAACAATTTTCTAGTACACGTAAGCTTCTAAATCTTACAATTTTTGGTTCTACAGATGATCCAAATGTATACCGCAGGTCTACTGGGTAGATTATAATCTGCAGCTTCTTAACTCAAAGGTCTTGGAAGTTTGCAATACATAGTCGACGACGTAAATGATACATGTCGTACAGCAACATGAATTGTTTTGGTAATAGTCCCTTTAATAGTCAAGCATTCACTACTTGCCACATATTGTGCAAGGTCATGAACAAGATCATGCATTTTATAATACTCCCAATCCCATCGATCATGTGGTTCTAGAAAGGACCTCCTTACCAACTCGAGGATATATCCTTCACCTATATCCTCTAATTCTTTCTCCCTGTCTGAACATTGGAGGAAACCTTGGGCCATCCAGTGATATATTAAACGGTTCCCATCGATAACTTCATCTTTCTCAAACAATGAACAACATGCAAAACAATGTTTTAAAAATGGCGGCATTTGATCATAACTCGACTTCAATATTGGTAAGATATCATTCTTCTTTTGTGCAAGAGCCCACATCTCACTGTCCCTCACGGACTTCCAATCGCCCTCATTTGTTTTTGAATGTAACATTGCTCCCAAGGTCCTCGCTGCAAGAGGTACACCTCCACACTTCTTCACGATTTCTCTACCAATGTTGACTAGGTTCTCATGCTTATTTGCCCCTTCTTTAAATGCCCATTTCACCAATATCTCTAAACATTGATCTTCTGAAAGACCTCCCAGTTCATATGGTATGATGGTGCCGGTTTTGACAATTGAAGCAACCTCTTTACTGCGTGTGGTTACAACAATTCTACTCCCTCTTGCTCCTGTTATCAAAAAATTCTCCAATGTTTTCCACTCGACAATATCTTCGTTCCAAACGTCGTCCAGAAAAAGGAGAAATTGATTAACACTTAACATATTTCTAACTTGGTTTTGCAAATTCTCAAGTCCTCCGCTATTAGAACAATTAGCCCCACCCGCTTGCAATATTTTTACTAAAATTCTTTCAATATTAAAATCATCAGAAATACATGCCCAAAATACTCTTTTGGGAAAATGATTCTGAATCCTATGGTCATTGTATACCAATTGTGCAAGTGTGGTCTTCCCTAGACCTCCCATTCCCACTATGGGTATGATGGGAACATTCTCCTTGTAATTTGAGAATAATAACAAGCTCACTATTTTTTCTTTATCAATTTCACTTCCGACAATCATCAGAGTATTCACAAAGGAGTGGGTTTCGTCTCTTGTAAAGGTCTCAATTGGCCTTCCTACTTGTTCCACGAGAAATTTAAAATTATTCATCTCCAAAACAATCTCATCTAACCTCTTCTCAATATCTTTTAATTTACGACCCACGACATATCGAAATGCAAGTGAAGGTGAGGTTGTAAAGAAATGGTGTAACTTTCCGACCAAGCCATTTTGAGTTTCCACTTGCCTTCTCTTAGTTTCAGTTGCAACTTCATCCAACAAGTCGAGTTATGATCAAATGCCGCCATTTTTAAAACATTGTTTTGCATATTGTTCATTGTTTGAGAAAGATGAAGTTATCGATGGGAACCGTTTAATATATCACTGGATGGCCCAAGGTTTCCTCCAATGTTCAAACAGGGAGAAAGAATTAGAGGATATAGGTGAAGGATATATCCTCGAGTTGGTAAGGAGGTCCTTTCTAGAACCACATGATCGATGGGATTGGAAGTATTATAAAATGCATGATCTTGTTCATGACCTTGCACAATATGTGGCAAGTAGTGAATGCTTGACTATTAAAAGGACTATTACCAAAGCAATTCATGTTACTGTACGACATGTATCATTTACGTCGTCGACTATGTATTGCAAACTTCCAAGGCCTTTGAGTCGAGCAAAGAAGCTACGGACTATAATCTACCCAATAGACCTGCGGTATACATCTGGATCATCTGTAGAACCAAAAATTGTAAGATTTAGAAGCTTACGTGTACTAGAAAATTGTTGCTTTGACGACTTTTCGGAATTGAAAAAGATAGGGAAATTGAAGTTGTTAAGGTATCTTAGTTTAGATGGTGTTGCCAATCTCCCAAAATCGCTTTGCAAGCTATTAAACTTGGAGTACTTGGATCTCGGGGGGTTTTTTTGGGTGTTTCCAAATTGCCTAAAGGTTTTGAGAAATTAATTAACCTGCGGTTTTTGAGATTGTCAATAAGATTGACGTGTCTGTCAGAAAAAGACTTTTGTAGGTTAACTTCTCTCCGGACGCTGTTCATTTTCGATTGTCCAAATTTAACGTCTTTGGGTGAAGGGATAGAACTGCTCTCTTGCCTTCGGGAATTGACCATCTGGAACTGTCAGGAGTTGAGTTCGTTGCCAGCTGGCTTGAGGCACCTCGTGTCCCTCGACTAGGATCATCTTGTTTATGACCTTACATCCGTCATGCGGTTCCAAAAAAGGACCTCCTTACCAACTCAGGGATATATCCTTCACCTATACCCTCTAATTCACTCTCCCTATCTGAACATTGGACAAAACCTTGGGGCATCCACGCATATATTAAACTTGTCCCAGCGATAACTTCATCTTTCTCAAACAATGAACAATATGCAAAGCAATATTTTAAAATTGACGACATTTGGTCATAACTCAACCTCAACAATGGTAAGATATCATTCTCGTTTTGTACAAGAGCCCACATCTCACCATTCTTCATGGCCAACCAATCACACTCATATGTTTCTGAAAACAACTCTCAAGATCCTCATTGCAAGAGGTACACCTCCACACTTCTTCACTATTTCTCTACCAATGTTGACTAGGTTCTGATGCTTCTTTCCCCCTGCTTTAAACACCAATTTATTTTACCCAATATATCCCAACACTGATCGTCTGAGAGACCTCCAAGTTCATATGGTATGACGGTGCCGGTTTTGACAATTGAAGCAACCTTTTTACTGCGTGTGGTTTCAATAATTCTACTTCCTCTTGCTCCTGTTATCAACAAATTCTCCAATTTTTCGCACTCTACAATATCCTCATCCCAAATGTCGTCCAGAAAAAAGAGAAATTGATCGACACTCAACCTCTCTCTAACTTGGTTTTGCAACAGCTTTAACTCCTTCACTATTACAACAATTGTCCCCACCCGCTTGCAAAAGTTTTATTAAAATTCTTTGATATTAAAATCATAAAAAATACATACCCAAAATCTTTTGGCAAAATGATTCTGAATCCTATGGTCATCGTATACCAATTACTAGACCTCCCAACGATGGGAAACATTCTCCTTGTAACCTGAGAACAATAACAAGCTCACTATTTTTCCTTGGTCAATTTCTTTTCCGGTAATCGACGGAGTATTCACAAAGGAGTAGGTTTCTTCTCTTTTAAGGATCTCAATTGGCCTTCCTAGTTGTTTCACAACAAATTTAAACTTATTAATCTCCAAAACAACCTCATCTAATGTCTTCCCAATATTTTCTACCTCACGATCCACGACATGTCAAAATGCAAGTGAATTTGAGCTTGTAAAGAAGTAGTGTACCTTTCTCACCAAGCCAGCCTGAGTTTCCACTTGCCTTCAACACCATTGGCAGCACTGAGGAGCCTTCCACTTCCATTGCATAGTTAAATTGCTTACTGTCATTTTCTTGGTCTTTACTGTCACTGTAACATGGCTTCATCTTTTCTTTCCTTTTTTTTTAAGCAGTCTCTCTTCTTTTCTAATAAAGGGAATTAGGAACTGGCCAACTGTAGACAATACTACTAGTAATTAGTAATTGGCTCGTACCATTTACTAGTAACAAGTACCCAAACCATATATGAAGAATACTTTCCACAAGTTTACTAAATGCACAAAAAAAAGAAATTATACTTGTTAAAATAGTACTCATCTAATTTACATGCATTTCATCAAACACATGGTGTGCCTAAAATAGCTAGCTCATGTTCAAGAACTACTTATTCATTGATAATCACTGTGAAAGGTAACCCATACATATAGGATCAAAAAATGTGAAAACCAGCACAATCCCAATCATAACCATGGATAACATTACAAGTCTCTGACCCAAACTCATATGTAGCAAACATAATCAAATACGTAAAGTAGGGTTTGGTTTATACTTGGATTACTCTATCAAAAACTCAAAATAAGATTATATCAACACATATGCACATCCATATTTAAACATTTAGTATAAATCCTACCTTAAAGAGCAAAAATCCAAAATGATGGAAATTCGAAGTCGACCAAATCAGACTTTGTTAAGATCAAAACGTAGCCTCTTGTGTAGATCCTCAAGTCTTGGCCTTCAATTTCGGAGTTGAAGCATAAGGGTTTGTTGTTTGTAGGGTATGAGAGAACGACGAAAAAAAGAGAAGAAAAAACAGGGATCTTGCGGTCGACTGTCGAGTCCGCTTTCATAGTTCATACATAAGTGCAAAATTGCTCTGGCCCCCCTCCAAGTATTTGATTATTGCCCACCTCATGATATGTTACAAGTACCTACGCTAAAAGGTTCCTTATCTTACAAGTCGATTAAAGAATAATCTATGAGGTTCCTAGAGAGTCGAGAGTTCGTTCTAGATTCTGATAATGTTGTGTTTCTCAGCACATCTTTTCTTGGGTTTCAGCTTCTGCAAGATAGCGCTGGTAATTTCTATCATCACATAAGATAATATGAGATCTTCAGTTTTCGGACGATAGAATCGGAGGACGGTTGGGAAATTGCCTCGCAGAGGACCGCGTCACACCCGCAAGAGAGAAAGCACCAGTGGACAGACTCACTAGCCGCCCAATCACCGATTTTCTGTAGGAGGAGGAGGTAGGACGAAAGAAGAATAAAAATAACACCTTGACCCTACATGGGCTGGTCACCGATTTTTAGTAGATCTGTTCCGAACAAGTACGAAAGCGAATTCCCAGAAAGCAAAGCCATTTGTGAGAAAGGCGATTTGAAGTTCTCACTTTTTTGTCGAGATTGGTTGGTGTTCTGTGTACCCCATTAAACATGTGAGCCCCACACACTCGGTACATGGTGCACAAATTGGAACCTAATCCATCAAATATATTTAGGCATGCATCTGGACACACAAATGTACACATTGGCATGCTTCACATAACTATCAATTATAGTAACACGTAATCACATTACTAAATAAAATAATTAAAATTAGGCACTGGTTTTTTGAGCAAACAAAAAACATATCATATATATCATTGATATCAAATAAAAGTACAAACATATACACCCAAACAAGCCAACAAAAACAAAGAAAGATGTAAACCAAGACCCGAGCAAACAATCGGACCAAGACTAAACAAACACCATATCTCAAACCCTAAAAATTTCAAAAGCTAGCCTTCAACGCTTCCAACGCGATTAGCGATACCTGTAAAAACAAAGGAACAGGAAGCAAAGGTAAATCATTAGATAGCACGGCGTTGCGGGATACGATGTATATGAGGGTCACCACAGCTATCCTCTATGACCCATTCACGTTTACGCTTGGTCCGAGTGAAGGATTGGATGGGCTGGCCACAATCACTCTTAGCAAAGCGAGTGGCTCCAGAGTTGGCTGCAAAGTTGGCTTTCTTCTTTCGTCTCCTCTTTTCAGGATGTGCAACAGTGGGATGACCATAGTCCTTTGATCTATTTCTCCAAATGGCCAAGATCCCCTTTGACCGCAAATTCCTAGCTCCCATACCAAGTCACTAGACACAGTGGAGCGATCATCTTCCATTTGGGAAGGACTAAGAGACTCCAACAAACCATCCATAGAAAGCACATCTTCCTTGACTTTGAAATTAGCCTCTCGAGACAAATTAGGCACTGGTCAATGCACTGTAAAATCATACATCTACAAAACAATTTCATCTAGCCTCTTTCCAACTTCTTTTAACTCCCAGCCCACGAAATATTGAGACACGAGAGGATTGGAGCTTGTAAAGAAGCAGTATACCTTTCGTGCCACACTATTCTGAGTTTTCACTCTCTTTCTCTTAGTCTCGGTTACAACACGGTTGCTCATCTGTTTCTGTTGTGCCTCGAAAAGAACATTTTTTATGGTGGAGATCTTGTTCTCCATCTTTTGTAGCTTCTCTTTTACACTCCATGCTAACCCTGTTTGTTGAATTGTAGAAGACCCCAAACTCGACAAAAGTTTTGCAGGAATATCGAAAGAATTGATTTTGCCATATTTTCCCTGGCTACTAGGGAAGTAGGGATGTGGAACATGACTTGATGTGTTTGCTGCTTCAGATATGGTTGATTGAAGAGGACGATGCTTTGTGTAGAAATAATTTAACGGAACTGCCGTTTGGCCTAGAAAAACTATCTCGAAAGCTATCTTGAATATGAAATCAATGGTGCAGATATTCAAGTGAATCTGAATCACTGATATATTTCACTTTCGGGGTAGATTGTTGGAATGCTTAACAATGGTACGAGTTTAATTCGAAAGTAAAATGTGAGATAGAATTCGTTGACATATTTGGTTTTAACTATCAATGGCATTCCAGGTAATCTTAAAAAGTACTAGTAGCTTTTTTCAATTGAAAAAATTACGACATGGTCCCAAGTGGAGTTCCCTCGTAATTAAATTTCCATTCTACGATTATAGGTGAACTTTTAATCCTTTAATTAGATAGTTTACCAATTTCAGCATTCTAAAATGTACTAAAAATATAGAGGACTAAGGTTTAAGGACCTCCAATTTAATTTCTATGATGAATAATTTGACATGATGGGTAGCCTGACCATATTGAGTGTACATAGACCAAAAAATGTTGGTATTACTATGACTCTGTTTTTTTTTTTTTGATATTTTTGGCAAATACACATCAAAACCTTTAGAATAAGTCTTGACAAATGAAACCTAAAAAGTAGGGCTGTAATATAAACCGGTCATTCCGAAAATTCCCAGCCAAAAAAAAAACGACCAAAAAATTGGTTTGGTTTGCTTCTCCAACTATTGGTCCGGTCCAGTTTTCAAAAATTTAAAAAAATGATGAACCGGTTTGGTTTCAGTTTTATTGAAGAGCAAACAATTACGAATCGAACCGAACTGAATCAAATTACATATATACACTTGTCCATGCAGGGCTACACCCCTAGTTTTTTTTTTCATTTTCTGCTGTTACTTGTTGTTGTGGGGGCTAAAATTGTTGATGGGCTTGGCTATTTTTCGAATTTTCAAGGGCACTGGCCCACCTTACTCCTCCATGCCAATGATAGATATTTTATCCAAGCTTGTGAATTTTTTGCTCCCATAATAAAAGAGGTAATTAAATAATCATCCGTTTTTTGGACACTAATTAGATTTTCATCCCCCTTGTTTTACAGAGTTATGTTTTCATCCTTTTCCATTGTGAAATACTTTTTCTACCCTTTTACTATGATATCAACATATACATGATTATATTTTTTCCTAATTTTGTGGGATTCAATAACATCCTAATTTTGTGGGATTCAATAACTTCCTAATTTTGTGGGATTTAACAATTTTTTTAATTTAATTAGATTCAATCACATCCATTAAGAGAGATAACAAAAGAAATTTCAAATTCAAAAAACGAATGTGCAGTGAAATTATAGATAACCAAGCAAAAAAAAATAAATTCGCACCAGCAAATATGGTAAAAATGGCATACATGAGCCAAAAACCAAGTTTATGGTAAAAATAAATACCACCACAGTAGAGGTGGAGAAATTCTAAATAAACATGGTAAAAATGGCAAATGTAACCAATGACCGAGTAATGTGGTAAACGTATGACTAGTTAAAAAAATATGGTAAATATATTATTCTTTTAGAACACGAATCAAGGTAAAGAAATATCACATATCACGGTTTTTATGATAAAAAAATAATTAATCACTTATAAACATGGTAATAATTGTTAAACTAAGAACTTGAATCATGGTAAAACATATCAATCACACAATCGACATTTCATGGTAAAAATTAAAAAATGATTAAAAAAATCATGGTAAAATAGTTGCATTGCTTTAAAACATGGTAAACTATTTAATACAATACTACGGAAATATGAAAAACTGGTTACATTTCACATTGAATACCATCTTATATACCTGATTTCATGGTAAACTCGAATACTATGATCACCGCCGCCCTTTTCATGGTAAATTGAACCAACATTCATGATAAACTGAATAACACACAACTAAGTAGGCATATTACAATGAACCCACATTAATCATACTCAAGATGGCATCTGAAATTCAAAACACATTCCATGATAAATTTGAATACCATAAATACCATCGGATCTCGTGATAAATTTGTCCAATTAAATTAAATTGAACCAAAACAACAAATTTAAACGTGGTAATTTTTTAATTTACATTGCATTTATGGTAAAACTTAAATTAAGTACGTATCAGTAAACATGGTGGATTTTAGAATTTACCTAGGATTCATGGTAAATTAAGAACGTATCATTAACATGGTAAATTAAGAACAAACATGGGAAAAATACCTCAATAACGAAAAAACACATCAGACTCGATAATCTAAATAATAGAAACTCTTTCAAGGACCAATAGAAGCAAAAATAGATCTTCAAAGTTGCAGAAACATCAACATCCGTAGCGGCATGAGGTTTGGATTCTCTTCTTAATTGGACTTCAGATCTGCATATATTTGCATCCTCTTCTTAATCTCTCATCGTTGCCGGATTGCGACTGATTTTCTAAAAATTATCTGCTCGGCTCGGCTTTGTAGGATCTGCACTTTCGTGGTTCATCCATGGATGGCGATTAAGGATGGTGAGGGACGATGGACGACGACAAACGAGCTAAAGCGAGGAGTGAAGGTTGGGACGTTGATTTGGGACCGCCGGCGTGAAGATTTTGTCCATAAACTGAAATTTGGGACGGCGAGGAGGTGAAGGTTAGGACCTGCTTTGTATCTTTCATGGCTTTACAGAGTTTATGGCTTGCGGATCAGTTTAGGTTATAAAGGTTTGAACATAAACTAATGAACCGTAATATTAGGGATTGGGTTTTATCCCCAATCCCTTAATTGTAGGGTAGGACCTCCAAATATTGAAATTAGTCCAATGTTTTCATCACCTATATGTAACTTTGATTTTAGTCCTCAATCCCCTAATATATATATATATATATAAAGGGCAATTTAGGGTTTATTTGAATCTCGGGATGAAAACATAACTCCCTAAAAAGCTCAGGATGATTTTCTAATTTCAAGGGAATAAAAGGATGATTATTTAAGTGCCTCTAGAAATTAACCTAGTGATCCAAGCTCAATTACCATTTTGACCGAACCCAAACAACACTGCGGAACCAAACTAGTCCAAACGAATATCAAGAAGGGTTTAATCTCGGTTTAGAGACTCGGCAACAGAAAACTTTGGTTCGGTCCATAAAAATGGCAAAAATGGGACCGATTGCACCAAAAGCCCCCAAAATTTTTTAAAGCCGAAAAATATTGACAAAGATAGTTTCTCACCATTGATCTATTTGGTTCGAGCATAGGTTTCCAGAGCTCTCCAACGTCGACCATGAAGGAGCAGGGATGCAAATTCGATGGGATCTTGCGGTGGGAGTGCAATCCGAGCAATCCTTCATCCACCCACCTCCATGAGTAGAGGCTGGGTCCAACATCGGCGCCGAGCAACCTTTTTGTTAGTTGTTTTATTTCTGGTTTGTTGTTTTTTGCTATATTTTGGACCGGTAGTGTTCTTTTTGTTTTCATTTAATATAACTACGATGATCTTTTGCTTAAAAAAAATGCATAGTTTTCAATGTATAAATACAGTGCAAACAAATTCGGTCCCAATGCAAAATATCGATAATACCTTTGACATGAGACCAATAAACCATATATATTACCAAATATTTGAAATTGTTATGATTTCGAATTTGAAGGGAACATTGTGTTTTGAAAATGATTGAAGATATATTCAAGAAATAGAGATAAAAATGAAAAATTGTTATGATTTCACTTTCCTTCCATCTGCGATCAACATCCCTCTAATGACTGTTTGGACTAATATCCATATCATATGGCTTTTTCCACTGCAAATAGCCTTCAACAGGGATGATCTGACTTGTATACGATTCCCTAAATAACTCATGCAAATGTGGTTTCTGTTGAAAAAATCATCACCACAACGAAGGATGAAAAAGGGAAGTAGGTATGTGGAACATGACTTGATGTGTTTGCTGCTCCAGATATGGTTGATTGAAGAGCATGATGCTTTGTGTAGAAATAATTTCACGGAACTGTCGTTTGGCCTGGAAAAACTATCTTGAAATTAAACTATCTTGAATATGAAATCAATTGGTACGAGTTTAATTCGAAAGTAAAATGTGTTGACATATTTGGCTTTAACTATCAATGGCATTCCAGGTAATCTAAAAAGGTACTCGTAGCATTTTTCAATTGAAAAAATTAAGACATGGTCCCAAGTGGAGTTCCCTCATAATTAAATTTCCATTCTACTATTATAGGTGAAGTTTTAATCCTTTAATTGGATGGTTTACCAATTTCAGCAGTCTAAAATGTACTAAAAATATAGGAGTAAGATTTAAGGACCTCCAATTTAATTTCTATGATGAATAATTTGACATGATGGGTAGTCCGACTATATTCGGAAAACCTATGGGTACCGACCCATAGTTACAGAGAATGCACAGATCGTGCTTGGGGACCCACATTTGGGTTTCACACAAGTGATCCGAGCAATTCATTCTTCTTAGAACATTTTTCCAAGTGGGCCCGCAAAATTTCAGCTCAATCGGACGGTTAGAAGTGGTCGAACCAAAGTCTCACCATTTCAATTAAAAGATTTTTTGATTGAAACGGTGAGACTTTGGTTCGACCACTTCTAATCGTCCGATTGAGCTGAATTTTTGTGGGTCCACCCGAAAAAATATTCTAAGAAGAATGAACGGTTCGGATCACTCGTGTGAGACCCAAAAGTGGGTCCCCGAGCATGATATGTGCATTTTCTGTGCACTTGTATTTGTACTTGTAGCAATGTCCGACTCTATTGGGTGTACATAGACCAAAAAAAGTTGGTATTATTATGACTTGTTTTTGTTTTTTGATATTTTTGTCAAATACACATCAAAACCTTTAGAATAAGTCTTGACAAATGAAACCTAAAAAGTAGGGCTGTAATATAAACCGGTCATTCCAAAAATTCCCAACCAAAAAAAAAACGACCAAAAAATTGGTTTGGTTTGATTTTCTCCAAGTATTGATCCGGTCCAGTTTTAAAAAATTTTAAAAAATGATGAACCGGTTCGGTTTCAATTTTATTGAAGAGCAAACAATTACAAATCGAACCGAACTGAATCAAATTACATATATACTTGTCCATGCAAAGCTACACGGCTACACCCCTAGTTTTTTTTTCATTTTCTGCTGTTACTTGTTATTGTGTGGGCTAAAATTGTTGATAGGCTTGGCTATTGTTCGAATTTTCAAGGGCACTGGCCCACCTTACTCCTCTATGCCAATGATAGATATTTTATCCAAGCTTGTGAATTTTTTGCCCCCATAGTAGAAATTAACCTAGTGATCCAAGCTCAATTACCATTTTGACCCAACCCAAACAACACTGCGGAACCAAACAAAACCGAGCAACTTTTTTGTTTGTTGTTTTGTTTCTGGTTTGTTGTTTTTTGCTATAGTTTGGACCGGTAGTGTTCTTTTTGTTTTCGTTTAATATAACTACGATGATCTTTTGCTTAAAAAAATGCATAGTTTTCAATATATATATACAGTGCAAACAAATTTGGTCCCAATGCAAAATATCGACAATACCTTTGATATGAGACCAATAAACCATAGATTACCGAATATTTGAAATTGTTATGATTTCGCATTTGAAGGGAACGTTGTGTTTTGAAAATGATTGAAGATATATTCAAGAAATAAAGATAAAAATGAAAAATTGTTATGATTTCACTTTCCTTCCTTCCATGTGCGATCAACATCTCTCTCTCTCTCTCTCACACACACACACACACACACACACATTCACACTCCCACACACTTTTCATCTAACCTTCCAAAAAGCAGTAATCAATCCCTGCCAAAAGCGCTCCCCCTATCTCTCACTTTTCGTTTAAGGGGGTTGTGTCTCACCTATTGTCACCCTCTCCCACCATTTCTCACCTATTTAGCCGTCCAAATATGGGATAGAATCTCTTTCGTCGCAATTTATCTTCTTTTCTCTAGAACCCCTCAATCCAAAGGGCTGTTGAGGAATTTGGGGTTGGAATTGAAGAGAAACGTTGAGATTCAGGGCAACAAAAAGAGGAACCTCTTTTTTCGTCTTTCTCGTGATTCCCTACAAGAGCAACTTCACCTATTGTCTAAGATGTAAAAGTCGTAATGGATAATTACTTCTAAGAAAAATTGATGTTTGGAGCATTATCACTAATATGACAATTTGACACCAAAGATAGCGTTGCTCTTCTTTGGCATCAACAAAAGAATTGAAAATTGACGCAAGTATATTTCAATCATCTTGAGTTGAGACTGTGAAAAGAATCTGGTGTAGAAAAGTTGTTACTTTTGGCCTCTTGACACTGAAGCAAACCAAAATGTAATTTTGACGCAGTCATTTCAAGAACCACACCGTTGAAGTTGCAAGCGAAATCTAGAAATTCTTTTGCATATACTTTTATAGCTAGTTTGGGAGAGCTTAGATCAATTCTGAAATCTCGATGCAATGTTGATCCTATATTGGTGCAAGTCTAGCATGTCAAAATTGAATTTTGAGATGGTATCTATTGGAAAAACATAGGTTCAGTCATTCAAAGCATATGAGAGAATATATAAGCGTTTCTTTACACATGATTCACCGAACAAATCAGCACATCTACAAAATGAAGCGAAGAAACAACATCCATCTTGGAGAATCGCATTACAAATGTCTCAACAAAGCAAGTACCACCAAAAAAATTGACTAACTGTCACGAAAATGACGGCCAGAAGCGCAACACCAACACCAACACCAACACTAAGCACGCCATTGCTAACACCACCAAGCACAAGGAACCCAGAAGACTCAAGCTCCACAACACATAAAATGAGAGCAGAACACATGGAAGATAGCTACCAATTCATATCGGCAACCTGTGAAAAATAGAACTACAAAGCACAACCAAATTAGAAGAGTAGATGAACTAAAAACTAAGTTAGCGTTTAGAGCATCTAGCCCATGGCTTCAAATTAGAGAGGTCAACTTTTTTTTGAAAGCTTATGTGGAATTTGGGCATCTCCAATTTGACATCAGACCCTCCCTTTCCAACCCTTATGTCGAATTCTCTTATTTAATACCTTTTGAATTTTTGAATAAAAGTGAATTTGGCACGTGAAGAAGTTGCCTTCAAATTTGGCATAAAGAGTCATGCTGCAGAGCAAGGCACGAGGGTTGGATAAGTTTCGTATGTCTATTTTGACAACTCAACTTGCCACCTCACTTTTGACATATGGGTTGGAGATGCTCTTGGTAGATTTTGATTAGTAATGGCGATCACCAAATAATAGGGGTCTATATGCATGTGACACATTAGTGTTGTTTTCTATGATATGTGACAGTGTAATAGTGTATCTCATGATTCTCATCATATGAACATTCTTGATCTTAAGGCTCCATGGTGGATACATGCGAATTTCAAATGAAGAGGCCTGACATCAAATTTTGCAAAAAATTAAATGTTAGAGCTTTAGCTAAAGGTGGCTTGTGAAATTTAAGCAAAAAGTGCATTCCAAATTGCAAACACCGAATCAATGAGCACTTAAAATCTTGTCGTATTGAACAACGTATTACAAAAGAATGCAGTGATTATACCTGCGATTGATTGTGTCAGGTCTCAAATGCTCCGCGTCATTCATCTAAAAGATGTCAATTGTAGGTACGTGGGCGATCTTCGGCCAATCCTCTCCTCCTTCGCGATATCTGCTGGTGTCAGGATAGCACATAAAAATATTCAGATAGTGTAGCTTAGTGAGGCTCTGCATCCCTTCCGGCAGGGATCGAACCTTGCGGCAATGACAAACTCTAAGTGATTGAAGGGATATGAGATTTGGGAGGACGGACTCTGATGGTGAAGTAAAGTTCCAACAAGATACAATTTCCAACTGATTGAGTGTAGCAGCAGCTTCCTGGAGCCCCTTGGGCAAACTCACCAACCCTGGGAGACCATTTAATACTAGTTTTTTAAGGCTTAGAAGCCCTTCTAAATCTGCATCATCCGAAAAATTAAGCCTTCGACAAAAACTAATTTCCAAACGATCGAGGGAAGTGAGGTGCCTATAGTCAGCTGGCAATGAAACCAGCTCATCACAACAGTCTACAACCAATTCCCGGAGGCAAGAGAGATGTTCCATCGCTTCACCCAAAGAAGTCAAATTCATACACCGGTAAATGATCAGCGTCCGGAGAGAAGTTAACCTACCGATTTCATTTTTTGGCAGACATGTCAATGTTGTTGACAAGCACAAAAACCGCAAGTCAATAAGTTTGCCAAAATCTTCAGGCAATTCGAAAACCTGTGACTCGGAAAGATCCAAGTATTGCAAGTATAATAGCTCGGAAAGCGATTTTGGGAGACTTTGAACTCCATTTAAACTAAGATACCTTAACAATTTTAATTTCCCTCTCTTTTTTGGCAAGAAAATGTTGTCTAGGGAGCGACATCCTTCTAGCACACGTAAGCGTCTAAAACTTGTGATATCTTGTTGAACAGATGATTCAGACATGGGCTCTGATTTGCTTGGGTAGAATATGCTCCGCAATTTCTTGGTTTTAATCAAAAGTCTTGGGAATTCGCAATATGCATTCGACTCAAATGATACATGCCGAACCGTATCAGGAACTGCCTCGGTAATAAGCCCTTTAATACACAAGAATTCATTACCTGCCACATATTGTGCAAGGTCGTGAACAAGATCATGCATTATATATCGTTCCCTTCCACTCGGATCATAATATGTCGATGCATGATATGGTATAAGAAAGCACCTTCTTACTAGCTCTTGCAAATAATTTTCACCTATATCTTCCAATTCTTCATTCATGCCTGAACATTGGAAAAATCCTTGGGCGATCCAAGCATATAACAACTTTTTCCCATCGATAATCTTATCTTTCTCAAACAGTGAACAATATGCAAAGCATTGTTTTAAATACACCGGCATTTCGTCATAACTCAACTTCAATATAGGTAAGATATCACTTTCCTTTTGCACAATAACTCTCATCTCATTGTCCCTCACGGATAACCAATCACGCTCATTTGTTTTTGAAAACAATAGCGCTCCTAAGGTCCTCGCTGCAAGAGGTACACCTCTACACTTCTTCACTATTTGTCTACCGATGTTGACTAAGTTCTGATGCTTGTTCTCATCCCCTTCTTTAAATGCCCATTTCACCAATATATCTAAACAGTCATTGTCTGAAAGACCTTCTAGTTCGTATGGTTCCACGGTACTGGTTCTGACAATTGAAGCAACCATCTTACTGCGTGTGGTTACTACAATTCTCACTCCTCTTCCTAGCGTCATAAACAAGTCCTCTAATTTTTTCCACTCTACACGGTCCTCATTCCACACATCGTCTAGAAAAAGGAGAAAGTTGTCGCCACTCAAAATATTTCTAACTTGGTTTTGCAACTGCTCAAGTCCTTCGTTTCTGTAACTAGTAATGCTCACATGTTGCCGACCATCCGCTTGCAATAATTTTATTAGGATTGTTTTGATATCAAAATCATTAGAGACACAAACCCACAACCCTTTGGTAAAGTGATTCTGAATTCTACGGTCATTGTATACCAATTGTGCAAGGGTGGTCTTTCCTAGACCTCCAATTCCAACTATGAGAATGATGGCAACATCCTCCGCGTCATGAGAGGACAATAACAACCTAACTAATTTTTCTCTGTCATCTTCCCTTCCGATAGTCGTCTGAGCATTCACAAATGAGGAGGTTTCTTCCCTTCTAATGGTCTCAATTTGCCTTTCAACAAGTTTCACGACAAATTGAAAATTATTCATTTGTAACACGGTCTCATTTAGCCTCTCCCTAATATCCTTTATCTTACGACCCACGACATATCGAAACACGACTGGATTTGAGCTAGTACAGAAATAGTGTACCTTTCTCGCCAAGCTAGTCCGAGTTTCCACTTGCCTTGTCTTAGTCTCAGCTGCAACCTCATCCAACAAGTCATAAACATCATAAAGTATGAGTTCGAGCCTTTCAAGCCATTCTTTCACCGCACGGTTGCTTATTGACTGCTCTTGTGCATCTGAAAGAACATTTTTTATGGTGGAGACCAGGCTCTCCATCTTACTCAGATCTTTTTTGAAACCCCATGCTAATCCAATCTCTTGAATTGCATAGGACCCCAAACTCGACAAAACGTTTGCTGCAATACCTGCCAGAATTCTTTCTCCCATACTTCCCCTGGCTACTAGGGATGTGGAAGATAACTTACCAGAGACATTTGAGCTAATCTATTAGATCATAAGAGAAAGAACTGTTTGTTGCTCTTTCTCTAGTAGATGGAAATAGGAATAGGCTTTGCCTACCAATAATTTCGGGAGAAAGCAGAAGGAAAATGCCTCTGGACTTAGAAGTCAACTTTGCGCTGCGGTCAGGATTGGTAGTAATTGTCAAGGGAAAAGGTTGGCCACATGGAGGGCTTTTCTCCAACGAGTTTGGATAATTGTATTAATATCTCCACCCGCTACGCAGAGATACATAAAGGCAAATGAGTTCAGACAAGGGCGGAGCCAGCACATTAATTTACCCTGGGCTAACCAAAATTAGTAAACCACTACATAATACAAGCACACCTACCATTGCTCTGCATTTTTAACATACAAAACCAACCACACAGGCCAGTGCTCTACATAATAAGGGAATACTTACAAGCTATAAATATGAAGCCTCACAAGTAAATGGAAGATATAGCTATAAATTAATAATTTTTCCCATACCTTCCAATTTTTATTTTATTTTTTTATAATTTTAATTTTCCATACCATCCAATTCATCCTATAAGTACTTGAATCTAAAAAAATTGCACTCATTTTATTTAAAAATAGCTATTTCGTAATTTTTCCTTTAGTATATTTTTAAAATTTTGCTACTTTTAAAATCCTCTTGTTTAGACAGATGACAGTTCTAAAAAATATAAGTAACACATACTTAAAAAAATTAAAAAGACAAAAAGAGTAGATTATGAGCTAATTTCTTTGTCAATTAAAACTTCAAGGACTTTCAAAACATTTCTGCATTTCCCATGAGACACTTTATTGTGGCCCAATGAAAATTGAACAGCTAGGTTAAGGAGCAGAAAGTACTCCACTAGCTACAACTCTGGCGTGGGTTTATCAAAATTGAAAGCCTCTCTCTCTCTCGTACTCCCAAAGGGAAAAGTCCCAAAAAGAAAATCAGGATCAACCACCCAGAGAAGGCAAAACCCATCAGAGAAGGCCAAAAGAAAGAGGAAGATAGATTTGATGGGAAGAAGCTCCACTTATCACAAGCTCAGCCAGAGAGTGCAAAACCCATCAGATACAGATCCATTTTCGTTTACTTTTCTTTGTTTTTTCTGTTTGGTTTTTGATTAATTACAAGTTAGACCAGACTGTGGGTTTTTGAGTTGGGCTGTTATCTTGAACCAATATTAGAATGGTTTGGGATGGAAATTTTAGGGTGGGCTAAAACTTGTTGGATCTGAATTTTACATATAAATTTTTTTTTTTTTTTTGATTTTTTGCAATCCCACCTGGGCTGCAGCCCACCTCAGTCCAAGCATAGCTCCGCCCTTGAGTTCAGATTTTAAAACACATTTCACGGATAATAACACATTTTTAATATTAATATACTTTTAACAGATACCGACATTGGCGACTCCAGTGTATTCGTCGTGGGGTCAGCACGGGAATTTTTTTTTACTATTACTATATTAAAGTTTTCTAGAAATTTCTTAAAGGCTAGTGATAATGTTAAAACTGTTTTTGATTGTGCCAAAACTCCAATGCATAAAGAGCTCGTACTTTACACATGAGTATAAGCATTTCAAGCACTTAAACTTTGGCACAATCAAAAATAGTTTTGACAATAGTACTACCCATTTTGAGTGACCCCGTGTAAATTTTGTGGAGACACCACTCTGGATAACTCCCAGACTTTTACCCCTCTAAAGTTTTTCTCAGGAAAAAAAAAAACATGAAGAAGATCTGTCGAGTCACGATTGAGTTAAAAGGCTTAAAGCGTGCAGGGGAAAGGGCAAAAAAATGGGAATGGATTGAGTTAAAAGGCTTAAAGCGTGCAGGGGAAAGGGCAAAAAAATGGGAATGGCTCTTTTTTGTCTATTAGTTGAGAGCTGGAATGCTTATTAAGTTTTAAATGTGATTTTTGGAGAAATAAGATTTGTAGTTGCCGTTACTATTACTATAGTGTTTTTATTTTATGTTTTATATATAGTTGATAAAAGTATTTGGTGTTTATAGGAGCATCTCCAATCCATCCTTCACTCCTTCGTATCTCTTTATTTTGGTCTTCCAAAACACATTTTTGCCTCTAAAAAGGTACTTTGGAGGATGGGTTTACTCCAACTCTCATCTTTCAAAACACTTTTTTTTTTCTCCATTCCTTCAAATATGAACCTCAAACTTTTTTCACCCTTCAAGTAAAAAGGATGAAAGTAAAATTCTTTTTCAAATGAAGGATGAGTTGAGGTGATTGAGCACCATTTTCCTTCAAAATGGAGGAATTAATTTCAAAACACCTCTTGGAGGATGGGTTTGAATTGATTTTTCCTCCGGAATAGTGGAATGGAGTATGAGTTGGAGATGCCCTAAATGACCCACACTACCGAAGTTCTAGAGTCGCCACTAGATACACACTTTTTACACATTATCCTCTGCCCTGAGGATGAAATTTAGCTTTTTCCACATCTAAAAACAAATAATATAGAGCTATCAGAATTTTACTACCATTTTTAGTTACTCAGTCAATTACAGTACCCTAAACAGCTCCACTAGCTTTGTTTTGATTAAAACACATCCTACTAATTCCTCATTTCCTCGAAAGAAAATTTTAATTGTTTGAAATTTTCATAAGACACTTTACACTTGCGCAGAGCTCCCGCTCATGCACGTGCACCCAAATTATGTGGCCTAGGCCTAAACTTTATTTCCTATGAATGCCTTGGAATTTGTAAATAAAAATGGACAATTCAGACTTCATATTCAGAATAAATAAATAAAAACGTGGTCATTTTAAAATCACCGGATGACTCTTTATTTTTATTTTGTTTTTACCTCAAAAACTTTCGAAAACTTCCCAAATCACCTCGAGAACAAGCAAAACACAAGTGGTTACGCCCCTGAAGTTGCAAGCAAACTCGAACAAATTTCCCTCTTTTTTCGTTCCTGTTTTTCAATTAAGGGTACAGCCACAGGACCACAGTAAAATGGATCATTCAGCAAAATATCAGTATCTCATTCAAAGAAACTGAAAGAATACATAAGAGTTTTTATAATCCATGGTTCACTACAGGGACAGGATTTCGACTCGAGAGTGGCACCTAAAATCAATATTCTCCCTCTCTCTGTCTCATAAAGATAGTCTATTTTAAAATAATGTGCAATTTTTGGATAAAAATTTCAATTAGTTCTTTAATTATATGTCAAGAAATGTAAGAAATTATGCACAAAAGTACTTTTATTTCATTGTTTCCGTTAAGGGTGCAATGTGGATTCTGCATTGTTTCTGTTAATTGGGTGTGAATGCAACAAAGCGAACGAAATGAGTGTATCAGCACATCACCCAAACTGCAAGGGGTATAAGTACAGTTTCCCCTTTTTATGGAGGACGGTGATTGTGGTGATTTTCCTAGTTATTTACCTCCGTAATTTTCAACGCAATTGAGGATTACTTGTAGGTCCAACATTAATTGTAGTGCACTTTCCTGTACTGCACCACCTGTAGAACACATTTGGGTCATCTATCTTGGCAATCAATGGTTTAGATATGTTTGCTAACTATTATTGTTAAGAGTTAATTGTTACCGCAAGATTTCATTTGTGAATTCGAGCCATCGATTGCGGAGATGGAGTCTAGATGTACATTATAAAGTGCACTATAGAAAGCACCCTATAGGAACCCCCATATCCTCTGTGGGACATAGTTGAGCACGAATTTAATCACACACAAATATATTGGGTCTACCCCTAAATGTGTAGATCCCACTAAATTTGTGGTCTTGGTTCGTGATCACCCATGCCCCAAGGACATGGAATAACTTCTTTAGTAAGAAGAGAAGAATAATTAAATAAAAGAGTGGTTGCGGTAATAGATGGTGTAGCTGTCGATTGTGAGTGATGGACGTAGGCTTGGGAGATGGTGAAGAGAGTTTAAGCTACTAATAGTTTAGAAGAAGAATGATACAAAGAGAAGGAGGGCAAACTTGGCACTTTGACATGCCTTTTTTTGATGTTCTCCATTTGTTTAGGAACAAGTCTACTCTCACACCCTTTCCCTCACACCGGTTGATGTGGCAGTTCCATATAGGACAAGTGGGCCCCATGCCCCTTAACTCAAAAAATAAATAAAAAAATCTCTCTTCTCTCTCTCTCTCTCTCTAAAAAAAAAAAAACACTTCCCCCTCTACCTCTTCCCGCCACCATCCACCATCACCGCTCCTCTGCCTCTTCCCTCAGACCGGAAGAAAACATATTTTTAACCCTCTCCCTCTGTCTCCGATTGGTGGCAAATAGTCTCTTTCTACACCGACCAAATCGGTGCCAACATCTCGCAATCCATCCTCATTGCTAGCAAGTGCTCCGATCGCCTTTACTCCCATAACAAAGATCTCACATGCCTCTCCATCCAACAAGTCATAGCCTCCACGGTCCGATCCAAACTCTTCCTTGTCGATCACAAGAACGTGATCTACCTCATCCTAACCTCCAAGGACGTCATTATGCAAGATATTTGCCACGCCATTTGTGGGTTACACTACTTCTCTTTCTCATCCATGGCCTGGTACACCATGCCCTTCGCCTGGGTGGTTTTGGTGGTGGGTGGGTGGTGGTGTGAAGAGGCAAAGGGGGAGGAGGGTTTTGGAGGAGAGAGATGAGGGGATGAAAGAGAAAAAAAGAGAAAGAAAGAAAGATTAACACTTTGTTCACTTCAAATTTCTAAAAAAAAATTCAAAAAAATTCTTTCCCCATCTCTCATCTCTCCAATCATTAATCATATTTCTCTCTCTACTCATACTACTCTATCTAATCATTATTCTCATTTATCTCTCTATCTCTCTCCAATTATTACACCTCTCTTTAATTATTACTTTTTCAAAAAACTCATCCAAACACTATCTTAAAAATATTTCTCAAAATATTCTTCTCAAAACTCTCAACCAAACACAGCGCTTAATTTTTTTTTACTTAAGGTACGTGGGGCCCAACCATCCAACGTGGCACTGCCACATCTGCAGGTGTGAGAGCAGTAGCATTGTTTGTTTAGGGCATCTCCAGTAAGTGAGAATAAGGTGAAGTTAGGTTAAGACTTAGTCAGTTAGTTCTTTATTGGGTTCAATGTTGCTCCCAATGGTGAAGTTTAGGTGGCGTTACTGCCAGAAAAAAATGTGTAAGGTTTTGTGCAGGCCATAACTGTGTTTGTACTCTTAACTTATGCAAGAGAGAAGAGAGAGAGAGACACACAAAAGAAATGGGGAGAGAAATTTGCGGCAAAAAGTGGCGCAGGAAAGAGAGAGAAAGGGTGTGAACTACCCACATGCATGACCCCACCATGTACTTTTAAATGCATATATATATATATATATGTATACATATGTATATTTGTGTACTTTTTTACACTTTAACAACACTCTAATAATACCACTGCAACACTCATTACCTTAACAACACATTTTGTCATATTTTGTCATAACAATACAAAAATAGGATCCACTTTTTACACTTTTGTGTCATATAGCAACACATTTTTAACTCCACGATTGCGGATGCCCTTAGCTAACAGTTAACTAGCCGGTTGACTCAAGTGCTAGTACATGCATATATAAGTATTTCGGCTTTATTAAAAAACTTTTGAGTTTTGACCATAATTTTATACTTGTTAGATTCGTCTCGCCGAGAGAAATCCAAAAATCACAAAATCTTGACGCGAAACTAACAAATGCAAAAAAAATGAATAAAGACGAAACGAAAAAACGAAAAAACCATAATCCACTTTTTAGCCAAATTAGGCCGTAGTGTGATTTTTGAGAGTAAAGAGGTTAAAAGTATGATTTCAACAGAAAATAGGGGGGGGTGATTGAAAAGTGCCCTATAACAATTACCCGAAACGTCATCGTCAATCAAGACGACAGCTACAAACCGCCTTCGCCGTTTTCGCTATCCTTCCATCTGCGATCCAGCTCCCTCTCCAGATAATTCCACCTCCCAGCTACCCTCCCTCTCTCTCTCTCACTCACTTTTCGGCCAAGCTTCCAAAAAGCAGTAATCAATCCCCGCCAAAAGCCCTGCCCCTCTCTCTCTCTCCTCCTCTGGACGCCACAAAAATACCCCATTTCAAGACAGAATCAAGAAAAGGGTTTTTCAGAGAGAGAGAGAAGAAAAGCAACCAATTTGCAGTACCTTTCCTAATCCAAAATCCAAATCCAAATCCAAAAGATGGGTTGCTCTGCTTCTCGTCCCAACACCCTCTTCACCCCACCCACCACCACCGAACAACAACCACCACCACTACCACCACTCTCCCACCAATCATCTTCTTCACCTTCCCACTCTTCCTCATGGTACTCTCTCTCCCCTACCCCAATCTCTCGCACTCTCTCTCTCCCAACCCCTCTCGTCCACCACCCCTCTCTCCGCAAAGGCGACTCCACCCACCTCGTCTCTCTCACCTCCACCACCTACGGCTCTCTCCTCCTCGTCGATCCTAACCCTAACCCTAATCCCAACAACAAAAACCCAAACCCTAAAGAGAGAGAGATGATAGATCCCTCATCTCCTGACTCTGTAATAAACACCTGGGAGCTCATGGAAGGCCTCGACGAAATCGACTTCGAGTTTGTTCACAAACCCAGTTCCTCAGTTCTTGAAGACTGTCCATCGGCGGACGGTGTTTTTGGGTCTGTTGAGAATGGAGCGAATGCGTTCGGATCGATGAGTTCTTTTGAGATGGTGGAAAAGATTAATGGTAGTACTGATTCGAAGCCATTGTGGAAGCATTTGTCGGAGGAGTCGTTGCTGGCGAAGATGGATGCCAATGTGGTTTCGAGTTACAGGCGGGCGTTGACATCGAAGACATTAGGGTTCAGAGATAGAAAGCCGGAACCCGTTAGTAAGGTCTCTTTATTATCTAGTTATCAACTGTGTTTACCGGGTACTGAAGATAGAGTTGTTGTGTACTATACTAGTTTGCGCGGGATTCGTAGGACTTACGAAGATTGTAGTGATGTTAGGATGATTTTTAGGGGGTTTAGGGTGTATGTAGATGAAAGGGATATATCTATGGACTCCGAGTACAGAAAGGAATTACAGAGTGTGTTGGGAGGGAAACCGGTGAGTTTACCGCGAGTTTTTATTGGAGGGAAGTACATAGGGGGTGTGGATGAGATTAAGCAACTTCATGAGTGTGGTGAATTGGGGAAGATTTTGGGAGATTTTCCAGTTCGGGATTTGGGTTATGTTTGTGAGAGCTGTGGGGATGTAAGGTTTATGCCGTGCCCTAATTGCAATGGCAGTAGGAAGGTGTTTGAGGAAGATGAAGGGAAGTTGAGGAGATGCACAGACTGTAATGAGAATGGGTTGGTTCGATGCCCGAGTTGCTGCTCTTAAACGATGCTCCGCAGTTGACAATACCTGCACATTTCATGAAAGATTTCACGGAAAATCTCTAGTAAGTGGAAAATATCTGTCTTATTTTGAGATATTGTTGTGAACTTATGCAATCAGTCTACATTATGTAGCTCTTGGGTATTCTTGGTTGTTGTCTCTCTGAACGGACTTGAAAATAATGAATGTTCCTCTATCTTGTTCCAATTTAGTGTCGGCGATTGTGATGCTTTCACAAGTTTGGTAGTTGTTTATTTTTGGTATGTAAAGTATATTTCTTTGTGTAATTGTTAACTGTGAATGGGATAGAGATGTACAATTGGTTTATTTGATTCTTTTGTTGCTGTATACTAATTCGTTTCCTGTGATTGAATTTTCTTTTGATATCACTAGGCATCCGAATTCTATATTTGGAGCATAGCTGCATTAACAATTGAGAACTTTACTTCGGTTATTGATTGAGAGAAGCATGGATAAACTTAATAAGATATGAGAAGTTTCAGGGGGAAAAAAAAAACAGAGGGAAAGCTCAGTTCAGTCATTTGGTATTTTTGTTCCTCGCCTATGAACAAACTTGATGTAGCTCGATAGAGGTGGTAGTTAGGAGGAGTGATATGATTACTAACGCTAATGGAAAGAGTAGACTAAAATTGACTTCGGAGGTGGTTGTTTGAAAGGATTTGGGTTTGTGGATATCATGGAACATGAAATCCTTGACAGAGGTCAATGGAGAAAATTGATTCACTTAGCCTACTAGAATTGATTGGGACTTAAGGATCAGTTTGGTTTGGTCTAGTAACGAACTTGACAATAAGTAGAAGTTTTTGACATGGTTCCTGTTCAATGTTGAAGATTCTGGAACTTTCCCTCGTTTGTTAGTTGTGTGGAATTTGTTTCTCCTTTCCTGTTTGGTATGTATAAGTTCGTTTCTATGTGTACTTGTTAAGTGTGGATAGAATACAGGTGTGTAGTTTGGTTTATATGATTCTTTTGTTGAAGTGCAGTTGTTTTTTTCCCTGAGATTTTTTTCCTTTTTTCTTCAAAAAAGAAAAAGAGAAAGATGACTGGGGCACTACACGTGTTGTATACAAGATAGATGGTTCTCTGGAAGAGGAGTTTTGGTTGAACACAACTCTTATTGTATTTGTTGAGACTTCAACTCTCCGGTAAACATGTTTTTTTCTGAAGTAAGAAACATTCAATAACTTTGTCCTGCCAAAAGACATTAGAACTCAGAAACAAGAACAGCTCATATCATTTAGAGAGAGTTCCTATCTCCTGAAAATCTGAATTGGGCCTGAAAACAATGTTTATGTAGCTAATGGCCTGAAAACACACATTGTACATGCATTACGTTCCAATGTTTGACCACTCACCGTAGAAACTTGTAGTGCCCTGTCCCACGACTCCCACCCATTCAAGGCCTTTGGCCACCAGTGGCTGTGTTTCAGCTTCTTTTTCGCAGCATGTGCATTGCATGTTGTGGTCAAATAGCGAGCTTTTGGGATATATGCCGGAATTGGGTCTGAATCTTGTGTTCCGTTCCCTGCTGGATGTTATGCAGCCACCAGCTAATAGAAGCATCAACGCCAAAAGTAGTACACTACTTAAATAATAGTATGACTTATTAGTTGCTTATGAAAAGGTGACTTCAGGTATTCACTAATCACCAAGATTCAGGCTTTAGAAGATTTGAAGTTGCCAAGTGATCTACAATTGACTTATCGCTGATGAGTTGTGTTCTCTTAACAGATATAGAAAACATGGGCTGTTCTGTAACATGGGAAAGCCCTTTGGGCTGCATTAGATGGGGACTCAGAATTACCTTCTGAGATTTCAATTGAGAATTTCAACTCTAATATAGTTTTTCCATTTTCCTGACAAGTCTAGTTCATTTGAAGCCAACTATTTGGGTTCAGATTTTGTAACGACCACACAATTAGGCCTCTTGGTAGGGAACTTGTTAGTTTTGGTTTCTCCTGCTGAGATTCTGCATTAAGAGGAAAAATGAGTAGAAGTTTCTGCTGCTTCCTGGTTAGGTTCGAAGCAAAATATACTTTCCAAAGGCAGATTCACTTTGGAATCCACTAGGAGATTGAGGTTTATGCTTCTAATGGATGGCAAAAGGTTTGCTGTAATGATTTTCGACAGATCTTTTTCATTGGATCTTCTTCCCATGCTTGTTCTAATTTTGTTTGAACTACTACCTAGCATCATTATGAAAATTTTACGAAACTGAAAAAGTAGAGATGTAGAGACGGCAATTGCATTTTGTGGATTCTCTTACTGTTGGGCACTTGACTTTTGACTTGCGCTTGACTCACTTCACAAGGGATTTTTGCTTTGAGCTTGTTGAGGGGTATGGCCATTGTTCAAGCTCAACTCGATAAAGGCTCTTTCGAGCTGCATGGTTGGCCGGAAAAAATGGAGTTATATAATTGTGTAGAACCATGTCGCCGCAGACGGACTAAGCTGTTTGTTGATCCAAGGATATTATGTGCTGTAAAGTTTGGTAGGGTGTTTAAATTTAAATTCAAAGTGGTATGAAGGTGGTTTCAAAGTTCAGATTAGGTATGCACTTGCAATATTTTCCTGTATTCTTCCATGGGGAGATTTCAAAGTTAAGTTTTAATAAATCTCTTTTTCTTTTTTTTTTTACCATCAGCTAAATTGCAAAAGGCCAAATAAGACTACTAAAGGTATAATTAAGCTGATGATGTTATGAGACGCGCAAGTTAAAAATATTAGTAGCTTACAAATCCTTTGCTTAACTCAGAATTGGGGGAGTGTTGTGCAGTTGATGCTGTGCGCCGTGTTGTACGGGAAAAATACGTCGTTTTCCAAAACTTCCAAGGGTTGTTTGGAGAGTTAATTTGTGTTTCAATTTTTGGGTTCAATTTTGAGGGATTTGATTAGGCTCTTTGGGGTAGGGTATAGTGGGTTTAGGCACTTGGATTTAGACACTTCCGTGCTGTTTGTATGGATGATATAGGGGTGGGATATGACTTTCTCCGGATATAGATATCCTTGTGGTCTATATCCATTGTTTGTTTTCTTTTTGCCTCCCAGATATTTTTTAGCCGGGATATGTATATCTCTCCACATGGGTCTTATTTTTAGGCACCCTCCCCCCTATTTGTATTATATCCGGCCCTCTCTTTACTGAAACACCCCCCTGGGGCCCACCAGTTTTTACACCTTTTTCCCTTAACGTGAAGAGAGAGAGAGAGAGAGAGAGAGAGAGAGATGAAGAAGAAGAATGAACACCCAGACCCCAATTCAGACAGAGATGAACTATACACCAACAGTGGACCAACAGTGGCAGTCATGATCTCTCCCTCTTCAACACCATACCAAATACATTCAAATCACCAAATCAAAAAAAGACGAAAACCAAAACAAAACAAAAAAAGGAAAAGACAAATTTGTATCAGATCTAATCTGTACGCTTTGTGTAATTCAATTCCAAATCAGAGAAATTGGAACAAAACAGAGAATCCAAGTAGAATAGTTACAAATTATGAGCATACGAGGTCGGTACTGAAGCAGTTGACCAAGAAAGAAGCCGGAGTGAGTGCTCCGGCATAGAGATCGAAGTGTTCATTGGCGACGGGTAATTGGATGAGGGAAGGATCGTGGGGATGGGATTGGGCTGTGGGGGAGAAGGATATGGCGAAGATGACTGTGAGAGTGAGGAGAGGGGGGGATCTGAAACTCTGGATAATGGGTTCATTTTACCAAGCATTTCATGAGCAGGGAGTTTTGGGGGCAAAAAAGAAATTTTACAAAAATTTACATTCTCCAACTCCTCATATCCCATTCTAAACAAACTAAACAAACCCAGTAACTTTTTTTATCCCCTCCTAAAATAATTCCCCTCCAACCATATTCCTCTCTATATCCCTGTCTTATTATATATCCCACTTTTCTCCTCATACATATCCTTTTAACAAACATGACGTTTGAGTTTAGGGTTTAGACATTTTGGGTTTAAACACTTTGTAGTAGTTTTTTGTTCTTCAAACAATGCCCATGGAAGCTTGGAGATGTACCATGGACATGAGCAAAACAACGTAGTTTTGCTGTACAACACTTATCGCACAACACCCACCCTGGATCAGGCTTAATTAAGGACTGATTAATATGCGAAACTAAATCCACCAAATCCACTGCTTACTAGCAGGGCTTTAATTAAGCTCTCTATCCACTGTCCGAGCACATGAATTGATAGTATGAGTGGGGAGTCGAAACCTAAACAAAGGCTTTTGAATTCTGAAGGATACTGTTCAATTTTTTTTTTTTTCATGTCTTGGTGAATTTTTTGAGACTTCTGGTCATAATTTTTTAATTTTTAGATTATCTTCATCAAGACAAATGATTAATTAGTAAATTGGATGAAACTTCAAAAAATAACAAAAATTTCATTCAAACACATGCCCTCTAATTATCTAACTAAAATAGGAGTGACTAGTGAGACGTTAGTCACGTAATCCTTCACTAGGAAGTCTCCATCTCAATCTTCTTCATCGCAAATTTTAGTAGTTTGAGATTTTTTTTGAAAAATGCTAAATAGTATGCGCCCCTATTTACGCATGCACACAAAGATTATGCGAAGTGAGACCCATATACGCAAACTGCACGGTGCAGGTTGATGCCCTAAAGCCCTGGGGCATCCCAGCTCCTTTTCATCACATTTTGCAGAGAAGCCTAATGAGATTACCCATTATTTCTGTGTTCCTGGGGGCGATGCTCCTCTCTTACAAAAAGTGCATGAGACCCACATACTTTTTTTTTCTTTTTTTTTTTTGGGGAAAATATAAAGAATTTCGATAGATAAAAACAAGCAGTTACAAGAAATGAAATAACACACCAATATAGAACAAGCAGTTACGAAAAACCACCAAACAACAACAAAATTAGCTTGTAAGCTGAAACTGTCCTCCATCTCCTATATCTGGGTGATGCTGAAATGGAACAAGAGCTTGCTTAGCTAGGAAATGAGCCCGCTGGACATCTTTACGCGAAACCTTGGAGATTACACAAAATCAGCTTGGAGATCTCCATATTCAGGCTGTGTAACAAGAAATCATCATGGTGGTAGCATTCAGACTTCCCTCTGATATGCATAACAACATTCAAGCAATAGGTATAAAGATATACAACATTTTAATCATGTGTTAGCGGCCTTTTAACTGCCTCTCGAATAGCTAAGAGTTCAGTTTGGAGAGGGTTGTTGTCTGAAGATATAGATTTCCGTGCAATTGAGGACCCATCCGGTAAGGAGGAAGTAAAACCTAAACCACACCAAGTGTTTCCTTCCTACCATGCACCATCAACATGAAGATTATAGGTCTTTTGCTGAGAACCAACGGGAGGATAAGGTTTAATAATAAAGGATGGAGACTTGTTAGAAGGAGTTGAATCCCGTTTGGTGTAGTTTTCCCAGAAAAATGCCCTTTAAAACCATAAGGCGTTATCCTTCGCCATGGCTAAAGTCACAGTGCTACTGAAAGGAATATTTTGAGAATATAAGAAGGTTGTTCCTTTACTTCCATATAGCCCAGAGAATAGCAATAAAGAGATAGAATTTCTGTTTGTCAGTATGCAGACGAGTGATCTAGTCCGAGATCCACACACTTGGAAATGGACCCTACACACTTACATGTGAGGAGCGACATTGCTTTCGGCGTGTAGAGCAATTTTTTCATCTCAATCTCTTTTTTACTTTACATATTGGAAAGGAGTAGATCCCATCACTAACTCCAAGGGTTACTCCAGTTGGTTAGTGGGTTTGCTTTGCACACAATTGATTAGATCTCAATTCTTGGGACCAGATTTCAACAAAGTTCTTGTGAAAGTTAGTCTAGGTGGTTGGTGGGTTTGCTACCAACACAATTGACTATGGTTCAATTCTTGAGGTCAGATAGCAAGAAGTACGCTTTGTTTGGAACATAGGGAAAATAGAAGAAATGAAAGGAAAATAAGAAAATTTTCTCCCTGGTTGTTTGGTTCCAAGTAGAAGGAGAAAAGAAAAAACTACAAAGAAGGTGCTGTTTGATAAAGCTGAAAGCTGAAAACTAAAAACTGAAAATTAAGTGCTGGAAACTGAATGCCGAATTTGTTAAGCTGATAAGCTGTTTGATATGAACTGAATTTTAAGCACTGAAAAATAAGCTGTTTGATGTGTACAAGAAGCTGAAATATTAAATTCTCTAATTTTTCTACTTTGCCTTTTACACATCCATAATGGAATGCAAAAACCAAATCAATAAATGAAAAAAGTGTATAATTATCCAACTAAAAAAATATATGCAATATTGACAAGATGGTTCGAGGATGGAGTTGTTATTAATGGTCACCGTGTATTTACAATAATGGTGATTATGGTGGCTTGAGGATAGAGTTTTGGCCGTTGTGGTGGCGGTAGAGTGATAGTGGGAGTATTGGTGGTGGTAGTGGTTATGGAGTGATGGCATCTGGTGGTTGAAGTGGTGGAATAATGTTGACGGTGGACGAGCGAGGTGATGGTGGAGTAGTTGTGGTGGAGAAGTGATGGTGGTGTAGTGGTGGTGGGGGTAGTTGTTGCGGGAGTGGCGAAGTGGTGGTGGTTGTGGTGGCGGGATGGTGGTTGGAGTGGTGGTCATGTAGGTGGCGAAAGAGTGTTTGTAGTAGAGGTGGAGTGGTGATTGAAGTTGCAAAGTGTGGTGGTCTTTATAGTATTTGTGGTAATGACAGTGATGGTGGTGGTGGAGATGGTGATTGTGGTGGTAAAGTGGTGGTGGTAATGGTGGAGTGGTAGCATCACGGCGGCGTTAGTGGTAGAGTGATGGTTAGAGTAGTGGTGGTGGTGGTGGGGTGGTGGTGGTGGTGTAGTGGTGGCAGTGGGTGGTGGTGGGAGTTGGTGGTGGTGGTAGTGGCAAAGTGGTGGTGGTGGCGGGAGTGGCGGTGGTAGTTGTGGTGAGAGTGGTGGAGTGGTGGTGGTATAGTGGTTTAGTGGTAATGAAAAAACAAATTAATTCAGTCAAAATTAAGTAGCTCAAAGCTACTTAATTTTTTTCAAATTTTAAGCTTACATTCGCACTTAATCTTTTAAGTAATGTAAAATGTGGTTACCAAACCTACTTAATCACTTATTACTTAATTCATTCAGTTTTAAGTGCTAAGTGCTGAATCTGCGTTATCAAACAAGGCCGAAATCTATGAAAGAAAACTCTAAAAAAGGAAAAAGAGGGAGAAAATGGAGAGGAAATTAAATTTAGAAGAGGTATTTATAAATCTTTATTTCCTTTCCATTTCCCCCTGACTAAACAAGATAAATTTCTTCTCTCATTAGTTTTCTTTCATTTTCTTTTACAACCAAAGAAGAGAAAGTAATCAACTTTCTCTACAATTTCTCTCTTTATTTTCCTTGCCATAGGTTCCAAACAAAGGCATAATATCTTGCAAACTCACGGCGTGTTCCACCATCCAAAAATAGTTTTTTTCAAAAATCAAGACTGGTTATTCTCTTATAATACATCACATAAAAAATTGTAAAAAGTCAATTTATTCTAAAAATAGCATTAACGGGGTGTTTGGATACCGGATATAAGACTACCCTGATTACATATCTTGCTCCCCCCTCCTTCTCCTGCGTTTGGATTGCAACTCTTCCTTTCCGATTTGTTCACTGTTTGGACTAGAAATCAGGGTTGCGGTGGATTTGTGAACGACTGGGGGTACCCCCTGTCGTTGAGAAATCTAGGTGTATTTGTGATTTTTTCGTATGATTCTACCCCTGCAAATCCACTTTGTATACGTTGTTGGATATAGGAATCAGTAGGGTTTCGTTTTGTTCGAGAGTAGAAGGAAAGAGAGATGAGAGAGGAGGTTGCCATTTTTCGAATGATGCGACTCCATTGCTGCTCATCTCGACTTCATCTTGAACTTGTTCACTGAGGTATGATGCGTACTCCATTCATAACCTTGATTTGTGACATAGATCGATCGTATTTGGCCCTATTTCTGTGAGCAAATTTGGGTTCGCATGGAAAATGGTTCTTATTTTGACAAAATTATATGTTACAAGGTTGCTATTTCGATTTTGGAGGTCCTTGGACCTTCTAATTGAATCTGGGTTTGTAACAAGCTTGAATATGGGTTTTTTTTTTTACTTCTATTTGTGATGGAATCTAGGTTTTGTAATGTATGAGATTGAATGTGGGTTTTGTAGTCCTAATTTTTGAGATTTTTTTTTCTCATTCCAATTTGCAAAGTGTGGATGACCCTACATTAAAATTTGAAAAAACTATCAAAATTATATTAAGTAAGATAACAGAAAAAATTTAACTCACCATTCAATAACATAACGACAAAAAATAAGATAACATAAAAAAATGAAAAAAAAAAAACTTAACCTACTCACCTTTCAAATAAATAATTATTTGTGTTTTACAAATTTCACAGATTTTCACATAATAAATAATTTATTAATTCATTTTCCGGATTTTTTTTTAACATGTAACTTGGTTTCAATATTTTTTTTATGTATTTATTGTGTATTTTTGTAATTAGTATGTAATTATTATGATTATAATGAAATTAATCCATTTTCTTTATTAAAATAATAAACTGGGGGCAATTAAGTCATTTTCCCTCTTATCCTATCTAATTCACCTTCCAAATTTCCTTTCTCAAAATACCATCCAAACTCAAAATACCATCCAAACACCTCATATATAAATTCACCTTTTTTAGGAGGTGGGGTTAATCTTATTACAAATCCACCCTCGTTACAAATTTACTCTCAAATCCGTCATCATTACAAATCCACTCAAAATTAAATTCGGCATTCAAACGGCAGTAACGGAACACTCCCTTAGTGCCTGCATGAATTGCATTTGACCGAATTGGAGAGGAGATTATTCAGGGGTGTTCCACTAACAAAAAACTATTTTTTTCAAAATACTAAAATAAGTTATTTTCTCATAACACATCACATAAAAACCGTGAAATCTAATTTTTTCAAAAAAACTAGGTTGGTGGAACACCTCCCAGTTTGGAAACTGTCCAACCAAAACAATCCCACTCCTCAACGCATATCGATGCCACTAGTAAAGGTGAAGACCTCGTGCTTCCCGTAGCCAGTCTGCAAGTGTCCTCTTCTTCACTTTGCTCGGACTGCTCCCACTCACACGCCTCTCTCAATTCGATTACAACCGATCAAGAGAGAGAGAGGCGATGGGGGACGATAGAGAGAGAGATATGGAGGCGATGGGGGACGATACGCAGGAGCAGGAGCAGCAACAGCAGAGGCCGCAGCAAGACATGGATTTGAACGGGGAGCCCTACAGCCGGTGCCTGAGCAGCTACGTCGACGAAGGTAGCACCGAGAGTCACAGATACTACCTGTCACGGAGAACTCTCCTGGAGATGCTCAGAGACCGTGGCTACTCCGTTCCCACCGCAGAAATCGAACTCTCTCTTCAGGATTTCAGGTCCATTCACGGCCAAACACCCGACATCGAAAGACTAAAGATCTCCGCTTCTCGCCGATCCAACCCCGATGATAAGGTCCTAGAAAAAAATTTCCCAAATCCCTAATTGCATTTGTTTGGTTTGTTTAACAAATTGGAAAGAAAGATTAAACTTCCATTCATGCAGTGGTTGACTAAGATTGCAGAGGAAAAACTAAGATAGAAGCTTTGGGTGATGTTATCCCAATACCTAATTGCATACGGCTCGATTAAGGGTGGGTTTAGAATGGCTTTTTTGGCCAATTTTTTGGGTTTCCTAGAAATTGAAAAGACAGAAACTTTGGTTCTTGCGTTGTTCTGTTTATCGTTGGTTTTTTGTACATTTTGGATACTTGTTGGTATGTTTGTTGACTAGAAAAAGAGGAAATGGACTGAGTACTTTTAATGGAAAATTTTCATCTGCAAACTCGAACTGAATGAATGTAGGCTCGATTGAAGGTGTGTATGGACTGGCTTTTTTAGCCAGTTTTTTTTCCCCTTCTTATACTAGCCCCAAAAATATCCGCTTGTTTCTTTCTATTTTAGGCATTATGCCAATTAAAATAGGCAAAACAAGTTTGTTTTTTTAGTCTCATTGTTTTCCCAGAAAGCAAAAAAGGCACTAAATTTCCGCAAGTAAGTTAGGCCTGGTTTGGGTAAATTTCCGCAAGTAACTTAGTTTTATCCCCTTTTTGTGACAAACCAAACAGCAGTAATCTTTAACTTTTAAGACATCCAGACACAGCCTTAGTAATCAATTGGAAAATTGTACCTTTCTCTTGGCCACGGATGGGGATTTGTTTTCACGAAAACTGAAGGTCCAGAAAATTTCGAATGTATGCTGTTTTTTTCTGTGTTCTTTGATTATGTGGTTTTTTTCCGTGTTCTTTGATTTTTTTATTTTTTATTTTTTCTGTTGGTTTTTGAATGCATGTTGTTTTGTTCTGTATTTTTTTCTCACGACATAATGGAATTACTATTTGAAACAGACTAAATAAGACCTTTAGGTCTAACCTGATTTGATTACTACCTCATATGTACTTCAGTATGTATACATGGTAATTGGCAATTCAATGATATTTGATAGGATAGTTCTCCTTTTTGCATAATTATACATCAAACTAGAACTGAAATAATGTTTTTAATAATCCTTTCTCAAAAATTTTTGTTTTGTAATTTGGTCCCCCTTGATTACGAATCCTAGCTTTGCCCCTTGTTTTGAGGTTTGTTTTCGTAGGAATCAAAAGATAATATGCTAAATAAAGTCAGTAGGAACACAGGTTCTCGTCATTTAGCGTGTTACTTCTTACACTTTTGCCTTTGACTGCTATTACAAGAGGGAATATTCTCAATTCAAAGGATTGTGAGAGTACATGTATCTAATGAATAATTTTGTTATCTTGATTGCAGATTCTTGTAATTTTCTGTGGACCAGGTGTGGTAAAAGTAAATGTCATTCGCATCATTGGAACTATGATAGGTAACAAAGACTCTTTGGGTCGGCTGATATTAGTAGTGCAAAATCGAGTGACAAACCAGGCTATGAAAGCTATGGACCTTTTTAGCTTCAAGGTGGAAGTTTTCCAAGTGAGTTTCGGGTCTTTTCGATGTTTTGCTTTTTGTCTGTCATTCTTTTTGTTGTACATTGTGCATTGAATGTTTTGATTCTAATTTTAATATGTTGCTATCATGGTTGATTGGTGTATGGACAACAATTGACCTGGGAAAATTCAATTACTCCCTTCGTGCCAGTGGTGCTACAACATTAGTGCCTTTTAGGAATACTATCCTGTTAAAGGGACTTGTAGCCTTCAAGTATAATCAAAAAGCATTTGTTTCTGTGAATTTTTTTCCTTAAAGAAATCCTTCGTTCCCCCTTCTTGCTACATTCCTAGCCATTTGCATACTGATAGGATTGAGAAATCATCAAGTTCTTTTTTTGACATCTCAAGGAGGATCATATTTTGGGACATTCCAATTTAGGAAGATGGAAAAGAATTTAGAACAGTAGCAACAAGCACATTGCCTAATTTTCCTTGAAGACTTTTCTTGTGCTTGGATGGCATGATTGGCATGTTTTTGACTTCTGAGTACTTGCGGGCCGTGGCATCTCCTGAGGGAAATTGTTGGCATTGCTAAAGGTAGAAAAAATAGTGATATGTTTGCATCCTCGAATTAGATATAACAGAGGCATCTTTAGCAATGAGTCAACGCAAAATTTATGCTTCATAGTGAGATCACTGAATGGATCCCAAGGAATGTATTGCAGTAATGGGAGAAAGTATTTGGAGCAACTTTAGCATTTTCATCAAGGGAGGACAATTTTTGGAGTTGTCTTCCAGCGAGGAGAATCTGCTTTAAGGTTTGGAGTTATTTGGTCAATTTGGTGGGAACTAAGGCTAATCCCCTATGGTTAACATAAAAAGACCCCATTAGAGGGAGTCAATCCTCGTAGTGGCATATGGTAAAGGGTTAAGTAGTTGTGATAACGTGATATACATTTACTTAAAGTCTTAAGTAATTTGATATTGACCCCGCTTAAAATATCTTTTTAATAGGTGCCCATTCAAATAAATGTCATTTGACAAAAGATGTTTTTCAACACTTTTGTGATTGAGTTTGACGGCATGCTTTTAATGTCTCTACTCTCTGTGTTTAGATTACGGAATTGCTTATTAACATCACAAAGCATGCGTTAAAGCCAAAGCACCGTGTACTGACTGATGCAGAGAAAAAGAAGCTCTTGAAGAAGTTTAGTTTGGAGGAAAAACAGGTCAGTTAACAATTATGTGATCGTTTTTCTATTACTGAAAGCTGAAAGTTGATTTTGCATTTGTAGGAAGTTATGTGTTGTTATCATCATATCATATTGTAGGGACTGTTATACTATATGAAGTAGTGAAAATGGGATTATATGTGTTTCCTAATTGATCTTTGCCATGGTGGTGTGTATATTCGAAGTAGGCAAGTAGCTATTGTTCATTTTTAAAGTGCTATTAGGAGTTATCCGGTGAGTTTAGACACGTATCTATGTGCCTTTTTATTTTTCCTTTTGGTTTTATATTTTGGTACTCATCTTTCGCATTGTTTGATGTGTAGATTAAGTATACACTATATCATGGAGAATGCTAACCTCCACCCAGCTGGTGTAGATAATAAGTAAAAAGTGCATGGATATCCGAGGTGTAGATAATAAGTAAAAAGTGCATGGATATCCGAGAAAGTATACTAATATCCGTGATAGTACATTGATATCCGTGAAATATGCATTGATATCCGAACTAGTTTGTCATTATGTATATATTACCCTTACATCGTATGTAAATAGGTCGAATATAGTGGATTTTATAATGTAAAGGATAACTTGGATTACTTTTGAGGTCCACACATAGCCGTCAAATCAGATATGAACTGGGTATTGTTTTTCTGTTGTTTCAAATTGTGGTTCGTCTTGTATCTAATTGTTTTGATTATCTTAAGTTATTAGATAAGCACATTTTTACATGCACAAACACTTTTCACTCTCAATGTGAGATTTTGAGTTTACACCCTGAACTCGGAGACAAAATTTTAGTAGTATAATGCATTGCTATATAATTGGCTTTTATCAGATAGGATGAGCAGAATTATATGATAAGAATTTTATTGCAACTTGCTAGGACCAATCTTCTTGATATCACATTGACATCCTCATAGCATAAAGGGGGTACATACTATACATTTAAAACCCTTAAATGATGCTCAGTAGCCTTGAGGAGATAAATTATTCTTGATAGACCTCTTCTAATTGTGTCTTGAAGGGTCCGATTGCTAAAATGGTAACTTCTCACATGCTTATGATCTGTACATAAAGACACCGAATTCTAATCTATAATTTATTACTTTGATACATCTCCCCACTTTCGCCACGCTGAAACAAACAAGAAAATATAATCCTAGTTATGTTTCACTATGTGGGTAGATTTGGTAGAATAAAACTGAAGAAAGATATATCCATATGCTGACCAAGTAATTGAGTGTCCGATTGGATTAGTGGTGTTGCAACAGTCCACGCTGACTCTTTAACAGTAGGTAACATACTAACCGTTTTCGAATCCTTTGAATACAATGTTGTAGTGTCCGCTGTCCTCGCATCAGCTTTAAGAACTGGAACCCTAAGTTATTTCCATGTTTACTCAAAACTGCATTTTGCATACTTTCAACTATTCAGAGCCCGGGAATTATCCTTTGTTAGTTTCTCTCGGAAGCTACTAGTAGTTCACACATTAGGAATTCACGTTTCGTTGTCCTTGTTAGGCATTGCCAGATGGGCCCCAAATTCAATGTGAGTGGTTTGTTCGGTACTTCGGTGGGGCCCATCACCTTTTTTTTATGACCTGCAACCTAGGAGTGTCAATGCACCATTGACACGACTAACTTTTCCTTACATTCTCAATTTTATGAAATTTATCAAAGTACTCGGCTGCCTGCTTTGAAGTAACCTAGTTGTATACCTCTTGAATTAGCAGCTTTTTCCCCCTGTTTTAAAAGATGCGAAAGGGAAAACAAACTCTGTGATATCTATAGTAGATGCAGCAGAAAGTTGATTGTATAAACTGGGATGTGGCCTTGACCCTCGTATTTTTCCACCAATCTAGATGCCAATGTTCGACTCGATCTAAATGTAAGTCACATTTGTTCAGCAATGATGAGATTATGCGTAGAGGATCACCACTCAAGATGGATATTATCATTAAGCCATACATCATCTCAATACCTTTTAAATTGTTCAACACATCTTGTACAGTTGTACTCCTTTCTTATGCATTTCAGTTGGATAATTATATGTAATAAGGTAACACGCGATCATCTTAATCCAGTCAAGCATATGATTACCCTTGGACTTATTTATGTTTCTATTTTTTTGCAGCTTCCTCGGATGTTACAGAAAGATGCAATTTCACGATATTATGGACTGGAGAAGGGGCAAGTGGTTAAAGTTACTTACAGCGGCGACATCACCGAGTCGCATGTCACTTACCGCTGTGTTTGGTGATGCGTGCATCTTAAACGCATTATCCATTATCCCTGTGAAAATTGTAGGACTGCTTGTTTATTTGTACTACTATGTATCATTAACCTATCCTCGATGAGGATCTGTGAAACCGGTGGAACTTCACTACCAGCTGTGTGTCTCTGATGTGTTTTAACAAATACTATGAAACTTTTGTTAAGCAGACGCGTTGATGGTATGTACTCGTGTTTGTTATTCTCTTCTCTGGAGATCTTGATTCTTGTGGAGCTTTTAACCAGAGAGTGTTAGTACTTAGCACGTTAATGAGAATCGAAACGATGCCATTTTGGAAGACGCCTCCTTATTGTCTTACTTATCGCCATTCCGGAGATCTTGGTGCTCATACGTTATGCTTATAAGCTATAAGCATAACGTATGAGAAGATCTTTGCCAGTAAAAGCTTCAGAAGATAGCCAGAATCAGTTTCATGAATCTCCTAGGCTATCTTTGCGAGCCATCCAACACAGTAGTATCCTTGTTTCTGTTTCTTTCTTTTCTTTTTCAATTGACTTATTGATTTAAAAATAGCATTGATTTGTAGTAAAATAAATAGGGGCAGTTAATTAGCCATCCTAAACAAATAAAAATGTTATGATTCCATCCTAGTGTTTTCGAGTTGTTATGATTCCATCCTGAATTATAATTAATCCCCAAAAAGCCCTTGGTTTTTGTTTTTGCCTTTTTGGGTTTAATAGATTTTGTTGACTGAAATTGGAAATAATTGTAGTACTAAAACCATCCCAAAAAACAGACGAAATTTTAATTAATTTAAATCCCACTTTTTTAGGTTGTCAGTTTGGAAACCCTTCATAGTTTTAGTCGGTTACTAAATCTTTACCAATCTTCATCTTCCCCACTTTCCTCTCAAAACCGTCCAAACCTCTCAAATCCCTAAAATTTCGGAGATAAAATACAAAAAACAGAAACCGTCCCAGCCCGTGGAAATCCCTGACTTTTCGGTGACAACCATACCCCAAATCGTCCCACCCCTATCCGAACCATCCCAAATACCTAAATCGTCCCACCCTTTTCGGGGAAACACCACACCAAAACCCAAATCGTCCCACACTTATCAGCATCCACAATCCCATCGTGCCGTTTTTTGCGGAAATCCGTTTTGCGAAGATCCTCAACCGCGAAAAGAGCTTGAGTCGGCGGCGAATCGTAAGCGGTCGACGAGAACAAGGCCGAGTCATGGCTCGTAAGTTTTATACTCAACATTACAGTACACCATGTTTTTGTTGGGAATACTTAATCGACTGTATTTTTAGATCAATAAGTGGATTTTACAACTGTTTTCATGGATTTTGGATAGTACAGTGGTCGTTAATCACGGCTCGCAAGTGTATTTCGGAAACGTGGTTGTTTATGGTGTATGATTTTTTCATGCCCGTAGCATGGGTAAACTGTCAGCGTAATACTACTCCAAACTTAGGGGTTTTGAGAACATGTATTCTTAAGTCATTGTTTTCATGCCCATGGTAAAAATTATTTACATTCCGAAGTGTATTGTCATGGATTACTCGATACCCATGGTTTGGTTCATTGATGGTTTTTGGTATGGCGAATTGTTTAACCATTTGTCGTCTGGGTCGATTGTTTGGTTATGGTTTGTTGATGTACCATTTGTACCATTGTTAGCCATCTGTTTTTTTTAGCACTGCTAGTCAATTAGATTTGGCATCCTAGGGACGAATTTTTGAAATAGGGAACCCTTTTTTTCCTCATAAAATATGAAGAACAAGTGACCAAGGTTCTCAATGATCATTTTTACATGTCTCCATCCACATGATTGCATGTTTTTAAGTTGGTTATTAACATGGTTTATAAATAGCTAATGTTTCGAACATTTTATTTTCATGGTTTATTAATATCTAATAAGTTACACAAGAAAATGTGGTGTAGCACACTGCACGGAGAATATGATTCTCCATGATTTGTTGATTTGCCATTTTTTCGTATACCATATGAAGGTAATAACGCACGAATAGAAACTTGTTTCATTAACATTTTGCCTTTTTACCAAAAATAATTCGTTTGGTTCGATTGTTTGGTTATGTTTTTTTGATGTACCATTGGTAGCCCATATACATGGCGGGCAAGTCCGTTTTCTGTTTTTTTTTTAACCCACGACTAGCCAATTAGGTTTGTTATGGTGGACATTCGTACCATGTAATGTTAGGACTTCCCCTAAACGGCCATGGGCTATTGGTTACTTGATCATGCATTACTGGTAGAGTAATATAGCATGTTTTTTTTGGGTAACAATCATGGAGTAGTCATAGTTCATGAATTACGGAGTAATGTTAGAACTTGCCGTAGATGGTCATGGGCTATTGGTTTAACATTCATATTACATGAGGTGGCATCGTAGGGTCAAATTTCGAAATAGAAAACCTTTTTTTTTTCCTCTTAAAATATGAAGAACCAATGATCAAAGTTCTCATTGACCATTTTTTACATGTCTCCATCCACATGAAAGCATGTTTTTCAGTTGGTGATTAACATGGTTTGAAAATATCTGATGTTACCAACATGTTTTTTACGTAGTTCATAATATCTAATATCTTACACATGATTTGTTGAATTTCCATGGTTTTGTATACCATATTTTTGGGAATATGATGGCCTACATCATCTTTTTTGCAGGAGTTAAAGCTACCGATACAGGTCGTACAGTTGTTAAGAAGCATAAGGTCGACGATGGCCCTCTTTCGAAGGAATCTTCAATTCCCATTAAAGGTAATAGCACACGAAACAAAACCGTTCGTAGCCCTGCCATCGATTTTTCAGATTGGTTATTTACGTGTTATCTATAAACATTTCCTTGATTATATTTCCTTGATTATTTATTGAAAATTATCAGCTGCAAGGTCCCGTTATGTAACTACAGAGGCCAATTCTGTGGATGATGGAACTTTGAAAAAAAATGGTGGTCAAGAAAACCCAAAAAAAGGGAAAAAACCCACTGGGAATGTGCAATCAGATACGGACCCGAAGGTGGAAATGGATGAAAGTCTAGTGCTTGACGATACAGCCCCCTCAAGGAAACAATACAAAACTTTCCCAAGTAAGATGACATGTTATTTGACATCATGTTTGTATATTGCCGTAGGGAAAGTATTTTTAAGAAATAGTTATTATTTTAATCCGTAGTTGTATTGTCTGTCCATGGTTTAATTTTTGGATCTGCAGGAACAAATGTTGCTCTAAATAAGACAAGTGGACATCCGTCCACACGGAAATGTCCGAAAGCAGAAGAAGGGACAGTTGGCACCAAAGACAAGAAGCCCCGTAAGGTTGAGCAAGTTACTGAGACACCTTTCAGGTCAAGCCTTGGAGGCTTAGTCACGTTTATTAAGGGCTTGAATTTGCGTGAATGTCACAAGGAGGTTTTAACCAAGACACCTTTCTGGGGTATTTTCGAGGCAATCATGGAAAATAGATTGACCAATGCACAATGCCGAAAGAGTGACAAGTTGATTATTGAAATAATTGAAACATATGATCCTATGAGGGAAAAGTTTCGACTCGGGAGGTCCTATTTGGAGATAAGGAGGGAAGACATGGTTCGGATCTTTGGAATACGTTGTGGGGAAGAATTTGTGAGCCTCCGTTCTGGAAACAAAGAAGCTATTAAGTTTGTAGCACGAAGGGAAATTGAAGAAGAACGAATGACAACAACGTCGGTGAAGCAACTTTTAACTGCATATGTGGGGAGAGATGAGACTGATTATGTACAAGACGTAGCTAGGTTGTTGTGCTTGTTGCTTTTCCACACATTCTTCTTCCCCACTGGGACTACGGTCAAATGGGTACATTTAGCACGTGCGGAAGAGTTGGACAAGATGATGGATTATGACTGGAATGGAGCAATAATCAAGGAGCTAATGACATCCATAAGGAAATATTACCGGGAACCAAGAAAGGTCACGGGCTGTGTTATGGCTCTATTGGTATGTTTGATATCATAATTTTGACTTCATATTTCACGTTTTCAAACATTACTTAGTAACTACTGAATCTGATTTATTTGAATGGTGTAGTATTGGCTTTGCGAGCACACGACATTGGCGAAGGCTATTCATCCAGAGCACCCCATGGGGATCGTTAAGTGGAGCCTTCCAGATGTGGTAGCAAAGTCTAAAAAAATAAGTTTGAAGGATCTTAAACGAAAGCAGGTAATTATTCAGTAATGTGAATTAAATAGAATCCATAATATAGAGGGAAAACCATTAAGCCATATTAGTCGTTGGAATATTATGCTATGTAGATGTACCATATACAAGTTTAAGGAAATATGTAGGTGAGTTCGTTTAACTTGGATAAGGTAATCTGTAAAAGTGGGAAAAAAAGGGAGACAACTGGGTAAAAAATTGTAAAAGGTAATCTGTTCGAGATACGCATTTTTTGTCCCCGATAATACATGTTTTGCATTATAATGGCCTATTGGTTTACACTGTCTGCATGGGAAATTGATATGCCAGCATATTAATTATTTTTTGGTGTACATTTTATATGAACAGTTGTTATGGCATTGTAATACTACTCCAATAACTGCAGGTGGTCGCCGTGCTAGAAGATGAACCCGGAACGGAACCCAAACCGGTACCTGTTGGAATTGTCAATATTCAGGATGGTAAGGAAGTTGATGAATCTAGTATGCAACCGCCTTCCCATATTGATGATGCGTCAGAAGGTGATGTACACCGGGTTGATGAAGCCATGACAGCCCCGTTTGACAACAAGGTCAGCGCTGACGGAGGCCATCCAGTATCTACAGATCAAGGGTTTAAAAGCACCGGTGAATGCGAACTCTCCGGTATAAAATTGAATGACGAATATGGTAGCTTTATTGGAAATGATGACGGGCCATCAATATTTGGTAATGCAATGAAAATTCAAGAGCTCCAAGAACTGATATCAACCATGGAGGAAGAAGCGAAAGTTAGGAATGAAACGCATGCAATGGAAATGAAAAAGAAAGATGAGGTGATCGCAAGCATGAACGAAACAATCCTAGAGCTATTAGCCGAGAATGATCGGTTTTTCTTCCAAGTGGCAGAGCCAGAAGTTCACGAGGTCACGCAATCGGTGAGAGCACTTTTAGTTGAGGACCAGCAGCGTACCTTGATACGGAATATAAAAGCAAAATGGAGAAAGGGGACAGAAAAGGAAGATTATTTCTATCCGGAAAATCGAAAAAGGAAAGATCCGGTTGAATTAGATGGAGGAATGGTTAAAGACCCAATTATAAATGTAGAGGACCATGCCATGGTACAAGAGAAGCAAGGATCAAAGCCTGATCCAATCAAAGGCCTCAAAACGAACAAGGTGCATCGGAAAATGACAAGTGCGGACCAAAACAAGTTAGCCCAGTTTTGGAATGAAGCTACTAATAGGTATACAATCTTGTTTTTATTCGTTTAACACCAGCGTACATACTTGAGCCTGACACATTCTCATGTGATTTTTCACTTTGCTTTTTGAAGCACAAGTATGTGGTGTGGCACAATTTCTGGGTGCAACGTGTACGCTGAAGATCTGCGATCCCTCATCATGGATACTGCAATTACAGGAAATGTAAGTAACTTATTCGGATTACTGCCTTGTGTTGCCTTGATATTGTGTAATAAACCTCTCCTCGCATAACCATGGGTACTTGATAAAATCATGAGAAATCGAATGATCGATTTTATGTGAATCTATTGGACTGGAATCCTGCCGTTTTAACTGGATTTTCCTATATTAGTGATATGTGATTATTTATGGTTTATTAATGATTATTTGTTGTTGTAATGTTATGCTGAATCCATGGTACAGTAATAGAGCATGTTTTCCAAACCATGTATTTATGTTTCTACCCGGTGTTTCAGTCCTTCATGAATATATGTATCACAAACTAGTATACTAAAATAGAGTAATTTCCCATCACATGGCAATGGATGGTGGATGGTTTTTTTATCGTATAATGATGACTGGTCAATATTTTTTAAACTCCATAGGTTATCGATGCATACTCGGAGTTCCTACTAATGGAACAAGAAAGAAGTGTTGCAGTTCTTACGAATCAAAAAGACGATGGAGGGTCCACACAAGGGGGTGGTACATTGACATCGTATGTGTTCACTAGCTGCTTCTTGGTGAGTCCACACATCTTGCAACTACAATTTAACAAGATACATTCCATATTAGTCAATAAGAGTGATACAGTCTAAAACTTTTATATGATTAATTGGTCAAACTATCGTCGGATACAGACATTAATGGCGGGAAAGTCAAACGAAGAGCGTCATGAAATACTGTGGAACATGTTGCCTAGCACAAGTGCCTATCGATATTTGCTATTTCCAATCCACCATAATTTCCATTGGACACTACTAGCACTGGATAATGAGGAAGGAAGTTGGAATTTCTACAATTCAATGCGCCCGAGGCACGGTTTCGACATCAACTTAGAGGCAGCAAAGCAATTGGTATGTGGTCCGCTGTAAATTATCTTTCCATCTTTACAAATGTAAATAATGACTGATTGAGTTTTCCTTTTATATGACTAATGTGTTTCAGAAGATTCAAGTTGAAAATTATTACAAGGAAACGAACGGGCTATTGTGCACACAAGACTGCCAAAATATAGCCCAGGTGGAAGACTGCCCACAACAAGCAAGCCCTAGGTGAGTTGTTTGTTGTAATATCACAGTTCGTACGTGACGGGAAAAAAAGTCAAGACTAATAATTTTTTTTTTTTGGAATGGTTACAGCCTAGATTGTGGGATAATACTCTGCCATATTATCCGTCAATACTTCCGAATGGGCAAAGTTGGGCCAAAGTTTTTAAAGGATGACTGCCGTGCAATGCGTGCTGAAATCATTCACGCATTTTTGAATGATGAGTTGTTCTCGTGGTCCTCATCTCAGCACATGGTTGATGCCGGAAATAAGGATCCAAGCACGGAGCATGCAACCGAAGGCGGTGAAGAGTACAAAAAATCATCGCGCACCCGTAATAAGAAATGAGTGTGCACTAGAAGGAATTTTTTGGGCATGGTTTACTAGTTTCCTAGAATTAGACCATGGTTTACTAGTTTTGGACAAGTAGCAGTAATAATTCTACTGGTTTACTAGTTTGTTAAATTCTTTGGGAAAGTGGCAGGAATGATTAATAGATTAATGTGTTTTGGATTAATTGTGTTAATGGGCTATGATGATGTTTTGATTTGTTAGTTGTAGTGATGCTAGAAGGTTTATTATTGGTTTGTATGGGCTTCAAGAATTACATGCATATATTATCAATGAGAACAGGGGAACTGGTGATTGGAACAACAGTTGGTACAGGGAACATGGTACATCAGGTGGTACAGATAATATGGTAGACCGAAAAGCCATGCATATATTGTCAATGAGAACATGGTATAAAAAAACGCCATGTCCATAATGACAAAGTGTCAATCTCCCCAACTACTGTCTTGTAAATTTCAGAAATAAAAAAACCAACGGGACTACTGGAAACGGGGGAAAAAACAAGAGAAGAATGACAGTTGGTGTACAATCATCCATGTCCATCGCAAAATAGTCCAAGTAACCTGGTGTATTTACTTCTTTTCACTTAAAAAAGGATGAGTTTTTTGGATACGTGAAACTAGAAAAATGGTAAATGTATAATTCTCTACATCCAACAGTTGCACGTTAATGTTTGTTGAATGGTTTCGGAAAATATGATTTCCCGGCGGTTTCATGGTCAAAGAATGAGCATGGCAAATGGACACCTCAAATCTAATGAATTCACAACCCTATTTTTAAACGGAGTTTGTTGGCCCACCGTTTAAATCGGACTTATGTAAAAAGGATAGTAAAAATCCAAAAATACAATCAACCAGTATGATGTAAACCCAACAACCAATGGAAAAGAGCTAATATTTGTAAGCAAGTAAAACATGCATCATGCTTTAACATCAAACGTTTACACAATGCATAACCAGTGGACCATAAATTGTTTACCATAAAATAAAAACAGAAACAAGATCAATGAGACAATTGATCTTGGACATAAAAAAAAAAATAGTTCGACATGCGATTGAAGTACGATAAAACTGAAATAATTAAACTTATGCGGTCTTCGTAGGACCACCAAATCCTACATGGCTTCCTTGCATGTCGACCTGTTATGGTTTCCCAACTTGTGACACCTCCCGCATCTGATCTGAGACACCTTCTCTCCCCTGGACGGTATGCGACGAGACTTTGGCCTTCCCGGTGGTTTCTTGCTCAAAGGAGGGAGAATAACATCTTCATTGGTCGGATTCCGCGGCATCCACAGAGTAGGGATTGGATGGATAGGATACGAATATGAGGCACGATATGTCTCCGCGTAGTAGTACGGATCAACATAATAACTGAGGTCCTTGCCGGCACTAGCAATTACTCCAACGGCGTGGCAACAAGGGAACCCATCCTGCTGCCATTTTTGGCAGGAACAATTTCTTGCCACAAGATCAACGGAAACGGTAGGCTCCGACTGCACCTCAAACACGCCATTCCCCGAGTGCAATACCACCCATGTCCTAGATTCCTGGAAAGAATCGTACAACTTCTGGTCTACTTTCGGGCAAAATTTTCCATCCCATTCGCTTGCTTTTTTACTCCTTTCAACAATCATATCCATTATTTTGACCCGAATGGCATCCACCAAGTTCCTTATAGGAAGGTAACGCTCGTCCTTAATCCACGAATTAAATGACTCCGCAACGTTAGAATACATCTCCCCATATCGACAACCCGGAAAGTGCACGGTGCTCCAATTTTCAACGGGGAGATTCTTTAGAAAGTCCATAACTTTTTCCCCGCCCTCAGTCGCCATCCTCAAAATAAAATGGTGGAACAGGCCCTGTGTGGGGGCATGGGCAGCGAGCCTCAGTAAATGCACCATCGTCTCTCTATAACCTTTGGGAGTCCCACGTAGATGGTATCTCAAGTTGAATGTCAAATGGTATAAGCAATAACCATGAGGAGATGTTGGAAATACCGTCTTCATTGCCTCCAACAAGCCAAGGTTCCTGTCTGAAACAAAAGTAAACCTCCTTCCATGATCGATTATCAAATACAACTGTTGTAGGAACCATAACCAATTGTCGTGATTTTCCGAATCGACAATAGCAAAACACAACGGGAAAATCTCTGGAAAAAAAAGGTAGCATCAGCACAAGGTACGTACATAAATGCCATATAAAAGATTCAATTCAATATAATCAGTGAAGGAAAAATAATGCAAAGTGTTAAAGTGAACAAGTTCATAATCATGCTTCAAAGTGAGACTTCCAAATTTTCCAAATTAGGGACAGTGGTTACTTTTGCATACATTCAGTAAAGGAAAAGAAACAACCAAAATGGGATATTACCAACACATGTTTACACCATGGCGCTACATTACTCATTATGCAGGATTCGAAAACCATATCCAAAAAAATTGGATCACACCGTTTCCTGGAACATATAACTCAGAAAGTAAAAAACCGAACAAAAGTACCTTCGTTACCCGTTTTTCCGGTTGCGCCAAGCAACTGACCTTTCTGCCTCCCTTTCAAAAATGTACCATCAAGAAATAGGATGGGCCGACAGTGTCTAAACCCATCGATGCATCCACGGAACGCCACGAATAACCTTTTGAACCGTTTTGAATCCTCGTCGACCTCCAATAAAATGTGACTACCGGGATTTGTGTTCCGGGCTTCTCGGACATACCAGTTCAAACTAGAAAACGAATTCTCAAAATTTCCGAAAACATCGCCCCTCGCACTCTCCAGTGCCCACCATGCTTGGTGGTATGAAACATCGAGCCCGTACTCCAACTTCATTTCACTAATTATGTCCGAAGGTGACTTCTTCGATTTGGCCCGGACATCCTCCACTATTAGACTGCCTATTAGCTCAGACGTGGCCCTGGGATTCTTATTTGTCCTTAACACAACACCACATTTGTGCTCATCCACGAAATTCCGGATATAGAAAAAACCATTAACATGGAACACCCGGCCATGAACTTCCCACATGCATTTCTTCTCCCCATTCCTATGTTTGCAATGCGCCGTAACGCGATCCTTATCATTCTTTACGAGAACATACTCAATTCCTCGTTCGATGCAATATTTGCGCAAAACATTTCGAAATTCTACCACCCCGCCTTCAAAGCACTGGCCAACACTTTTAATCCCAAATGCCCATTCAGCTGACTTCAAAATCTTTTTTTTGTGAGTTACAAACGATGGGGTTATCATATCTCCGTCATCCATGTTTGAAGTCCTATTCCTTTTCTTAATCTGTGACATCCGACCGCTTGAAGGACCCGAATTAGAATCTGGAACAGCCGTAGTAAATTCCAGTGACCCATCCTCAACGACCACCTCAATATCATTCATTGCCCCAGCCTGTGCAAGCTCCCACAAAGTCGCCAAACCGACATCGTCCTCCATGACTATAGATTCGTTGTCAATAAGCGAGTAAGTCATAATCAATGTGTCGGGATCCAAACTAGTCCACCTCCTGCATATCTTCTCCATAACCGCTCCGAAATTCATATCACTTTTGACTAGTACGGGACAAATCTTGTCGCCATATTTGCAAACCAAAATCAACCCATCCTCCATCGTAAAAGGAAAAACTGCAATAACCGTATAACAAATGATTAGTCAAACATGGTGAATCGGGTAACCATTCCTTTATATCAAAAATCACCCTTACAAATTAAACAGGGAGACATGGTGTATTTATTTATCTATTCAAACTAGTCCACTGCCATAAAAAACACATCCATCAAAATTGGTTTGGAGTTTACTGGTTCTACCTATTTTAGAGGCAGAAACTCCAAAACCTACTACAAGTTTGGACGGAACACGATAAGTTTGACATTGGATAATTAAAATGAAAAGAACGATGACGTTGCACACAAAAGAACTACGAAAATGGTGACGTTTAGTACCTTTGTGAAATCACTCGTGATGTTGCTTGATAAACTGATTGAATCGAACTTTCCGATACACGCGAATAGGCTATAAAGATGATATAACCAAGTGATGAAATGAATTGGCCATGCCTTGCAGGTTTACTTAGGACTATAGATTTTTAAAATTCAAACTGACTTTAGGATAGGAAATAAAACAGCTAGAATTCAAAATTCAAACAAGAAAGGAAAATAGAAATTGATGGGGGTGATCGAAACAAAAAAGGAAAGAACTGATGAGAATAAAAGTCTTGAAAACGGGATGATTCCTTCCGGATATTTTGGCCTACAAATGATGAGAATAAAATTCAAACAAGACTAGAATATACACCTATAATAGAAAATGAGGTGATCGACACAAGAAAGGAAAGCACTGATGAGAATAAAAATCCTGAAAACAGGATGATTCCATCCGGATTTTTTGGCCTATAATTGATGATAATAAAATTGAAAAAAGACTATAACATACAACTACAATAATTAATAAGGGTAATACGGTCCGCAAATCAAATTACAGGGTGGAATCATAACAGTTCAAATTGCATAGGATCACATCATAACGGTAATATTCTTACAGGATCACTAATTAAATTTCTCAAATAAATATGCTAAAACACCATACGTGGGAAAAAAAAGTTTCTGCAATATACTTCTAGCAATTTGACTTTTTTCATTGGTGATTATTGCAATATTTCCGGCGAGAACATGAAAATATTCCAAACTTCTACCATCTTTTATTGTTCTCTTGTAATGGGTTTAAATTACGAAACAATATTACTGTAAAAATATTTGGGTTTTTGCTTGGACAATGATCTTTTGTATCGAAATTTTCATTGACCCTGTTTTAAGGAAATCTCAGTTAGAAGATTGAAAATTTTAAGAAAGGAAAATCTTTGACAAATATATAATATGCTTAGTGGTTGAATAAGAGTTACACTGAAATAGATTTAGTGGTTGAAATAGACAGAAACTAGGCCGATTTTATTTTGGATGCAAATGAAGTTTGTTGCTTTAAGTAAAGAACGTCTTAGACTCTTACGATCTTTGTGACAGCAATATATGAGAGAGGGATATGAAATTCATCCGAATATAACGATCGTGCGAACATCTTGTTAAAGTCTCAAAATAAAACTATCGAGTTTCCACTCAATTACTTAACTTTCAGGAGAGCTAATTTATTTTATTAATGAATCATGGTAATATTTTTTTATCAAAATATTTGAATTTTTGACTCTTTTGAGGGAAATAAAAAATAAAAATAACAGTATCTACAAACAAAAATAACCTTCAACAAATCTGCACATATTAATTTTTTAGATTTTTTTAGTGAACTTTTGAATTTTGATCGACGAACTAAAAATGACAATATTTGACTCAGAATCAGGTAATAATTTTAAAAACAGAAATAATCCACTTTAATATAATGACTTCCAAACTACTGTTTGAACTTTGAACTGCCGGCAATTTTTCTGATCCAACCCGCTGCTTGTATCCGGCTCCGGTACTCTCTCTCTCTCTCTCTCTCTCTCTCTCTCTGCTTGCATATGCATATACTTAATTCTATCTTTGAGTTCGGTCTTTTATGTCGATACAAATCGCGCTAATCTTTGTCAAGTTAATTCATAAACCCTACTCGAAATCTGCTCAGAGCAGTAACTATTCCTTATTATGAACCCCATATTTGCTTCAAAAGAACTCCACAATCTGAACAAGTCACCGATCCCTTAAATTTTCCACTTTCACGCTCACCCATTTCAGAACCATTTCAAAATTACCCAGTTTCAGTATTAGCAGTGATACTGTACGTGGGTTTTGTTTGCGCTACTCTTGTTGCAGGTTTGATTCGACACTGAAACCAATTTCTATACTAGTTCACGAATGACCTAATTTCTAGACTAGTTCATGATCCCTTACTTTCCACTTTAACCCTTATCTTTGAAATTATTTCGATTTCCCCAAATTGCTATAGCAGATTTGATTCGACACTGATACCCAATTGAGTAAGAAGAAAACATGGGTGACCTAATCCCTGGAGCCGATCCCACTGTAACTGAATCGAAGGGTGGGTTTGATGCTAGTCGGATTTCGGAAGTAAAAGCATGGCTTTCTTCTCAATTTGACTCAGCCGGAAAAGATGTCCCTGAATTTGAGTACACTCCGCGAAGCATTGCTCATCTTCACAATCTTGCAACAATCTCCCAAGCCAAAACACAAGCTGCTGCGATTGTAGCCAGTGATTTCCGACAGAAGGCAGTTGAATATCACGCCCAAGGTTATTTGATCTTTGTCTATCTTATACACTTGTATTTGCATGCGCTAACTTAGAGCCCCTTTGCTTGGTGAGAAATGGTGAGAAAATAAAAGATGAATAACTGAATCACTTGTTTGGATGTGAATAAAATATGTGAGAAATGAAGTGCAATCCTAGCTTTCCATTGTCCATTTTTATCTCGTTTGCACACCAAATGGTGAGATTTGGTGAGACACCGCACTCATTTTTTCTCTCTGTTTCTGACCATTCAAATGGGCTCTTATTACTTTTGATATTTTCATGCTCAATCTCAGTTGGAGCTTTGTTTTGAAATAACATATATTTCTAGCTGCAAGGATTAGGGAAATATTGGAGAGTGTAGGATTGGCACAAGACAGTTTGTCGTCCAATGTGGTTGGATCGGCTCAAGTTCTTGCCAATGTGGCAAATTTGTTGAATATAAGGGATACTGAACTAAGTAGGTGGGTTTTCTCTTTGTTTAAGACTAGTTTCTATCACTGCTGTTTTTATTTGTATTTGCTATGAGGAAAAGTTTCTTACACGGAGGATTGCGTTCAGTTTTCTTGTAGCAATGGGGGATATTTCGTTGAGGAAAACGGGAGTAGAGGAGAAGAGAGCTAAAGTACAGAAAGAGTCCAAAATTCTCCTTGATTATACTCGAAAGGCAATAGCCAGGCTTACTTATTTGAAAAGGTAATTCAGGAATACAACTTAGGTCCTTGTCTATGCCTGTTTTAATTGGGAGGTGCTTCAGAACTTGAACTTTAAGATCAACATAGATACTAATTAGTAATTTGTTTATTTCTTCTTCTTCTTTGTCTGCTACTTATTTGCAGGACACTTGCACAACTTGAAGATGATGTAGCTCCTTGTGAGGCTCAAATGGAGAATTGGAAGACAAACTTGGCAATAATGGTTTCAAAAGAGCGGCAATACCTGCAACAATATTCGAACTATAAGGTACCATCATTCGTATTTAGTGTTGACCAGGGTTTTCTTTATCGTTGTGATTTGTTTTTGTACAGTGATATAAAAATGGTGGTGACATACAATAGCCCAAACAATTTGTCATGTAAACAGACTTTGTAGAAGTGGTGGATATTAATCATAGACTTGATAGCAAATTATACTGGATTATACATGTACAGCTGAGCTGACATACATTTGGTTAAAAGGACAAGACTCATACTAAACCACGAGAACTGACCGTAATGTTTACTTTATATACTATTTTACGGTTTTACTTATTTTTGCACGTAATTTGAACCATGGTTGAGTTTGTGGCAAATTTGTAAGAATTTCTAGTTTTGCGTCTTTAAGAACCTTTGAGTGTCATTCAGTTCTATGTTGATAAAATGAAGTGATTAAGATTGAAATTAAAGGATTACGCTCTCAGTAAACTTATACTAGATCCAAGTGTGCAAATTGCAAAGTGAAACAACGAAGTGAGAATTGTTGAGGTAGGTCAAAGATATTTAGAGTGTAACAGAGAGAGAATGGGGAAAAAAATTTATCTTCCTTTTTGATGTTAAGGTGCTTGATTTTAACAAAAGAAGAAAGGTTTTTATACGATGCTAAAAATGGGTTGAGACAAGGGACGGGGAGTATTTTTTCCCAACTGTTGAAGAAGATGGGCTATACCATCATGTAGGGACTAAACCCCATCCAACCCGCAACGGAAGCGCAACCAAAATTAAATAATTAACAAGCACACACAATACACAATATTTTACGTGGTTCGGCCTCAATGCCTACCTCCACGGGAGAGAGAGATATTCCCCTTTATTTGAAAAATAGAGATTACAATGTGATGTGAAAAATCCACCCAAAGAGCACCTAACCCCATGGCTTTATACATTGTTTTTCACTTACCCCCCACGCTCTATTTTTCCTCCTTACAATGACACAAGCGGAGCGCATGGCAACCCCCACAGGGGCTGCCCTCTCCCTCGTGCCCTTCTCCGGTCTACTCTCAAACTATCCACTCTCTCGTCTTCTCTCGTGTTCCTCTTTCTCCTCTCAACTCAGAACACATGCAAGCAAAGCACTATAAACTTTATAGTGCTTTCCCAAAGCCAACGTAGACACCAAGCCCCCAAAGGCCAAAACCATAAACCCATTCAACTGCCCAAGGATTTCACATATTCACCCAGTTTGACAATTTTCCCATGTTCCCATTAATTGCACCGAAAGCTGGCGCCCTTTTGTTTTCTCTATTTCCTTTTCATTTTTCAAAAGTATTTTCACATGAGCAAAAATCACAACATATCAAAGGGAAGAACCCACACCTAGAGATGTTTTATTGTCGGTACCGAAATTGGAGGCCTGGATTGAAGGATGCTGATGTGGAGTCGCCATCCTATGGAGAGGATATTTTTTAAAGATAGAGGTTTAACTTAATTGATTAGTTTGACCAGAAACAGAGTCCGTCTAGCAGCGGCCAAGGTCTATGACCTCCTGTTGTGCTTTCCATAATCCAGGTATGTTCTCATACCCTTTACAAAAATCAGCCTAGAAGATTGGGTATAGAATGGAAGTTGGGCGATGAAACCTGTGTTCCTCAATTGCTGCTCTTAACTTTGTGTTGTTTCAAAACTCTTCTTGTACCTAAGGGGGTATGGGCCCGATTGCCATTAGATGCCTGGGATGACGAGGCCTTGTTTCGTTATTCTCTTAGAATCAGTTTAAGAACACTTAAGAGAAATGTTATTTGATAAAGAACCTAATTCAAGTGGACAACGTCTAGGTGGTGTACGAGTGAAATTCTTGAGCAAAAATTATTCATGTGTTTTGAATGATGGTAGAATCAAGAGTTGTAGTATCAAACATCATGCTTCTATGGGTCTATGGTCACAATCTTGTATCTCTTATGTGACATAGCATGTTGCTACATATGCAAGAACAGTGAAATATACCGGTAAATTTTCAGAATGAGTTATCAGAAGTTCAGTTGTGTCGTTGATATTTCATTTTTTCATTTTGGCTAACCGTAGTTGAACCTTATCACACATCTGCATTTTTTTGTTTTTTTGTTAATTACGCTGATATAGCAAAAATTCTTTGGGACAGGCAATACTCAATCGCGTGGGCTACACCCCAGATATTAGCCATCGCGAGCTGGTTGAAATGGCAGAGCATAGGAAGGAATTGGAGAAGAAGACAAAGCCGATCCTCGATACTTTGAGAAGCTACCAAGACTTGCCTCCCGTAAATTTCATATTCCACTAGACCCTTAGGCTGTGTTTGGTCTTGGATTTGTGGAGGGAGATCAGAAGCCAAATGGAAAAAGAAACAATAAATTTTTACAAATCTCTCCATAAATCCATGATGATTGATCCCCACATCCTTACCTCTTTCATAATTGATCTTTTCTTCCTTCAATGAGAGAACTCTAACTTTAGGGGTTTTTTTAACAAAAACTTGTGCAGGATAAAGCTTTGGCTGCACTAGCAATCGAGGACAAGAAGAGGCAGTATGCTGCTGCTGAGAAGTACCTTGAAGATGTACTGCAATCAGCTCTCGCTGCTTCCGAGTGAGAACCCTGTACTTGTGATTCATAAAATTTGCTCAATTGTTAGCTTTATTTCGTGTACTTTTAAGTATCAAAATTTGTGATGGTGTTGTGCATTATGTTCCTGCTTGCTTTCTCTTTTGTTTATCGAACGATGATTTACCCGTATGTAGTTTTTGTTGGTTCCCCACAAAAAAGAAAAAAGGAAGAGGAATTCTGGCGTTTTTTAGTACGTATAATCATCTGATACAGATTCGGACACGTTATAATGAGATTATTGATCTCACTTGGCTGTTTATGAACCCTTTTTTTGGGCTCACTTTTCCTACGTAAACCGAGATATGGTTTTATGCCAAATTAGACCATGAACAATCATCCTTTCTGTTGGGGTTTTTCGCCCATTTGATCATATTAAATCAAACAGAGCAGGCAATGGTGCGGGTTCTGTTTCTTCCTTTGAGAAAAAATCAATTCCAGTAAGCTGAAAAAACTTATAATCGTGTGCGCTTGGCTGTCACTTTTAGCAGAATTCGATTTTATTAGATGTTTTAAGTTGCACCAGAACAAGATCATTCGATGTGAGATTCGTTATCGTATATGAGAAATAAATTGCAACAATGTTATTCTAGTACACATTGGAAATTCGTAGCGTACATTTGACAACAAAATATATGAGAGGGAAAACGAAATGCACACATAAGTCTCCTCTTACGCCGAATTTCCGACTTTCCCGATCCTCAGATAAACATGGGACTTGACAACCTTTTGATCAACACCATCTTCATTCCAAACCCTCTTGAAACTCTCAACCGCGTCATCACTCAATAGCTCAACTCCCTTGTCCTTCGCCGTCTGATATGCTGACCATGACCTTATGTACGTGAAAAAGCCCTCCAAATCCATCAATCTCTCTGTCGTGAACTCGAACGGACCTGTGTGGTTGGCCCCATTGCCCACCGGCTCGAACGGGAAATCAATCCCCTTGTACTTGCCATCCACTAACTTACGCGCTGGGTCCCAGTAAGGCTGGGATTCGGCGTAAAACTTTCGGAAAAGAGCATCAAATTTGTCATTGACAACCGTAACGTTGTCGTTGGCCTCAGGGACTGTGTAGCACCAGGCGGCGATGACGCCGTGGGGTTTCTTGAGAACCAATTTGACTTGTTGGTAGAAGGTGGGTAGGTCGAACCAGTGGAGGGCTTGGGCTATGGTGACTAGGTCGACGGTTCCCGGGGGAGCCACACTAGATTCGAGCTCGGAGAAGGGGATGTTTGGAGGGGTGTATTGGTATCGGACGTTGGGGAGCTTGGGTGCATAGTCAAGTTGCTCCTGGCTCGTGTCTGTGGCCACCACATTCTTGTACAGCTTAGCTAGCTGCAAATTTTTTGTTTCAGAAATGTTACTTAGAAAAGTTCTGAGACAATTTCAGATTAAAATTCTTCACAGAAGTAAAATAGACAACGAACTTGAACTGTTATATCTGTTGCGGGGGGAACACAAGACCATTGGGGCAGGGGTGAAAAAAGGCTGAGCCGAAAGCCTTGTTCTAGAAACTGACTTAAATCAGGAACGGGTTTAAGTTAGCTTTTGGAGTTGATGTATTGTGAGAGAATGACGTGCTCATAAAATTCAAAGAGCTCGAGCTTGGATGGCGTCGGCTAGAGTCCAAATAGTCGAGCTCGAGTTAGGTTTGTATTCGAGAGCTTGAGCACTAAACGAACCACTATAATTGAGTTGTACCTATACATGTACTATTGCGCTTTCTTTTGGTGAAACTTGGGGAAGAGAGTAGTGGCGGAACAAGGATTCGAACACGGGGTGGTGCCGTTCAATTTTTTTTTTTTAACTGAAGAAACTGCCCTCAAGTGTGGTACCGTTCAATGCAAATCTAGTTTCCATGTTGTTCGGAAAAATATGAAGAAGAAAATTAAGAGTAAAATCATATAATTAGGTTTTGTTGTGGGCTTTTTTTTTTTATGGAAAAAAATAAAATAAATAAGGGCTTCCCCAACTTGATCCGAACCAACCATTCTATAAACTGCAATTTTTTTTTACAGTATCTGTACAAAGTAGTTTTTTTGGCATACCCGTAAATACTTAGGGTTACGTTAATCTATCAAAAAAATTATGCATTCGAAAGTGCGGGTGACAGCTATCCACCTAGGGCCATGTGACTCCGCTTAATACCGAGGACAAATTGAGAGGCGGGTGAGATTGGACGACAGCCTTATCCACGCTTCAAATTTTTCTTGATTTGTATCATCATAGGAGTAATTAATATTGTTTTTCATATGTTACAATTCAGAATCAAAACACCTCAAGGTTGCAATGCATATCAAAGTTGCTGTCCTCCGGTCACCGTCTAATGCTGCCAAGTGCGGTCGAAGCGGGTTTATGCAAGACCTTTGTTCGTGAAAGATCTAATTTTCATTTTGTCGGAACCGGGTTGCCAAAGAACCCGGTTCGACTTCCTTTCGTTTTTCAAAAAACCAAAGGGAAGAAAAAATGGAACCGGAGGAAACAAGGGTGGCACGTGCCACCTCCCCCTCTTATGTTCCGCCACTGGAAGGGAGAGAGAGAGAGAGAGAGAGAGAGAGAGAGAGGAGCTTACAGATTTAGCAGCTTGGCCACTGCCGGTGCCGACATCCCAAACGAGTTCGTGATTTGGAGTCTTCGAGGCTATGAACTCAAACAGCCTTTCTGGGTAACTCGGCCGAGTCTCCGCGTAATTCTTTGCCTGCTTGTGGAACAAATCCGCCATCTCTCTCTACTCTCTCTCTCTCTCTCTCTTATGTATGTGTGTATGTATATCTGGATCGATATTGTCTGGTGCCAATTCCATTTTATAGAACCCAGAGGAAAATCCATGGGAAGTTTCCCATCTAGTAAAGTAGGACAAAAACAAATGGTTCCACGTTTCTGGAGTACTACACGTGATATTTGAACTCAGGACTCTCCAAAAGTGTTTCGGATGGTTCGGATCTATTATTTAAATGAATTATAGAATATCTTTACAAGAAGATAGTACACGAATCTAAACCGTTAATTGCAGAGATGGACGGCCTAGACGGGTTGGAAGAGTCTGCCGTTCCTAAGGGACAGCAGAACTCCTGAGTTAGTGATATTTACGAGTGATTTTTAAGAAAAGCACGTGGTGATAAATTTTGCGTGTGATGCATCAAACACGCCACTATTGCTTCCATATATATGGCATTGATTGCCTTACTCGTGTCATGGATTGCGAAGTGTGGCCGTCGTCCTTTGACCAAAGGTGAGTTGATCAAATTGGATACTGGGACTATAAAATGGATTTGACTGCCTAATTTTGAGAACATTTTGGTTCTTTTTCGTTGTAAAGAACAATAGTTAGACTTTAATACTATATATTAGAGAAAAAGCTGAAACCATACTTCTAATATATTACGTGTTGCAAACTGAACACAATTGTGGAAGGGTAAAAAATGCCGGACACGTGGCATGATGATTGAGGCACCATGTGGAACAAGAGAAAGACGCTAATGGCCAAGCGGGTCCCAACCGCGTGATCACTCCCACCCCTATAGGCCTTGGGCGAGAAAGGCCTTGGCCGAGCTAGGCATTGACCGAGAAAGCGCCTTGGCCGAGCATGGCATGGTTTGGCCCCGTGAGTTGGGCCGCACAAGCAAGGCCAACCACGGAACGAGAAAAGAGTAACATGTGGAACAGGAAAGTAAGATGGGACAAAGACTCATAAACTGCGGGATCCATTTTAATGCTCAAACCGCGAGACTCATTTTAATAATCAAATTGCAGACCCACAAAATGGTCAAACCAAGTGAACTATAGACACGAGGCCTCCCTGGACGTCCTTTGTACCGCGTGGCGGCCGTGGCCTCCTGCCGCCAGTCCTTGGACCACATGCCCCATGGAGCCTTGAACCGAGAAGTCCATGGGCAGCTGGAGTGACCCTTGAACCGCTGGCATTGGATATCCACACCACAGGGCAATGAACCGCGAAGACCTGAACCGCTGGACCTTGAACTTTTTCCATTGCCGCGAGGCCCATGAAACCGCTGGACCACATGGGCCGCTAACCACTAGGCTATCAATCACTGGCCCTTTTGGGGTTATTTTAGTTTCTTTATTTTAATTTCTTTAATGAAAATAAGTAAATACCACCCTTTTCAAAACAATGACATTGCTAGAAAATTAAAATTCCAATCATACCAAAATTTTGTCCCTGCACATACTTTCACTACAAAGGCAAAAAATAACACATTTTTCTATGAAAGAAAAGACCGAAACACAACTCTCCCTTACTCATTAAAGCCGTCCAAATATCGTTGGACTTGAAAACTATAGCCGCGAGGCCTTGAACTGCTAGTCCTTGGACCACATGCCCCATGGCACCGCTGGAGCCTTGAACCGAGAAGTCCATGGGCAACTGGAGTGACCCTTGAATCGCTGGCATCAGATATCCACACCACAGGGTAATGAACCGCGAGGACCTGAACCGCTAGATCTTGACCGTTTCCTGTTGCCGTGAGGCCCATGACGCCGCTGGACCACATGGGCCGCTAACCACTAGGCCATCAATCGCTGGCCCATTTGGGATTATTTTAGTTTCTTTACTTTAATTTATTTAATGAAAATAAGTAAGTACCACCCTTTTCAAAACAATGACATTGCCAGAAAATTAAAATTCCAATTATATCAAAATTTTGTCCCCCCACATACTTTCACTACAAAGGCGTAACACAACAAAAAAATTTTTGAAAGAAAAGACTGAAACACAACTCTCCCCTACACATTAAAGCCATCCAAATATCGTTGGACTTGGAAAAATCCAAGGAACAATTACCCTGATATTTCATCGTGTAAATCGAAATTTCCGACAAAAAAGTGATTTTTCCGTACAGCCAAATGTTTGAGTGACAGACAGGTGCATCGCTCAAGAGGTGACCTAATGGTGTGAGGACCATTTTCCCGAGTATGGGCGATGACTAAGAAAGGGAATCAATTGTGATTCCCTGGGATTTGGGGGCACGATGAAGAGAGACGTGGCCCTTCAAAGATGATTGGACCCAGACAACGCATTCCCCCTCGTCCGACTTGGCAATGACCGAGGACGTTACGACCATGCGGCTTACTTGGTGATGGCAAGTCAGAACCAAGTCTTGATTGTGCCCAATAGCGCCAACCACAAGACTGAGGCGGCCTGACGATACGCAAGGAATATTTATGCACGATTTGTGGAACACGTGCCTAGAGTTTAGTTCACTCGGGCTAGAAAGAGAGGCCGAGTTGTCTATAAAGAGGACATTGTGCGCTGGATTCAGAGAGAGAAATATCTTTGTAGAGAGAAGGGATCCGCGGGATTGTGCGCTGGATTCAGAGAGAAGTCGTGCTTGATTCTTATTCTAATTGGGATCGAATTTCTGCCAAGGGTTGTCTTGTTCTTCACGAATTCCTAAATCTTCACTTATTCCCTTTGCTAAATCATTCATAATTCTAATTCCTTTCCGATTAATACTTGATTAACGAACTCTATTATTTCTCACTTCTTACAACAATCAACAACGACATCACACTGGCCAGTGACGAACACATTGCAGAACCTCGACTCTTTTTAAGATTTTTACAAATGTTTTTGAAGTTTCACAAAGTATTGCAAAATCACTCATGATGAATGTTTCAACTCGAATGTACACATAATACCATGCACCTTTGACAATATTTGAAAATTGACGTCGTACATTTGACAACAAAATCATACGATACGAAGAACGAAATGCACACAAGTCTCCTCTTACTCCAAATTTCCAACTTTCCCGATCCTCAAATAAATAGGGGTCCTGACGACCTTTTGATCAACATCATCCTCACTCCAAGCCCTCTTGAGACTCTCAACCACATCATCACTCAATAGCTCAACTCCCTTGTCCTTCGCCGTCTGATATCCTGACCACGACCTTATGAACGTGAAAAAGCCCTCCAAATCCATCAGCCTCTCAATCGTGAACGCGAACGGACCAGTTTGTTTGGCCTCATCACCCACCGGCTCGAATGGGAAATCTATCCCCTTGTACTTGTCGTCCGCTAACTTACAAGCAGGGTCCCAGTAAGGATGGGAGTCAGCATAAAACTGTTGAAAAACAACGTCGAATTTGTCATTGACCCCTGGAATGTTGTCGTTGGCCTCAGGGACGGTGTAGCACCAGGCAGCGATGACGCCGTGGGGTTTCTTGAGAACCCATTTGACTTGTTGGTAGAACGTTGGTAGGTCAAACCAGTGGAGGGCTTGGGCTACGGTGATTAGGTCGACGGTTCCCGGGGGAGCCACAGTGGATTCGAGCTCGGAGAGAGGGATGTTTGGAGGGGTGCATTGGTATCGCACGTTGGGGAGCTTTGGTGCATAGTCAAGTTGCTTCTGGCTCGTGTCTGTGGCTACCACATTCTTGTACAGCTTAGCTAGCTGCAAATTTTTGTTTCAGCAGTAATACTAAGTACAAAACACAATGAAGTGTTTTTAAGGTGAAATTTCATGGAGATCTTTCATCTATGCCTGTTTGCCCAAATTGACCTTCTCATTTATAACCATTACCCAATCAGAACCCTTCTCTCAAAGACCGTCAACTATCAAAGACAAATGTTATGGATGAGGGTGTCTTTTTGGGCGACCTTTATAGATGAGGGGGTCAATGTGGGTGATTTTTAAGGGGTAAATTCGTCAATTCTATTCATTCCGTTAACAGAGTTAGCCATTTTTCTATTAATGAAGATGAGAGGGCGTTTTAGGCAATTTTAAATATTAGGGGGTTTCCGTGAGAAACAGGCAGAGATGAGGGAGTCTCCCCGGAATTTCACCCTTTTTTAATAATATTGTGTGTTTTAGTTAACAATTTTTCCTCTTATTTTTCAAAGACAATTTCACACTAAAATTCTACAGAGGTAAAATAGATAGAAGCTGCATTCTTTCTGCTTGTGCCAGTGCTGTTAGGAACATACGCTAGGGCTAACTCGAGCTTGACTCATTTATAAATGAGCTAAAACATCTGTTCAAGTTCGACTCATTTACTAGACAAACTGAGCCCAGTCAAGCTCTAAACGAGTTGATCATCCAAGTCAAGCTCTTAACGAGCTGATCATCGAAGTGGGCCCGAGAAAGGCTCTAAACGGATTGAACTGGAGAGGATGTTCCTCCTAACATGTGCTATTCGTCTTTCTTTTGGTGAAACTTGTGGGGGAGAGAGAGAGAGGGGCTTACAGATTTAGCAGCTTGGCCACTGCCAGTGCCGACATCCCAAACAAGGTCGTGATTTGGAGTCTTTGAGGCTATGAATTCAAACAGCTCTTTTGGGTAACTCGGCCGAGCCTGTGCGTAAATCTTTGCCTGCTTGTGGAACAAATTTGCCATCTCTCTCACTTTTTATCTCGCGATCAGTTATTGAAGAACTCGCCGTCTGTTATCGAGGAACGAAATACTAGGACGGAATTGGCTGCTGTCTTTGAGTTGAGTCGCAGACGTTTCACGGCTCCGCTCTCACTATGTTAGCGCCATGCCGTCTCCAAAATGAAATGTTTTAAAATACAGTCTCTGTCTCGACCTCCCTAGCACGGAAATACAGAACTTTCTTGCTCCAACAGCTCATTTTATAGGCAAAGAGAGAACATAATTTTGGTCAACAAAATCAATTGATAAGCAGCTAACTGTCGTATGAGTGCAACACGCACCCGGTGTGGGGTACAAAAGGATAAGAGATGTTTTGAAAATACTTTCGAAAAATACACATCCCTAACAATCTATATAGATAAATATATGTATGTATATATGGCAGTATATATTTGGACCGATATTATTTGGTGCCAATTCCATTTTGTAGAACCCAGAGGAAAATCATGGGAAGTTTCCCTCTAGTATATTAAATAAAGTTGGATAAAAGAATTCATCGAATTGATACAACTTTTTTTAATTATCAAGTATCATGGATTTTATCAAAATCTGATAAAATCAAGCCTTTGATTTTATCCATTCGGAAACTAAGTTGATAAAATCTTAGATTTTTGAATGCAAAAATCTAAGATTTTATCAACTCCAGTTTCCGAATGGATAAAATCAAGGCTTGATTTTATCAAATCTTGATAAAATCTAGATAAAATCCATTCGGAAACTCTTAAAAATGACGTGGTTATTAATTTTGCGTGTAATTTACTTACCGAGAGTATCACGTAAACAATGCCACAAGGTACGCTGGAAGTATCCAATAATTAATCTACATGCTACTCACTTTGTGAAAACTTTATATCCATCTCAAAACCAATTGGCAATGAGTGGAGAGGTCCCAGCATATATTAAATGATCACCCATTCCACTCTTAGGCAATGTGTGTCAATATTTCTTAACACACTTGGGGCTAAGAGCCACTATTGTGTTCTATCACGCTCGATATATTGAAATTGTTCCAGATTTCCTTAATTTTTATTTGTAAATGTATCGTTACGTGGACTAGTTTGTGCACAATTCGATTAATTACAGGGTTATAAAGTCAACAAACCATTTACAAGTCATGGATTGCCTCAAGTATGTCATGGAGTGCGTAAGTGCGGCCGTCGTCCTTTGACCAAAGGTGAGTTGATCAAATTGGATACTGGCACCATAAAATAGATTTGATTGCCTAATTTTCAGATCTTCTCCGGTAACTATTTCAGACAGTAAGGATTATCTTTACGTGAAGATATGTTTATAGGACATGCACTTTGTAAGATAGCTTCAACAACTGTCCGAGAGCTACGGGAGAGAATCTAATTCCTTTTGAAAACATCGGGGTATAAATACTACTTGCCGAGGAAAAAAAAAAAGAAGCATAAATATGACTTAAAAATTATACATGGAAAAGTTGTTCCAATAGTACTACTACTCCACATCCAATGCTATGACAAGAAAAATGAACTCAAGGTACAAAATAAATTGTTGCAAGAATTAGCTAGTCAACCAAATTTAGATCCCCTACTTTTCCCATCCTTAGATAAATAGGAAACTTGACAATCTTTTTGTCATTCCCATCTTCATTCCAAGCTCCCTTGAATTCCTCAACCACATCATCATTCAAAAGTTCCACACCCTTATCGCGTGCCGTTTGATACGCTGACGCCGATTTGGTGTACGCGAGGTACTCTTCCAAATCCATGAGTCGCTCAGTTTTAAACTCGAAAGGGCCCGTGTGATCAGCTCCATCTACTGGCTCGAATGGGAAATCGATGCTTCTGTACTTGTCCACAATCAAGTGCCGACCGTGAGTCCAGTATGCTCTCGAATCGACAAAGTAGATCCGTTTGAAAATCGAGTCAACGCCATCGTTGACTTCTGGCGTGGTGTAGCACCACGCGGCGATGACTCCGTGGGGCTTTTTGAGTACCCATTTGACTTGTTTGTAGAACGTTGGGAGATCAAACCAATGCATGGCTTGAGCTACTAACACTAGATCGACGCTTCCCTGTTCTGATACCATGTTTTTAAGTTCGGATAGGGACATGTCAGGCGGGGTACATTGATATCGCACGTTGGGAAGGGGAGGTGCGAAATCCAATTGACCTTGGCTCGTGTCCGTGGCTATGACATTCTTATAGATTTGAGCTAGCTGGAAACGAGCTTGTATTACAATAACAATCATATTGCAAAGAGCCATTTATTGAAAAATGGCAAAAATCAAACTTTAAGACTAAGGAAGACTGAATAAACATGTTACACAAAAATAGGCCATCTCATCTCAAGCAAATGTGTGAAAAGGGCTGTGGGCAGGGGCGGACACAAGAGGGTGCAACGGGTGCCCGGGCCCTTGCACCACTCTAAATGTTCTCACGTGATGTACTTCTTTTCTAGGGTAATCTGGAAAAAAATCTATGCGATTGGCCCTGCAATTCACTTGGGTCATTTTTTTCCCCCTTAAAACTCCTATGTGTGGAAAAAAATCTTTAAAATTTCAAGCTATCAACGATTTTTTGATCGTGTGTATAAAACTACTATATGGCAACTATTTATGTTCACACGATCTAGTCATGGAATATACTCATGACTAGATAGCAAGTAAAAATATATACTCATGGAATATACTTTTGTTGTCAATGTAGAAATACATGTGATTCAGGCCCGTGCTATGCTTCCCCCATTGGTTGTGGGAGGGTTGGAGAGAGAACTGATAAGTCCGATTAATCGGATACTCTTCATTATAAAAAAAAAAAAGAGTGTGGGAGGAGAGAGGAGAGGACTCACAGATACTGCGGCCTGGCCGCTGCCGGTGCCGACATCCCAAGCAAGGTCATGGCATGGTGTGTTGGACGAAATGAACTGGAATAGCTCTTCTGGGTAATTCGGCCTACCCTTCCAGTAATCTTCTCCCTGTTTTTTAAACAATTCTGCTGCCATCTCTCTCTCTCTCTCTCTCTCTCTCTCTCTCTTCTGGGTAACTCGGCCTACCCTTCCAGCACTCATAATGTGTGAATGAATGTGGGTCATGGTCATATATAGTGATAATTTGAGGACAAAGGGAAAAGACTTTTGGTAAGGCACGCTATGGAATATGGATTAGTGAGTCACGGGCAGTCCTGCTATCCGTAGCGTACCCATGTCTGTGTACGCAAATGTATGAACGCATCATTTCAACAAATCAACTATTCAGATTTTAAACACTCAAAAAGTAAAGGCCAATCCGGACCGTCGAAAATACTTTTGGACGGTTAAAATGCACCGTCTGTGCAATATGCATACGCGAGTGTGCGTGCACACAACATTTTTGAAAATAAATGGTTCAAACTTCAAAGGAATCAAAATTCAAAGCAATGTTAGGAACACAATTTTAAAAAATTCCGGAGTCTCAGACGATTTCTGATACAGTTGTGTTTGTTTGTTAAAATTGTATTCCTTCGTTAAATAGAAGTTCCAAATATTTCCTAAAAAATAGAGGAGCCCAACAAAATTATACGGAATAAGAAAAAAAAAAGTTTATCATGAAATGAAAGAGACGAAACCGGATAATAAAACAGATCTCAGATCCTAAAAATGAGCTATAAAAAGATCTAAATTGGATGAGAATACTTTTGGAGTTTTGAGTCGCTTTGTTCGTTTCCCAACTCATAAAATTTAGGTATCTCCAAATTTTTTGACTGCTTCGTCTTCGTGTTTTTTCGTCGTTAGTGAAAAGTTTAGCACATTAGTATTTATTATGAGAAAACATTCTTTATACCGACAGTGTAAATTAAAGTTTTCTCCAAATTGATCTCATTGTGCCATGTGTTTATGTTCTACCTTTTGGGACCACTGTTTGGACACATGTGGCAATGTAATAAATTTGAAGAAAACTTTTATTTACACTGCCGGTGTAAAGAATGCTCTCCTTTTGATTATCATTATTATTTTTTATCTTTTTCTAATTAAAAAAATAAAAACTTTATTAAATTGTTTAAAATTTAACAAAAGACAAAAAAATACACAACCGTATACAAAGTTGAATTGTTCTTTTAAAATTTTATTTAACTAGTAAATAAAGATACATAAAGAGCCCTTTTATAAACCAAAAAATAAAAAATTGCTTTGGACCCTGGGTCAAGGTGCACTCTGCTTGTTTGTTGTTTTCCTTTTTGGCCTGTAACGCCCAGAATATTTTGGAATGCTCGTCTCAACTCTGAATAAGGAGAAAATTTTACCTACCGAGAGGGTAGCATCCAACGTGATGCCCCTTTGACACATTCGGGTCGTTCAAAAATGTGTTGGACTGTTTGGATTTGGAGAGAGAAACAGGAGAAAGGAAGAGGAGAGGGAGTGGGTGGATCCGACGGAGGGTTGCTACTATGCTCGATCCGGGCCGTCTGTTGCTTGAATGGATGACCCAAATTTCAAACAAAATAGAAGAACTATTTGCGGGAATACTTTGCTTTAATCCGAACTGTTGAAAACACTTGTGGACGGCCCAGATTGTGCGCAACAGTTGCACAATAACAACCCCAGGTCCGGGTGGATCAAAGGAGAGAGAGTGTTTCAATTAGGACCGTCCAATACACTTTTGGATGACCCAGATGTGTTGAGGGGCACTACGTTGTACCAGGCCCGGTCCTAAGATTTCTGTGGCCCCAGATGAGAATGTAAAATAAGGCCCTATGTTTTTCCTAAAAGAATAAAAGTAATGAACCAACATTAATTTCAAATGATAGATACTTTGTTCCATATTTTGTCTTTTCTGTAAGTTGTGTCGTTATGTCAATAAAAAATATTTTTGGGTCATAATTGCCTATTGTTATTGCAACAATCAGAAAAATAATTGAAACCGGCAAATTGATGCGAACATTTTACAACTACGCATGAAGTGTTTGATTAATTTCCCCTAATGATGACATTGACAAATATATTTAAAAAAGTCGACAAATAATATGGATGATTGGATGTAGTGGAAGTATATATATTCACACAATTGAGTTTTTATAAGATTGTAGTTTTGAACTATGTACAATATTTATATCATTAATCGCATACTTGAAACACCTTTTAACGTAATTTGAACTAGAAAGTTAATGAAGTGACCTTTCAAAAGATTAAGTGGTTAATTTCAAAATATGATATATTTGAGTGTGTAAGTCGACTATTTTAGTCAAGAGGTACATAAAATAAAATAAAATAATTTGACCAAACTATAAAAAAAAAATTACCTATAAAAAAGTATAATAAAAGAAGCCATGAAACCTTTTTATATTGAAACCTTTTTATATTGGGAGCCTTTATATTGCATCGTGATGGGGTTCTTGCCGCAAATTAGTTATTGAGCCAATAAATCAAATCAAGAGAAAATGTAAGATTTTTACGTGGTTCGGATAAATTTGGTTTTCAGTCAAATTTCCTACTCCACGGCAACATCATCTATTCTCATTAATAAATCTCAATGAGTATACATATCCACTTACATATCAAGTAAATCGCTGTGGATATTACAAAATTATCCATAATAATGGAATTACACAAAGATCAGACTAAGGCGTGGATATCTCGTTTTCTTTAAGGAGATTCAACCCTCTGCGGCTTGGTTGAATCTTTAACCACTAACCGATGCAACAGAACTCCCATATGGCTTGTCCCCTCCAGGATACATCAGCCCGACTAATAAGTTGTGTTGGTTCAAACCACCCTGCACAAGTAAATTAGAACCCAAAACTCCACCAAATAAATACTCTTACATTTTGCTGGTAATTTCTGTATACAAATACAAAATATGGAAAAACAGGAGAGAGCCTTGATCACACTGCCTTAGGTTTCAATACCTTCGGCTGGCTGCTTCTCCTAACACTTGCGAAGAGTATGGATGAATATATAAATAGAATCGTAAAGGAAGTTGTGAAGTCAGTCAACCCTCTAGTCTCCTCCCCATGTGATGCATGAATCAAGGCATCAATAGATGCCACCTCCCACCGAAATGCATGCATCTATTCAGGGATGGAGCAGAGGGAGGCCATAGGGATAGTCACATCTGCAAGAAAAAAAAAAATGTCTGGTATTATATAGAAAAAAAAAATTTCCTATGAATTATATAGGCTCACCCCAAAGTATTTTGGAAAAAAAATTCACCCCGCGTAATAGTATTCCTGACTTCGTCCCTACATCTATTTATGTACAAATTAGATGCACTAAATGGAAGGGTGACCTTATGTTCTTCCCTAGTCAACAAAAACACACAACTTTCTTGCGAAGAAAATGAAGTAAGCCCAACTTCGAGGTTAGTAACCAAAACTAACTTTCCACCTTACCAATGAAAATATATATCACAAAAAATGCATTTTTAAATATTAAAATAAACCAAAAACTCCAACACATCGTGACTTTTTCTTAAACACATTTCAATAGCAAAAACAAACTACTAAGTGCCAACATACAAAAGGACAAATAGGGGGCCCAGGAACAAAAATCACACTACCATGCCCCCTAAAAGTCGGATACTTTCCCACTGGGCCAACTACGTCTTTGCCAATGTTGGCGCTGCAAAATAGATTTTTATTAGGCCCCAATTTTGTGCCAAATTTTGGAGGCCTCAGACACCGGTCTGTGGGTCTGCGCCCAAGGCCAAACCTGTGTGGTACCCTTTTTGCACCCTAAATTTTCTCCTCAATAAGCCCTTTAATATCTTCCTTTTTTTTTCTTCATCATGGGTATATTGGGCACAATTGTGTGTAACATTTTATTTAAATTCATTCGATATAGGGTCTTGAATTCTAAATGAAAAATTAAAAGATTATATTTAGTTAATTACAATCATACAATTGAGTTAATTTCTTGGGACAACGCTCAGATTATTATTTTAAAATTATTGAACGACTTGGAGCATTTGAAAAGCACGGGCCCCAATCCTTAGACCCTCAATCGTTGGAGCTCAGATCCTTCGCTTGATACATTGATAGGCGAGCTTGAGTTGCTCAAGAGCTCAGCGGCCTCAGCTCATTTTCTTAGGCTGAGTTTTCATTAAGTTTTTCTTCCGATATTCTTCCTCAAGTTATTCTATTTACATACATCAACTGATTTGACAACTTATGATAAAAAATATCGAAAAAACAACATGGAAAACTCCCCCGTAATACATGTGTCGTTTCTTTTAAACCAATGAAAAGTCCGAGAAGCCAAAAAAAGCCCAAAAACCCCTTAGAGAGGAACGGCACTCAACCAGAACTTTTAGGCTCATTTAGCTATCTAGCCAAACCAAATAATTTATTAATCAGTATAATTTATTAATCAGTTTTCTTTTTTATGCTAATGTACTAATGAATCAATTCACGTTGTGCACTTTGTTTTGCTTAATGTGGTTTACTCCACGGTTGATTTTTCTCTTGAGCTTGGGTCCGAGATCGAGCTCTGCTCATTTCTACTGGATCAACTCGAGCTCGAGTTAATTTGTTCGATCCCTCTGAGCATGGGTTGGTGTTGGACAAGGGCGAAGCCAAGATTGTTAAGAAACGGGATTAAGTACGTAAGCGATATTTGAAAAATAACAAATGGGGATGTTTTAGAGAGTTTTTGAGGACAATTCTTTTGCACTGGGGTCAAATTCATATAAATAACCAAAATTTATACCTTTACTGGAGAAATTAATTATGCAAGTGCGTGGAGACACTTGACCTCACTTGTCACCATATGGCTCCACCCGAGTGCTAAATATCAATTATTTAATTACTTATCACACTGGGGTGTTCCACTAACTAGTTTTTTCCAAAAACTAGTTTTTCTCAAAAACCAAGACAAGTCATCCTCTCACAATACATCACATAACACAAAAACCAAGGCAGTTTTAAAACAAAACTACCTTAGTGGAACACCCCCTAATTAGTATTGGGTTCGCTCGACCTATGATACCCAATAAATGAATAAATTTGTTTGTGAATCACAATAAAAATTGCAAAAACACTTTCTTGTGTGCTATAGGAAAATGATTCGCGTACACCAGGATGCGTACCCTACTTGCACACCAGCACATTTCGACCGTCCAAAAGCTTTTTTCGACCTCTTACCGGTAAGAATTAACTTTTACCAGTAAGAATTTATTTCAAATCCGGACCATTGATTCTTGAAATGGACGATCGGGATGTGCTGGTGTGCATTTGGGGTGCGCGTATGTAGTGTGCGCATGGAATTGTCCATGTGCTATATGTACGTTTGGTAAAGCCTTTGTGATTGGGCAAAGCCGTCCGTTCTTTGACAAGGGGTTACCTTTTTATTTATTTTTTTATGTAGGTATTTCCTACCACAAGAACTTAAAAAAGTTGAGTACGATAAACTCATCGATTGAATTAAAAAATCCCATCCAACGTAAATATAATCAGTTCAGATTTTGTGACATACTCGAGATTGGATAAATGGATAATTGGAAGAGAAAATCTTAGAAAGGTACCACCAAGATTATATTCAGGCCATGTTCCATTTAAAAAAAACTAGTTTTGGTTTAAATAAAAAACTACTTCATTTCACTAAAAAAAATTCCACAAAAAACCAACAAAAAAACTTCATTCCACTAACCTAAAAAAACCCAAACCACAAACCATCAGCCAAATGCACCCTAATCATGTAAAATTACCAATCTGCCCTCCCTTCAAACCCCTTATCCTTTAGCCCCCCAACAGAAACCACACTCCCTCCCATCCCTATCCCTTCCTCCCACTGCCACACCTCACAAGCAGTCACCGGTTCCTTCCCACCATCGCACCCCATGCTAGTACACATCTGTGAGAGAGAGAGAGAGAGAGAGAGAGAGAGAGAGAGAACCGTACCCAGCATGTTCCTCCATCTCTCAACTCGCCGATAGCGGAGCTGTGGACTGAACTGCCGCCGCTCTTGGTACTCCCCGATCTGCAACTCGAGCTCTACTGTAGCACTCATTGTACAACTCGTCTGTTAGCAGGTACAATGGATTGTTCTTTTCTTTCTTTTTTTTTTTTTTGATCAGGGTACAGTACGTTGTGGAAAATTGAAATTTGGAATTACAAATTTCTTGCACTTTCATGTTGTTCTTCTTAAATTGTTAATTGTTAGTATAATCTGGAATCTTATATGTGGATGACCTTTGTTTTGCTTCCCTGCTCTTGCTTTGTTTATTTCTCCTCTCTCTCTCTCTCTCCAACACCACAAATTTAGAGTTGGTTTTGTGGAATTTAGTTTTGTGCATGCAATGTGTTTGATAAAATTCCTTACCCGTACACACCTCAACACCCTTTGATTGTTCACTGTACAACTCTTCTTGGGGTAAATCTTTTACCCCTAGTGCAGCCCGATGGCGGCAGCAGAGGACAATCCAAAACAAAACCGAACCAATTGTATACCCCCTCTCTCAATTTCCTCCCAATTCTCCTTCTTTCTTTCCACATTTTGGTTGTATGACAGTAGTGCAAATTGAGGTTGACAAAAAGACAAAACGAAACTTATGAAAATTGAGTTTCACAGAAATTAATTAATCTGAATTTGCAATTTCTCATTATGAGGGTCATTATCTAGTAGATTTCTAGAAGCAATACTAAAATAAGATTCGCTTATCAACAGGATTGTATGAATGGAGAAACTCGTTACCATATCATAGGATTACATTTGTGAAATTCTCCTTAGTATTGTGTATGAGTGTTTAATTGACCCATTTTTCTTTCCCCTGGATCACTTGTGCAAGCCCCAAACTCAATGAATGGGGCAAAATGTACAAGTCTACATTTGCACAAATCAAGGGTTGAGGTTGTCTGTGTTAGTTCTGCCAGGACATTCCTTTTTCTTTCTTAATGAGGGCAAACTCTTTGATGACAAATTGTTTTATCCTTTGAGGAGTATTAATTACTATATGCTGGGAACAAAAATTATCATTCCAAAGATGACATCTCTTAACCTTGACTAGCTTCAAATTTTATGTTTATCTACTTTGACAAATACCTTCACTTAAAGGGAGAGGGAACTAGTGTAGTTTGGAAAGAGAGAGAGGGGAATTTGAAACCCACACTTGAAATTGGCTGAATTGCTTCGTGAAAGCACATGTCTTTTTTTTTTGAAATACCGATTTAATGATCTGCCCACTTCACTTAGTGAAATTTTGCATTTTAACACGGCCAAACCTGTGTATTAACACAATTGATACAGGACCAAAACATCAAAATTGTTGTTGATTTAGCTAATCGAAATTGAGCTTTTTCACTGCTAGAAAGTTGCTAGCATTAGACACAGGACCAAACCTTGTTCGTATGGGAAACCTTGTTTGTATGGATTACAATAAATAATGTTTGTCAACACCTAGTCTTCTTTAATGTAATGCCTAATGTATATCTTCTACCTTGAATCATTTTTTTCAGAGTATGATGTCTTCAAGAGGCAGAGGTGGGAGGGGAACTAGATCCAGTCCACGCAAGGCTTTTTTGCAACCTCTACAAGACCCCACACATGTACTACGTGGCTCCCAAACCGACTGTAGGATAAAATGGACTGACACAATGACAATGGAATTCCTCAAATCTGTTGCGGAGGACATAGAGGAACATGGCCGCGCAACAACTGGCCTCAGCCCCGCTGCTTGCATTAGGGTGGCAAATGATCTACATGGAAAATTTGGCATCCCTATCATCAATGTGCAAGTGAAGAACCGGTACTATGCCCTCAAGAAGGAATGGGATGCATGGGTGCTACTTACGGAAGGCCCAAGCTTGACTGGAGTTAGGAGGGACCCAGAAACAGGTCTAGTAACTGGACCAGAGCATTGGTGGAAAGATATGATAGCCGTAAGTTCACTTTCTTGGGTTTTTGCTATGCAGTTGTATTTATGTAGTGATGTGCACGGTTATTTTTCCCCTTCATTTCTTTAGATAAGTATGAATTGTATTCTCATATCTTCGTCACCCACGCAACCTAGCATTTAAATGCCTGCCGACTCGTAGGGGTGTTAATGGTACCAAGGAAACCAAACTATGTAATTAACAAGGGTGTTAGATTTGTGATCAACTTCACTGAAATTGAAAAGATTTAACACATTTAAAAAGCAATTTTGAACATCATACTTTCTGTGAACCAAGGCTATTGTTTTGAATAGAATATTGTTTACCTGTAATTGCTGCTGAATACCTCTGGAACAGGACTTTTGAAACTTTGATACGAGTTTGTAACTACTAGGACTTCATAGCAGCTTAGTGTAATGTAACTTCTGAAACATTCATACGTGTATGAGTTGGTTGTTAAGTAGTAGCAAAAGTTGTGGCTAGGTTCATACTATTTTAGCCATGCTAGTTTCAGAAAAGTTGCTGACTGTCCTCATATGTACTCTATTTCAGAAAAGTCACATGCTACTATAAAAAAAAACACTGCACACTTTCATGTTGGTATCAGTAAAACACTGCAGTATATCTTTACCTTTTTCATTATATCATTAAAGTTGATCACATGCACACTGTCACAAAATTCAGACCTCATAAAATCACATTGTTTTACCTCGGGCAGCAAAACAAAGAAGGATCCTTCGTTATCTTTGTGGCCCCAACACTTCACACAAAGGCTGATTCATTGTTGTAAGGTCACATTTCAAACAGTATACACAGCTTGCATGCATGTCATAAGGCTGACTTTGTCCTTGAATATTTAGCTTTCCCTGCATTGAATGCATACTTCAAATTGTGCATGCATTTCCCATAAATCATGTATAAAAAACATACATAAGTTAGACAAACCAGAAATGTGCTACAGGTGTAGAAGAATTTCCTTTCAAAGTGGCATTTGATAGTAGGACTATTTAGGTAATTCCTTTTACAACTAATATACAATTTTTGGGTCTTTCTTTTCTTTTGTTTGTTTTCTTTTGCAGTGAAATCGTGACGTACTGAAGTTCAAAAATGAAAAATTGAAACATGAGTCTCTCATGGAGCAAGTGTACCGTGATGTAACATCCATGGGAACCTATGCACGACAGCCAACCGATTACGTCGCTGACATGGATTACGATAACCTGGATGAGGAATCCGGGGACTCCGATGAACTCGCCTCTGGGGCACATGTGCCAAAGGGAAGTCCGGAAGGCCTCTTGCAGACCCCTACAACTTCCAAAGGAAAAGCTGTCTCCCAACCACAGTCACATATCGGGAGCGGCTCAGGTAGCCGCAAACGCAAACAAGGAGGGGGGAGTAGTGACGCGATGTCGGATGCACTTGCAGAGCATTTGTCCCGTGTCAAGAAGGAGCCCATATTGTCATTACCCGAAGAGGTAGATGGGGCATTACTGATGCATGTGACAAGCTCAAAGAACTTCCAATTTTCAGGGATACAGATGACAACATGGACTTAATGTTCTGGGCTGGTCGGTTGTTCGAGAATGCACAAGACAAAGTTGACCTATTCTATGGCATGTGCACCACATAAAAAGAAATGATGGGTTGGCTCAAGTCAGAGCACAGGCGTGCAACCGAGAAGCACAATCTTGGTGGTCCGATGTGAACTCCCACCCCCCCCCCCCCCCCCCCCCCCCTTCTTCTTCTCTTTTCTTTCCCCGAGTGAAAGTTCCCGTAGTTGAACCGCTACATTTGAACTAATGTTTCGACAGTTGTGAAACTTTTTCGAATTATGTTTTTTTTTATCGTCGTGATTTTCATTGTATTCCAGTATGGGTACATTTTAATTAATGTGTTACATTTGGTATGAACATTTTAATTAATTCAGTTTTTAGTTTATTCTTGTAGCTTCTCTGATTTTAAATATGGTTGAATGTATCAGGAAAGATACTTATGGCATATATGCAGAACCAGTTGATCCTAATGAGGTACTTGATTTTTTGTACGTCTAATTGGTTGGTATAGACATGGCATTAGAGCACAAATCCAAGGGTGTTTTTTTTTTTCCCTCCCATTTCAGTGCAACAATCTTTCAGGGCACTGCATATCAGTTGGACAATGAATCCAACAAAGCATGAAATATATCATACCTTCGCGGATATGTATCCGCTATTGCGAATCCCTTCACTATTACTCATCCATCCTCTACTGCTTAGTTTAATCTAGTAAATCGAACATGGCCACATGAATTTGTGTGGTAAACCATGCCTTTCTGAAAATGAGAGTTTGTGTTGTTTTCCTATAGCTTCCAAATTATGACAACGTGCTTGACCATCCAATGGAAGTTGCCACAGTAAGGACGAAGCTGGAAAAGGATTGTATTCTACCTAGGACCAATTTGAGGTCAGCATTCACAATCCGGTCATAATTCACTTTTGCATTGGTGGTGCGGTCTTGTGCTTCTGTTGTGTGTTTATGAAGACCATGTTTAGCTGATTCAATGATTATTTTCAATGTTCGAAAGTGGTATGAAGTAAATGTAAAATATAACAATGGTAAAACTATCCGCAAAATGAAATGCATGATTTAAAAATTGCAAAAGAAAATGATTGATTTTAAAAGTCGTCACGTATGAAGTAAATGTTTTTGTGATGTAGGGGGAATGGACCCTTCACAGTACAACTACATGCCTACCAACGACGACCAATATGATGTCACACCGAACACATTCCATCCACTTTATGGAGGTGGGGCAAGTGAGGCAGGAAACTACCATAACTATAACGATGGTACAAGTGGGGCAAAAAATTACCCGTACCATGGCGGTGTGCCAATCAACGGTTCGAGTCCCACATTAGGGGGTGAGGGACTTGACTACAAGCAGTTCATCACGGATTATTTCAATGGTCTTCCCTTCCATAACTCTGCAGACGCATCGGAAATTAACCAAGTTCAGTGGTCAGATCCGGATGGTACAGGAGTACCAAACGGTTGGGAGGGGTATTGTAACCACCAAAATGCATTTGGGCCACAGTATGGTGGTAGTGGATCAAGCACGTAACAGTATGACACAGCATCGGCCCATATGGAGAACACTTCAGAGGAAGAGGAGTGTAATTTTTTTGATTTCGACTATGAATCAGAACCTGAGGTTTACGACATATAAGTGGAAGTTGCGATGGAACAAGAGCTTGCTTTGATAAATACAATTTTGGAAGTTGGACTGGCATCGAAACCTAAAAAAAAAACAAAAGATCCCTCTCCACACAAGAAGCGGAAAAGGGTACGATTGGGTGATGCGCATATTGCAATCCAACCATCCCGATCACTGTCGCCGAACGTTTTCTCTGACTAGAGATGCGTATTTGCTCCTATGCCAACAGTTGGTGGAAAGATACGGGTTCCGCACGTCACGCCGATCTGCAGTGGGCATTTTGGAAAGTTTTGGAATGTACTTGTGTCTCTTGCGAGGGATGGATCTTAAGCAAATAGACGAGCTTTTCGACCGTGGCACGTCAACTGTTTCACGGCAAATCAGAAAGGTGTTGAGATCTCTTGAAAGAATGGTGGTTGACCAGATTCACCCGTGGACAGACCAAGGAGAAGTCCACCCTTACTTGACTAGTAGAGAAATGTACGGCCCTTTCAAGGTACGCAAGAAGAAATAATTTTTTTTTTGTTTTTTGTATACAAAGTTTAATTTTGAATTTATGTACGTATCCCTGTGCACATAAAAATGACACATGTTATGCAGGATTGCATTGGGGCTATCGACGGTACTCATGTATTCTGTAAACCACCGAAGGGGAAGGCTAGAAATTTTTGGGGGCGGAAAGGTGGGTATACGATGAACATTATGGCCGTGGTCGATTTTAATCTATGTTTCACATTTGCAGCAGCTGGCTATGAGGGATCTATGCATGATTACAAAATTTTCAAGGATGTCGTTTACGGTCCCAGGAAAGATAAATTCCCCCATCCTGAACCTGGTAATGGACAATTCATTGTCTCCATATTTTTTTTGGGGGGGGGGGGGGGGGGGGGGGGTCAAAAAAGAAAGTTCCCAGTATGTTTGGGTTTACATTCCGTTGTGCATTTCATAAGCAGGTAAGTACTACTTGGTGGACGCAGGGTACCCCAACAGACCAGGGTATCTAGCACCGTACAAAGGGTATAGGTACCACCTGGAGGACTTCAAGCGTGGGAGACGTAGAGAACCAAGGAATGATGAAGAATTCTTTAACAGGGTGCACTCCTCCCTTCGAAGTTGTATTGAGCGAACTTTTGGAGTTTGGAAAGAGCGGTGGAATTTGATGAAGATGATACCGTCTTATAATTTGGAAGGCTATACGAGGATAGTACTCACATCGATGGCGATTCACAATTTCATAAGGCGTAACTGTCCTACCGACAAGTACTTCGAAAAAGCAGATATGGAAACGGAAGATTACGAGTTTGTAGATTTGCCTGATGTTGCCAATCACTTTGCGGACGCAGATGATCAGTATGGTCAAGAGCAAGACGAGGACCATGATCCCACAATGGGACATTATCGAGATTTATTAACGGAAAAATTAAGTAGGTACCGGGCACGTAACAGGTAGGTGGTGGATGCACGTAACGGTACAACCACATGTCTGTAAATTTCTAATTTGGGTGTATGTTTGAAGACCAGTAAAACTTGTTTTTGTATTGTGGGGACTGTATTTGGATAATCTTTATCCATGATTCACGGATGCGTACGAGAATAGCACCCGACTTTGCCTTTAGAACGGTTAATGGATGTGATCAAAATTTGAACGGTTAATGGCTAAAGTGCTAAAATTGTTACAGCAAAAAAATAGCAACATGACACCTTAGCTTGTGATGTCCCATAACCGTTCAGGTTGTGTGGATGAATTTTTCTATTTGATAAAAAAAAAAAAAAAAATCTCCAAACACATTCCTATTAGCAAGTGTGCCGTGGCTTTCAAAAAAAGAAGCAAAAGTTGTTTGGGTACAAGGGTAGATTGGTAATTTGGTAACACAACTCAAAAAACCAAAAAGCTAAAAGACTACTTTAGTGGAACAAGTGAGTTTTTTGGAAAAACTAAAAGATCAAAAAACCAAAAGATCAAAAAAACCAAAAAACTAAAAAACTACTTAGTGGATGATCTCGACACGCAATGAGATCGAGATCATCCAACTGGATGTGATGTGGTGACAAACTCAACTCGTATATTTTAATATGTTCAAAACTTACCTTTTTATGAACCAATTCTACTTGCGTGTCGTCGTTATATTTTTTTTTTTTTTGTATTTGCGGGGATTATTTTCCTCGTTAATCAAGTTATTTGTTAAATTGAGCTTATAATGATTGTAGACTTGTCATCAGTTTGATGTAATTTTGAAACTTGTATACTCATACCACTTGTAATAATTATATAAAAATTTTACCTTTTATTTACTAATTCTTATGTAAAATTGAGAATAATAGCAAAAAAATGCATACTTAGTTATACTACTTTAGATAATTTTATATAGCTTAAGTTACACTCTCATGCTTGACTAAATTGAAAAAAAGAACTGTGTAATATTTCAACTATACCACTCTACCGAACATTAAGGTTATTATTTTTAATGAAGAGCATCTCAGAGAACCGGACTAAATTCGGGTTGGCCACGGCAATCCTTTCAACGCTTTTATGTGAGGTGATGTGTCCTAAAAAACTAATTGTTACGGAGAAAAATTCACCCTACGACCTTGAAGTGATAGGCTCGTAAAGGAAACCCCAGAGGAGGAAAGGTGTTTCCCTCCAAAAGACCTAACTGCCTATAACTCCATTCCCATGCGAAAACAGACACCAAGAATTTGACGCGGGCAGAGAGAGAGAGAGAGAGAGCGCGGGCATGGCAGCGGCGGTTGTTTCTGTGCCGATACCTATCGACACATACAAGATAGGGTTCATCGGCGCCGGTAAAATAGCGGAGAGCATTGCCGGAGGTGTCGTCAAGTCGGGCGTCTTAACCGCCTCCAGGATCCGAACCGCTCACCTTGGACCCGCCCGGAGATCAGCTTTCGAGTCCTTGGGCATCAAAGTTTTCGACAGCAATGTCGAGGTACCTTACCTTGGCTTCTTCTCATCCTCTCTTTGGATTACTCTGTTATGTAGGCTCTGTTAATTTAATGGTCTCTTTTGGGAAAAAAATTTGGGTGCCGAGTGGGTATTGCCACTTGGTACCCAAGCGTGATCCGAGCCGTCCAAATGTGTTTTGGACGGTCCGGATTGAGTCCCTCTCTCTCCTCTCACCCAAACACTATCTCTCTTCCTTTTCTCTCTCTAAAATCCGGACCGTTGGATCGCGCTATAGACGGCTTGGATTGTCGAGTGGATAGTTGGCCTTGGGTGACATTGTGGTCAGGGGCGGAGTCAAAATTTACGGGCAATGGCATCAATTGTTTACAACAGCTATAATGGAGCAAAGCAATAAGAAACGTAATAGGGATTAACTTCTTCTGAAAAGAAGGGTTTGCACCGAGTAAATCCCCGCCTCTGAAAAGAAGGGTTTGCACCGAGTAAATCCCCGCCGTCCATCCCTAACTCCAACAACTCTGATAACGTGCGAATTTTGTTTTGTTTTGTTTTTTTTAACCCGAAATGCTTTTATTGAGGAGGGAGAGTGCATAGATCCGGGACCGTTAAATCTCGGGATGGACAACAGAAATTTGCTTGGTGCAAACCCCCTCTTTGCGGATCATTCTCAATGTAATATGCTTCTTTGCTATACCAGCACAAAAGCAAAGTGGAGCTGATACCTTAATAAAAAAATAACTCTCCCCAAAAATATGGAAATGGAAAATTTGCATTTGCGAACCACTTCAACAAGACCGAAGTTTATCCGAATTAACAAAACACGTCCGCTAACAAAATCATCCTGCATTGAGTTGAATCAAATTTGCTGACCAGTGACCACCAAGCCCCGTTTGGCCTAACTTCTTCGCGATCTTTTGGCATGTTCTTTTTTGTTGTTTTCTTTAATTTTTTCACAAGATTTAAGTATAATTTTTACATCACGATATACAATTCGACTAGAGGAACTGAGAAAGCATAAAAATATAGACCAAAGTTGAAAAAAGATTTGTGTAAAACAATGAAAATGACCATTCCCAATATTCGACACTAAATTTGTTTTATAAATTACAATTAAGATTGCAAAATACTTCATGCACGCTAAACGTTTGGAAGACTAATAATCCCGCAAACCAACTAGCTTGGATCTGAAAGGCTTACATTTTAATCTTTCTTAGAGCATGTAACGCCCCGCATTTTGGGAAAAGCGTTATGGATTATTATTATAATTTAAAGTCGGTCTTAAACAGTAATAATAATAACCAAAAATACATATAGATGATCTATCCTTCATAGATTACAAAAAGGTAGACTGGGTGGACTCTATGACTCCGCAAATCTCTCCGCCTGGTGGATCTCCATCTCGGCAGCTCCTCCGGCTCCGTGTTCTCTGTAGAGGTCCACCTGTCAAACGTGATAATCTAGCATAATACGTCAGAGTCGCGAAGCAACATCGTGGTATTATGTCAGGGCAACATCGTGAGCGAGGACGCTCAATAGATACCTTACCCCAATCTTAAACTAGCAATTCTAGAACAATATTGTAGGTGGCAAATAAATAGTTGAAACTCTTTTATCAAAATAGTAAGTTCATGCATGTCAATGCATCAATATCAAATCAGATCAAATCAGAGTGCAGCTTTAATAAAATCAGTATCCCGTTTCTTTAAAAAGAATCAGAGTGCAGTATCAGTATCTCGTTTCTTTAAAAAAAATCAGAGTACAGCATCAGTATCTCGTATCACTTTCTCTTAACAGCATCCTTCTTCCAATTTTAACCATGTCAACATCTCACATCTCTCGAAAGTTATTGGCCCGTTCTACAACCCCGTTCTAACGGTCACCAACCTTTCCGTTCGAAGGTTCGGCCACCCATATACTGACTCCTGCAGGTATGAGTTCCGCTAACTCCGCGTCTCACACGACATAGTCCCGGTTTTCTTATAGCACCGAACTTAACAGCCTGTTTATAAGATCCGTTTACTATGTGTTGTACTGAGTAAGTTCTGACCGTCAAATTCACCTGCGGAATTTGAGGAGAACTATAAACAGCACTACCGTATAGTTCCATTGAGCTTTGGCCACCAGTTCACCCCGGGGAACTGAGGCGGGACTCCAATGGCAGTATTTTAATTACAGCATCATTTTCATTCTCATCTCTATTTCTTCTTGTAAAAACAGTCGATCATTTTCTTGAAAAACGTATCGTGTCGTACCGTCTCGAAAAACATGCACATGCCATTTTACATAAAAATCTTCCGTTTAGAAATCGTTTCATGATAAACTTTTCGTTTAAAAATAATTCATGATAACCGTGTTACTTTAGGTACAAAATCTCGTTTGTGACTTTCTTTAGACAAATGAGATAACCAGGAGAGTCCCAGGCTGGATGGCCGCATGAATGCAGTTACTGGCACCATTCCTTTCTTAGACAGCGCTAGGCATATCTTTTTTGACAGACCCTCAAGGGTGTTAGCCTTGGGTTAATCTCAACAGTCCAAGTACAGTCAAAACATTTTGAAGTCGCTTTAAGAAAAGTTTAGTCGGCTATTTTCCAAAAATCAATTGGGCAGTATAACGGCGTAACTTTGAAAAGTCGATTTTCATTCAGGCATTATAACTGGATATTTTAGGTTTCCAAAAGTCCATCGGGCATTATAACGTTGCATTTTGATAAGTCAATTTTAAATCGTGCATAGTAACGACTAAGTGTGATTTTCAAAGTCTAATAAAATCACTAATCACCAACATAATCACATTTAATCATAATTAAACACGTTTAAGCAAAATAATAACATAATTAATATGAACTAGTAAATACTAATCTAAGGTTAAGATAAAGTATCTACCTTAATTCCGATGATTAGTCGGAAGCCGAAAAGCTAGTTGAATTCCGGCGGCGTAACGACTAGTCGACCTCCGCTCAAACGCTTTCTAGCTAACTCATTCTACCTTTCAAAGATCTAGGAGTGGTCGAGAGTGGTGGAGTGTGGTGGTTTAGGATGAGTTTCAAGAAGAACACTCAAGAACTCATTCAAGAACACTAGAAAGCACAAAGTGGAAAAGTTGGGAGATTTTGGTGTGAGAAATGAAACAAGGTGAGTGAGCTATTTATAAAAGATTGTAATTAGGTAAGTAGCCTAACTTGTTAGGTGGCCAAACTTGTTAGGTAGTCAAATTTTCTTTCTTCTCATTAACTCACAAAAATACAAATTAAGTTTAGTAAAAGTAAAATCAAAATTGGTAGAAAAGTCAAATTGAGCACATGCCTAATTAGGTTTTTTTTCCAAAATAGAAATAGGCCTAATTTAGGTTTTAAAAAGGATAAGGTTAGTCATAATAGGACAAAATAGGAGTTGGGGAAAATTAGTAGGTTTTCCGGACGCGATGTAGTGAAATACTCGGTGTGCACGCGTTGATTTACGGCGCGGAAAAATAAATAAAAGGAAATAAACAATTTAGATCTAGTTTCATTCAAATTATTTAAACTAAATAATAAATTATTTTATTTAGCGATATTAAAAATAACTAATCGAATTAATAAATCGAAATTTTTATTTACGAAATTTCGGGTTATTACAGAGCATCTCCAACCGACTCATCAAGTATTATGATCGATGCTCCAACGCACACACCAAAAGAAAGCAACAATTACTTGGTTAAAAAAAACAAAAACATTGGATATGTGACCTAATGATAACTTTCAAGTTACTATTCTCCTTAAGTCAAATTGTATGGACAACTTAGGTAAGGAAAAAAAAAAACTGACAGCACGAAAATTCATATAGAGCGGCATTGACACTATCAAAATATTCTTACCTGTTTACTAGCACAATCAAAATTCATTAGTATAAGTTTAAGTTTTTTAGATTATAGCTTTATAGATTATTGGCTTAAAAAATTTGTAATAAGTTGTAAAATTATTTGCTAGAGCTTTTTATAAGTGGTGAAACAAAAGTTGAACATGGTTGTTTGAATAAGTTGTTAAACAAGAAAAGGAATTATAGATATTTCCCTCTCTCTAACCCAGATATCATCTCTCTCAGAAAGAAAAAAAAAAGCACTAGCCGTCTTCTCTCTTCTTTCCTCTCCCTCCTCTTAGGGTTTTCATCAGCGGCAGTGGGAAGGGAAGCTTTAACCTTGATGGGTGTTTTCCTTCCTCCCAAGTAATGTTGTTTTTCTCGCTTTCAATAACATATCGTTTTCAATGAGAGCCAGTGGGTTGGCCCATTCTATGGCTATGAGAGGCGGTAACGGTCTAGGTGTTTGTACCTGAGACGGCTACCCTCCTTTGTGGCTTTCTAGTTCTTCGATTAAGGACAAATGTTACTTCTAGAAGGCTTTAACCTTGATGGGTGTTTTCCTTCCTCCCAAGTAATGTTGTTTTTCTCGCTTTCAATAACATCTCGTTTTCAATGAGTGCCAGTGGGTTGGCCTATTCTGTGGCTATGAGAGGCGGTAACGGTCTAGGTGTTTGTACCTGAGACGGCTACCCGCCTTTGTGGCTTTCTAGTTCTTCGATTAAGGACAAATGTTACTTCTAAATAATCATATTTTTTTATTTCCATCAATGAAGCTTTCACTACCATTTTGGCTAAAAGAAGAGAAAAGAAGAAGCTAACTAAATGTTTAGATTGCCCTTAAAACTTAAATAAAAATAACTTATTCATTTTAGAATTCTTTTTTCCGTTGATGTTTTAACAACTTAAAATAAACAAAAAAGTTTCAAATTGAAGCTTTATTAATTTAGTTTTTTTGGGTCACATAAGCTAGAAAAGTCAAATAAGTGATTCTTTGTAATTGTTAACAAAAGCCATTCTCTAGCTATTTTTTAATCAAATAAGCCAATTAAATAAGCGTTAACAATTAACAAACAAAGTCTACTATTACGCTTGCTAGTTTCTGCTGATTCCAAATACAAAAATGAAACGGCATTAATAAAAGTCTAACTAACTGGAGAAGTCAAGTTTGCAAAAGGCAAATGGCATTAACAAACTGTATGGATGAGAGTCTATGCAAAATTGAGAAAAAGCATATCTGCCCAAAATGCATAATTAGGGGTGTTTTGGCACAAAAAAAAAAAAAAAAAGATTATTGGCCTATTGAGAAGCAATAATTCTACAAGTTTGGACTTATTGACAAAAAAAGTTGAAAAATTTTGCTAATTTAATTTTCCGGCTTTTTTTTTTTGTTTGCCAAAACATGTAGTTAATTATACTACCAATATGTAGTTTTAGATAATTGATATATTTATGTTAGAGTCTCATACTTGACTAATTTATTTTATTTTTTTGGGGAAAAATGTGTAATGTTTCAAGTATAACCACTATATCTAATGGTGCAGACGAGCCAGGTCAAGTCGAGTTTTATAGTGTTCGAGCTCCAAGAACTCAAGTTCAAACAAGCCGAGCTTGGTTCACTCGCTAAACATGCATGTTTAACTTGTTGCGTCTATATAAATCAACTTAGCTGAGTTTCATAATGTTGAGCTATACTCGTCTATTTAATGAGTGTAAAACTTGAACTCGGCTCGGTTACTAAACAAGCCTTGCCGAATTGAGATTTGCCTTACCGAGTCTAGACTTGTGCTACTTACCAATAGCTCAGTTTGTTTGCAACCCTAACTACAACGACAATGATACATCTTCCGTCCTATAATAAGGAAGGGAGAAAAAAAAAAATACCCATACTAATTTATACCACTATCATGAAATGAGGATGTTGTAGCGGTGCCGCATTATAAAGATTGTAGTGCGGTATCTAAGCCGTTGATCGTCCAATTAACAGCTCTGATTTTATTTCAGTATTTGAATAATTCGAGTCATCCATTGCCGAAATAAAATTCGAACCGTTAATTATGTAACATTGTAAAACCCCATAGGTGGTAAGGTGAACTCAGAAGTCGTTTCCCTCCAAAAGACCTAACTGCCCACAACTCCATTCCTATTCCAAAACAGACACCCAGAAATTGACGCGCTCAGAGAGAGAGAGAGAGAGCGTAGCGGCCATGGCAGCGGGGGTTGTTTCTGTTCCGATTCCGAACGACACGTACAAACTAGGGTTCATCGGCGCCGGTAAAATGGCGGAGAGCATCGCCAGAGGCGTCGTCAAGTCTGGCGTCTTACCTGCCTCCAGGATCCGAACCGCTCACCTCGGATCCTCCCGCAGAGCCGCTTTCGAGTCCTTCGGCGTCAAAGTCTTCGAAGGCAATGTCGAGGTTTTACCTTATCTTCTCTCATCCACTTCCTGGAGTCTGTCATCTATATTCGGAATATTGCCAGCTTTAATTGTTCCGCTAGCGCTAGTGTATGGTGGGATTAGTGCGTTTAAACTAGACCGGACACCTGAGTTATAAGAAAATTATCTCGGGATTTGCGAATGTATGGCAACAAAATGATTCAATATGATAAGATACGCAATTCGTGGTCGATTTGTGCTTCTCATTTGCTGTCTTAGTCCAGTTTTGGAATTCTTTCTTTACCGTACCTCCAACCAAGTCCCCAAACTGGAAAAAAAATCAATTTTTATTTAAGAAGCCCGTGTAGAGTATTTTACTATACACACAACCCAACTGTAATTTTCTAATTCTATCTCAATTTCTCTACAAAACTTATCTTCCCTTCTAAATTTTAAACTACTAATTTTCCAAGTGTTTTTAAGTATGTTGATCTTTAGTCCAATTTTAGAGTTATTTACAATAACTTTTCAACAGTACTAATTGGATGCAAACGTTATTTATACTCTACAAATAACATATGAGTAGTGACCATGTTTTTGTATGACGATTGTTTTTGTTGATAATTCTCTTTTTTGCGAATTCAAAAAGAGAGATGCTTATGGCACTGTAAGTTTCACTACCATTTATTTCACAGCTGAGTTGGATAGTTGTGATTGATTCTATATCTGCAAAAAGTTATGTGAATGGAGTCTAAGAGAATGAGATCCCAATTTGTATGCGGCGGATAAAATGTTGCTATATATAGCTTCCCTTTGTGAACAATTATATATTATCAGTGGTTAAATGTTAACTTCCTCGGAAATATCTAAAAAGGGGCTACTTTTGTTTCAGCAGCATATTAGACTAAGAGATGTTGTAGAACAAATTTGTTAAGTGAAAGGCTGAGACGTGATATGTAGTTTTTATGGTCCGTCTCTGTTATCTAAACCACCACTCGGGTGTTCTTTTTTCAGTTCAGCACAGTGCCAACACAGTGAATTATAGTATTCTTTTTTCATTGTCTCAAAAGTTATTATGGTTTTCGTTGTTAAATTGTATGGCATCTAAGTGATATAGCTGGAGCTCAAGTTCAAGTAATTAAGCTTCGATTTGTTTTGTCTTCCTCAGGATCTAGTTGTTATTTTCCGTTTGCATTGGTCTTCTCTTTGTCAAAGTATGTCCATAGACAATTGCTAAGGTTGTTTTTGTTTTCCTATATCATGTCCAGGTAGTCGAAGACTGTGATGTAATAATCTTTTCTGTCAAGCCTCAGATTGGTATGAACTGTCCCTGTACTTAGCCACTTTAACATTTCCTTGTAGTGAAAGACAAAAGCTGCAGAAAAAGGTTTTCTTGCTCAAGTATAAAAGGCAAAATGGAGAATTCAAGGAGAGCAAATGAATAGCTAGGTAGCACCGATATGGATGCGGACACAATACTGGCACTCTGATATGCACATTTCTAAAGTACGAAGGACACGATACGTTGAAAAAAAAAAAATACTTATGCTATGTATGAAATGGTTAAAAACAGTGCACAATATGAGAATAAGGCTCAAATTTTGGTAGAACGCCATATATGCCTTTATTCATACATCTTTCCACTATTGCAGAAAAGTATGAAGGGAAAAAATGCACTTCATCATTCAAATGTCTCTATAGTCTTTCAACCACCATCTACCGCACAAAAGACGAGCTTCCTAAGCTTTAACTAGAGCCCACTATTTTATTTGACATGCCCCATGAGTGTCCACAAGCATATTTTTCAGTGTCCCTGGAGTTCCAAGTGAACAAAATTGATCAAATTAGGACAATCATGATTTGAGTGTCGGTCAAGTGTTTTGAGAGTCTTTGGGGAGCGTCCGTGTTCAACACAGGTATGTGACTTCCTGTGAGGCGTGTGTGCCTCATAAGTTGTACATATCTCCATATTAAGATTTGTTTTTGTACGGGCTACAAATCGGCACTAGTTAGAAAAACATTGTTTGCAGTGCCGCTACCTGGCTAGTGGTTGGCCAAAAATAAAACTCAGTACTTAACTTAGTGTATGTGGAGAGAACTAGGGAAAAAGTATATTGCGTGGAAATTTGAAAGTACATTGTGTGCAAAAGTACATACTTTATTTAGTGTATGTGGAGAGAACTAGGGGAAAACATTTGTCGAAGTGGTTTTCACTACATTGTGTGGGAATTTAAAAGAATGATTACTCTAGTTGCCGCTACGGTCCTTCCTTTCCTCTACGGCTGGCACACCCTGAAACCATTTCACCCCGCTGCTACTTCTATGGAGAGCGCTGTTTTTGCTTTTAGAATCATAAAGAAATATTTCAAAATTCTAAAACTTCAATGGAACCAAGTGCATGTGCATACTTGCATCGTTGAGATTTGTTGAAACAGCTAAACGGTGGAAAGTTCTGAACCTTATGTGGGAGCTCTTTATGGGATTGCTTCTTCTTAGCTTATCATTGAATACAGATTGTCATTGACATTTCCGTTACGATAGCCTGTTCCAGTGTCTATTAGATTCTACTGTTGACGTTCACCTATAGAAACTCTTTACATACTCCTATTCGCCCTATCTATCATGTTGTTTCATGGCTTTGCAGTTAAGGAAGTTGTCTTGCAGTTGAAGCCGCTATTTTCAGAGAAGCTTCTAGTCTCTGTTGCTGCAGGAGTTAAATTAAAAGACCTCCAGGTTTGTGAACAGATCAGTCTATTGTTTATTGTACCTAATATTAGGTGAACAGATGATTTTATTACGGCTTGTGGCCTTAGTCCTTGCTACATATAATGTATGCGACTTAATGTCCCTGACAAGAGTAGCATTATGTTATTTTGGATGACTCTAGAGTCGGTCTAGACCAATACCTTTTTCAGTTAAGTACCTTTTGGAAGTGTATTAGTAGTTATTGGGGTATTCATGTTAAGTTTGTGTGCGTAGGTTGTTATGGATGTTCACTTTTGGTCTTAACAACAGGGGGAAACAAAAAAAAAAGCATCGTTGTTGAAGACCTGCATACTCACTACTTATTTATTACAACTCAACATTGTTTGATTCTGTTCTTGATTGCTCTTGGTAATAATTTCAAACCCGTTTGAGAACCCTGTGCCTACTTTATGGCTTGCTATTCTGAGTTGCTTTATGAGTAACTACGATAAGGTACTCCAAGTCTCAACACACAGAAATAGTTGCTGATGCTCACCACCAGGTGAAGTCAATTAGGAACATAATGCCTACTTTACAGCATGCTTTGTTGTTGTTTTGCACTCTATGACTGCTCTCATGTTTGGTTTTATCAGCTGTAGAATGAGTGCATGACTTCTCTTGATGACAACATCATTTTTGAGGAGGTTAACAATGGTAGTTGCCATGGTTATGTGGATTTTGAGCTTCAAGATGGTTACTGGTTTACAGGGTATAAGCTATGTATACCTCCTACTTCACTTGGGATTTTCTTAATTTGAATTTGCATGCAAGGAGCACATTGCTGGGAAAAGAGGCTCTTTGTGGGAACCTCAAATAGGAAAAAGGTTACATGCAAGGAGCATGTTGCTGGGGAACGTGGGAGCTTAGAACAGTGAAAGGTTACTCTGTTTTCCATCGTTTTTTTGGTGACATCAAATCCTCATTAGTTCCTTCAAGGGAGGTATTTCAGGCGTCAATTATAGGCCATAATTGATAGTTAAAATTACTCGCAAAGCGATAGTTTCATCGGATGATACGGTAATTATAACCCTTCGACAATGACTTGGTTCATGCCTACTGAGCAGTGAGCGGTTCCCTAAGAATTCCTTCATGAAACTCCATGTTTGAGCCACTAGATCTTTCACTTTCATTCGTAGCTTGAACTAAATGCATATTTGATTTACTCATCTTTGGACATGAATGCTCTCATTTCATTTGAGTTCCCATTCTTTCAATAGGCTCATCTACGGATATTCCTTCCACATCAGGAATTCGAGCTTCTATCCCACATCTTCAACTCCTTCCACCATCCCATGAGAATTAGTTTGAGAATGTTCTTTGAAATCAAGATGTTTGTTCTTCTTTGTTGATTATCGGTGGCATCTTGAGAGATTGAAGATGCATAAAAGTATGAGTTTGGCTATCTTGACCATCTGACGCTCCTGGAGCTGTACCTTTATCATCAATCTCCAGAGGAGTCCTTTTAGCTGGGGAGAAGTGTTGGACATCGACTTGGTCGGCACATGTATAATTGACGGACGAAGAAAATCCCATTACTTTAGGATTTTGATTGGATTTTTCTATTTTGGTATCTTTATTCGGTTGATTTTCTTGGTATCCATTTTCATATTTTTCTTATTGATTATTGGTAGGTCTAGCTGTATTACTCCGATGGTGTATGGTTGATTTTTGCATTTCATTTCGCCTGTCGAAGGTCTTTTTTCTTCTCTCCATTATTCTTCTTCTCTCCGTATGTTGTTCTATTTTCCCTCTTTTTTCTTCCTCTTTATTATGTTGTTCTACACCAGTGTATCTCGCTTTTAAAGTAATTCCATTGTTTAACTTGTTACAAAGGCTATGATATCTATGATATTTTACTTGAGTTTCTGTAACTTATTAAAGCAGTATCTTCAGGCCAAGACTATTGTTTCTGCCCACCTCCTAGGGACTAATTAGGAAGCTGATGTTGGTCTTGGTAACTGGTAAGCAGGGATTCATGGGGAAGAACATGGTTTTTTGGGTAATGATAAAGAACTTGATGTTCAAGATGGGTTTAGGAGTTTATTATTGGAGATGCTACAGTTTTGACGACTTTCTTTTTCTTCTAAATTGCTCTTCCTAAGTATATGTGCTCTTTCATGTATGCATTCTTTTCTTCGTCTCTGTTATTCAAACCCTATATGCTGGAATTATCTTACAGAGTATTATATTCAGCTTAGATACTGCGTCCAAGAGGAATATTCATGATATTTATGATAGAATTCTAGAGAGAGATACAAAACCAAAGTGTATTTCATATATGAGGTGTATTGATTACAAGAAGAACCAATGCTTAAATAGAAAACCTAGGAAGCCCTAATAACACATAATGACCAAACTACCCTTAGGTATTACATGAAACCACAAGAATGCCAAACAAACCCTAATTATACTTAAAGACTAAACAACCCTTAACATAAAAGAACATTACAAACCAACCCTTAACATTCTACTTTCACACCCCCGCTCAAACTCATGATGCGAACCCGGAGAGCATCGTGAGTTTGCCAAGCAAGTAAACCAAAACAGATGCAAATTAGGAGAACCCATGCCAGACGGCTGCTAATGAGAAGAACCGATGCCAAACAAATAACGGCTGTAGATCAGATGCCGAACATACATCGGCTGTAGATAGGAGAAAAGAACCAATGCCGAACAGATTTCGGCTGCAGATACGAGGAAAAACAGATGCCGAACATATATCGGCTACAGATAGAAGGAAAGAACATTTAACTACGGATTGGGCGGAGACAAAAAAAAAAAGGCAGACCCAGTGTTCAAAATACAGATGATTACAACTACGGGTGGGGTGGGGAGGGAGAAGACTGACTCAGTGTTCAGAGAAGAAAATACCCGAGAGAGAGATCCAGAATGACCCTAGAGGGTTAGAAGTTCAACAGATTCAGAGGGTGTAGAAGGCCCAGAGAGTTCAAAAGGTTCAGATTTCAGAGGTTCAAAAAGATTGAGAGGTTTACTGCAAACAGAGAGGCAGACAGAGAGAGAAGAGATGCTGATGGAGCTCCGGCGAGGGTCGCCGGAGTGCAAAGGAGTGCAGACGGAACTCCGGCAAGGATGCCGGAGTACAGAGAAGTGCCCAAACATACTGGGCTGTGCAGATCTGAACAAAACACCACCAAACAAGGCAGTTCGGAGGCTGACGGAGCTCCGGCGAGGGTCGCCGGAGGCTGACGAAGCTCCGGCGAGGGTCACCGGAGGTTGCTGCTACTGATGTTCAACAAGAGAGAGAGAGAGAGAGGTCTAATGCTGCTGCTGCTGCTGCGTTGCTGATGGCGAAAAGAAGAAGATGAACAGTGTGCTCCAGTGATTCGATGAACAGTGGTTCGATGATGCTGCAGTGACTCGATGAACAGTGCGACGATGAACAGTGATGGCTGATTACGAGAGGGGGGAGAGATGCTTCTGTTGCTGATGCTAAAAGGGAAGGGGAGGAAGCTACTGCTGCTGCTGATGCGTTGTTGCTGCTGCTGGATTTTGCTGCTGCTGATTGCTACTGTTGATTGCTACAGTTGCTGATTGCTACGATCAGAAGAAAGAGACAGAGATGGAGGGAGACGGCTGGAGTTCATCAGGATCAACCAATACCTGGTCTGATACCATGATAGAATTCTAGAGAGAGATACAAAACCAAAGTGTATTTCATATATGAGGTGTATTGATTACAAGAAGAACCAATGCTTAAATAGAAAACCTAGGAAGCCCTAATAACACATAATGACCAAACTACCCTTAGGTATTACATGAAACCACAAGAATGCCAAACAAACCCTAATTATACTTAAAGACTAAACAACCCTTAACATAAAAGAACATTACAAACCAACCCTTAACATTCTACTTTCACAATTTACACATTGAAGTTGTCATTGCATTACAGGAATGGGCCAGCCACAGTAGATTTATTAGGGTGATTCCAAATACGCCTGCTGCTGTAGGGGAGGCAGCATCAGGTATCAACTGTTGCCCTCTTTCTTATGATGCCTTTTGTTTTCTGCATTAGATGTCATTCTACTATCAAAATTGTCACTGTTGAAGTTAATTTTAGTCTTTTGTGATTTCACTTTTTGCTTGTTAAGGTCAACTTCCACCAGTATGATGTGCATGTTGAAAGAGCTGAATAATTAACCCTTCACTAGTAATGCAACTCTCTTTGGAAATAAAACTCCGCTTTTATAAATTAATGTCCAATGTAACAGATTGAATAGAGATGCAAATTGCAAGGACCCAAAGTTACTCCTTTGGAGTATGAGATTCTTCAGTCCCCTACCAATATCAAAACTGTCATGATTGATGTTATTGCATTGTTAGTCTTTGTGAATTATCTTTTGCTTGTTATTTTCAGCTTCCATCAATATGAAGTGCATGGGAACATCTGAGAGAGCCAAATTTAGCCCTCTTTGTGAGTAAGATTTTATAGATCCTAAGAAACACGGGCATGTCCACCAATCTAACGTATCCGTTTCCAACATATATTTGATACCGGCATGACAAAAAATGCCATGGACGCGGGTTGAACATGCATAAATTCTTGTCCAATTGTTTTAATCTAAGAAGTGAGGGTGCGGACGTGGATTTGGACGACACAGCACACACATGCGTATGTTTTACTCTAAAAAGTAAGACAAGCATGTTGGTATTATAAGTTGCATCCCAAATTACATAATAGCTGTGTAGATACAGTCATCCAGTTCCTTAAAAATAATGTTATGGAAACAACTAGGGAGTGGTACTCATGACAGTGCTTGCTTTATACATTGCATTCGTTATCTTTTTTATATGGTTTTGAAGATAATATTTGTGCGATGTGAGATGATAAGATTCTAAAAAGAACACAAGGTAATGGACCATAGTACTTTTTAGTTAATTATGACTGTATCTTACCTTGTGAACATAGCATTGTGTCAGTAACTTAAAAACTGCCTTCCAATTGTTGCATGAAGTAACAGTAAGAGTACACCTTTTGGGGAAGATAGCTTTCTTCCAAAACTAGTAAGGACAAATACACATTGACATGTCATCGTATCTTCCAGGACTTTTTTGCGAGTATTTTGCCTTGAAATCTTCAACTGATTACAGATCACACTTGTATTCAGTGAAATCAAATTCCCAAAATTCTCCCCTTTGAGCTCATAGCTTCATTTTATGATTTGAGTAAGTTTTGTTAATGTCCAGATAATTTTATTGCTTGTAATTTGGCTGCCTTCACGTAGCAATGAGCTTGGGAGGAACCGCAACAGAGGAAGATGGAGAATTAATAGCTCGGTTGTTCGGAGCAATCGGCAAGATCTGGAAAACTGATGAGAAACTGTTTGATGCGATAACAGGACTGAGGTATGTGTTTTCTTATGATTTACGAACCATGCTAACTAATATCCCAAACACAAAAGTAAACAAAATAATGATAATAATACGCCCTGGACAAGCACTATTATCTTCCCTATTGTGTCTATCACTCATCTGTGTTAACGGAATGGTGGTCGTGGGGTATGAGAAATGGAAACAATAAAAAGGTATGGCACGTGCTCTTAACTGTGTTACCAAAGGGTTAGTCTCCTATTTTGGCCTGGAGATAAACATCCAATTAAATAGATTGTAAATTTTCTAGTTTTTGGTGTCAAACACATTTTTAGGAGGAATTTGGCCAAAAAAAATTTACACTCGCGATACTAAAGCTCTACTCTCATTAGATTTTTAGTTCATTACATTTTCTTTTCTCCTAGGCTAAATTTTAAGGAACTTCATAGGAAAACTTTGGGATGGCTCACCGTTTTTAAGGTACATTTATTATTGTCTGGATTGCGGGTTCCAAAATGTAGGTTGCTCGGGTTTTGGCATTTTCTGGTACGATGGGTATATAAACACTACTATTGGTTGTGCTTTAAATATGGGAGTGCATGATAGAGTTTTTCCATTTTTCCATTCGCTGGTAGACAGACAAACACTTGGATGGATAGAGAGGAATGAAGTTGTGATTTGTTGTGACTAGATATTTCTCTTTTCCCTCAACATGTTCAGTGGGAGTGGCCCAGCATATATTTACTTGGCAATAGAGGCTTTGGCCGATGGAGGGGTGGCGGCAGGTTTACCAAGGGAACTTGCGTTGGGTCTAGCTTCTCAAACTGTGAGTTACTGTCTCTTATGTTTTACTTATTTTCGATTAAATTCCTGTTGAGCTTATCAAGATTACAGAATCTTTGCAGTTGCTTCTTTTGTTACAGACACGAACACGGACATGCAGACTCGTTGTTTTTTCAATAATTTGGACACAACGATGTTGCATACAAGCACTAGAAGTTCGGACTATAAACTCATGAATAGGTCAGAACATTATTACTAGCCTATAAAACATATGCGCATATTCAAAATTATGAAGATAAACAGAGGTCACAAGGTACGCACTTGAAGTATGCATCCTCGTTGAAAGTAAAAAAGAAAAACTAAGTGTCGGTGATAATTTGACAAGTCCCCAACTTTTTCAAATATTGTTTTGTACTCCTAATGTGATGCGTTCCTGCGTTTCCCTAGTGAGCCCATAAAACAAGTTTGGTAATAAAACCAGACATTTTTTGGCATGTCCAACACGTGTCTAGAGCTTGTCCAAACGTGTCGCACAGATTCATGAGGCTGGTAGACAGATCAATGCTTCTTAGTCAGGGTAAGAGCAGCACTCCTGTTTTTAGTCGATGCTCAGTATCAACTAGCCAAATACAGAGTTGAACCTACTCGGGTCTGATTCATTTTCCATTCGGACCAGGTAGATGAAAGCTTCATGTACGCCTGGTGTGCCAGTGTGCCACTACAATAGTCCAAACCCTAGCTGGTCTCCCATAATATTGAGCTTTCATTAAAATATACAGGGAAATCTAGTTCTTATGGAAGTTCTGAAAGGTCATGAATTTTACACCTTATGGTTTGACTCAGGCAAATCTGTCTCGGCACATAAGATTGGAATTTTAGGTAATCGGGGGTGGTCGACTCGGCAGGAATATTACTTTTTCTCTTAAGAACCATGTATGTATCATAATATACCTTAAAACCTTGTCATGGCAACTGCAACCATGTATTATTTGCTTTCTGGGAAAAGGTGATGGAATGATAAAGTTAATGACTGACCAGTTGTTAGTGAGATTAATGTATGTAAAACTGTATAAGCAGTGACAGTTTCCATTCGGCCAGAGGAAAAACTCAAGCCCCAGAGAATAGTAAATATGGGCTGAAAGACACAGCCGCAGGTAATCAGTAGGCTCATTGAAGATTTATTACGAGAACCGTTTTTGGAGTAGAGAAACTGGGAAGCACATTGCATACTTGAGCAATAATGCATAGTAGAAGAACATACAATAAATGTTCTGTCAAGTTTTTCTTGCCGAAATTCGAGTGTTCTAATCTTTTGTTTAGTCGAATTCGAAACAAAGTTTCTCACCTCAAGCTAATATTTTCGCAAGCAAGAACAAGCAAGCCTCGTAGAACACTGTGCTTCAACTTGGTTTGGCATTTCCATAAAATTAGTGTAAAAATCAAAGCATTTTCCATTTTGAGATCCCAATACCTGCAAAAATAAAACATGCAAATATGTTGTATACATTGTCCATGCTGAAATCTGGTTCATACAAAAGAATTAAATGCATTTTGATTGTGTATCCATTCAAAATTTCCTTCTGCTACTATCATCACCATTGTTTGATTAGCAGCACAAGTGACCCTGCCGGTTAGAGTTCCAGCACTTCATGTACTCTATGCATTTTCCTTTTTTCCTTGATTCTTTTGGTATTTGTTAAATGAAAATGACTCAAAGAGCGTTTGAATCCATGCCTGCACCGTATATTCTTTTGGTAGAGTTTTTCTAATGCCCAGAGGTAACCCAATATTCACTTTTCCTAAATTCCGTGCTGCTTTAACAACTGAAAATGCTTCTCTTTTGTTGGATTAGAACTGAAAAGCCTTGTTTGCAGGTACTGGGAGCAGCGTCTATGGTTAGCAAAGGCGGGAAACATCCAGGTCAGCTTAAAGATGATGTTGCATCACCTGGTGGGACCACCATTGCCGGTATTCATGAGTTGGAGAAGGGTGGCTTTCGTGGGATCTTGATGAATGCTGTTGTTGCCGCCACCAAACGTAGCCAAGAATTTTCCAAGAGATAGTTTATGGCTCTGTTTCATCGGCTAATTTTCCTGGTGAGCCAACTTTGGCAATTGACATGCAATTTGAAGAGGTGATGCAGTCAAATTGATGGCAGACATGCAAGACCGATATTTTCAGTTATTAGTTGGTTTTGGGATGATGGTGCAGTTTCTTTTTAGTGGCTTTAGTGATTGGATTTGAGCTCTATTAGGTATCTATGCTAGACGGAGAGACCATTACGTTTATTTTCAATGTTCTAAATGTCAGTCGCCTTGGCCGACTAGTCCCCACCTAGACGCTAGGAGGAGGTCCAATGCCAAGATTAGCTGCCGACTAGTCAACGCCTAATCCCCGCCTAGGCACTAGGTGCTAGGCACCTCTCTTCAACCCGACTAGCGCCTAACGACTTTTAGAACGTTGTTTATTTTTAGTGGCTTTAGTGAATTAAGCTCTATTTTCGGTCTGCGAACTTATTGGATCAATAAAGTATGTGATTCCAACGTAAATTCGTTGAACATTTAATCAATTTTATTGTCACTTGGATGATTTCATCTGCACGTTTATCGTCCAGTGTATAGCTGGTGAAATTCAGGAAAACTGTCACGTCTCCAAAACCGCAGCTATGAAGAAAAAGAACTAGAACAAAGTATGAAGAAGCTAAGAACTAGTACATGATGGTGAATCTATTAGTCTTTCCTCCCCCCATTTCGCCGGGAAATATGAAAACGGAACGCATCTAGTCGGTGGATCGAGGGTACGCAGTAAAGTAGGACTGAATAAAACTTGAGGCAACCATGAAAGATGCAGCGATGAAAGCAACGACAGTCCACGGGCTACTGAAATGCTTATGAAAGAATTCAGCCATCCATGTCTTCACCTTGCTCTTATAATGCTCCTCAATGCTCTGCGTAAGATCTCCGTACCTCCCGTAATCCTCTATCGCAAAAGTGGAGATCTCTTTGTATACATTAGCCACCTCTTCGTCGCTGCCAAGCCTGTTGAACAGCACATGCTTTGACCGCAACTCCTTCACATCGTCCGGGTGGTCAATGAGTGATTTCAGGAAACCAACGTAAGAGGTAATCGCGAGGCTGTTAGTACTGTCTGAACACAGTTCGTAAGCAATAATGTTTGATAACATTGTTTTGGTCTTGGGAGTAACGAGGAACGGAGGAAGTTCAAGCGATCCATAGAACCAAAAGGATTCGAACTTAATGGCCTTGTGAGATTTAGAATCGATAGGCCGAAAATGTATCCCCTTTGCTTTCAGCTCAGTGACGGAACGAAACGAATGAATGTAATCCTTAAGATTAACTTTGCCTTTACCTTTGTGTTTAACTCTTTGTGAGCCCCTTAGTGAGCTGAGATGGTGAAAGGGTTGGTTAACTTCATCAGCATATGGGTCTAAGAGCAATTTTGTCCAGAACAACTGAAGGATATGAAGGGGCTTGTCTTCACATCCACTCCCTTTTGTTTCGTTCCAAATCTGAAATGGTAGCTCCCAAGGAATCTGAATTTCCAGAAACGCGTCGATTCGTGTCATCCCCTCGTCGTCTTTGTACTTTAGACTCATTAACAGCTCAAGAACTTGAAACGGGAGTTGATTCTCGAGTAAGAAAACCATATCTGAGTTTATCGAATACCACACTAACACGCCTAAGTGAGTCATAACATCATCGTATTTCGCTCTTCGAGTTGGTTTCTGATCTGAGACGTCAAAACTCTCGATCATACCTAGAACGAAACAACCATCCAATAGCATCATTCTAGCGAATTCATCATCGGTATATGTAGCTGTTGAACCTTCATCGTAGCAACTTCTTGATTCATCAACCATCAAAAGAACCTTCTCGTAGAACTCGTCGATGTCCTTGTTGCTGTCAGAAACAAACAGCCTAGCCACCATTGGCTTGAGGCTCTCCACCAACTGAAGCTCGGGCTTTCCATGGTGGTAAGGACCTAGAGAAACCACCTTCGGATCATATTCTCCCTTGTTGTTTTCGTTCTTTCGCAACACCGGCGGAACTTTCTTAATTCGACGCTTGGAAAATTTGCCATTTTCATTCCAAGCCTTGCCCGCGTCGATTTCGATTTTTCGTTCTGCGTAATTGTGGTTTTTGATGCCGTTGTTGCTTCCCCAATGAGCTTCATTTGTTCGAGTCATTGGATGCAATTTCTACAGCAATTGGATCTTTTGTAAGAGCTTATAAGCAGTAAGCTTACTGTGTCTATAAATCTCTGTGTATAAGATGAGTGATGGGACATGCAAGGCTGCTATGTTGATTTGTCTTTAATTACTAGTCTTTTTTTTCCATGGGCATGGCTTGAAATTTCAAATCAGGGAGTTGGAGGCAATATTGACCGACTCACAGATGCTTCTATGGCACTGTCATTGAATTAATTTTGTAGCATGAGGCATTTAAGGAAATGATACATTTTTCCAGACTAAAGGGCCCGACCTTGACCAGGGGTTGGTCGTGTAGCCCCTTCCATAGGAGTGAGGTTCTAGGTTTGACTCTTGTGGATAGGAGGTCAACCCTTGTGATTTATTAACATCTAACTATACTTATGTATATCGAACATCAAAAAAAGGGGCCTGACCTTGACATTTTAAAAGGCCCAAAGGCGATTTTAAGAATATGGGGCCTATGTGCATGTTACAAGATAAGTCAATTTGAATGGTAAAATTATTAGTCTTCACCGGTTGTTAGGCGGTATGGACATTTTTGTGGCTTGTATGTCCAGACGATGATTGTAGATTCCAAACGAATCCATAGATTTAAAACAGTCACTAAAAGTCACTTTTCATTCAATTTAGCTGCAAAAGTACTTAAAATTTACTTTTTCCTTGCATTATTACCGGCGAAGGAACTAATTATATATGCTCTTATAATTAACTTTCACATATTTGATATGCCAATTTAAAAGGAATATAATTTCATAAACCGTTATTCAACTACTACTACACAATTTTTTTTGAGACTCCCCATTTTATGGAAATTGTAGGGGCTACAAGCCTACAACAAACGTCTTGCTTGCCTTTGCTTAGGACCAGTGCTACTTGACCCTGACTGCAATAGTTTCTCTGATCTCATGATTAAGTGTCATATACTCGCACAAATTTCAAACGATGCAGAAGTCGAATCCTTCAAAAGTTGGTTTAAGTAGTAGGTTCTTAAATCCATATGTTAAGGGTGCGCATTGGTTTAGAAGCCTGCCCATCCCGTTGTGTTTTTCAAGGGCGGCTGCACCTTGTATGGATGGTCACATGACCACCCAAAAAAAAAAAATTACTTAGAATACATGTAGAAATTTTAGGTAACCCATTGTTGAACACCCTACCCAAACTAAATTGAACACCCAACCCTAATAAATTGAACGTATTGTCCAATGAAAAAGCCCAAGTATTGAACACTTTGGCCAATAAAAAAGCCCAAGTTCAATTCAAATTGAAACCCAGAAAACTAAAGCCCAAATAGATACAAGATTTTTTGAGCTTAAAGGGATTGGAGATCTTGTTGTAAAGTTGGTGGAAATAGATAGGCATGTCATATATAAATTGGTCTATTTTCTTGTGATGCTTGTTGACTCTCCCCGTCGCCACTGCATCAGTTGGAAGAGGTTTTTCGGCAATGAAATACATAAATAGCAATCTGCGCAATCGAATGAGAGATCAGTGGATGAATGATTGCTTGGTTACTTGTATTGAGAGTGATGTATTGGATACCGTTGATAACGAGGCTATTATGCAACGGTTTCAAAGTATGAAAACTCGTGGAGGGAAATTGTAATATACTTTATCCGTTGTTCTTTTTGGGTGACATTGTCGATACAAATGGAAATTTTGTTGTCTATATTTAGTTGTGGTTTATAGAGGTAGTAGAGCACAATAATTTATGAACACCCTTAAAAAATTTCCTGAAGCCGCCACTGGTGTTTTTTACGGGGTTCGGAATATTGGGATAAATATTTAGGCTCACCGGACTGGGTTTGGAAAAATTCCTTGAGACCCGACTCACCTCGACCCAACCCAATGTATGTGCACCATATGTCAATCCCTATATGACTATCTTGTCTCCGCTTATAAATGCTAATCGGCACACCCTTTGGGATTTTTCTTCCACTTACCACTTCGGCTTTCTTGGCAACTTCCCACGGTGTCCGAAGTCAAAGATTTGGCAGAATTGAAGTACCCAACATTAATCTTTTGTATGGTTGGTGTTAGGAGCTCGTTTAAGTTACTCTCTTTTCCAATCAAAAAGAGAATGGGCATCCAACGGATTAAAATGAAAAGGCCATCATCAAATAGGCTATAACCCTTTTATGTTGTTTTTGATTGGCTACAATAATGATGTCAAGTTGTTTTTTACCGGTTATTTTGCTCATCCCTCCTCAGAATGCCTTTTTTCTAATTAATATTCGATTCTCACCCACGTGCTATTGATTCATTAGGTTAGTACATATAAGCCTTTGCTTCGACTTTAAATATATAACAGGAGAGTGGAATTGGACTGTCGAATCAATCGGTCTATTGGGCAGGATACATGGCCCATACGAGTGACAAAACAGTTCGATTGCTTAAAATGGCACGGATTTCATGATTGGTTTTCTCACTCGTATTGTCAAAAGACGTAACAACCTACTCACAAGACAACGAGCTCAAGTCTTTTGTACCGAAAATTTAGGCTGTGTTTGGAAGTTAGGGAAAGAAAGAGAAAAGAAGAGAAAATGATTAAAAAGGAAATTAGAAAGAAAATTGATGAGAAAATGAGCGGAAAGTTGAATAGAAATTTGAATATTTTCCTCTCTCTTTTTGTAGAACCAAACAAAAGAAGGGAATTTTTTTTAATTTTTTCTTCCTTTCTATTCTTTTCCTTAAGAACCAAACAGAGCCTTAGTATACCCAAGTATCAAGCGATTTTCAACCGCAACATCGTGTGAGACAGAAGTCACCAAACTTTGGTGATTTTCAATGAAAGACAACGACCAACTACGAACCGTGTAGTTGGTTTGACGCGCAAAAGACAGTAATATTTTCGAATCCTTTAAGCTTTAGAAACATCTCCAAAGAGCTTGGCTAGTTCTAGTGAGATTCCAACCGTCGACAATTCTACTAAAACCAAATCCAAAAGCTCAATTCTATCTAACTTGAAGGCCAAATTTCATGTCTCGAAACCCAAACCGCTTGAGAAATCCACGATCGCACTGCTGCTTACCACCAACAAAAATGATCAGCACGGGGAAGCTCTTCCCCCCTCTTCTTTTGAAAAGATCCCTGATGATCTCTACCTCGTGGATTCGGCCTTGAAGAATTACACGGATCATATGAATGTGCAAATCAACTTTGCCCGTAAGAAATTCGAGGAGCTACAAAACTCAGGGAGCAGTGAAAAAGACTTTGACGAACTCCGAAAGGCCATCGGGAAGCTCAAGTTGCAGATCCCTATGAAGTTGATCAATATCGTTTCAACCACCAACACGGACAACTATCGTGGTGGAGATCTTTCCCCTTCTTCTCAAATGATCTGCAGTGATCTCCTCTTCTTGGATTCAGCCTTTGGTAAGGCGAAGGAGTACATGGACCGTACGAGTGAGAAAATCAACCAGGCCCATGACAAATTCAAGGAGCTACAAATATTACGGAGCAGGGAGAGAGATCCTGTTGAACTACGAGAGTCCGACTCATACGAACTACGAGAGTCCAACTCTTACGAACTACGAGCCTACTCTAACAAACTACGAGAGGCTGAGTTTGACGTACTACAAATGGCCGAGTCTGACGAAGAACGAAAGGCCGACTTTGCCAAAAAACAAAAGGCCGACTATGCCGAAAAAAGAAAGGCCGACTCTGACAAACTACGAAAGGCCATCACGAAGCTGAAAGTCCAGATCCCTTCTCATATTAAAAACCGTTTTGCCAATTCAGATCCACGTCATAGTAAGTGGCCAAATATAAACGGGGCCAAGGATGGAATGGCACACTTCTTCTACGGGAAGCAAGAGGTTGTGCACGAGTGTAGGTATGATAACAGCGTAAAGAATGCTTTCGATAACCTCTCCATGGATTTGCAACATTGTTTGTTAAGCTTCTTCAAGTTCCCACCAATGGCAACTATAAAGAGAAGCACGATGATTTACCTGTGGATAGGGCAGAGATTTTATCCCAAGCCTCTGCTGCATGATGAAAGGGAAGAGATGTTGCCAATAAGGTCTTTGATGAGCTTATTGAGAAAGGCTTGATAGAGCCTGTCTTCCAAAATTGCTCCTTGGGGCCAGATAGTTGCAGGATGAGCCTTTTTGTTCGTTCTTCTTTGCACGAAAAAGCTGTAAGTTGGAGATTTACTTCAAATGATACTCTTGATCTAGATTTTGGCTCTGCTCGTCGTGAATCAAATGTTTATGGGGAGTCATTTCTTATCAATGTTGGTGAGGCCATTATTGATTCGGTGCCAGAAATATTTGCTAATAGGAAGTGTATCCGAAGTCTTCATCTCAGAAGATGGCAAGGCTCAGCTACGCACCACATTGAACTAACAGATGCCAAAATTCTCCATGGACTGAAGAAGATGGATGGCCTAACTTTTCTTAGCCTTCAAGGGATTTCTATGATTACGGAGCTTCCCACTGTCATTTTAGAGCTCAATGATTTGAAGATCTTAGATCTCCGAGCTTGTCATAATCTTGAGGTGATTCCCAACAAGATTGGTTTGCTCAAGAAATTGACACACTTGGACGTGTCCGAGTGTTACTTGTTAGAACACATGCCCAAGAGTCTTGCTCAACTTTCAAACCTCGAAGTCCTCAAGGGATTCTTAATTGGAGATTTCAAGAACAAACAATCGTGTACTCTTTACGATTTGTCAAAATTGCGGTATTTGAGAAAACTTAATATCTACATAAGTGTGAAAAATCTTCTCAGACTGCGTGACTTGGAGGATTTTGGAGGATTTAGAAAGATTTGTAGGCCTGCAAAAGTTGACTATATCATGCGGAGGATGCTCTTTACAAGCTCGACCTGAAGTAATCACTGAAGCATTTCACTTTGCTACACTTCCTCCCAAACTGCAGAAACTAGACCTTCAGGGTTTCCCCACAACGAGCCTACCCAATTGCCTGATGCCAGGCAAACTTGCGGAACTAAAGAAACTCTACATTAGAGGAGGGCAACTATGTGATATAGGCCAGATTAGGAAACATCAAGGGGAACAGTGGACCGTAGAGATATTGCGTTTAAAGCACTTAAGCGAGTTAGAGATAGATTGGAGAGAACTGAGGATATTATTTCCCAAGTTAATTTACTTGCACCAAGTAGAATGCCCCAAGTTTACTAACTTCTCGTGTGATGAGAGGGGTGTGTGGATGGACAATAGCGCCATTGATACTCATGTGCAGCTGCAGAAATACCTCAGAAGTAGGGACATCACCGGCTCAAGTTCTACGTTCGAGCGAACTTTTTAGCATGGCAATCCATATTGTTTCTAAAGGAAAATATAATAGTCAAGAATGGGGTTTATTATTTGGTTGCTCAACCAGTTTCCAACTCTCTGAGTTGCTGGCTCACCCCCCTTTATTTAATTTTCATAACTTTCTCTTGGCTTGGATTCACTTCAAGGTGCATGTCCCATGTGATTGGATTTTTTTTTATTTTTTATGTAATTCAAGCTAAAAACACGATGTAATATTGATTTTTTTTCACTTGTATTATTGATTTGTTTTTCACTTGTATGTCTTTTTATTTTGTACACATAACTTAATAATAAGTGGACAACCATGTTTGGTCGGGCATGGGCTACCCAAATATCGAGGCCGACCCTGAGTAAGTGTATATTCTACATATCTAAATAAAAAACTTGCGAAGCTGCCAATCCTATATGACTATCTATAAAATCTCTGCTTATATACAATGCTAATTGGCACACCCTTTAGAGTCTTTTTTTTCCCACCTACCTCTTGGATCGGTTTTCTTGGCAAATTCCCCATAGATAAGTCAATGATTTGGCAGGATTGAAGTACCCAACATTAATCTCTTGTATGGTCGTTATTAGGAACTCGTTTAAGTTACTCTCTTTTCCAATTAAAAGAGAATGAGCATCCAACAAATTAATCAAATAGGTGCTATAATCTTTTTAATTGCTATAAGTTTTGAAAGTTGATAGAGAGAGCAGCACCAGCAGCTGTTATAATGATGGTGACAAGTTGCTTTTGTCAAGTTGGAAGCCCTAGCCAACTTGGGCAAGTTTCAAACGTCGAAAAGAGAAAGTTCCTGAGATGGTGCCTGTGAAAATGATGAGGGATGTATGGCTGATATGTGTGTCATGGTTGATAGTTGATGAAACTAGAAGTTGCTATACTATGAAGGTTCAAATCATTGAATCAATCAAAGGGTAACAAACACTAAAGTGATGGGAAATATGGTGAGATGATGCTTTTGGATGGTTTTCACTTTTCCATTTGGTATGACTGAGAGCGTTTCAGGCCAAAAACCAAGCTAGAAAGTCGAAACACGATGAGGGTAAAAGTCCATTTTGGAATGCCAGTGCGATAATTCCATAACAAGAGTGAGGAGGCGAGTTTAATTTTGTTCATTCTTATAAAAAGAGGGTGAAACATTGTGAAAAAGTGTTCACCCTCTTATAGAAGTAGCTATATGTACTCTTATTGGTTGGAAGTAATCTTTTTTTAACGAAAAAGTGTACTGCAGAAGTGAGACCTCCATCATTTGTTAGAAAAAAGGGGAGAAAAAAACTTAATAGTTAGAAAAGAGCTTTTTTCCAATTTTTGCTTTTGAGATCATAAATTTGAGGACACAGATGGTCCTGTGGAAGAATTTTATGCACATTTTTATTACCCTTTTATGGCAACAAAGAAATCAATCAATGGTTGAGATATAATCTCACCAAAAATATTAGGAAACATATGGTGAACCCGTTATAGAGAAGCCATCCTCCTGAGGTTATTTTGTGTTAGCTCCTTATATAAAAGGGGACCAATGTTATGGAAAACTCCATTGTTAGAAAAGATAACAATCAGAAGAGATAGTGCTCTCCAAGCTCGATCTTGGAAGATGATAAACTTTGCTCTAGGTTTGAGCTAAATTTCTGTGAGATATGCTTTGGCTAAATAAAACAAAAATGGTTTTTTTTATTATTCATTTTTTTGTATTTGTTAGTTTTCGTCGATATTTTGTTGTTTATTGGTTCGTCTCAATGAGAGGAATCTAAAAAGTATAAATTATCATCAAAATTTAAAAAAAAATTCACTAATGACAAAAATAATCAATGGTTTATTGGGTTATTTTTGTCTTTATTCACAAAAATTTAAGTTTGGTTGATGATGTTATACTTTTTAATTTTCTCTCGTCGAGACAAACCAATAAATTACAAAAAGTCGACGCAAAACTAATAATGCAAAAAAAATTGAATAAGAACAAATAAATAAACCACTTGGCTTATTTAGCCAAAAGACTTTTTATTTTTCCCCAACTATTTTATGTACTATGTACTTACAATAAGTGTGGTGATGTTTCGGTAGGGGTGGTTACCGTCGTGGTCTCCCGCTATGGTTGCTGTTGGGTGCCGTGGTTGGTGCTTAACGACTTGGGGAGCTTCCGAGACATTGTGTTTGATGGTCGTTGGCTCCGCCCCGCTTGGGTTAATCGGTGGTGGTTTGGTGGTTTTTGGGGTGGTGGTGGCTGTCCATGGTGGTGCTGGTTGTCGATGCTTTGGTGGATGTTTTTCACTTTGGTGTAGGGTTTGGTTTAGGGTTTTCTTAGAGGTGGGCTTAGCCCATTTGTTTGGGCTAGGTTCTTTACGCTTTATTGTTTTATTCAGGCTTTTTAGGCCTTTCGGGTGTATTTTCAATGTTTAATCTGGGCAATTTAGGCCCATGGGTGTTTGGGCTCTGCCCTCTAGGTGTTCCAACTTTTGGTTGGATATTTTCTCCCCACTCGATGTAACCTTTGTTGCGTTTCCTTAATAAACTCTTGTTGCCGATCAAAAAAAACAAAGCATATGTAATAATGTAACCGTGCTATTCTAGATATCTTGACTACTCAAAACATGTAGAGATTGTTCAGTGCCCTCTTTCTTTTTTTAGTACATTAAAATTGGACAAATCCACAATGTGGAGAAAAAAGCACTTTTAACACTCCACTTAAAAAAGAAGAAGATAAAAGTGGAGGGTCAAAAATTATTTACCACTTTTATCTATTGGCTCCCCCTTTTTTGTATTTATTCAGCTTGAAATTATTAAACTACATGTGCTTCCTGAGTCACTTTTTCCATATGAAGTGCAAGATAATAATTTTCAAGTAAATAAAACAAAAAAGAATGTGCCATTGTATAAAAGAGGAGAGCCAAAATCATTAATATTTTGAGGAGTACTGTGGTCCAGGAAATTTTTTTTCCGAAAATGTCTAAAAAAAAAAATGAATAGCTCAAATATACTATACATTTTATAGATTTGAGTCATCCATTTATCTTTTCTGAACCTGGTTTGGGTAAATTGAAAAAATTGGTTTTTTGATTTTTTTGGTTGTCCTTATTCAAAAAAAATTTGCATTTGTTAGTTTTCGATCAATTTTTTGTGATTTCTTGGCTTGTCTCGACGAGAAGAATCTAAAAAATATAAAATTATTAGCCAAAGAGACCCCAAGGGGACCAACCTGGCCAATTGTACAGGCAAAGTAAAACCGAACCCCGCTAGTTTGGGTAAATTCTGGGTACCCTTTTTGTTTTTTTTTTTATTTTCATGACCTCCCTTTAAAGTTTTGTGAATAAAGACGAAGGTGACAATTCGTTGAGACAAGCCAAGAAACCACAAAAAATAGACCGAAAACTAACAAATGTAAAAAAAAAATTGAATAAAGACAAAATCAAAAAAACCAAAAAATCAATTTTTTCAATTTATCCAAAGAGAAAGGTTTCCATAGACCCTAATATTTTTATTTTTTATTTTTTTTTGTAAGTTTTTCCCTAAACGTAGGCTCCACTTGAAACAGGAGATGTTCTTGGAATTTGGCATACTTCAGCTTCTGATCTCGCCCCAGTCCCACGGATAAGGTGTCCACTTCAGAACCTTACACACACGCCCGCGCGCGCACACAGAGCGAGCGAGCGAGAGAGAGAGAGAGAGAGAGAGATGGGGGGTTCTTCAACATCGGAAGATTTCTCGGTGTTGGTACTGGCCTCAGATCTGGGCGTAGACGCTCGCCCTTTCTTGTCTCCATCCGACAGACAAGCAGAATCCCTTCCTACTTCTGATGAGAATTGGCACGACTGTCCCTCCGACCTCCCCTCCGACGAAGACTTCTCCGATCTTGAAATCTTGCAGTTCTTTCGCCTTGAGAACGGTTCCGATAAGTCCGGCAATCGCATCTTCCGTATCGTCGGAAAATACTTCCCCGGTAAAAATTGTTGCCCACCTTGTTATTTTACTTCATAATTCACGTCTCCAGGTCAGTTTATGCGCACTCCGATTATTCTTGGTGGACTAATCCCACCATTCACTAGCACTCTAGCAGAGAGGGATCAATTATAGGCAGGAAAACACCCGTTTAGACTGGCCAAACCTTAAAAGGGCCAGTTTGAGTAGCTGGATTAAGGGGTTGTTCCACTAGTTTTTCTCAAAAACCAAAATAGGTCATCCTCTCACACAGTACAATACATCACATAAAAAGATGTGAACATAAAAAACCAAGGCAGTTTTAAAATAAAACTCCCTTGGTGGAACACCGCTAAGTATGACATTGAATTACATGTCCGCGGATCTCATTTTTGGTATCCAAAAGGAAACTTTTTGTGGGTGGATTACTGAGACATAACCAGCCCCTTAAATCTTGATAGATACAATACCTTGAGGCTCTGTTTGCTGGACTGGATTAAAGGGAAGGAATGCAAAAGGCAAGTAATTAATCCCACAAGACTAATATGAGGGATTATTTTAGTAACACGGCCCCATATATGGATGGATACTTCATCCCGACCACAAAAGTTCTAATCCAATGCAAGATATAGGGTCTCCTTAATCTGTAGTCCAATCCCTGGTTTAATAAGAACAAACAAACGGGCTAACCCCATGTTTAGATCTCCTTGATATAGTACTCTGAATGGATTGTTAGTTTTTACCTGCATTTTCCCCAGAAATTGTGCTTTTTGAATACGTTAGTTTGCTGGGTTTAGATGCTTCTTACTAATCAAAATTTAAGCCATTTTTTTGGTTTGCATTTTTGTAGAAAGTAACTACACAATTTGGTAACAATATGCCAAGTTCTAATGGGTGTGCTGGATGTTTGTACTTCCTTGCCACTTTGCCATGAAAGGTCAAGCTTTATAATATAATGCTTCCAGTGTAATTCAAATGTTGTGTGTAGTTTTTGTCTTTCTTAATGAAAGTAAGACAGTATGAGTTCTGTTGTATCTAGCTTTAAATTCATTACTTTCCATGCGCGAGTGTGTATTCAAATTTTGTTTAATCTTTGTTGGGTCTTGTTATCTGAATTTTCTGTTCTCTACTCAACTGCCTTGTTTACTTCATGGTGTCTTTGCATTGACTCCTTTTCTTTATTAATTGATGCCCATCTGTCTCACTTGTTTATTTGGTATTTGATGGTAACCAGCTCCAGTTATAGCTGCAGAACGGCTGAAAAAGTTTGTTTTCCATAAAATGAATACTGAGATGCTAGAAGGACCCTTCTGCATCGTTTACATGCACAGCACCGTGCAGAAGGAAGATAACAACCCTGGCTTAACGATCTTGAGGTGGATCTATGAAGAGCTTCCTTCCGATTGTAAGGATAGGCTGCAGGCCGTGTACTTCATTCATCCAGGGCTCCGCTCAAGGCTGGTCATTGCCACTCTTGGCCGACTGTTTTTAACTGGGGGGTAAGTTGTTTGCTGATATCTGTAATTCTTCTTTATCGAAAACAGACAGGGGAAATTATCTTTTAACTTCCAAAAAGTGGCTGGAATCTTACCAAGTTGGATTTATATTTTGTTCGGAAAGCTAAGGAGTAGTTGCTGGTTGAAGTGCTTCTAGAGGCCAGTAAGTGAAACTCTATATCCAAGATATAGGATGTTAGCGATGACGTTTACAATTGGGGTAAGTATCAGTGATTGTGGTTGCTACTGAGGTCCATACATGAGATTCTAGGGGCTTACTTTTACCTAGGCTATAATGTAGCTCCAACCCATTCCTTTAAGTGCTGCATCCATTCCTGTAGTACACATAGTCGCATACCCATGAAAATACTTACTTTGCAGTTACTGCATCATAAAACAGAGACTGCCCCGTATTTTGATATATTGGATGCCACATACTTATCCAGTAAAATAATTAATTATTCCCTGTGCAATTTTTGTCAGTCTGAGGAATAGTATTGTAGACACTAAAATTTTGGCGCGATTTAATCGCCGTCCAAATTAATTGAGACAAATAAAATTGTCTGGATTAATTAAAGTCAAAGTTGGTCAAAGCCTTCAAATAAATTTGGGCCAGCCAAAATTATGAGCTCAATCCATTTGAGATACGGTAAAGACCAAAGTAAGATGGGATAACTTATTTTGCCAAATGGGCTTACGAAAGTATGGGCTCAATCTTGGGCAGGACCAAAAGAAAATGGACCAACTTAGCCTGTGAAAAGGGTTATAGATTTGGGCCAACCCAAAGATACGGGCCCAATCAAATTCTCCTTGGGTCAAAAGAATAATTCTAATATATATATTTATATATATTATGATTTCTTTAATATTGACCTAAAATTAATTCTTATTTGGAAAGGAAAAAGGATTTTTCAAATTAAGATCTCTCTCATTGAGCTTATAAATAGAGGCTCTTGTTATGAAGAAGTGACCTTTTGCTGGCATTCTACAAGAGCTCTCAAGCACTCTCAAGAATCCAAGCATTCACAAGTCTCTCTCTCTCTCTCAAAGTTCTTCCCAAAAAATCCCACATTCAACACCTTGCAAAGAATCATTAAGCACTCAAACTACGTGCCGATTTCTTTGCAAGTTTCTTACTAAAATCATACAACAAACCAAAAAATCTCGAAAGTTTTCAAAGATCAATCTCTTTTCGAAGGATTTCTTTGGAGTTCTTTCAAGTTCAAACCATTGTTCAAACTTTGTTCTTCAGTTCATTCAACTCGAAGATTCAAAGAAAGTCATTGTTTGCATGATTCAACAACAAGCATTCAAGCCGTTGGAGAGCCATCAATTCCGGAGATCAAATCAGAGGATTTTGTTCTTTAGCTTTGTTGAAAGAGCATTTATTAGAGATTGTACCCCTCGCATTTAATTCAAACAATAAAATTGTATTTTGTGCATCTTTTTCTTGTTCTTTATTGCAGGACATGAATTTGTGTGTTACAAGTATATATCACCATTTGATAATTTGAATGCTTTTAGGGCCCTTTCAAATCACGGTAGACTTATAAGTTATCATATGAAAATCCTTCCTACAAGCAAATGGAGTATCAAATATGTTACGCAACATTCAAGTGCACTAGTGCTACTTGATCTCGCTTCAATGTTGGTAACTGTGTCCCAAACCCAGAAACCTTTGGACTTCCTTACGATTGTTGCTGCTACTTATCTAGTTTGCATTGCCTCTCTCCTCTCTGTCCAATAAATCCTGGGTTGCGATTTTTTTGCGTAACATTGTGTTGTATGATAATTTGGGCTAATCGAGTCTCAGTACTCATTGCCGTTACTGTGCAAATCTTTAGTTTTACTGCACACATGTGTGCCTTTGCTTTGCGGGGAAAAAAATCCTACATTTCCATCAAGGAGTTGTTAAGCTCACAATTCGTTCTTTTTGGCTCTAGCTTATACTGGAAAATCAAGTATGTAAGCCGCCTGGAGTACCTTTGGGAAGATATTAAGAAAGGAGAGATTGAGATCCCGGACTTTGTGCAAAATCACGATGATATTCTGGAGCATAGACCGTTGACGGATTATGGAATAGAACCAGATCCTTTCCACTTATCTGAGTTGCCTTCCGCGGCCTACTCATTTGGGAGGTATGATCAGAGGTGCGCAACTCGAGAGTTCATGTCATAGTATGTTGTTTTTTATGTCAAGCTAGATTATGTACGATCTTTGTATTGGCTTTTATATTGGAAGCTCAAGCCTTGTACAGAAACCAATTATGTTGTGCCTTGTATTTGGAAACTCTGAACGTTCCCGACTGTATGCTAAATTCAACTAATGTTTAAGATTTGTTGGGACGACGTGTTACATGGTGCTTGTCTCTATACAAATATACACTGTTATGATTTTGACTCATAAGAGTATATGGATGCATAGACATATTGGAAGCTCTTTCCATCAGAATTTGCTCTCTCCAGATGAGTTCTTTGTTCTCTTGGTTTAATCAACTCAGAACAATGGTGGTTGAGTTACATCACACGTCATGTTCGACGTTGTGGGCTCATTTGGTTTTTGGCAGGTTTATTTATTGAAAAATCTACCAATAGGCGATGACCATTTGTTCTCCGGCGTATTGGTTTGTAGAACTTGCTTGCAGAATTGGATACCTAATCAGACTGCTAATCAGTAATCACCACACCTCCATACTCCTACCAAAGCCCTGACTAAACCTCTCCCGTCTTCGTATCTCAGTCCCTCGCCTCCCCTCCTTTGTACTCCGCCTCCCGGTAAAACCCAGGCTCCGAGCAGCCCGTCTGATTTTTTTTTCTTTTGTCTCGGATCTGATTAGGTCATGCATGGGAAGTTTGATTATGTTTGTGGACCATCTAGGATTGATTGTGTTTTCTTGCATTGTACTGAATCTCTATTATCCTAAACTTGTCTTTATACCAAAAAGAAAATTTATTGGACCTGATTAGGAAATTAGGATTGATTAAGTATTACTACCAGATATGGTGTTTTAGATACGGGTACTGGCTTGTGGTGGCCAGCTCATGCGGTAGAGCTCTTGGATGTCCCACACTGCATCCCGGGATCGAGTCTCATTCTCCCCTCTCCCATGTAATAGATTAAGAATGACGAATGACAAAAAAAAAGAAAAAAGAAAAGATATGGGTACTGGGCTCTCGCACGGAGACCCTATCGGTTTGGTTCGAGCATGAGGATAAAGTCTTAGGCAAGAGAAACGCAAGAGGATAAAGTCTTAGCAGCTGAGTAATTTGATCTGTTACTTTGGCCCGAAAATGTTTGTCTTGTAAGGTACATACGCTCGGATTATTTAATGCAACCCTTAAAACTAAACAACGAACTTAGTTCACAACTAATGTCGGTGTGGTTGTTGCTAAATATTTACTAATTATAGCTACTAGATGAATAACGAATGGTGATTAGAAAATATTGCATGCATGTTTTTTTGTTTATTTTGCTGTTGTTAGTGGATTTTTTTTTTAACAGTAAAGTAATCATGGCAGTATAATATGCTTAGAGCATCTTTATCAGGGTTAACAAATTCACTTAAAAGCTAAATGTGAAGAGAAAGCACCTCAAAACATGAAAAAATCAGACTTAATAACAAATATTTAACAAATTTGTAAAACTTGAAGCTTTGCTACAGTACCGCACCAAATTTGGTGCGGTACTGTTCACGCACCTCTTGTTTTTTTTTTCCCGGTTGCTTTTGTCTCAGGTACAGCGCGTCAGAAGAGAGAGGGAGGGGAACAGTATACCGGGGGGGTATACCACGTGTAGACTTGTGTGTGGGGGAAGAAATATTAGTGGCGGGGTCCATTCCTTTTTTGTACAGATACACGGTGGGGAGATGACTTTTTAGGGAGATTTTTTTTTTTTTTTATAGATTTGAGGGGAATAGTTTAATACAGTAAGGTTAAAATAGAGAGTTTGATTTTGTTAGTTTTTGATAAAGTGACTTGCTAATTTATAAAAGGTGTTTTTGAAGTTAAATTTGGTGTTTTTTTTTTGTGCCCCTGGTAAGGATGCCCTTAGACGTGATGACTTTGTTTAGGGTTTTAAGCTAATTTACGGTATTGCATCCATGGAAATTGTTTAAAAAAATTCGTTGTCTAGTTAATAATTGATTAAATTATTAAATTTCAGTTTCTATTAAAATAGTATAATGCATGATGGCAACATGTCAAAAATTAATTACAATCTCTAATTTTGGTGCAAGATTATTGTAAGGGCCGCTTAGCCAAAAATTCAAAACATTTGGCATTTTTAAAGGGAATGACAAGAAACTTTTGTATTCGAACATAAAAACAAAGAACATTTGCCATTTTTAAAAGAAAGGACAATGAACTTTTGCAATCGAACATAAAACCCTAGGGTACCTTATGAAAGCACCTAAACCTAAACCTAAACCCAAACCCTAGGATACCCTATGAAAGTGCCTAAAACCCTATGGTACCCTATGAAAGTGCCTAAACCTAAACCCTAGGGTACCTTATGAAAGCACCTAAACCTAAACCTAAACCCTAGGATACCCTATGAAAGTGCCTAAAACCCTATGGTACCCTATGAAAGTGCCTAAACCTAAACCCAAGGGTACCCTATGAAAGTGCCTAAACCACTAAAACCCTATAATTGGAAAGTGCACCCTAAGTGCCTAAACACAAAATGCCTAAACCCACTATATACCCTACCCCAAAGAGTCTAAACCCCCTAAAATTGAACTCCAAAATTGAACCCACTCCCAAAATTAAAGAGAGAGAAAGTGGGTCACTGACCCATGGTCACAAAGTCGGGAAACTAACGTGTGAATGGGAAAAGTGACAGGCACCTTCTTCATTTGTCTACTGAAGTCCCATCCTTCGCATTAACCCTGTCCTTGTAATCAGATCCAAATAGCGCGTGTCCTTGGCTTAAAACAGAAGAAAAAAAATACTGCATTTTTGACTAATTTTCTCTTATTTTAATAACTGATAATAACCATTAAAAGAACTTTGAAGGGCAAGCAACATTTTGATACATTTTTTCATTATCTACCAAATCATATCCACCCTAATTACCAACCAAACCAAGGATTACTTGTCACCAACCAATCCACTTGTAAGAGGGTGTTTGGGCGCCTGAGTTTCCCATTTTTCAATTCTCGTTTTTGGCTTCTGATTGTTTGGCCGCTTGGAGAGAAAACTCATTACCTCAAAATGAGTTCTTCATTTTTCACTTTCTAGACCAAAAGCCAAAATCAGCACCTGACCTCCTTTTGATTTCTCATTCTCATTTTCCATTTCCCTTCAATTTTTCTCTTCCATCACTACCCCTTTTGTTTACGTTATATCTGGGTTGTTTTTTCCACCACACACACAGTGACGACAAGAGAGAAGAGAGGAGGAAAGGCAAGGTAAGACCCCTGATTTCTCCTCACCGATCAGAGTGCTTTGGAAACGTTCTGATCTAGACGACGATCGATGAACTAGAGGACATACTGGGTTATCTTGGGATTTCTTTGCTTGCACAGATTATTGGTCTAGAATTTTACTATTGATTTGCTGAGTAGTGTAGAAAATTGGTAAAGAAGGGGGGAGAGAGAGAGAGAGAGAGAGAGAGAGAGAGAGAGAGAGAGAGATTACAGATTGGGGGAGAGGGAGAAATTGGGTTTGGTTTGGAGTGGAAGCAAGAGAGAGAGTAATAGGATGAGTAAACAAGGGCAAAAGATTCACTGTATTCGTACATAGAAAATTGTGTTATACATCAGTAAATTACACTCCTATATTTGTAAACATTTTTATAACATAATTAATAAATAAGGGCAAAATAGTAAAAAATCAATCCATAATTCATTTTCATCATTCTCCTCCCAAACACTACTACTTTTGTAAAATACATTCTGCACATTTCTCCCAAACACTCCTCTCATATTCAAAACTCATTCTAACCATAATCCAAAAAGCCAAAAAATCAAAAAGTTAAAAATGAAAAGCTGAAAAATAGGCTCCCAAACACCCCCTAATAAGAGGCTGTTTGGGAGACTGTTTTTTGCCTTTTCCATTTCTACTTTTCCCATTTTGGGTGTTTGGCACACCTTACCCAAAACTCATTCTTCCAAAATGGGTTTTCAAAATTGAACAAAGGAGAGCAAAAGTGAGAAAGAGGTTCAAAGGTGTTTTTCACATTTTCAGTTTCTGGTTCTCACGTTCGGTGGACTGGAAAATACCCTTTTGCCCTCTACTTTTTTCGGAAATAATCACCTTGCTTTCCTCCTGTACAATTCACGCTAGTTCAAAAAATTTTACAAAGAATCACAGCATTCTGCGATCATTTTCGATCATTTTACAAATTTTACAAAGAATTAAAGCATTCTGCGATCAAAGAATCACAGCATTACTGGAAAATTTTACTTTTTTGCAATTAGTTCTTTTTTTTTTATGGTTATTTTCAAAAAAAAAGGAAGATCAAAGAAAACAAATCTTCATTTCACGTCCAGATTTTGCTCACATGCATGTTTCCTAATTTCTGTGAAAATTTCCTGTAATTTCAATGACTAGTCTGTTGACATAGTTTCGAGGGTAAATTGGTAAAAACCAATCCATAACTCATTTTCATCATTTTTCTCCCAAACACTACTACTTTTGCAAAATGCTTTCTGCACATTTCTCCCAAACACTCTTCCCAGATTCAAAACTCATTCTGACCATAATCCAAAAAGCCAAAAAGCCAAAAAACTAAAAATGAAAAGTTGAAAAGTTGGCTCCCAAACACCCCCTAAGTTACTTGGCTGCACTCATTAAATCATTAGATTGAGAATACAAAATTGTTTGAGGAGTAATTTGGTGACTTTCTCCACCAGAATAAGCTAATCCTAGGATGGGAAGTAGTGTTATGTAACGCCCCGCATTTTTGGGAAAAGCGTTAAGGATTATTATTACAATTTAAAGTCGGTCTTAAACAGTAATAAAAATACATAAAGATGATCTGTCCTCCACAGATTACAAATAGGCAGACCGGGTGGGTTCTACGGCTCCGCAAATCTCTCCGCCTGGTGGATCTCCATCTCGGCAGCTCCTCCGGCTCTGTGTTCTCTGTAGAGGTCAACCTGTCCATCGTGATAATCTAGCATAATACGTCAGAGTCGCGAAACAACATCGTGGTATTATGCCAGGGCAACACCGTAAGCGAGGACGCTCAATAAATACCCTACCCCAACCTTAAACTAGCAATTCTAGAACAATAAAGTTGGCAGGTAAATATTTGAAATTCATTTATCAAACAGTAAGTTCATGCATGTTAATGCATCAGTACCAAATCAAATCAGAGTGCAGCTTTAATAAAATCAGTAACTCATATCATTTCAGAATCCAGAGTGTAGTGTCAGTATCTCGTATCATTTCAGAATCCAGAGTGTAGTGTCAGTATCTCGTATCATTTTCTCATAACAGCATTCTTCTTCAAATATCAACCATGTCAACATCTTACATCTCTCGAAAGTTATTGGCCCGTTCTACAACCCCGTTCTAACGGTCACCAACCTTTCCGTTCGAAGTGTCGGCCACCCATAAACTGACTCCTGCAGTATGAGGTCCGCTAACTCCGCGTCACACACGACATAGTCCCGGCTACCCATATCACTGAATCCCCACCAGTTTGTTTATGAGGTCCGCTTGCTATGTGTTGTACTGAGTAAGTTCTAACCGTCAAATTCACCCGCGGAATTTGAGGAGAAACTTCAGACAGCACTACCGTATAGTTCCGTTGGGCTTTGACCACCAGTTCACCCCGGGGAACTGAGGCGGGACTCCAACAGCATCAACATCTCAACTTTCATCACATCAACATTTTCATTCTCATCTCTATCTCTTCCATTTAAAAACATTCGATCACTTTCTTGAAAAACGTGTCGTGTCGTATCGTCTCGAAAAAAAACGTACACATGCCATATTACATAAAAATCTTCCGTTTAGAAATCATTTCACGATAAACTTTTCGTTCAAAAACATTTCACGATAACCGTGTTACTTAAAGACAAAAATCCTTTCTTCCGGAAATTAAAATCAAAACATAAGGATTAATTCTGTTCTTAGCTTTGCTGGCGTGTTTTAAGATTCGTACGTCAAATTGCCACTTGGTTTGGCTAAACCAAGAAAGTACCCTACTAGAAAACTCTAGTAGTTGAATCCGTTTGGCGTGTTTTAAGATTCATTCGTCGAATCGCCACTTGGTTTAGGCTAAACCAAGAAAAAGCCTGACTAGACATGCTAGTCATAGATTCTATTTGTTAGTCTGAATCGATTAAGAATATTTATTCAATAATCCCGGAAAATCTCATTTCATTTGAAAAGCTCTTTTCTTCAGAAATTCGGTCGGGCATTATAACTGCGTAAATTTGAAAAGTCGATTTTCATTCGGGCATTACAACTGGGTAATTTAGTTTTCCAAAAGTCCATCGAACATTATAACGGTGCATTTTGATAGTAAATTTTAAATCGTGCATAGTAACGACTAAGTGTGATTTTCAAAATCTAATTGTTCATAAAAATCACTAATCACCAACGTAATCACGTTTAATCATATTTAGGCATGTTTAAGCAAAATAATAACATCATTCATATGAACTAGTAAATACTAATCTAAAGTTAAGATAAAGTATCTACCTTAATTCCGATGATTAGTCGGAAGCCGATAAGCTAGTTGAATTCCGGCGGCGTAACGACTAGTCGACCTTTGCTCGAACGCTTTCTTGCTAACTTATTCTACCTTTCTAAGATCTAGGGGTGGTCGAGGGTGGTGGAGTGTGGTGGTTTAGGATGAGTTTCAAGAAGAACACTCAAGAACTCACTCAAGAATACTAGAAAGCACAAAGTGGAGAAGTTGGAAGGTTTTGGTGTGAGAAATGAAGCAAGGTGAGTGAGCTATTTATAGTGAAGCAATGAGGCTCACCTTCCCCAAAAATAATCAGCCATATACCTTCCCCACAAGTGTCCAAACAACCTTTTGCAAAAGAAAAATTTAGGTTTAAAGACTAGTTTTAGGTTATGAATAATTTCCCACTAAATCAAAGGCTAAACTTAGGTTATGAGTAAATTCCCACTAAATCAAAGGCTAGTTTTAGGTTATGAGTAAATTCCCACTAAATCAAAGGCTAGTTTTAATAAAACAAAATAGGAGTTGGGGATTTAGTAAAGCTTCCGGACGCAGTGTAGTGAAATACTCGGTGTGCACGCGTTCATTTACGGTGCGAAAAGTATAAATAAACAGATTAAATCTAATTCATTTATTCTAACCAAACTAAATTATAAGCTATACTTATTTAAAAATAAAACCGCTTTAATAAATCGAAATTTTTATTTACGAAATTTCGGGTTATTACATGTTAGCTATGACCCTAGGAACTCGTTTAGATGGGGTCTTTGGTGGGTGGATGAGCTTGGGTCTGGATGAGTAATCTCGGGCCCACCTATCATCCTTGGTTTGGGAAGCAAAGGGCTCGCCCGGATGAGTCAGTCCCCCCCCCCCCCCCCCCCCCCCAGACCTTCTTAGATATGAACAACCTTTCCTTGCCTAATCTTATCCCCCTAAACATAATCCGGGTTAATCCACCCAAGATCCTCTAATTTATTCTTACCCACAATTAGTATTATTTTATCCCCCTTTATTATCAAAATTTTCTAAACTAAATACTATTTTATCTACCATTCATAAATCTCACATTAATACGGGTCTAATTGCTACAACCACCCAAAACTTATCTCACATCCAAACGAGCCCATTTTTTTTTAAAAAAAAACCTTGCATTCCCCTGAAATTGTGCTTTCACATATTTATCTCAGTATTCTTATTCATTTCCCGCTTAAAATTGCAGGAGTGCTACATGCACATAAAACTTACCTAGAAAGTACTCATAATTCAAAAATGAGTGACTTAATTTTTGAATTCTGAATACTTTCTGGGTAAGTTTTTTTTGCACTTGTAGCATTTTCCTTAAAAATTACAGACTGATGAATTTCCACTTTTGGTATTCAACCACTGACGACGTGTCAATACAGAAAATACAATTGGGGAAACAAACCTGAATCATCACCACTCTCCTTCCATAAACCCTGGAAAACCCCTCTCTCTCTCTCTCTCTCTCTCTCTCTCTAAACACACTTTCTCTCACCCATAAACCCTAGACCCAAATGTTACGAGCTGTCAATCTCAGGCGATCCCTCCACCAATCCCTCCTCCACCACCACCACCTCCAGCAGCCTCCCGCAAACCCACATTCTCACCCCCTCAAAACGCTAACCACCGTCAGTCCTCCCCAGAACCCTAAAAACCCCAACTTCACCCGCCCATTTTGCTCCTCACCACTCCCCTCTCCCTCCTCCTCCGAATCCGAGCTCCGTAAATACATCGGCTACGCCGCCCTCCTCATCGGCTGCGGCATCGCCACGTACTACTCCTTCCCCTTCCCCGAAAACGCCAAGCACAAAAAGGCCCAGCTCTTCCGTTACGCCCCGCTGCCCGATGACCTCCACACCATTTCCAACTGGAGTGGGACCCACGAGGTCCAAACTAGGGTTTTCCTGCAACCCGAGTCACTCCAGGAATTAGAGGCCATTGTGAGGGATGCTAATCAGAAGAGGCAGAAGATTCGGCCAGTTGGGTCGGGGCTTTCGCCTAATGGGATCGGGTTGACGAGGCTAGGGATGGTGAATTTGGCACTAATGGATAAGGTTTTGGAAGTGGATAAGGAAAGGAAGAGGGTGAGGGTGCAGGCCGGGATCCGGGTTCAGCAGCTTGTGGATGGGATTAAGGATTATGGGCTTACGTTGCAGAATTTCGCTTCGATTCGGGAGCAGCAGATTGGGGGTATTATTCAGGTTGGGTATTTGGCACAATACAAATTGGATTTTATTTGTATACGTATTATTCATTCTCTAGATTTTGTTGCTTGATTGGTTTTATGACAAGTGGCCCCATTTCATAATATGAATAATCATGCTGCACAAATTGTGAATAGATTACTAGTATATTGAGTCTTCAAACACAAGTATTGTATATCACTGGGGTTTGTTGTGGAATGGTTACGTGATTCATCTACCAGTTGTTGCATTCGAACATTGGGAATGAAATGTCACGGAATATGTAATCCAAAGATTCCAAACTGATGTACGATCCAGCTAATAAAATTGACCCTTACATAATAGCATTGTGTGTACAATGTACTTCTGATTCGTGTGTGCTGCCTTATTAATTGTGGCTCTAGTGCTTCCCGTGTACCCAACACATTGCATCCAAGATAATGTTGTAATGCACGACATTTCCAAAACTTACGGGGTGTGTGCATATGCTTATTACTTGAACTTTCGAAAATTTAGCTCACTTTTGGCACTATGCATCTCTAGGTCGGCGCACATGGCACTGGTGCAAGGTTGCCTCCCATTGATGAGCAGGTCATCAGCATGAAACTGGTAACTCCTGCCAAGGGGACAATAGAGCTCTCCAAGGAGAAAGATCCAGAACTCTTCTATCTTGCTCGTTGCGGACTAGGGGGCCTTGGCGTAGTCGCAGAAGTCACTCTTCAATGTGTTGATAGACAAGAGTTACTGGAGCACACTTTTGTCTCAAACATGAAAGAGATAAAGAAAAATCACAAGTAATCATTTTGCTTTTCTGTTAAACTAAGTTCTACTGGTTAAATTTCCACACAGGAAAAAGAAGGAAGAAAAAGAGCTTATATCTATGCAAGTTCTGTACCTTCCCCTGCTTCCAGCTTGGAAAACAAATCCTGAGGGATGTAACTAGTGGAATATTGGGTTTGATTTGATCGTCTTAGCTTCTGACTTAACCATTCTTACTGGATGCTACAGCATTTGAGTTAAATTCTGGAGACATACCACAAGTTATGGGCATTGTATCTAGAATTGGTGGTTTCTTAGTGGAGTTTTAACTTTGTCTGATAATATGGAAGATAGTATTTTTATCGTTGGTAATTTGTTTTCTATGTTGTTCTACCTTATCAGAGGTAGATGCTTGCAAAGCTTTCAGTTTTTCATTGTTGAGAACTTTTGGTGTGTTAGTTTTCTTTGTGCGGCAAGCACTCGCATGTAATATCACAAAATAAATGTTTGACAAATTGAATTACTTCATTTCTCTAGACTCTCACTTATCCTCTCTTTTTTCTTATTGTAGGAAGTTGCTATCTGAGAACAAGCATGTGAAGTATCTTTATATTCCACATACTGACACTGTTGTGGTTGTGACATGCAACCCTTTCTCCAAATGGAAAGGTCCGCCCAAGTATAAACCAAAAGATAGTCAAGATGAAGCTATACAGCCTCTTCGTGACTACTACCAACAGTCTCTCAAGAAGTACCGGTAAAAAGTTGTCTTCATTTTGCTTCAAATGTTACTATTCACTAGTCAGGGTTATTCTCTTCCCAGAATTAAGTCGAGAATAGTAGTTCTTCCGGTAGTGCCAAAGATTGGTCCAGTGCCATGCTTCCTTCATTTAGTGTTTCCTTTCCATCTTGCATTTTATGTACTCTATAATTTATGTCAATGGCCTTGTGAGAGTGAGGTGTCAACATAGGTTTAAGCTTGCTTGATGACGTGTAGAAGAACTACACCCGGGAAAAAAGGAAGAGGAATTGTTTGTGTTGCTCTGTGAATTTTAATTTGCTTGCCTTTTGTCTTTGCTCTGTATATCTTGAAGCTTCTGTGAATGGAAATTAATGGTGCGTTCCTAATTGAAAGCTCTAGCCTCCGAGATTCTGGCAATTTATCTACTGATTTATTCTGATAATTATTTATTTGTTGGCAGCGATGTTATTCCTAACTTTTTAGTGCTGTTTATTTCGGTTGATCACCTGCTTTAAATAGCTATTTGCAGAGGTGAAGGGAATGTTTCCAAATCTCCAGACAAAAATGAACCAGACGTAAATGAGCTGTCATTTACAGAGCTTAGAGATAAATTACTTGCCCTGGATCCTCTCAACAAGGACCATGTGGTAAAGGTCAATCAGGCTGAGGCAGAGTTTTGGAGGAAGTCAGAAGGGTACAGGGTAGGCTGGAGTGATGAAATTCTGGGCTTTGATTGTGGTGGCCAACAGTGGGTATCTGAGACATGTTTTCCTGCTGGAACCTTATCAAAGCCCAGTATGAAAGATCTTGAATTTATAGAAGAGCTGATGCTACTTATAAACAAGGAACTGATACCTGCACCTGCTCCTATAGAACAGCGGTGGACAGCTTGCAGCAAGAGCCCCATGAGCCCCGCTTCAAGCAAGTCAGAGGATGATATTTTCTCTTGGGTAATGTCATCGCAGCTGTTTCATTCTTCAATTCATCCTCATTCTGGCTTCCTTCAAGTTTTTATTTTTCAGCTTGTGACATCAGCAATTTGAAGTACTATCTCTGTGTGTGTGTATGTTGTGCTTGAACAGTTTTTGGCATGACTTTATTGACTTTTTTGGATGTTTGCTCTTAACTTGTCTACTTTTTTGGATGTTTACTAACTTGTCCAAACTGGCATTTTCCATTTGTGCTTGATTAGAAAGATATATGATAATGCAACTCATTTGCGCACTTGTCGGATATGAGTCAGCATGTGTCTCAAGAGTGTCTTTTCAGACAGGGACATGGCAGTCAATTTGGTGCGTCCATGCACTGTGTCCTAGCTTACAACTGAACATTTTGGGCAGAGCGGCAGAGATGCATAATTTGGTTCGGCTTCTAGTAGTTAAGTGCTTTGCTGAGTTGTGTTTAGGAGGTACCGGGGAAAACTCACTGTGGATATGTTTTTCTCCCTGGTTACTAACTGGTGATTCACTACCCAACATTTAATCTTAAAATTTTAGACCTCATGCACTTTTTACAGTTTTATGGACCCGCAACTCCTTGGAGTTTATCTGACATTAAGGATGTCAAATTCAAACTATAATGAAGCGTTCACATTTGGTAATTTTTCTGCCTAATGGTTTTGTTGCTTGTGGATTTTAGGAGGAGCTTCACAGTTAATTGTTAATAACTCCTATCACATACACTTTAGATTCTTTGATTGGGCACTTTGTATTCATGTCTCATTATAATTCCTTGTTTCAGGTTGGTATAATTATGTATCTTCCTACAGCGGATGCTCGCCAGAGGAAACAAATAACTGAGGAGTTTTTCCACTACAGACGTTTGGCCCAAACACAGTTGTGGGATCGGTATTCTGCGTATGAACATTGGGCTAAGATTGAGGTAATAGTCCGCATATTCTGTTCCTAGCCCCTAGGCAGTCCTTTCTCAAACCTCGATTGTAAGTAAGAGTCTTTAAACAAAGTTGATCAAGAGAACAAAATGATGCAGTAAAATGGTGGAATTTTCTGAAGGTAGGGCTCACAAACTATTCCAGTCACCTCTCATTCTGAGGACCAACATCTTTGGTTTGGTGAAATAATTATTTGCAAAAAGCTAAAAGGGGATATAGAGTTATAGACCTAACTTTCGCATTATTTGCACACACTGGCTGTTGATATAACGGGACTGTGTTCTAATGCTTCACAGCCTGAGTTTCAAGGAAGAAGAAATGTAGTAACTGTTTCTTTGATCATTTGACATTTTCGTTTCTATATATGTATGTCGAATTGTAGAGGGAGGTTCACAACTTTCCTCGCAAGAAATTCCTTCTCGATAGGACAGCTTGCTTGGTTCATTCTGATGTCCTAACATTTACGCCTGCTGACCTAAATATGGAATTAACCCCTATAAAATGGGTCCAGAAAATTTGACCTCTTTTATTCCTGAGTCTGGTTGTTAATGTAGATAATCAAGCCGATTTTTCTCTAGGAGCTTTGTGGATCAGCTCTGGATTAAACTAGCGATTGGTTGCTAAGTTAGATACTTTTGCAGGTTCCTAAGGACAAGGAAGAGCTGGCAGCTCTGCGAGCAAGGTTGAGGAAACGTTTTCCAGTAGATGTGTACAATAAAGCACGTAGTGAATTGGACCCATATCGGATCCTTTCTAACAACATGCTGGAGAAGCTATTCCCACAGTTGGATACGATTTGAGGAGCATTGCTGCCTGGTTAGTTCTTTATTTGTGCAATATTCTTCATGATTTGGTTAAAGTTGCAATGATATTGACCGGTTATTATCTTTCACTTAAGTGCATCTTTTGCCATAAAATCGAGAGGGAATATGATTTAAACTTGAGGTGCGCCATTAACTAGTGAAGAACCTATTTCATCATTTGGATGCTGCCTTTAATTGCCAAAGTGCTGCTTGACAAATAACTAATTATTAAATTCTAAGCCAGGTGATGACCGATGAGTCATCTCTTTTACTGTGTTTTCATGGGTTGTTTAATTGTTAACCACGGTTCTGATGCGGACATTAAATTGTTTCCCACTGAGGCATTTGTATCAATCCATCTGGAGTTAGGTGGCATGATTTAGGATTGTAGCTTAACTACATTTGAAATTTTCAACACTTCTCAACAAAAGAGAGATGAGTTATGATACTCCATTTAATGCATCCAGGTGTCAACTCTGTTGTAAGATTAGTTCACCAGACCGCGTATTTTTTATTCATACAATAGTCCAAATATATCCAGGTGTCATTCTGTAGTAGATACTAGATTTATCACCAAATTCTATGTACTTTTATCTGACCTGAGGCCACCTCTGAAGCTCAGGCAGGGTTATGAATTCTGTACTGGGCGGCACGTACCTTTTTTTTATACTAAATTCGGTTACCTAGAGCTGTAATTCCCGCTCTGGCTCAAATACCGGTCGGTATTGGCTGATACTAGCTAGTACTGGACGGTACTGGATTATTTTTAATTTTATTTTTCATTTAAATAAACGCATGTTTTATGCTAAATTTTCTAATGTGAGATAAATTTGAAACGATACTCTAGTCAGTACAAAATTCAGAACCTTAGCTCCCAATTCTAGACTAGTAACATCACAGTCCACAGATGACTTGTTCTACTGGATATGATGTCAGTACTGAATGAAACTTCTTGAGGTTTTGGTCTGCTATTAGGTATGAAATGCTCAGTAGGATGGAGAAAAGGGTGAAAAAGGAGAGGGCTTGTTTGCAGAAAAAATTGGTCCGTCAACGTTAGATTCAAGATATTTTCATCTGTTCAAAACAACGACAACAACAACGGAACCCATCTAGTCCCCAGTCATTGGGGATATGGGCAAGGGATGAAAATTCTATCACGAGGACTGCCCTATATTCATCTTATATCTGCATATACTTGGAACAGTTTAGTTTCCCGAAGCACATCCAAATTAGACTTTAACAAGAGATCAACCATTACCAAGAAATGAAAAGCATACACAAAATTTTTTATTAGCTCTCTAGTTGATCATGCATAGCATCAACTGTACAACAAGTTACATAATCTAGGAATATTACAATCTCGTAGCAATGATAGAAATATGATTGAGATAGTGTTATTATGCAGATATCGCCCTATAAGAGTCATCTTTCAGCAGCATTCTTCACAGATCCAACAGCAACACAGAGCAGCGAGGCTGCAAAACAAAAAAGGTAAATGAAAATATTGAGGATTTGAATAAAAAAAATACCCAACTAGCGTTTTTTATGAAGGGGATTGTAAGTCTGCAGTTCATGGGAGTATATTGTTATTGAGATGTATTTCGTAAAACCGGTGGTGATTATGGAACATTTGATTACCCTGTCCATCACCTCAGAAGTTTACAGTTTGTAGTTCTTTGCCAGTAATAACTCCGCTTTTCTATATTCAGTCCCTAAGATTTTGGCAGTACTTCCTTCGCTGTTTTTTTTGGGCATCAATTTGCGGTGTGTCCGAACTCTTCGTATTCTCTCCTATTTCATGTGAATTTCTTCTATTTTTCCCTAAATAGAACGACTTCTTTGGATATTTCATTGCAGAGTCTACTTAGAACTGCTTTTCTCAAGAATTGATTCTGTTGATCCTCTTTGGCATATGGGAAGTATCTGATTATGACAATTTATACTTACCAACCCTCAATGAATCCCTTCTCTCCTCTCTTCTTCGTGCCAGGACGGCACTTCCTCTTCTTCATCGGTGGAGGATTTTCAACTGGGTACCCTGGATTCAAATTTGTGTGTGGAGAAAACGTCAGTTCATATATCTCTAACTAAAGCTGATCAAAGAAAAAATCTCTCAACTAAAATACATAAATATGTGTCTGTGCGTGTGGTGAGAGAGGTAGAAGTGCAAAGTCGTATCGATTGGTTGATAGGCCTCAAAGAGAATGTTGTTCTGGGGGAATGATACCCGTTGGTACCGGGTTCAAAGGATTAATCTCCCCTTGAAAGACAACATAACAACTTTCCTTTGGAAACCAAAAAGAAGAATCGATTCGAAGTAGAAACGAGGGATATTTTGTTCCATCGATAAAAATTAATTGATTCTTTTCTTTCAAAGAATTTCAGAGAGAGAGAGAGAGAGAGAGAGGGAGAGGGAGACCTGGAGGGGGTTGGTTCTCTTGTTTCTCAGACTTCGGCATTGTTGTAGCAGAAACAGCAGGAGGGACTTGTATGTATATGTCAAAAGTTTCTATCGTTCAGATGCTATAATGGGTATCTGGGTGAGTGGGTCTATATATACACCCCTTAAAACTATATTATATTCCCAAAAAAAAAAAACCTGAGAGACGCGCTTTCATTTTTTATTGGTTGGCACACGGTTTAAAGTTTTCCTATCTCCTGGGTTAAAAAATAAACGGGTTCAAGTCGGCCGTAGTTCGTGGTTCAACCTTAAGTAAAAGTTTTTAAAGGGTCGCGGGGCCATTTGTCTATTTTCTGTGTTATTTTGTCGTGTCAAAAATTAGTTAGACCTTGTTAAATTTGATGTTTGCATATGTAATTACAATCCTAGCGGTGGACATATTCGAATTTTGTAGAAGGGTTTCGATTCTGTTGGCATAACGGTATCGTTTGAAACCCTCACCTGGCCGAATCCGGGCGGAGCATGACCTGTTAAACTTTTTTTTTTTCTTTTTTTTTCCTTTTCCCTTGACATGAACCGATGTCCCGTCTGGATAACCCTAGAAAAGCAAGCTTTTAGCAAAAGGATATGGAAAATCAAATAAAGGTTGAATGCCAGCAAAAGAATATTTGCCAAGTCATAGGCTTCGAAAAGGACTCGAAATCCTTTGTCAAAAGTTGCACAAAAAATGCTCACGAAAAGAGGGTTTTGATTTTCTAGTTTTCACATTGCTTTTGAAGTGGATTCTTGTCTTGGTTGAGAGGAGAGAATATGAGACTCTAAAATACCATCAAATACTGTAAAAAGGATGGGAGAATAATTAGAAAAGCAATTTGGTGCTTCTACTTTTAAAAGAATGGAAGAATGTAGGCTGTTAGATAATGAATAATTATATCTACAAGTATCAATTAAGTTCACATTAATCTCTTCAAGTCTTCGGCTTCGAAATTCACGAATTAGTCCATGCATGATCTCGGGCACCGCCACGTGATGCTTTCAGGACCATGGAATAATTAACGGACTTCAGAAGGTTGCCACGTGTTACTCATTCTCCCATACTTTGACTTTTCTTTGTGGAGAGAGGCCAGATTTTTAATTAGGAAGAACTAAGAAGGACGTTACCAAGTCGGTTGATCTAGCAGTTAAATACCAAAAAAAAGGTCGGTGGATTGGGAATATTATTTCTTTATAATTCTGTCTGGGCCGGCTCTGGATCTGGAGGTGCTGTAGGGGGTCGCTGTAAGGTGGCCTGTAGTGTGGTTTTCGAGCCGTTGATCTCGGCAATCAATGGTTCGGATTTCATCTTGGCAATTGACAGTTTGGATCTGCAAAGTGTTGAGATGAAATTAGAATCGTTGAAAATACATCTGATGCGTAGTTTGATTAATTCTTGAAGACTTGTTTATTTGCAAGGGACCATTTAAGGTCGGGGTAAAGTCTCATATAAACTCGGCCAACAAGAATTGATAGCACGTAAAAGGTTTCGAATCTAACCTTTAGAGTGAGCGAACTCCTAAATATCAGGTCTCCAAAACCAGACAATCTTCATGAACTTATCCAAAAACGATAAATTCCACACACATATGGACGTTGATGAATTGACAAAAATTATGTCACACGTTAGACACCTGTAAAAGAGGATAAGATTATTAAAAAAAATATCATACTGTGGATATTTATGCAAGAGGATAAGATGAAACATTTTTCCTCGTCATTAGTGGTGATGTTAATAGGCAGGGACGGCTCTACTGGGTATGATTCAAACCCTGGATTCAATACAATTTTGTCATAGATGAATTTTAGAGCCTCTATGTTTTTTTTTTGTCAACCAGTATACATCAGCGGAGTTGGGAGTAATTAGTCTACAGGGGGTTCAAAGATTGTCCATAGCTTGAATTACAAATGCCAACGGGGTTGGGGAGTAATTAGTCTACAAGGAATCCAAAGACTGTCCATAGCCTTGAACTACAAACGCCCACGACGGGACTTGGACCCTAGCCTCCATTTTCATGATTGAAACCCTAGATTATTAAAAAATATATATATGTTAATTTTTTTTTATTTCTTTCCATATATTATTTGATTTTCCTTCACTATTATCACCATTGGACCATTCATGCATAATCAAAGTAAATGAAAATCTACTTAAATATGTAAGTAATAATTAAGCTATATTAGACCCATTAAAAATTTAACTAGATAAACAAAATTTGATAAACAAAATTTTCACCGCTGAATTCTAGAGCCATCCCCTCTTTTTTTGGACAAGCAGTATACATAAGTCGGGGTTAGTGGGGTAATTAGTAAATTAGTCCACAGAAGTTCAACCCGCTGTCCATAGCTCTGAACGACAAATGCCCACAACGGCCAATGGGACTCGAACCTAGCCTCCGAGGGGAGCAGCAGGAAATGCCGGCGCGGCCCGGTTAATAAGGAGTAAAAGGATATATAATTTCCCAGATTGGTTAGCCTATTGGATTGGGCCCAAATATAGAACATCCTCGGCTAGTTTGGACTTTCCAAAACGCATGATATGCCCAAAACTCAGGCCCATTTCTCCCATATGGGATATGGCCCGAGTCATCGTGCTACACTGCATTTTGGCTCTTGAGAAAGGGTACTTTATTTTTATTACAAGGGACACAAGTAGGGTTGCAAATGAACCAAGCCGTTCGTGAGTTCGGCTTGGTTCGGCTCGGCTCGAAAAAAAACTTGTTTGAACTCTGTTCGTTAAGTTTTTATTGAGGCTTGACTCGAACTCGAGTTCATTAAAAACCTTAACAAATAAGCCTAAATATGGCAAGGCTCGGCTCGATAGGACTCATTTACTTTTTAGAGGAATTAAATTATATAACTTGGTATTCCAATTTGATATCTTAATAGACTATCTTTTCAAAAACTTATTAAATTTCATTATTATTTTGAAATTGAGACTATTTTCCTGTAGAGTGTATATATATATATATATATATATATATATATATATATATATATATATATATATATATATATATATACACACACACACACACACACACATGCCAATTATCCAGTCCAAGATCCTGGACTGGAGGTTTTTTGATATTTTGAAGGTTTTAAAACATGTTTTTGAATGATTCAAACCGTCCGATATGTTTAAAAAGTGTTTTTAAGGGTTCTCGCAAGAAATCGCCAAAAAAAAAAATATCGGGAAGGGCTTAATCCGAGCAGTTTTTACAAAAATTGTATATATATATATATCAATAATCATCCAATCAGGGTCCCTGATGGAAGCCAAAAATTGCACCTTCACGCCGCTGCCGTTGGATCATCACGGACGGCTGCGATTTAAAACGCATACACGCGGGTTGAAATAGGTAACCGGGTCGAATAATAAAGGGTTCGCGGGTCAAAAGGGGTATACGGGTTATATCACTTCTCCCTCTCTCTCTCAATCTTCTCCAGCACACCACAGCCGATTTCAAACGAAGAGAGAGAAAGTGAGAGAGATCACTACGAAGAAGAAGAACCAGATCGAAGCAAATCGCGACAGGTAACGTTTCTCTCTCTCTCTCTCTCTCTCTCTCTTTTCTGAGTTTGTTTCTAACTTTTTGGTTGAACCAAACCCTAGGTTTTACGAAGAAGATTGATCGATTTCGGGTGCCCCTAAACGAAGGGAGAGAACACCAAACCAGACAACTGGAATTAGATGACGAAGAAGATGGATCCCCCAAGGTTGGTCTCTCTCTTTGTCTCTTTGTGTCCATGTGAAAAATTATCTGATATGAACCCTGTGCATTGTTTGGGACCAAGTCTTAAGGCAAGTTCAGTGGCTAGCCAAATGTCCAGCCATTCCCAAAAAATGATTGGGTTTGCGAAAAATCCTACCTCAATGGCCAGCCATCTAGTTGTAGGCAATGTGTTCAACAAAATGACTAGGTGAAAAAAAAAATGACTTGGCACAATTCGAATTACGTAATTTTGACTAGTTCAGTGGATGATTTGCAATGGTCCAAAGTTTTGTCTTATTTTCTCTTGATCTTTACTTGTTATCAGGAATTTAGCAATGAACCTGTCACAAACCAGTAGGCACAAACTAGTAGGTGTTATCAGGACATTTATTAGCTTTCTCTTTCGGCAATTTAAAGTAATTTGTCGAAAGTTTTATCTGTAGATGTTGGTCACTTGAAAGTTTTATCTCTGACATAGCCACATAGGATTTCAAAGTATAATCTACAAGACGGCATTCCTAATCGCATCTATCATTAGCTATTTGCCTATTTTTGATATCTATTGCCCTTATAGGTAAATTTGAATGGGTTGCAATTGGTTGGTTATTTGTTGACGGGTTTCTTGTTTCTCATATTAATCTGTCATTGTTTGACTATGCTTGCTTTTTTACGTTGAGCGTAATTTGTCTTCAGAATGCCGTCGTTGCGGGATGCACTCTACTCACTGTCACCATCACAACCCTGTGCATCATCTGGAGCTTCTTCTGAAGCTCTTTACACTCCTCAAGTGAAGGAGGACTTGATACCAAAGATTGACCAGGTGTATGCGAGTATGGAAGAAGCTCACAAGTTTTACAATGATTATGCTAGAGAAGCTGGATTTGGGGTTCGAATCAATTCAAGCAAGTTGGGGAAGGGCGGTCTAACCATTAGGAAGGAATTTGTTTGTCACAAAGAAGGGGTGAAGGCGAAAAAGTATACGCAAAATGTATCTGAAAACATTATACGGAAAAGGGGGTTAACTAGAGAGAATTGCGGTGCAAAAATGACTGTTGTGAAACGGGGTGAGGGGTTTGCTGTCACGCAATTTATCGCCACTCACAACCACACGCTTGCCACACCAAGGAAGGTGCATTTATTACGGTCTCATCGTAAATTGTCAGCTGCCCAAAGAGCTTTGACAGACCAACTTGGCGATGCAAATGTGCCGACCCACCAACAAATGAGTATTTTGGAGTTGCAAGCCGGAGGTCTTCAAAATGTTGGATGTTCTCAACAAGATCTCTATAATGCGAAAAGAGATAAGAGGAAAATGGTAGATGGCTTTGACGCTAGCTTGTTGGTTGAGTATTTTGAGGCCCAACAGGAAAAGAATCCCAGTTTTATATTCTCAATCTTGCCAGATGATGAGGGGAGTTTGTATCATTGCTTTTGGGCCGATGCAACCATGAGAAAGTCATACCAATATTTTGGGGACGTCGTGGTGTTTGATACAACTTATCAGACAAATAAATATTCATTGATCTTCTCACCTATTATAGGGGTTAATCACCACGGTCAAACAACAATGTTCGGGTGTGCTTTCTTAAGTGGCGAAAAAACTGATGCTTTCGAGTGGCTTTTCAATGCATGGTTGGAAGCAATGCCAGCTGGGGCTCCCAAAATGATCATAACTGATCAAGATCCGGCAATGGCAAAAGCAATCAGTACTCTCCTTCCAAAGACGGTCCACAGGTATTGCATTTGGCATATTGTGTCTAAATTTTCCGAAAAAATAAGTGCTATATACTATGAACAACATTATGATGACTTCCGTAACTGTATATGGAACTCCGAGACCCCCGAAGAGTTTGAAGGGAGATGGGTAGATATTGTAGCAAAAGCTAATTTGGGGGATAATGAATGGTTAGATGGTTTATACCAAATTCGTGAGAGATGGGTTCCTGCATATACAAGACACATATTTTCTGCCCACATGACCAGTAGTCAAAGAGCTGAAGGCTGTCATGCCTTCTTCAAGCGGTATGTGTCTGAAAAAAATTCTCTTATGGACTTTGTCACGAGGTTTGCTAGGGCGCTTTCACATATAAGGCATAATGAATTAGATTCGGATCATAAAGATGTGAATGAGAAGCCACTCCTCGTAACAAAAACACCCATGGAGTAGACAATGCGTGATGTGTACACACACAGTGTTTTTTACAAGTTCCAACAGGAACTCTTGGATAGTGGGGCGTATGTCGTAAAGAGTACATTTAAAGATGAAATGTGGGCTAAGTACAATGTCACAAGGTCAACTCTACTTGATTCGAAGGGTCGTGAGCTTGTATTGGAGAAGTCATCAAACTTTGTTAAATGCAGCTGTAAGAAGTTTGAGTCCGACGGAATTCCATGTTGGCACATCTTGGCGTACTTCACTAAAAAGCAAATTAAACAAATACCTGAACAATACATATTGCGGAGGTGGACTAAATCAGCGAAAAGTAGCAGGGTTATGGATGACGGGACCGTTTCTGAAATATGTGACACTTCTATGTTAATGAAGAGAAATAGGCTTTTCCGACTAGCTAGCAGAGTTATTGATGCATGTTTGTTAAGTGAAGATGAGACTGAAGGTTTGGAACAATATTTGGTATCAACTGAAACGCGGCTTGCATCCAAGTTGAGTGACTTCAATATTCGCGAAGAAAGTAGTGTCCGAAAGCCTATTTCTCGTGGAAACCAACCTATGCTCAAAGAACCACGACCAGTTAGGTCAAAAGGTTGTGGTAAACGGCTGAAAGGAGGAAAAGAGAAGACTATGAAGAAGAAGAGGCGTTGCAATGGTTGTGGAAAATTGGCGACACATGACAAAAGGAATTGTCCGGTACTTCTTGGAATGTAGGTCTATGCATCTAAATATGTTCATTTGTAATTTGAATGCTTCATTTTTTTACATTTAATTGTGAATTTTGTTTGTAGCTCTACCAGAGATGGTAGTTTGAATGACGACGATGACGAGGATGATGAGGATGTTGAGCAGGACGATATCGACATGGAACATGACTCAGAATGTAAGTGTTTGAATTTTTTTTCCTTCATGTAATGAAATTTGTTTGTAATTTAAATGAAGGCTTTTTGTACTTGCAGAAGCTGCAGATTGTACTTGGAAGAAGATATGGAATGACTTCTAATTGAATTTGAAGAAGACGTGCTTTTAAGACTTGTGTAGTGAATTTTGGGACTGGATTGTTGCTGCATCTATGGTGTAGATGTAATGTATCAATGGGCAGTCACTGGATTGTTGCTGCACTCACTGGATTGTGTAGTGAATTTTGGGACTCAATTTGTTTGTGCACTCACTGGATTTGTTTATTTGAATTCTGCATGGACAGTAATGTATCAATTTTGTAGTCACTGGATTGTTGCTGCACTCACAGGATTGTGTAGTCAATTTTGGGACTCAATTTGTTTGTGCACTCACTGGATTGTTGCTGCAGTACATAAATTATTGTTTGTTTCGACTAATTTGTAGTCTTGTTTTGGCCTTTTAACCTTAAACTAATTAACCGTAAACTAATTTTTCTGGCATTATCATTGACCACCCAAACTAAGAAATGATCCAACAGCTCCATCTAAAGACAAAACATGGTAGATGTTTGTTTTGTTCACTCGAAGCACCGAGGTATGATGTACAACCATATTAACCACCTGCATTTGATTTCCAAATAAAAATATGCTATGAAAATGAGTCTTTTCATAGCTTCATTAGCTCTCTTTTGTACTTTTACCGAAAAAATCTCTACAAATGTGCCACTCAAGGTTTGATTCTGGTCATCTGCTGTCTCACACTTCAGCAAACCTTCTGCTTCTGTCCAGACCTTGCGGACGAAAATTTTGGCATGGTCTTGTCTTGTTGCTTTCACACATCGACCTAGAACAAGTACACATCCAAGCTAAAACAAGTACACATTGTAGCTAAAATACTAGTTCTTACAACTTAACCAGAAGTACAACATTCAAGGTAAAATGGTTAGCTGTCACTACTACAAGAGCTATCATATACATTGAGCTTCTGGAAATATTTGATTTACTACAAAATGGTTAGCTGCCACTACTACACCCATCATCACCATTAGAAATTTGTTCATACACCAACACTTTATGTTAATTATAGCGTAGATTTCAAAACTTAACAACTAGAATTACCAATGCTACAACAATCAAGAACATGACTATATTGACTCTATATTTCAAATTGTCCACTGCGACTCGCATGCCGTGAACACATACGTCAAACTTGTTCAGGTTCACCTCCGTCAACCCCTCATCAGTTTCTGGATGATACCCAATTGGATTGCACCACTTCCAATAGTTGCATCTACCTTCGTCTTTCGTCTCCTTTGGACAGCCATAGTATAGCCTTCCAGGATTACGGTCTGACTCCGAAATCCTCACAGCAGCTCTCATGCCACACCAACATGCTTTGTTTCGAAATTGAAGATAGTTATTTGGATAGCTACCCATGTTGCTTGATGAAGTCATGACTGTCGAGGACCAAGTAAAAACAAAATTGAAGTAGTCATGGCTGTCCTAAAGTAGTCATAACAAATCTACAATATCACTAAAGCAAATAGAGGTAGCACTACTTCTCTGTTAGTGGAACTGGTCCAATACGTGGAGTTTGAGATAAGTTATGGCATTACCAAGTGAGTGAGTGTCAATTTCAGATCCACAGCATGTGTTGCCAAATAAAATGCTGAAAGATAAATCCAATATTCCAGCAGAACCTCCGCATGTGTGTAGGCAAATGCATTTTTACCCTATCAGCCATAATTTGATATTGCAAAATGTAAATTGGAAAATGGGGCTTCCAAACGGGCTCATATACAGATAGTGATGGATATACAGATTCCATGTTGTACTCAACAATGTTATGCATATGCAACATAGCTGATATGTTACCAAAGCAGAAAAAAATCATTACATGGCATCACTTATTTGTTTCCCAAGAACCTAAGCATGGATCATAAACAGAAAAGAGATACAGATGCAGAAGTACCCCAGCTACTGCAAAAGGGGCAATTTGACCATTATCAAAAGAAAACAATGTTCCTGTAAATTCATGCTATTCTACGACGATTGTTCTATTAAATCAGTTTGTCAATATGTTTCCCTCATAAATACTAATCCTACATGTGTTTAACCCTTTACAAATGCAAGGACTAATGCATCCATATATTTTATCAGCAGCAGCAAGAATATATTCAAACATAGTGATGACTACACAAAGGACAACATTAACTAACACAAACTGTACCAAAAAAATCAACGAATATGCTTATGTAGGCATAAATGGGACTTTAGAATCCATTCGGCTGAATTTCTTGTCTTATTAGACGGCTTTTTAGTATAATGCAAGGTCTATTCCCAGTTAACTGAGTTAGCTTAAAGAGTCTTCTTAAATCAAGAAGTTACGTCGTTGTATGACTGCAGGAATTTCGTGTAGTGGGGTCACTAAAATTTGAATGAGATCAAACCAATCTCTACTAAACATTATTATGCATAAAGGTGTTCAGTTTCAAATCAATTTCAATAGAAAAAAAAACTCAACCCAGTTTTTGTTTTTGAGAGAGAGAGAGAGAGAGAGAGAGAGAGAAACGTTACCTGTCGCGATTTGCTTCGATCTGGTTCTTCTCCTTCAAAAGCAAGAGTAGAAGCAAAAGTACGTCCATCAAAACAAAATACTGAGTAGTTCACTTGCATCAAATGAAACCCTAGTTTTTCGACAGTGAAACCCTAGTTTTTTGGACCCTAGTTTTTCTACAGTGAAACCCTAATTTTTTGGGCCAAAAAAATTCAACAGTGAAATCGGCTGTGGTGTGCTTCGATCTGGTGTGCTGGAGAAGATTGAGAGAGAGAGAGAAACGTTACCTGTCGCGATTTGCCTTCGATCTGGTTCTTCTTCTTCGTAGTGATCTCTCTCACTTTCTCTCTCTTCGTTTGAAATCGGCTGTGGTGTGCTGGAGAAGATTGAGAGAGAGAGAGAGAGAGGGAGAAGTGATATAACCCGTATACCCCTTTTGACCCGCGAACCCTTTATTATTCGACCCAGTTACCTATTTCAACCCGCGTGTATGCATTTTAAATCGCAGCCGTCCGTGATGATCCAACGGCAGTGGCGTGAAGGTGCGATTTTTGGCTTCCATCAGGGACCCTGATTGGATGATTATTGTATATCAATATATATATATATATATATATATAGCGCTTCTCCTCAGGACCCTCAACTTTGAACAGTATCTGGACCAAAACAATCTCTCCCGTTGGATTCAATCCAACGGCCCATGCTGACTCACGGCTGCAATTGACCCCCTTTCATTAAGCTGGACCCTTTAAGGGTCAAGGGCCACCCAAACAAAAGCCCTAGCTCTAACAATCCCTCATTTTCATGTGCATCTCTGAAGAGAAGAGAGAGATAGGCGATCTGAGAGTAGAGGGAGAAACACTAACGAAGAACAAGAACACAAACAATGGAGGCGTAAATCGAGTCCAAGAAGAAGAACACGACCCACGATCAAGAAGAAGAACCCCAACACTGGAGCCCTAAACCGCGACCCACGAGATCAAGATCCATACCGCGACCACCGCGACCCACCACCTGATAGGCGCGTGGTAAGCTTGCTTATCAGGCGCCTAAGTAGGGTGATTTAGCACGTTAGATGTGGGTTTTAAGCTTTATTTTCCGTTTAATGCATGCACAATGGTGTTCTTGTTATTTTGTGAAGTTTTCCAGGTATTTTGGTTTTTGGCATGTGTGTGTGCATGGCTTGAAGTGGAAGCGCGGGAGACAAGGCTTGGAAGTTGGGTTTTGAAAAGTGCAGTCGAAGCAATTCGGTATCGATACCCTTTATAGTGGTATCGATACCAATCAGCTATGAAGGGACAAGTTTGGATCCAGAAGGTCTAGTATCGATACCTGTCTAAGGGGTATCGATACCAATGTCTTATACCAAGTCAAGGAGTCAACGCAAGCAATTCAGTATCGATACCCTTATAAGAGGTATCGATACCGATCGGTTATGTAGCCCAAACGATGGCGTTTCAATGTATTTTAAGGGTGTCCACTATAAATACCTACTTCTTATCATTAATTAGGGTTCGAAACTTTTACTAATTTTCTGCACTTTGGAGTTTGGCGGCTACGGTTTTGAGAGCTTTCTTCGTTCAGCGTTTTCGCATTCAAGTTTGTTTTTGTTGTGGAGAACTTCAGCTTTGGATTGGTGTTACGTATTCATAATCAAGTTCGATTGTTCTTTCCGTTGAAATCTACGGTATCGCGTGCTATTGCTTTCATATATTTAATTCTTTGAACATGTTTAGATCTAGGTTTCAATTGATTTCTGTTGTTACTAGAATTATGAGTGAGTAGTCGTATAGAGTGCGGCTGCGGGGCGAAAGCGCCCATGTCTAGCCTCATCTATGTTTCACCTCGTGGCCGAATTCACAATTTTCAAGCAATTTTGAGAACCAGAAACTTTTCTAACGAACAAACCCAGGCATTACCGGAATTCAAATGCGCATGGAATCTGGTAACAGGTGGTGCGCATTTGTTAGGAAATCTTTTTCGTTTTCTAAAATCAGTAAAAAGGTAATTGTGGCCCGAGTAAATATAGGTGAAATTAGGCGTGGATGCTAGGTTCCCTCGGCTGTACTTTCTTGTTTAATTTGCATCTAGTCAATTTAGCTTGGTATTTCTAGTTAATTAAATCTCATCAAATCAAGGGGTGGCTACCTAAGAGCCAGTTAAACTGCAATTTCACACTTTTGAGTCAACACTTGAGTCGTCTCTGTGGTTCGACTCCGGTACTTCCGGAATTATTGTGCTACACTGGTCGAGAGTCCTACGCTTGGGACGCGTCTTTATTTAGTCTTATTTATAGTCACCTGGTCGGTCAAGCATTTTTGGCGCCGTTGCCGGGGACGACAGCGAGTGTTCAAAAATTCACAGAGTCGTAGTTTAGTTTGTCTTTTAGTCAGTCATCATAGGTAGAGGTAAGAAGGGTTCCCCCCAGCAGGACCCTCTTTATTTCCGTGACCCTACACGCCGTTTAGTTCGACGAGACCTGGGGTCGGGTCAGCCTGTGTCTCCCAGTATTTCATCTTCTCATTCGGAGTTAGACCTAGCTCAGGCAGAGTCTATCCCCATTAGTGATCTTTTTATCGAATTACCTTTTGAGTCAGTTAGTGTCAGTAATCCACTGTACCAGTCAGAGTCAGAAACGGAGTCAGAGTCAGAGTTAAGTGATATGGCTGACCAGCAAGTAGTGCAACAGCCATCTCTAAGGCAACATCTTTACCCAGAGAGGTCTACTCCCGAAGGACCCATTGTGTTTCCGCGCGAGACACAAGAGGCACGAAATTCTTTCACTGTTAAACCCGGTGTCCTTCACAGCCTCCCTACTTTCTACGGGAGGGAGTGCGACGACCCTTATGAACATGTGCGGACATTCGAGGGATTGGTGCGCAACATTGCGTCCAATACCCAATACGAGAATGCATGTCTCAAGCTGTTTGAGGCAACACTTAAGGATGGTGCACTAATGTGGTTTAGGATGCAAAAGCCTCAGTCCCTTACCACTTGGGCGCAAGTGCGCGACGCTTTCTATAGGAAGTATTTCTCTGAGGCTAAGTCTGTGAGCTTTAGGCGTCAAATCCAAGGGTTTAGACAGGAGAGAGGCGAGTCATTTCTTAAGGCTTGGGAGCGTTTTAAGGAGTTGATCCTCCGATTGCCACACCATGGCTTTGAGAGGATTCAACTCGTCGAGTTTTTCCACTTGGGTCTCAACGCTGAGACCATTCAGCATATAGAGTATTCCTGCAAAGGGGACGATTTCTTGTCCAAAACAGCTGACCAAGGGTGGGATTTCTTAGATGACCTAGCTGATAGGCAGAGAGCCTTAGAACCATCTGATTTTGACCGAGCCGGACCTTCTGGGTCCACTATTGTCCCTGTCACTATTCGTGACCAGCGACTTCAGGCTCAAGTTGAGAAAATGGCTCAGAGGTTAGAAGACTTAGAAGTGAGACAGACTCGACCAATTCATGAGGTTAGTGTGGAGGAAGTCTGTGTTTGGTGTGAATGCAAAGGACACATCGCTACCGCTTGCCCTGGGTTCCTAGCAGCCAAAGGGGCAAGTCAGTTCAATCAGGAGGAGGTAAATGCAGTCAGGACTTGGGATCCATATTCTAATACTTACAATCCAGGATGGAGGGATCACCCTAACTTTGGGTGGTCGGATGCTAGACCTACAGGTGGAGGCCAAGCTCAACCCCTTGCGCTGCCTCCGCCACAACAATTCCCTCAGTCCCAATCTTTCAGGCCCCAGCAGGGCCAAGTCATTCCATACCACTACCATCAACAGCCTGGTAGGGGGGCAGGTCCATCCACTCGTGGTCCTCCCCCAGGTTATCCCCAGATGATGGCACGAGACCACAAATTAGAAGAGAATGTCAATTCCATGATGCAGTCTCAGATGCCATTTCAGACTGAGACAAGGCAGCAGATAGGGGCCCTTACCACACAGATGTCACAACTCACTGCCATCATTAGTCATATGCAGCAGGAGAAGGGCAAGTTTCCAGCTCAGGGTAGCGCAGCGGGAGCCCATTACTTAGAAAATCCGCGTGGTCAGAATAACCAGAATCAGAATCAGGAGGAAGCCAAGTCGGTCACTATTCTCAGAAATGGGAAGGAGATCGACAAGTCCATTCAGCCGAAGCAAAAACCAGTTCCACCCCCGGAGTTGGTTAATGTACCACGCGAAAATCCTGAGAGTGTTGGGAAATTACCTGAAGTGGTGGAGCCTGCTGACGCAGCCCCCACGACTCAAACGCCGCTAGCAGTACCATTAGCTCCATTTCCTTATAGGCTGGCGGTGAAGCCTAAGCAGAGCATGAACCATAAAATGCTTGAACTTTTTAAGAGGGTGCAATTCCCTATTACTTTGATGGAGGCAATAGAGTCTTTCCCACAGTGTGCGAAGGTGCTGAAGGACCTTTGCACGACTAAGCGCAAGAATCAGAACAACGTAGTTCTGACGGAGCAAGTGAGTTCCATTCTTCAGACTGTGATTCCTGCCAAGTGCAAGGATCCAGGATGTCCCACCATACCCATAGAAATTTCAGGGCAGGCGTTTGATAAGGCGTTGTTGGATTTGGGAGCAAGTGTCAATTTGCTCCCATATTCAGCATTTTTGAGATTGGGCCTGAGAAATCTTAGAGAGACCCCCGTCACACTCCAGTTGGCAGACCGGAGTGTTAGGGTACCGAAAGGGGTGGTGGAAGATGTACTAATTCGGGTGGGTGAATTCCAATTTCCCGCGGACTTCATTGTCCTTGATATTAGCCCAGGTCCCGAGGTTCTAGAAAAGACTCCCATCATTCTAGGTCGTCCTTTCTTAGCCACTTCCAATGCCGTCATGAACTGCAAAACTGGCAAGGTCCAGTTATCTGTTGGCGAGGATAGGATGGAGGTAGATGTTTATAGCGTTAGCACTTTGGGTGAAGATGATGAAGAGACAGAGGAGTTGTGTTTGATTGACACACTCATTCAGGAGCACATTGATACAGTCCTTTATAAGGACCCTCTGGAGGTGGCACTTACCACTGAGGAGGTTTCATTTTTAGAGTCAGCAGAGGTGGGCACTTTCCGTGATATGTTAGAGGTGGAGGATGAGTGCGAGGATTTATGTGGGGTCACTCATGACCTAATGTTTGAGCCCTTGGGCAACCCTCCGCCCAAGGTGCTTCCGTCCTTAGTCCAGCCACCCAAATTAGAGTTGAAACCTCTCCCGGACACGCTTAAGTACGCTTTTCTGAAAGGCGATGACACTTACCCGGTAGTGATCTCCTCAACCCTCGAGGAAGATCAAGAGAGGAAATTGCTTGATTTACTGAGAAAGCACATAGGCGCACTAGGTTGGACCATAGCTGATTTGCATGGTATAAGCCCCACGGTGTGTACACACCGAATCATTCTTGAGGATAGTGTTAAGCCGTCTAGACAGCCTCAGTGGCGTTTAAACCCAAACATGAAAGAGGTGGTCAGGGCTGAGGTACTTAAGCTGTTAGATGCGGGTATTATATACCCAATTGCCCATAGTGAGTGGGTCAGTCCAGTACAGGTTGTACCTAAGAAGGCTGAGGTCACAGTGGTGACCAATGAGGAAGGTGAGCTAGTGCCGACTAGGATTCCTACAGGTTGGAGAGTTTGCATCGATTATCGGAAGCTCAATGCGAGCACTCGGAAAGACCACTTCCCCCTCCCTTTCATTGATCAAATCCTGGAGAGGGTGGCTGGTCGAGCTTTTTATTGTTTTCTAGATGGGTACTCAGGGTACAACCAGATAGAGGTTGCATTAGAGGACCAGGAAAAGACCACATTCACCTGTCCGTATGGTACTTATGCATACCGTCGCATGCCCTTTGGGTTGTGCAATGCACCTGGTACCTTTTCCAGGTGCATGATGGGGATTTTTAGTGATATGGTTGAGAGAATTGTAGAGGTGTTTATGGATGATTTCTCGGTCTTCGGGGACTCATTCGATGAATGCCTCGAGAATCTAGGTATGGTCTTACAGAGGTGCGAGGAGAAGCATTTAGTGCTGAATTGGGAGAAGTGCCACTTCATGGTGACCCAAGGGATTGTGTTAGGGCACATCGTGTCCTCCAAGGGTATTGAGGTGGACAAAGCTAAGATAGACTTGATCCGTAATCTTCCTACTCCTAAGTCTGTCAAAGATGTGCGATCGTTTCTCGGACACGCTGGTTTTTATCGGCGGTTCATTAAGGATTTTAGTGCTATCTCCCATCCATTGTGTCAACTATTGGCAAAGGACGCACCTTTTGTTTGGTCTGACGCATGTGAGGAGGCTTTTCTTAAGTTGAAGCGGAGTCTCACGACTCCGCCTATTGTGCAATCCCCTGATTGGAGTCTTCCCTTTGAGCTAATGTGTGATGCGTCCGACTATGCAGTCGGAGCAGTTTTAGGACAGAGGAGAGGGAAAGACCCATGTGTGATTTACTACGCTAGCAAGACACTTAATGAGGCACAAATGAATTACACCACAACTGAGAAAGAGTTGCTAGCTGTAGTGTTTGCTTTAGATAAGTTTCGATCCTATCTGGTGGGCTCGCAGATCACGGTGTTTACCGATCATGCAGCCCTGAAGTATTTGATGACCAAACAGGATGCGAAAGCTCGCCTAATCCGGTGGATTCTGCTACTGCAGGAATTCCACCTTGTGATTAAGGACAAGAAGGGGGTAGAGAACGTCGTCGCAGACCATCTGTCTCGCCTAGAGTTTGAGGATCCCACCTTTGACCTTCCCATTAGAGATTCTTTCCCAGATGAGCAGTTGTTTGCTGCTAATGAGTGCCCGTGGTACGCTGATATCGCCAATTATTTGGTGACTGGGCAGATCCCTTCTCATTGGTCTACCCAGGAGAAGCAGCGGTTTTTTAGGAGTGTCCGCTAATACATATTTGATGACCCTTACTTGTTCAAATACTGCGCGGACCAGATTGTGCGTCGATGTGTCCCTGAGTCTGACCAGTAGAGGGTCATAGAGTTCTGTCATAGTGAGGCGTGTGGGGGTCACTTCTCGGCAAAGAAGACCACCGCCAAGATTTTACAGTGTGGGTTCTGGTGGCCCGATCTGTTTAAGGGTGTCCATTTGTTTTGTAGGTCATGTGACCGTTGCCAAAAGCTTGGCAAGTTATCTGCGCGTCATGAGATGCCCCTCAGACCTATTTTGGTTCTAGAGGTATTTGATTGTTGGGGCATCGATTTTATGGGTCCATTTCCTATGTCTCATGGTTATGAGTACATCCTTTTGGCAGTGGACTATGTGTCTAAGTGGGTAGAGGCGATCCCCACCAAGTCTATGGAGTCGAGAGTTGTGCTAGAGTTTCTTAGGGCACACATTTTGTCAAGATTTGGCGTGCCACGCGCCATTATCTCGGACCAAGGCACGCATTTCACGAGTCGGTCGTTTGAAAAGTTAATGGGGGAGTTTCACGTTACTCATAAGGTATCCACATCATACCACCCCCAAACTAATGGGTAAGCCGAGTTAGCAAATAGAGAGATTAAGAGGATTTTAGAGAAGACCGTAGGTGTGACTAGGAAGGATTGGTCCACTAGGTTGAACAATGCGTTGTGGGCCTACCGCACTGCTTACAAGACTGTGTTGGGTGCCTCACCCTATCGGCTCGTTTATGGTAAGGCCTGCCATCTGCCTGTAGAATTAGAGAAGAAGGCTTATTGGGCCATTCAGAAAGTCAACTCTAGTTTGATTGAGGCGGGTGAGCATAGGAAATTGCAATTGAGTGAGCTTGAGGAGCTTAGAAATGACGCGTACGAGAATGCTAGTATTTATAAGGAGAAGGTTAAGGCGTACCATGATAAGAATATTCAGCGCAAAACCTTTCGGGCTGGTCAGAAAGTGTTACTCTATAATTCGCGGCTACATATTTTTCCAGGAAAGTTGAGGTCCCGTTGGGATGGTCCCTACCTCGTAGTCCATGTATACCCAAATGGGTCAGTCGATGTCCGTGACCTTAAAGATGATAACGTGTTCAAAGTTAACGGGCAGCGTCTCAAACCTTATTTGGAATTTTTGGAGGTCGGCGAACCTGATGAGGAGTTGGTCGATCCTGTTTATTCGGACGACCACGTTGGGTAGGCGTTTTCCGCCTTGTTCTGACGGGTAGCTCACGCGTACCATGCTCTTAATTGAGTGTGGACCCGACCCCTGTTTAGGGGTACCCATCATTGACTTGGGTTTCCATAGCTTCACACGCCGCTATTCAAAGAAGGATCGTGTGCCCAGCCCCGGTTAGTAAGGGCGACTGTGTTAAAAAAAAAAAAAACCAAGGTCCAGTATAGCCACCTAATGTCTAGCCTTAAATATGCGTATCTGGGTTTCTAACAATCTTATTGCCGTGTCTCGGATAGTCATAAAAGACGATTGGCTCTGATTTCTTTAAGGAAAAACCTTGAGAAATTTAACCTGTTGAGTCATGACTTACCCGGGATTGTTATGATGACCTTCTCTATGCCTATTTAAGTGAGAACATTAGGAAGAAAAGTAGTACCCGTGCCTTTCACGTGACGGAAGTGGTGGTGTTGTTTCTTTATTTCTTTCTTTGTTGTGGCCCGGCTTTCACATGCGGGCGGTACTGACATCATTTGTTGCCTAGTAGGTAGTTGGTTCTTGCATTTTTGTTTTGCAGGAGTATATGCTGGGAGCGGTTCTGCTGCCGAGAAGCGACAATGGTGGCAAATTCCCCATACATCGGCCGGGGTCATGATGGTTGGCTGCCATCCGTTGGTCCATCTCTTTCCCTTGTTATTCTATTTTTATGTTCTGTCTTCATGCTCTGAGGACAGAGCAATTTTCAAGTTGGGGGAAGGGGTGTACTTTGTACACGTTATTTTTGGTTTTTGAGCGCTGTTAGTAGTTTGGGGGTCATTTGCAAATTTTTGGTTAATTTCTGAGTCTGGGGATACGATGGTTACGCTTGTTTGTATGAGTTAGGTGAGCATGCGAGATTTTTGTCTCGTTGATTGCCTGTTAACTTGTTCACATGCATATATCTGACATCCATATTTGAATATTTTTCCACACCATAAGCAGATTTGAGTAGGTGTTCCCACGTTGTGCACAGTATGTCCTTAAAGCATCCCATGTTTCCTTGTTTTTCACTTCCCGCATTCGCATAAAATAGTAGGCGTTTGAACCTTATATCATGAGCTGAATATTGCATATGCATGTGTGAGAGTTAGTGACGTGCTTAGGGGATGAAACAAGGCCATTTTTGCATGATTAGACCAGTATACGTGTCCCATTGATCCCATGTTTAACCAGTCGGTGTCAGTTCCTGTGTCGAACTTAGGAAACCGGTGTTTGGGTGGTGTGTCAGCAAGGTGGTCCAACTCGGTGTACATCTTTACAGACCTGAATCAATGAATGTGTGGTAAAAGGAAGAATTGGAATGTTGCTTGTGGATGCCATGGTGTTGAGAAACCTTAAACCTTAAACCTTTAACCTTAAGCCCGAACTCCTATTCTGAAAACCAAATTTTTGGTTCTCCTAATGAATTCGCATTTACGGAAGAGAGAATGAAGCTTCGGCGTTGGAAAAAGAAGGAAAAAGGAAAAAATGATGAAAAAAAATGGGAAAAATGAAAAAAAAAAAAAAGAGCAAAAGACTTAGCCGATAGGTATCAATACCCTTCTAAGGGGTATCGATACCGATATGCTACGTGGGAAAAAATAAAAAGAGGCCGATCGGCTCTCTCTCTCTCTCTTCTTCCAATCTTCTTCTTCTTCTTCTCTTCTCTCTCTCTCTCTACCCCTCCATAACCACCAACAACCCTACCAAAAACCTACCCAAATCCAACCCAAATCACCACCATTCTCTACCAAAATTTAACCACAACCTCCTCTCTTCACCCTCTACCTAAATCCCTGTTTCAAATTTCCCTAAACCTTACAAAATTTCTGAATCTGAAAACCCAAAAACCTATTTTTCCAAACCCTTTCACCTTCAAACCATGGCATGCAAAAGGCAAGATACGGGAAAAGGAAAGGCTGGGTCATCTTCTCGTACCGCGGGGAATGTTCCTGAGGAGTCATCGGGTGGTCCTTATCCGGGCCGGAAACCGAGACGGGACCGGGCCCAAATTGAGAGGGACGAAGCAATACAGTGGAGGGAATCGATCATAGGCAGGGGGGTGAAGAATGAAAGACATATAGAGTTAGATGCGGGGTGGCCAGAGCATCACTTGGTGATCGAGGCAATAAACAATCAAGGTATGTCTTTCTGGTTCGAACCTAACCCGGGTTACAATAATGCTTTAGTAGAGGAATTTTATAAATGCATGGTTGTGCCTGAGGCTGGAGCTTTTATGAATCCGGGTGCTAGGATCACTTCTGTGATATGAAAGACCCTCGTATTTATTGATGTTGATAAAATAGCTGCTGCATTGAATTATGTAAGGCCCGCAGGGGAGACAAATTTTCCTCGGCCAGTTGATAACCCTATTAACCAGAATTGGGTGAAAGGAGAGATTTATGCGAATAGGAGGGATGCGAGGATTCCTCATTGGCCAGGGAAGTTTAAACCGTCGTACAGGTTTCTCAACCAGGTTGTGTGTTATAACATTTTTCTGAGGGGGACTGAGAACAAGCCCCAAGAAAGGGTTGGAAATATTATGTGGGCATTCACTGCGGAGGACACGGTGTGTGACTGGGCTTTATTTATTTTCGGAGAAATGGTTGATTTCAGGGCTGCGTCGAAAAATGTCAGAATGCCTTTCCCATGCCTAGTGACCGCGATCCTTAGGAGAGACGGCGTTCCGGGAACTAAATTTTATACGAATGACAGGTTGGATCCGGGACACTTGGATTCTACTATTCTGACTCGGAGTAAGGCTCAGATTAAGGGTGGTGGGGCATCCATGCTTACCCCACCGTCATCAGAGGCTCCTATTAAGGAGTGGTTTAAGAAGCTGTTCTGTCAGAATGTGGCTATCATTAAGAGCCAGAAGAAGCTGAAACTGGAACAGAGACAGATGGCTAGGAAGCAGGTGGAATTTGATGATCAGTTGAGTTATGTGAGGAAGCATGTTTCAGGAGAGACTTCCGGTCCTTATGTTCCCCGTAGGTGGCCGGAGCTGGAGGTGAGTGACGACTTTGAGGAGCCAGATGAACCAGACGAGGACTCGGATGAGTAGAATGGGCTGAGCGCGGAGTTGGACATGGGTTGGACCTGTTGGTGGTGGTAGTTTGTGAGTCGGTGGTTTAAGTCGCACTTGGTTTGGTTTGTTTTATTCCGTATGGTGTTTAAACTTAGTAGTATGTGATGTTAATGTTTGTGGTTATCTGTGTTGGTGACGGCCATGTTGGGTAGACTGACCATGAGTTTCTATAGGCCGTCACCCCTTGCATGTTGCCCTTTATTTCGTTAACCATGGTCGTTATAAGCTTGATAAAGTCCTTAGTTGATCCGATGCGCGTCGCTTAACTCTCTTGCATGTATGTGTTATACTGAATTATGAATATGTGGTATCTGGATTCGTGAGTTTCCATTGCATATTTTGGTGTTATTTTGACTGGCGCGTGGTGATTCTGTTCATCCCACGTTGATCGCCAGGCGCCTCGCATGGGATGTAGAGTGGTTCGGCGAGTTTGAGTGATATTGTGCCACGTGGGAGCATTTTATCTTAAACCTTGTTGAGGAAGGGAATTATTTGAATTCTAGTTGGAGCATGCATGTGACCGAGTTATGAGTAATTGGGAGATGATATTTAGAAGTGTCCATTTGATTTTATACAGGTAGCATAACCCTCGTATCCCTGATTGAGTCGATGTTTCTATTTTGTTGTTTTGTTTCGTTCGTTACTAGGGACTAGCAACGCTCAAGTTGGGGGATGTGATAGGCGCGTGGTAAGCTTGCTTATCAGGCGCCTAAGTAGGGTGATTTAGCACGTTAGATGTGGGTTTTAAGCTTTATTTTCCGTTTAATGCATGCACAATGGTGTTCTTGTTATTTTGTGAAGTTTTCCAGGTATTTTGGTTTTTGGCATGTGTGTGTGCATGGCTTGAAGTGGAAGCGCGGGAGACAAGGCTTGGAAGTTGGGTTTTGAAAAGTGCAGTCGAAGCAATTCGGTATCGATACCCTTTATAGTGGTATCGATACCAATCAGCTATGAAGGGACAAGTTTGGATCCAGAAGGTCTAGTATCGATACCTGTCTAAGGGGTATCGATACCAATGTCTTATACCAAGTCAAGGAGTCAACGCAAGCAATTCGGTATCGATACCCTTATAAGAGGTATCGATATCGATCGGTTATGTAGCCCAAACGATGGCGTTTCAATGTATTTTAAGGGTGTCCACTATAAATACCTACTTCTTATCATTAATTAGGGTTCGAAACTTTTACTAATTTTCTACACTTTGGAGTTTGGCGGCTACGGTTTTGAGAGCTTTCTTCGTTCAGCGTTTTCGCATTCAAGTTTGTTTTTGTTGTGGAGAACTTCAGCTTTGGATTGGTGTTACGTATTCATAATCAAGTTCGATTGTTCTTTCCGTTGAAATCTACGGTATCGCGTGCTATTGCTTTCATATATTTAATTCTTCGAACATGTTTAGATCTAGGTTTCAATTGATTTCTGTTGTTACTAGAATTATGAGTGAGTAGTAGTATAGAGTGCGGCTGCGGGGCGAAAGCGCCCACGTCTAGCCTCATCTATGTTTCACCTCGTGGCCGAATTCGCAATTTTCAAGCAATTTTGAGAACCAGAAACTTTTCTAACGAACAAACCCAGGCATTACCGGAATTCAAATGCGCATGGAATCTGGTAACAGGTGGTGCGCATTTGTTAGGAAATCTTTTTCGTTTTCTAAAATCAGTAAAAAGGTAATTGTGGCCCGAGTAAATATAGGTGAAATTAGGCGTGGATGCTAGGTTCCCTCGGCTGTACTCTCTTGTTTAATTTGCATCTAGTCAATTTAGCTTGGTATTTCTAGTTAATTAAATCTCATCAAATCAAGGGGTGGCTACCTAAGAGCCAGTTAAACTGCAATTTCACACTTTTGAGTCAACACTTGAGTCGTCTCTGTGGTTCGACTCCGGTACTTCCGGAATTATTGTGCTACACTGGTCGAGAGTCCTACGCTTGGGACGCGTCTTTATTTAGTCTTATTTATAGTCACCTGGTCGGTCAAGCACCACCTCGGTTCACTCTCTCCTCACCAGCGTACCCAAGGTATCAAGCTTCTAATAACATTGATTTGTGGTTTCGATTTGAAAAGTTAGGGTTTGTAAAGTTAGGGTTTCTAAAGTTTGATTGTTATTTCGTATATCAATAGGGTAAACTTGCAATCGTCATGTCATGTTTAAAGCTTTGTTATCATAAATGCTAGTTATTTATGGCGTCTTCTTTCCCTTTTATTACCATTTTATGCTAAGTTGCAAGTTCTCTGTTAGATTTGTGATCTCATTTATGTATTCAAGACCTTAGGTACCTAGTCTTAGTTTTGGATGAGAATACTAGTCAACTGTTGTATCTGTTGGATCCTATTAGATTTGGTGAAGGTTCAGCTAATTGTGGGCATTTTGTTGTTTACGTAAGGCAATTTTGTAGCTTCTCAGCCTTAACTTGAAAATCATTCAAGGCTTGCTTCCCTTTTCCCCTCCATAGATGATCTTAAATAGCAACTACATTTTGATTTTCTGGTTTAGTCTGTTGATTTGAGGAAAATGACCTATAACCAGGGGTTGGGTCAAATTTCAATCAGTTTTGCAAGGTGAAATAATAAACTTCAATGTAATTGACTGTTTTATTCAATGAACAGAACACTTCATGATAAAAATATCTACGCTTGTTTGAAAGGATGTGTTGTGTCACTCGTGCTAGAGTCTACTGAGCAACTCACTTGTAATGAATATCACGTTTCTAATTGTGTAATATCTCTCAAATCAGATGGAATTGGAAGGAAGCTATTGCGGAGATGAGATTGATGTTGGGATGATGTGCTTCTGTGGAGAAATAGCCCCACTATGTACGTCAAAATCGAAACCGAACCCAAGCCGGAGATTCTTTGGGTGTTCGAACTACATGGTATGATTTTTTGGAGATTCTTTGCTTTTTTTTAAATGAACCATAACTTTTTAATTTGTTTTATTTTCAGAATGAAGAGCATTGCAATTTTTTTTTGCAAAAAAAAAACGGGTTTGTGGCAAATGAAGGTGTGGAAGGTGAGAGAGGTGGGGAGGGGCAATGAACAAGCTGAGAGCAGTTCCACCACTTTGAAAAAACATGAATAAATTAACGGCGAAGGAAATGCAATGCAAATGAAGATTGATGCAATGGAAATGGAAATTGAAAAATTGAAGGAGGCCAATCTCGTGAAGCATGTTGCACAAGAGTCAGAAACTATGGGAACATTAAAGTGGAAATTTTTGTTTTATGGTTTTGTGGGTTGGGTAATGTATTACTTGTACACTTCGTTGGGAAAAACCAATCGCTTAGCACTACCTTAGTATGTGGTATTGTAATATTGGAATGTACGACCTTAGTCCCCAAATTGTTGTTGAAATCTGTTCAAGTTATTACTATATGGGGTTGTTTGAATGTGGTCTTGTAATATGGGTTTTTTGTATTACTATTGCACTGCCGTTAGTTGATTTCAGGTTGTTAGTGTATGGTTTTGTGAAACCAGGATTTTGTTCTATTTGGATGCCAATTTGTGCAACCAGGATGGTTTTTCTGCAACCGGTTTATAGTTGAAATTGATCCCTTGAGCTAGATTCTAATTGCTACAATCTGATTGCTATCACTACTACTGCTGTGGGTCTAAAAATGAGTCTGCCGTTTTGTGCGTCTGAAATTGAATGGGATTCAAATAAGTTGCCACCCACCATGTGAGCCACTTGTTTGCCATGAAGAACAACAATTCCATATTCTTGTTGGATAAAATAAATGTAATAGCCAGAACTGCAGTTAAGATGCAATTGTTGCCAATTATTAGACCTCAGACCAATCGGAGTCCATGTTCAAAAAATTATTTGGAATTCATTTTCCTCTTATCAAGTATAGTGATATCATGTAAACAAAAATTTCAAACCATAATAAGGTAACCAAAAGTAACAGTGATAATTCCATTTTCCTCTCATTGAAACCTTCTCATCAAACAAATCAATGAAAGTTTACCCAGTTATCATAGTTCCTGCCCCTTGGTCCATAAGAATCTCAAGCAGCAATGAAAGTGGTAGCCTTCCATCGAACTGGAACATTATCAAAATTCCAGATTTTCAAAATTCCAAATTCAACTTCACACCCAGTTCCAGTTAATTTAGACTATTACATAATAAACTTTAACAATAAACGGTAACTATACTGTCTCCATACAGTTCCAGTTAATTTAGACTATTACATTTTTTCGAATCCAGGCTAACGAAGCAGAACTTAGACACTTGTCATTCAGCATCCAATCTTCCCGATAAACAAGTTCCACGACAACCTGTGAAAGATAGTTTCTGCAGTTAATGTCCAAAAAAATTTCGGCAGAGTTTCGTTGCATTGTGGACTAGCTTGACGTCTTGCGTCTCAAACTAATAACAACAAACAGGTTCCAACAATCCAACTTCAATGTTACTCGGGAAACAAAACTTCTAATATCATCAAAGTTCTAACAAATCGCATATAGTTCAATCCAAGTTCTAAAAAGTATCAATTCCCACGTCCATATAATTAAGAGTTCAATCAACAAGGCAGAACATTAATTAAAAACACACTTACATATTTCAATTTCCACTTGCATAATCAACTTCCATATCGTCCTCGTCGTCCTCGTCGTCGTCATGCAACCTATCATCTTGCGACAACCTGAGAGCTAGAAAAAAGAACACAAGTCAAATTTAAACAATTGCAACATATTGACTTACAATTAAACAATTACATGTTAAACATACTTACACCGGATTACCTATTTAGAAGCAGTGGACAATTTCTTTTGTCATGTGACACCCCGATTTTACCACAACCGTTACAACGCCTACCATTTTTCACCATCGCCTTCTCCTTCCCTCTTTTTGGACGTTTCCCACATCCCTTTGCCCTCGCTGGGATTGGTTCTTTCAAAGTAGCTTGGCTTGTATTAGTAATAGGTATTTCGATACTCATTTAGACAGTACTCGCTTCACCATCTACGCTTGGACTCTTCATCAATCCAAGCTTCTTCTGAGCAAATAACAAACATTCCTTGACAACATCACTCCCACCTTCAATTACTAAGGCCTCATCAATTACAATGGAAGACAGTTTAGAGAGGCTATTTCTCGCCTCCAACATGGAAGAGTCACATGTATCATTGAGCCCACTACCCAAGTCATCGAAGACTCTCCCAACTTTTGCGGATTTAATCCACCTTTGCAATATGTATTGATCGGGAAGTTTCTGAACCATTTTTGAACTGAAGTACTGCAATATGTGCCTACACGGAATTCCATCACATTCGAACATCTTACAACTGCAAGTAAGCCAATTCGATGACTTATAAAATGAAAGTTCACGACCCCTCGATTCACTCCCTCCCCTCTGTACATTGTACGTACAGACACGATCATTTTTATGTCCTCATGAGCACATACGCATCCTTCTGACAGACTTCATCTTGAAACTTGTAAAATATAGTTCGTGTATACATTTCACTCATTGACAACTCCATTGCCCAGGGGGTCTTCGTAATTGGCTTCTCATTCACATCTTTGTGATCCAAATCCAATTTGTTATGTCGCATGTGTGCAAGTGCTCTATCAAACCGTTTCACAAACCCAATCAAAGAATTCTCCACTAACACAAACTTCTTGAAGAATGAATGACATCTTTCTGCGCGAGAACTGCTAGTCATGTGGGCTGAGAAAATGTGTCTCACAAATGCGGGAATCCATCTGTCTCGTATTTCATACATGTCACGCAACCATTCATTGTTGTCCAAGTTCGCTTTTGCTACTACCTCTCTCCATCTTACTTCGAACTCATTAGGGCTCTCAAATTTCCATATACAGTCTTTCAACTCGTCATAATGTTGTGTATATTGGACCGCACCTAATTTTTCTAAAAATTTACTTACAATGTGCCAAATGCAATACATATGATGCGTATTTGGGAGAACAGTGGCAATTGCTTTTGTCATCGCCGGACACTAATCGGTTATGATCATTTTCGGTGGCCCCGCTGGCATCACTTTCAACCATTCTTGGAAAAGCCACTCAAATGCATCACTGTTTTCTTCATGTAACAACGAACACCCAAACAAAGTAGTCTGCCCGTGGTGATTAACCCCAAACAAAGGTGCAAAGATCAACTTATATCGGTTGGTGTTGTACGTTGAATCAAAGACCACCACGTCCCCAAAATACCGATATGACTCTCTCATTGTTGCATCGGCCCAAAAACAATGCTTCATCCTCCCCTCACCGTCTACTGCAAATTAAAACCTAAAACCGGTATTCTTTCTTTGTTTTTTCAGAAAATTCTCTTGCATCAAGTCCACGTTAAGTCCATCTAACTCTTTCCTCTTATCCCTTGCAACATTATAGAAATCTTGTTTTAAAAAACCAACACTCTGAAGACCCCCTGCATCCATCTCTAAAATACTCATTTGTTGTGACATTGGCACGTTCGCAGCGGCTAATTTTTCTGCTAACGCTTTCTTAGCCTTTGACACTTTGAGATGGGAACGCAAAAAATGAACCTTCCTGGGCGTCGCAAGCTGGTGGTTATGGCCCTCCACGAATTGACTTACAACAAACCCTTTCCCTGACTTGCTATCTTTGACAATAGTGAGTTTTGCACCACAACTCTCTCTAATTAACCCACGTTTCCATGTTGTGGGTTCAGAATTTGGTTCATTGATTTTCCTCGACCCTTCTGTGAAGCAAACGTACTCATTTCTTACTACTTCATTTTCCCCCTTAATCTTGCTAGAATTTTTCCGCGTCCCAAAGCCAGCTGCTCTAGTATAGTTGTTGTAAAACTCGTGAGCGGCATCTAAAGTGTCAAAGTATTGCTTAATCTTAGGTCTCAAATCCCTTTCTACTTGAGGAATGTGTAGCATTAGGGTAGAAGCAGCAGAAGACTCCATCCTACAAAAGACAAAAGACAGATGCAGAAACAACAAGGTGCCATGTTGAGGGTTCAGAATAGCAAGACATAAGACAAATGCATAAACAACAATGACAATAGCGATAGCTAAGAATGGAACGAGTAAATAAAAGTAAACAATGGCAGCACTAAATTAGACACCCAGCTAGAAACTTCACCATTTTCAAAAGGAACATATAGATGCTATCTGTTGTTTCTAAAACTTTTGGATTGGCTTAGGTAATCACTACTAGCTGCATCATTGTGGTTTAAGTTATTAACTGCTTGTTTTGCCATTTGATCCTTTGATTAGGCTATACAGATCTTCAGAAAATACCAACTGATAACGTTCAATGTCGAGCCCTTTGGTCAACACCTTCCTACAGGTGGGTCAGGTATTATTGTTGATGTAGATTTTACCCTCTATTTTCAAGGTTCTCTTTCCATTCAGACACTGTTAATGGAAGGACCTCAAACAATAACACTAGATCAGTTCCTTTATGTACTCAATATAGATGGAACGAAATAAACATCCAAAATGAATGCTATATTTTTTAACAATTAACATCACAACATTACCGAATGGGTTAGGCTTTTTCAAAAACCCTAACCCTAGTTCGGGTTCACATCCAGAAATTGGAAAATCTAACAGCTTTTCACCAAATCCAAGACCTAGTTCTTCGCCAAAATCGAACGCGAGAGAGAAATTGAAAGAGAGATACCTGGGTTCGCTGAATATATCATGAGAGAGAAAGAGAAGGCGAGAATGGGCAGAGTTTGTGCAGCGATCGTGGGTCGTGGTGTAAGCGGATGAACAGAGGTCGCAGCGTGGTGTAAGCGGACGAACAGAGTTTGTGCAGCGACGGGGGGTCGTTGTGTTCTTCTTCTTGGACTCGATTTACGCCTCCATTGTTGGTGTTCTTGTTCTTCGTTGGTGTTTCTCCCTCTACTCTCAGATCACCTATCTCTCTCCTCTTCAGAGGTGCACGTGAAAATGAGGGATTGTTAGAGTTTGGACTTTTGTTTGGGTGGCCCTTGACCAAGGGTCCAACTTAATGAAAGGGGGTCAATTGCAGCCGTGAGTCAACATGGGCCGTTGGATTGAATCCAACGGCTGAGATTGTTTGGTCCGGATATATATATAAACAAAGTTCGAGCTCAAGTCAAGCCTAGGCCAACTCGGCATGAGCTCGGCTTGTTAGGTTTTCATTGAGCTCGAGCTCGTAAAAAGCTAATAAACAAGCTTGAACACAATAAAGCTCAGCTCAGCTTGGCTTGTTTGCAGCCCTAGACAAAAAAACGCAAGTATTTTCAACACAGAAGATTGATTTGAGGTAGAGTTTTTTTTTTTTTTAGCAACCAAAACTTATTATAGACATCATTGATATCAAATAAAGTACAACAAGACGCATCCATACAAGCCGCATCAACAAAATCAAAGAAAGAGACCTAACAAGATCCCAGCAAACAATCAGACCAATTTGCAAGACCAATCAAACACCCCATCTCGAACCCTAACTTTCCCTAAAACTAGCCTTCAATGCCTTTAGCAATACCCTTAACGCCGAGCACTCACTCAAAAAAACCTGCAAGACAAGGCTAGTAACCAAGAGAAAATGTATCAAAATAAAGCGAGATGCTGAGAGGCACGACAAGTCTAAAGGTCACTATAGCTCCCTTCAATAACTCTTATCCATTTGCTTTTCCTTCGAGCAAGGTTTGGAATTGCCTCGCCAGCATCATTAACTTTTTGCCGCTGATCTATAAAAAATAATGGGAGGTTATAAAAGATAGGGAAGTTTGAACCTTTTTCATTTGCGACAGGAACGACTCTAGAATTTTAGCTCAACAGTAAAAAAAAGTGGAAGAAAGAGTGTAAAAGCTTTTTATATGAAAAATTATTTAATTTTGTTTTGTTGAGATCTATCATCTACTTACTCATAAATTTAAGTGAGTTTTTACTTACTTTGACTATGGTCGAAGCGTATAATATTAAAGAAAAAGCTAAATACGTAAATAGATTTACTAGAAGATTTACATTCATTTTTTGAACCGAGAGTTCTCACTTGAACCGCCTGAAAACATATATAAATTATTAAATTTGTTTGTTGAGTGAAAATCATCTCTTTCCCGAGTAAAAAACGAAAATGGGTGGATAGAAACATTTTTGTTCAAGTTATCTATGTTTTATCCCTTCGGGTGTTCAAGTTTCTATGTTTTATCCCTTCGGGAACATCCGATAAAATTGGAATGATTCGGAGAGTTTTTCTATGTTCTTTCTAGAGAAATTTGAGAAAATCTGAAGATTAACAAAAGCTTATGTGACAAAGGTTTATCTTTTTCAAGAAAATAGCAACTCTCTTATGTTCAAGGACTTTTTGTTGCAAAAAAAGAAAAAAAAACAAAAAAAAAAAAGACAGTAAATTGTTATCCTGTTTTTCAGTAATCGTTTTCAAGTAATAGTTTGTATGCCCATGAGTGCAGGATTCTTCGAAAAAGTGCGGGCTGACTTGGAGACCTAGGACATTGGCTTAGCAACGAGTGAAGGGAAGCTCGAAGAGCTATCTTTGCCAGTGGCTTATGTAGTGGTCGGCCTTATAAAGCTCGCTAAGTTTCACTTCCCTCCCCCATTCCCCTAGTGAATTGTGAGATTGGGTTTCTAAGAATTAGTCAAAGTGCTTGCATCCCGAGCAGGCGAGCACCCTTAATATGAAAAGAAGAAGAAGAAGAAGTAATTAGTCAATCTACTATGGAGTCAGTTTCGACAATAACTAAACATAAAAAAGCCTAATTATGAAACTTTCGTTGATAGGCCAATTACTAGTGTTGCTGCTGCTTACTACGTACTCCTATTAGTTTGTGGACAGGGACGGAGGATTGTGGCATAGGAGGGACGGATCTACACAATTAAAAAATAAAATTAAGAAATATAACACACACACACACATACAAAATAACACTAATACATATGAAACTAGACATGTTTCTAATATTAACTTAGATTGCAAAAGGTATTAACATTTATCTAATCCTATCTAGTGTCTATTGAAATTAGGCATCTTGAACTGTGCTCGTCACTCTTTTTTGTTATTAAAATCATCAATGATAGAGTCATCCTCTATCGTGTTGCAAAGTCTTGTCTTCCCACATTTCATAGCAGAAAATGCACGTTCGGTTGTAGTCGTTAAAACATGTAAAGTTAATATAAGGTGAATCAACCTATTGAAAAGATGATATATCGTGTACTTTTTTGTCTTCGCCAACACTTCACTCAACTTTGAAATCGTTGACAGATTTAGAAACTCAGGATGCCTAGACACATCAAGCTTATAATTTTGCAATTGATATTTCAAGTGGTACTTTTATTGCTCAATGAAATCCATTGGATAATACTTCTTTGCAAGCTTGCAAGTATCTTCAATGTTGAATGATCTGAAGCCATCGCGAGGATCTAGAGATGTGCTAAGAATGAGCAACTCCATTGTATCCGAGTGTTCAATTCTTGAAATTGAGAATTTTGGGAGCCCCAATTTCTTTTGCTCTTTTCTTTTTCTTTTACTTTGATGTCCACAGACCATGTTAAAGAGTTTTGGGCTTCCGAAATTTCAGTGAGCCTTAGTTTTTAAAAGTGAACGGGCCTTGAGTCCCTGAAGTGAGTTGGGTTATAAATTTTGGTCGTTGTTTTGTTTCAAATAATTGTAATTAAACCTCATTAAAATCAATTTTAGTACAAAGTTGTTTCATAGCTTGATAAATATTAAAGCTAGCTGTTACTATTATTATTTTTTTTTAACAAAAAAAATGGAGGGGGGAATGAGACTATATAGTTTGATGATAATTTTTTTTCAATGTAATAGTACAATTTTTTTAAGACGTAGAGGGGACGACTGCCCCAACTAGCTACCCCCCCTGGCTCCATCCTTGTTTGTGGATTTGCCATGCTTGTGGGTGGAGCTTTGTTGGGGCCAACAGGTCAAGACACCCCAAAATTTGCAAGTTTTTTGAAAAAGGTCCGGAATTTAATAACAACGCCATCCAGCAACGATTACATCAAAATACAGGAATGAAACCAAAACCGAAAACGAGCAAGGCATGGTAAGCCTTTCAAGAGCCACCGACTCCCAAACACACGTGCCGAAGCAGACCCAACACCTGAAAAGAAATTGATCACTACTGAAACTTAGCTTCTTCGAATTGAGGAAGTTAGATCTCGTGTTAGAGAAAGGTGAAGATGCCGGCCAGATTTGGCTATTTATTTTTGTAGTTATTCAAATTTTTTTCACATCAGTTTTTTTAGCATCAGTTTGTTTTTACTTATTGGTTTGTCTCAACGAGAGAAATAAAAAAATTATAAAATTATTATTGAAATTCAATTTTTTCTTAATAATTAGAAAGAAAAAATCATTATCGTCCCATGCTATTGTTTGGGCCTGGGTTTGTTCGGCTTCAAGGTGCATGTTATTGTTCTCAGCAGGCTATGTTCCTGTTATGATTGGTTTTTAAGGGCTTTACCCAATGAATTCTAGCTTTGTTTAATGAAGCGTATATTAAAAAAAAAAAAAGGTTTTTTTAGTGTTCTAATAAATAAACAAGTTGATAATCAAATCTAATCAAATATATGAAGTAGCAAGTATTATATAAAATATGTTGTAGAGTACACTCTTATTGAAATATTTTACTCCTCTCCCAATTTTGGACCCCTCTCGAACAGAGATTACGGCTCTGTCCTTGCCCGTGATCATGCTTGTCCTTGTATAAGTGCCCAAAAATTTATATGCTACAATACAGATTCTTATTTGGATCTCTATTACGGCCTTGTTTGATAACACAGATTCAGCACTTAAAACTGAATCAATTAAGTAATAAGTCATTAAGTAGGTTTGATAACCACATTTTATGTTACTTAACAGATTAAGTACCACTTAAAATGTAGGCTAAAAAATTGATAAAAATTAAGTAGCTTTGAGCTACTTAATTATGGCTGAATTCCTATGTGCTTACAATCAACCATCACACCTCCGCCGCCGCTGTCACCACCACCACCATTACACCACCACTACCACCACCACTGCCACGCCGCCGCCGCCACCACAACCACCACCATTGCACTGCCGCCACCGCCATGCCGCTACCACCACAACCACCACCATTACACCGCCACAACCGCCATGCCGCTACCACCACCACCACTGCCACACCGCCACCACCATCACAACCACAAGCACCACCACCACCACACCACAACCACCACCATTGCACCGGTGGCTACCACCACCACTACCACCACCACCATTGCACTGCCGTCATGCTGCTACCACCACACCGCCACCACCACCACTGCCACACCGCCACCACCACCACACCACAACCACCACCATTGCACCGATGGCTACCACTAGAACCACCACCACCACCATTGCACTGCCGCCATGCCGCTACCACCACACCACCACCACCACCACCACACCACAACCACCACCACCACCACCATTGCACCGGTGGCTACCACCACAACCACCATTGCACTGCCGCCATGCCGCTACCACCACCACTGCCACACCGCCACCACCACCACACCACAACCACCACCACCACCACTAGCATTCCACCCTGCCCACCACAACCACTACCATGCCATAACCATCACACTACCACCACTACACCACCAACATTGCACCACTATTACTCCATTGCCACCACAACTCACCATCATTTCACCACCACATTACTCCACTGCCACCGCCACCTCGACACCACCCTCACCACCTCTTAATCACCACTCTACCACTGCCACAAATACATGATGACCATTAATAAAATTAAGAGACAATTAAAACCCAAAAAAAAAATTTAATTCAGTGCTTAATTTATTTTATCAAACAGCTTTTCAGCTTAAAAAATTCAGCATTCAGTTTTCAGTACTTAATTTTCAGCTTTCAGCTTTCAGTTTTCAGTTTTATCAAACATACATGTAGCACTTAATTAATTACTTAAAATTCATGACATACGCAAAGAAATTTATAGAATTTGTATTAAAACTAGTAACATTTGCTAAAAATTTGACAATAACTCGCAACATACAAATGTTACAAATTTTTTATTTAAAAAAATATAACTTTGAGATTGATATTATATTTTTTTTTTTGCAAGTATTATTTTCGTAATACAACTGAGAGCGCATAATGTATGCAGTGCTCAAACGGGATGCGCAATACTTTCCTTAAAAATAAGATAGAAAATAAATCATTTCACGAATGAATCTAGGGACAGAAGCATATGAAATCATAAGTTAATCTTCCTTTTCACAATAAAGAAACTTCTTGTCACAAAAGCAAACTTTATCCTTAAAAATATAAACCAACAATAGAAGAATAAATTGTCGATGTTCCATCACTTCAACATGCTATCCAACTGTCAGATGAGCCCCTGCTATATACTTTTAGTTTCTGAAGTGATTATAGGAAGGCTAAATTACACGGACACTTCCTAAACCATCGCTCGGTATCACTTACACCCCCTAAACTACAAAAGTAGACAAATTCACCCCTTAAACTATTGCAAATCACAAGGCCCCTAAAGTCCATTAACGGAATACGTAAAATGACTAAAAAAGACCCTTAGTTATATATACCCTTTTATCGACCTAGATCACCGGTTGAGCCATAATCCACTTCTCTTCGCTTTGCCTCTTTCTCTTCAACCCTAAATCACTTCCCCCTGCCCCCCCGCCCCACCCTGCCAATCAATCCAATACAAAACAGAAAATGGGTTAAGGGTGGGTTTTTGCTCAACATTATAGAAAATCTACTACATTACTCTATAGTTTATGCAGCCTATAGGAAATCACCTCCCAGGGTTTGCATCTATATTTGAAGTTCGAAGGGAGGATCTGTGCATGTCCACGTACATCCGCAGAAGGCTTTATTCCATTGTTGGGCTTGGTGACTGAAAGAGCGAGAGTTGGCACAGAAAGACATAGAGAGAAAAGAGGAGAGAGAGATGAGAATAGTACATATGTGGCTATAACGGATATTTTGGTACCAAATGTACTCTCTCACTACACAAATCTTAGGATTTCCAATGTTTCCTTAGCAGAAGGGTGTGAGCCTGCCTAATGTGTGTAGATTAGAGGGGTGTGTTTGTCCACTTTTGTAGTTTAGGAGTTGTAAGTGATACCAGGCGATAGTTTAGGGGTGTCCGCGTAAACTTAGCCTTGTAAGAACCATTGGATAGAGAGCATTTTATTGAAGAATGACTAATTGGAAAAGCCTATATTGTGGCCTATAACTGCAACAAACTTTATAAAAAGACAATCTTGCCGACATATATTCATATATACACATGCAATATAAAATATTTTGTTCTTTTGGTGTATCACATTATTCTAAGCTTTTCCTTAACTTTAGCTAAAAAGTGGATGGATGGCGACAGAAGAAAAGGAAAAGAAAAGAATTTTACCTATGGTTGATGTATATATGCAAGTGGTTACAAACGTCAATGCTTAATTCTTCAAATGACAAAAAGATATTTGCTTGAAATGAACATCAAAACCACAGGCGTGGTTGTTCTCATGGTAAGGACAATCCCATTATTTTTTTTTATAAGTATAATCCCATTAATTTGTTATCTTAGAAAGTTAGAATTTATTGGCCGGGCTTCTTAAAAAATCTTTTTCTGAATTTTTTTAAATATAAATTAAGTTGTTTCCTATCTACTCCAAACCGGGCAATTATTAGGGAATCAGTATCACATTATTGCTTAGGTATGAAATAAGTTATGACTTCGTACACATATTAGGAATATTCTAAAATCAGCCTAGTAGGCTGTTGTTAAGATTGTGTTAAATTGTGTAAATTAAACATGTATAAAAATGTGTGAACATATGAACGAGTTTTCAGTGCCGAACGGGTACCACGTGGTACCGGCGCGTGCACATCCAGCCGTCCATTTCAGATTTGGACAGTCCGGATTTGGAGAGAGAAAGGGGGGGGGGAGAGAGAGAGAGAGAGAGAGAGAGAGAGAGAGAGAGAGAGAGAGGAGGTTTTGATCTAGGCCGTCCAATACACTTTTGGATGGCCCTGATGCAACGTTCGGGTGCTACATAGGCTTGGCCAAGTGGTACACACCCGGTACCTAAAAAATTTTCATGAAAATATGTATGTAAAAAAGTACACTGGAGGGTTTTTTTTTTTTCCATTTTTCTATATGATTTGATTGTTTATATACAATTTACTTTTTTTTCTTGGCAAAATAAAAATTTTGAAGCTCGACAATGATACAAGGATGGAAGGAGAAAAAATAAAACTAGACTTTGGCTATACTAGAGCACAATCTATTGAAACAGCTTGACTGTGAAATTCTAATTGTGCGACTCTAAGCGCACAATAGCTTGCCTTTTCTCTTTACATGAGATGACTGATAGTGTAAAAACACATCAGCTACCAAGAAAATCAGCATAAAAGGTAAATGACCAAAATATTAATGTATCGGAATTCCGGGTATTAGCTGTATTGTTGTACCTTTATCATTTTTGTTTCAAAATCCTGATATGATATTTATTTCAAGTTTAGTCAGCTCTCAGGCCACATGATCTTGAACAATGATTAGCGTTATGCATAAAGTTTACTTAATTACCACTTAGTTTGTGGTTGATGATCTATTGATCTTATACATTTCTATGACAAATTAAAGAAAATAATAATCGATTATGTTCCTTTATCAATGTAATATTTTCGTAAATTTTTGAACAATTGAAATGCTCCTACACTGTTTATTTATTGGCTTAAACAGGCCGCGTAAGATTCAAATAAGAGTTGAAATAGGGCTAAAAGACAACTCTCGTGGAAGTTTCATCTATTTATGGAAGATTTGTTTCAATGATGAAGTTTGAAAAGTTGTCTATGCAGGTATACGAATACAATACGGTCACGTTGATGTGGGACAACAGAACTAAAAAAGTGTAGCTTACGGGTATGGCTGGGTATGATGGAAACACGTGCATTTTTATATTTTAGAGCAATGTAGTACACCTAATAATTAGGCTAATAATTAATTGTACTGAAAACGGAGATAATAGTTAAATAACTTAGGCAATTAGGAACCCAATACCACAAAATTAAGGTACATATCAAAATGTACTATCATTATTAAAGAAACCAAAAATAGCTTTCTATAATCATGCTAAGCATAGAAGAAAGAAGCTAGCGGGGTTCTGACTTGATTAACATTGGGGATGGAAAAAATGTTGAAAAAATTTAGGCGCGTGTTTTGCATATTCAATATGTAATTCGAAGTGCCATGCAAAATATATTCTGGTAAAGAGCAGAATTTGTAGGTGCAGAAATAGTAGATGAAGAAATCTGAGAAGTTTAGACTGAAAAACAATTAAGCCTAGGGTTTACCGACTAATATGGACCCAAAAAGGCAAGGGGGACAAAAGGAGGATTACAGGGAGGAAATCCAAAATTAGATAATTTCCATTATCTTAATCGCTTGTCGTGTGGTCACACTCAATGTTGCAGTCATGGAAGACAACCAATCAATTTTGTCCATTTCCAAAATGATGCCCCCCATTAGAATAATTATACCCAATTATAATTAAAGCAAATCACCCAAGAAAAAAAAAAGTGAAAAATAGATTAAAGGGGAACAGGCTCATTTCCCTCATTAGGATAAAACCCATGTCCAAACAAAGCCCTAATAATTACACAAAAAACCAAAACATGCATGCACATGTCATGTCATGTGTGTGTGCACACGCATATAACAACAAGTATATTTTGCATATAATTTTTCAGGGTAATAATTTATTGGGTGAAGTATAATAGTCCATCTGTCCCGAATTTTTTTTGTCAATTTGCTTGCATGTGTGTTATTTTTTTAATTGTTTATATCTTTCAATTATAATAGTTTATATAATTTTAAAAACTTTGTTTACTAAAACTCATCGAGAACTATCAAACAAGATCCATATTGCATATACATAACATTATAAATTTGAAAATATAAATAATTTTTTCATGTAAGCTTTGACCTTGAGGGAAGATGAATAGGGTCTTTTGATTTGGAAGGCTGACATCGAGACCCTCATCGTGAATAGTAAAAGTGGACAAGAAATTTAGGGCGGAGAGAGTATTATAATGAGTGTCAATTAATATATCTGGTGATAGGTAGGTAGAGAGACAAGAAAATAATAGATCATAATAAATAGGCCTTGACAATTATAAATAGATTACTAATAAATTAAAAAAAAAAAAAGAGAGTTATAAAAATTGACCTGAGTCCTCTCCATGATCCCCAATTACTTGGAATTTCTACCTGACATGCTCATTTGCAATACAAATAATGCTTATGATGATCATTGGAAGCCCCCTACAAAAATCAGAAAAAACAAGAAACAGAGAACGACTATGATTTACAAAATAGAAGTTCTTGTAAAATCTTTGGTTAAAAATGATGTAAAAGTGAACAAAAATATTGAGATACATGAAAAGTATCCCCAAAATGTGTAGGAACGGAGAATGAATTGCTCAGATTCACAGTCATTTCCTAGACACTTTCGGAAAATTCTTCTCATGTATACTACCAACCCTTAAAAGTGAAACTTTTTAAATTGCAACCGAAAATGCTAAATTTTTTAATTTGGAATGAAAAAAAAGATCGTGAAAGGTAATATCATGTAATATAAAAACCATTGCTTGTATAAAAAAAAAAAAAAGAGTAATTGGACTTTAATAATTCTTTGATATTGAATCAAACCAAAATACACTATTTCATGATTAGGTTCTTTGTATAGCTCATCCTATTTGTAAATCATTTTCCGAGACAAAACCAGAAGGCATAGCAAGATTAGATAAAGTAGATATATATTTATAATCCAATAGAAATCTCCATATCTAGATTGGAACAATTTTTCTCTTGGAAGGGATACGTACATAAAATATACTTATATAGGTTAAATGAGCTAATACTCGTGAGAGTGGTGGTGATGGTGGTACATTGAAAGGTGATCACAACGACGACCACCACCACCTCCTCCTTGATCCCTCTGATGGCTACCGCCGCCACCGTCTCCTTCGTCCATTTGTCCGGACCCTGCTGCTGCACCCAAATTCAAATAAACCAACCTCGAATCCAACCCGAAGTTACCCATATTGCCACCACTGCTATTTCCAGTGCTATTACCATCGCTCATCCCGGGTGGATAAATCGGCGTCGTTGAACAACCGGCATTTCCACCACCGCCACCGCCTTCTTCCCTTGAAATCACCAACGCGGCCGATTGAACCAGCTCCAAACACAGCCTGAGCTTATTGGGCTCAATATGGGCCAAACCCGGTACTGCCCCTTTAAACAAGAAATCCGATGTCAAAGTCCGGAGCACATCAAGAGGAGATACTCCATCAACAGTTCTCACATTGGGATCTGCATGGTGGTCGAGAAGTACCGCCACCATGTCGGGTGACACCATCTCGGCCGCCACATGGAGCGGCGTCTTCCCTGCAGGACCTGCCGGGAAGTTGACATCTGCTGCTCCCAGCTCTAGCAAAGCCTTCACCACCTCCCGGCTGCAATTCTCCACTGCATAATGCAACGCCAATGCCTCATCGAGGTTTAACCCTTCTCCCATTACCATGAGTTTGACGAGCTCAACGTCTGAGGAGTCGAGGGCACGTCGCATACGCCGTATTTTCTGGTCTTCGAGGTCGAGGTCGTGGTGGTGGTGTTGGGCATGGTGGTGAGGAGGGAGGAGGGAGCGGCGGGCGATGGAAGATTTGAGACGGAGCTCCTCGATTTTGGCTACGACATCGATGGGGAGATGTTTGGCTAGGATTTCTGGGGGGAGACCGGATTTGGCTACTAAATGGGAACAAGTGGTCCAGAGTTGGTGCATTTCCTGCTTTCTTGATGCTATCAGGACTTTCATTACGTCCTCTATTGAGGCCTTTTCCACCATGCTTGCCAATTGCTTCTGCAAAATCCCAAGAAAATTAAACACAAAGAAAAGAACATCTGTGATAATAATTCGAACATTTGTGATTGTTCGAATCCGATTCAGCTAGCTAGCAATATTTTCTAGCTTTATAGAGCAAACTGATTAATCACTGGGCAGTGATATTTGTGACATTACGCACTCTGATGGTGGATATATGAGTTTGAAATGAAAAAATCATACTGCACTATCATAATTCTATTTCAAATTTCATGGTAAAAGGAAACCAAAAAATGCAAATTGAATAAGAGAGACAGACTAATGCACAAATGTATATTTTAAGTAGAAAATGAAAATTCATAATGTGGACTAAATATAGTGCTTATACGATATTTGGTACAACAGATACAGAACTATAGTAGAACATTTCCAATGGTAGACTATTTCTCTTACCCAAATCATATTTTGGCTTCAAAATCTTCGGCTAAAAAATGGCTCCCGATTGGGCAAAGCCAATTTTTCCACTCATAAGCAAGACTTATTGTGAATAAAAGAAATGATCCAAAATATTGATATAACTATTAAATTTTTTGTATTTCCGTAAAAAACGGCTTGACCCATTGGAGCAACTTTACCGAATAAAAGACAGTGTCAAAATGCCAAAACATAGTAATGTTAGTATTGCAGCCGTCCCATGTTATTATGTCACAATGTAGAAAAATTTTCCTTGAAGGATAAGAGGAGAAAGGAGAAATTGCTCCCTCCATCTCATTTTGTTGGTCCCTTATTCCAGTTTGGGATGTCGCAACATTTTAGGCTCTTTTGAAAAGTCACAAGAAAAGGTGTCTATATTTCCAAAACTAACCCTCATAAATGTTTAGAAATTATTTTCAAAGTGAGAATAAAGGGGCAATAATGGAAAATCAAACCAACTTTTTTAGGAGACTTGCATTCCTTTGAAAAGTTGGAAACCCAAAAAACGACTAACAAAATGGGACGAAGATGGGCGAGGCAGTTGCCAAACTTAATGCCTAATTGACACACACAAGATTAATGAATTTCACAAAATTTGATAGCAAATTTGTCTACTCAATGGAGGGACATTTGCTATAATTTTTGCCATGGACCAAAATTTTAACATGCCTATGGACTTGATTTAACCTCATCCACAAAACATTTACTCCATGTTCTAATTATACAGTGCTCCTGGAGCATAGCCACGTTGCTCAGGGACACTCAACCATCACATAGTGCTGAAGCACTATGTGCCTGTATTTTAGGACTACTCAATAATTGCTCCACTTCTTCATGACACACTCAGCATGTTCTTCTTGTAGTGTGGCAATTAAGGTGGTGTGGGTGTGTTTGAACAAATTTGTGATAAGGTGGGGAAGGTTCTTGAGTCCTTATTGCATTGTGATAAAAGGTGGTGTGGGTGTGTTTGAACAAATTTGTGATAAGGTGGGGAAAGGTGTCCTCCCTCCTTATTACAATGTGGGGGGTTACAATGTGGGGGGGGGGGGGGGGGGGGGGGGGGGGGGGGGGGGGGGTGATCAAGGGGGGTTGGTTTGTGCAAGTTTGTGATTAGGTAAATATACTTTCAACACAGGAATTTTTGGGCTTCCATCAAATTCCAAAAGAGGAAAGTCACATTGTTTGGGAAAGATTTTGTGTGATCACTGTGGAAGACATGACTAGAGAGATCTAGATCCATATTTAGTAAGTCCTTGGCTGGGGATGTAAAGATACACACACCCAATTCAAGAAAAAGACTTCCCCATGTGAATGGTACATGAAATCAAAGATATACTAAAATTTTCTCATCACCATTGACAATTTTTCTTTTCTAACATACACCACACCATTTTTAATTTCCTTATCCACAACAAATGACTACTGACATACACCACACAATAGAATTTTTTTCTCACAGCCAGAATTAAAGTTTGAGGTATCAAACAGAATTTTAAAACACAACTATGGACACAACTGCATCAGGGTTTGTTCGATGCAATCCGGGTTTGTTCGATGCATGTAGGTTCACATACATACAAGAGTTCCAGATTGTTTTCGGGGTCATGTAAAAATTATCTAGTTGTAAGTGGAATTATACATCCAATTCCCCAAAATAGTACAAAAATCTTTCCATAACAAGAAACGAAAAGAAAAGAAAGTAAAACTTTGGTTTTTGGCAGAAGCTCAAAATAAGTGGAGTTCCACCAACAGTGGGGAAATCTCGATAAGAAAAAAACCAAAGGAGAAGAAAGTATGATATCACAACTATTTCAAAAGGAATCTTTACTACCAATATTTATGTCTAAAATCAAATATTCTCAGAATAAAAGAAGAAATAAAAAACACCAAACCCCCCCCCCCCCCCCCCAGCTGAAAAAAATCTCATTCCACTTCACAAAAACCAAAGCCCACACAAATATTTTGCAAGCCAAATGAAAACTTCATCTATTTAACCATGTACCTCTGATCTCGTGAAATTTCAGTCGCAAGGTCGCACATGCGACTGAATTTATACGAGAACAGAGGTACAGAGGCGTTTTCGGTACGAGTTATTAAAAACAAGCACATAAATCTAGACAGAGAAGATTTAGGAGAGAGAGAAGAAACAAAAACCTGGGTGAGCAATGCAAGCTGTTCAACACCGAAGGATCTAGCGGCAGCGAGGGTATCAAGGGCAAGATCAACGGCGGAGGTGCAATGCGTATGCCAGCACCCTCTCTCTCCACAATTAGGCCTGGGCTCATGTTTCTGAGGTACAATCGAGACTTGCCCAGAGTACAAGAACTGAAGCATGAGCAAGAAAACCTCATACCCGACGGAATTCACCGGTATCACCGTCCCGGCCGCCGCCGTCGAGGAGCCCCTTGGAGACCCGGATGAGGAAGACCCGATTCTCGACCCGGATGGGTCGAGACCCGAAGGTGGGTCCGGCCCACAGAAGAATTTTCGAAAGAAGAGACTCCTGGCTGCTAAAATGCAACGGTGGGCGTGGACTAGACGGCCTTCGACGCTGAAGGTGACGTCGCTGAAGGCCTGGCCGTTGATAAGGAGGTTAAGGTAGTCTAGAGAGAGAGATCTTAGGGATTCTTCAAGGGTCATGGTGGTTAGAGAGAGAGAAAGAGAGATGGGTTTGTATGTATATATATAGATGTGTGTGATCAGTGTGATATATTGTGGAGGAGGATTAAGGGAGGAGAGAGAGAGGGTTAGGGTGGTGGTGGTGGTGGTGGTGGTGGAGGTGGTGGTGGTGGCTTCTTTTGTGTGATCTCTATTCTCTTTTCTTTGTTTGTTCTTGAAATAAATGATATCATCTGATGATGGGTACTGTTTTCATTTTCTAGTGAGATTCTGTGTGTGGTTGGATATTTTTTTGGTCAGAGAGAGAGAGAGAGATAGAGATAGAGATAGAGATAGAGAGAGAGAGAGAGAGAGCAATTTGGGTGGCTGTTCTGGGCGGCTGAGGCATTTAAATAGTAGTCGTGATAACAATATACAAATATAGTTTAACGGAAAATGGAGAGAGGGGAAAGTGGTACGGTCATATGGTGTTTAAGAAAAAGGAAAAATGAAAATCTCAGCCTTAGTAGCGAAGGATAACGTGTAAAAAAAATGTATCAATATTTAAGAAAAAATGAAAATTAAGAAAAAAATGAAAATTTATTAATATTCGTGAAATTTGTATAAATATCTGCACTTTTGTCATTAAATGCATATTATCTTTCATCTAATGGATGAAGATTAGCAAGACCCTTGAAAAGGAGAGAGAAAAAAAAAGAAAACATTGATAGTGGTTGGATATATTCTTCTTATAAACAAAACAACTTAATAATTTTTTTTTTTCTGAATTGTGGTTATTCGTTGAGTTATTTCTCTATTATAATGCTGACCGTATTTTGTTGGTGGATTTTTGTACAAATTTAAAAAACAAAAAAATGTAAATGAGGGGAAATCAAGTTAATTAAACACGAAATTCACTCGTGATCAAATCAATTAAAGCTTGTTTAAAATTGTAGCCCTTATAAATAAATGAAACTTGAAAATATTTTCAAACATTGCTAAGTGTTGAAATCAATTGTTCTATCTTCTCGGTTCGTTTATCAGCCATTGAAATCTTTCAAAAACTCGATGATCTTTTCTTTTTGAAAGAAATACTCGATGATCTTGAATTGTTTGCATCATGTCAATCGAGGTATTAATTAGAATAATGAATATTTTGGTAAAGGGATTAAGTGAAAATCTTGCGACCGTGATGAACAAGACAAAAATAGTAATGAAGAACCCATGGCAGGAATTCGACGACAAGCAAAACAAGAATTAAACCCGACTTCTGTCTAGAAAGAGTGTTTCTCTCTTTACAATCGCCATTTGAATCTGTTAAATGTCCCCCCAAAATGTGGGGGGAATGTCCTATTTATAGGCAACTCAGCCTCACTTTCTTGGCCAAGTGGACCGATAAGCTCTGGACACGTGTCACACAAATAATGAGTGAATATTCCCTTTTGTACTGTAAGGCAGCTGCCCTCGCAAAACCCACGATGGTCCCGCGGGTGCTACTCTGTGAATGTGATAGACCTTTGTTCTTTAGCCACCAAGCCACAAGATCTCCAGTAATCCCTAATGACGTGGTCAAGGTCTGCCTCGATCTTGTTGTTGCGACTATTGGGCACAGTCAAGGCTCTATCTTCCCATCACCACATGAGCGGCATGGTCATGACCTCTTCGGTCATACCAATGCTTCGACCAAGCCTCTAAATGGCTTCCCCTCGGGTCTTGCCAAGTTGGGCAGGCGAAACACATATTCTAGGTCAATCTTTAGGGAAGTGAAATCTCTCTTTGTCGTGTTCTCGATCTTCAGGGAATCTCAATCGAACCCCTCATCATCGTCTCTTATCCGAGACTCGGATGGCATATGTTGTGGCACCATCGGGTAATCTCTTGAACAATGTGCCCATGTCTGTCGCTCAAAAAATTGGCTAAGTATGAGAAAATCACTTTGTTGAAAGTATCAATTTGCGTAACGAAAATTCTCGGTAATTGTTCATTGGAGTTTTCTAAGTCTCGGTAATTGTTCGTTGTATTTTTTGGCATTGCCATTGTTTCTGAAAGGGGGATACTTCCTTATTTTCATTTTCTGAAAATGCTGGCATTTTATGAGATGACAAGATGCCGGCAATGCCAACCTATAGCCCATACTCGTGTTCTTTAAGGATACGTTTTGGTCAACTTGTATAGGAAAATATCAATGTAAATATGGAAAGACAAAACATCATACTATTAAATAACCCATTACACCATTGTTTTTCAAAATTAAGTAATTATTGAATTTTTTTATTACTGTGTTTTCATGCTAAAAAGTTTAAAATTAATTGAATTCATTTAGACTAATGTAATTATTTCTTGAGCAAAACTTATGATAAATATATCAAACTTTAGGGCAAAAAATAAAATAAAATCACACTATCTCATAATTTGAAAAGATATGAACATGAAATGCCGCCCCTCGAAAACTTAATTGGGGGTATTACGGTGATAAGTAATGTAACCGTAAGATATGAATAAGCTCTATAAGAGCATTTCCAGCCGAGATAGTAAAACTTAGTTTTAAAATTGTACTTTGTTACCTTTCTATATGATTTGAAGTGCGAGTTAGTAGTGTACATTCCTCCACACTTTAATTTTTTTTATCATTTATATATTTAATAATTTAAAAATAAATTGAGCTCCCTTTTGTTTAGATACTACAATTTGTTATTGCCATTTTATTTATTAGTTGTCACCTCTTTTTTTCCTACCCTTGTAACCTCTTGCCAATGAGTTAATAACATGTTGTGTATGTGGTTTAGAGGATTGAAAAGGAAATTAGAGATTAATAATATATGATCAATACATGTCGGAAAAGATTTTTTATGGATTAATTATTGAAACATTTATAGAGTTTATGTCGAGAGTAAAAAGTTGACAGTGAAAAAACCTAGATATTTATAGGCAATAGAAAGTGACAAATGAATAAATAATCAATAAATAAACATTCAAAAGGAATGAAAAATGACTAAAAAAATTGTATACTTTAATATTTGAAGGCTGTTACTCAATCTATAAATTTGTAGATAAATGATAGAAATTTAAAAGTTTTATTAACTTTTAAAAGTTCTGCTAGATCTCCTAAACTATAACTGAACATTTAAATCTCTTAATTTTTGACATTTGCATGTAAACCTCTACAAGAGATGCTCTAAATAGCCTATATAAACTGTAAACTTTTTCAAGGGATAACATTAGAAATTAATTAAACTTTCTTAAGACGGCATGCATTAACTGCATGCATGTCCCCTTAAATAATTTGATTCTCCGTACGTACAATATATGAAAGGGAAGGAATAGTGCAAATAAATGTGAGTCTTAGATCTACCCAGTTATACAATTGCAAATTTGTGGACAAATCTCTATAGTATTTGTGTACGTGTGTTGGCCCTAATCCAACATTAACTACTACCCATATACAAGGACAACAAAATTAAGGAGGTATTAAAAATTTCAAAATTTTTAAAAGAGAAAGAAAATGCTAAATACGGCTCTGAGGGTGATAGAGAAAATGTAGAAATTGTATCGATGTCTAAATATATACATTGATATTTGTGAAATTTATAAAATGTGCATTAAAATTCAAAATTGTTGGTCGTTATATAATATTATCCTATTCCGCAGTAGTAGGTGGTGATTAGCAAAATCTAAAGAGGAAAAAATAAAACAAGGAAAAAGAAAAATACGTGGTAGGGAGAGGGAATCGGGTATAGGGTTATGGAGCCTGAAAAAGCGTGTCGGCCAGGGCTTGAGGGGTAATACAGACAGAAAAATAGGGACTACCAACTTTAGAACTCAAATGTATCTTTCATGGAAAATGTTAAAATCAATCAAATCAATACAATAGGCTCTGGTTAAGATTTAAAAAATATATAAAAATATGTGAAAATTTAATAAAATTGTATGGATGTTTATTGAAGTGGCAAAAATTATAAAAAATATACTTGAATGTGTGAAAGTTTTTTATTTTTATTTTCTTCTTTGTTTAGTGTCAATCCGTTCCATTGAGCTATAATAGAATGACCAATTTTTGTTGGAAAATGCTAAAATCAACCCACAGAACTATGGTTAAGATTTGAAAAGTGTATTGAAATATGTGAATATGTATGAAAGTATATGAAAAGTTTAAAAAGTATACTAGAGTTTGCGTTTTTTTTTTTTCTTCTTCATTTATTGCCAGCCTAAAATGGGTTAGAAGGACCTTTTTCATTACTTCATGTTCTATCTGTCTCAAATTTCTTGTCCATTTTACTATTTATGACATCTCCAAAAATTATTTATATTTTCAAGTCTATGATGTTACATATATGTAATATGGATCTCCTTTTTTAATTTTCGATGAATTCTCCTAAACAAAAGTTTTCAAAATTGTAAAACACATTATAAATTAAAAGATATATATAATTAAAAAATGATACAAATGCACGTAAATAGATAAAAAAATTCGGAATGAGTATAAAACAGGTCCTCTCTGTCTTCACTTTACTTACTGCTAGTGGTTTGCAGAAAACCAAAACAAAATCCCATGGATTGACAACACAGTGCCACTGACCGTGTCTTATGATTTGAAGTCATACGATTTGACATTTGACTTGTCATTTCACACGCCCCCTCCCTCTCTCTCTCTCTCTCTCTCTCTCTCTCTCCACTGAGTTATTATTCAGTGTCCCAACTCCACTTGGGAAGGGTAAAATTCAATTTTTTACCCATAAATATTGTTCAATTTTTTATATTGTCCTTACAAAATTAATCGAGTCAATTTAGTTATTAAAAGTATAAAGAGCCCTCTTTGTGATTGTAAAATAAACTTACTAAGAAAAAGAATTTGGAAAGTAATAAAGAAAAATGCTAATGTGTGCCTAATAAACACACGTTAAGTTGAAATGTGTGAAAAATATATGAAAATAGTATATTAAAAAGTGTAAAAGATGTATTGGAATGTGTGTCTTTTTATTTTTTTGTATGCTTATTGTGTGCCCATTGGACACACGTTAGCAAGACCAAATAATAAAAATACCTAAAATAATATCACAATTGTTTGAAGTAAGAAATTTGGTCCGTATGCTTTTGTAGTATTAAAGGCTCGTCGTTGAGCTAATAATAAGTAAATCCATTATATGTGTTTTAGGTATTTAAACAATCCGTACGAAACAAAGGAAGCAACAGTTTGTTCTCAAATAATAATGTTGTAGAATAAATACAATAAAAAACCTCATAACCTGAAATTTGCAAACCTACTACGTACTATAAAATGTTTATAGAACACCACCGATTCAGAACCTCAATCAATACAAATTAGTCCATGTGCCGATTGTACAGATTTAGTATATCTATTTGTGTTCATACGGAGTCTGAAATTCTCTAAAAATTAAATATTTCAAGAGCATTGATAATTGTATGGGAACTACAATTTATTCAAATTGCCTACAGTAAGGAGTTTATAGGTAGCGGAAAAGGGACGAACAAAGACGTGAGAAAAAATAGTGATAAAAGGGTCGAGAGAAAATACTGGCAAGCATCGTGGGTGAGTTAGGGCTCGAGTAGGGACATTGTTTTTGGTATTTTGGCCATGGTCACATTATAATCTTCTTTGTATTTTATTATACTTGGATATCTTTTCCATCATCTATGCAAGTGATTAATTTGGGCTAACTTAACCATATAGAATTTTTAGTGCATGTTGCTCTTTTTTTTGTTTTATAGAACAGTGCCGAAGTTTATTTTTGCGAGTACTTTCGTTAACTTGGATGGAATTGGGTCAACTAAATATTTTCAACGCATGGGTCTCATATTCAATTATGGAATCGCTCTACTGGAAGTAATGTGGTCTTTGGATAATTTCTCCTTCCACGACGACTATTAATGCCAAATTTGGTGGGATGCAAAACATCAATATCCATCAATTTAAACATGAATACGTAGATCACGCAAAGAGATTTCAATAATTGATTTGAGAATGAGATAGTTAGAGGACCTAGATGTAGCATATTGTCTATGTTCATTGGATTTGTGAATGTTCAAACTTCAAACAAACCAAAATGGCCAAAGTTAAATGGTTCACACGTACAGTAAATTTGAGGCATCAAATGAAATTCCAATTGAAACCAGATTTTTATTTCCAAGAATTAAGGACAACATTTTCGTTTGATTAGGAAATGAAAGCGATCACATTCAATGATGTTTTTGGAATTGATGTTTCGATATACAAGATCATATGCATGCACAATCATATTATTAAGCATCAATTCATCGGGCTTCCCCCCTCCTCCATCTTTTAGAAAACCCCATTTTCTTAGCTAACTAGCTAGGACACTTTGGAATACTCTTTTAGGTAGTCCTGTAGAGATGCCCTTATCCTACAAAACTTTATTCGCCCAGCAAATGGGCCGCAGAAGTTGAGGTGGTTGGGTGTTTGGTTGTGGTTATAGCTTCAATGCGAGCTTGGGTTTTTTTTTGGTGGTTCTACTTTTTTTTTTTTTATTATTATTTCAACCTTTGATTGAATGACCCCTCCCCCTCTCCCTGCTCGATGTAACGTTATCAAGTTTTTTCAATGTGAGAAAATTTAACGATGTATACCCATGATTTCAATAGGATAGTTTCAATAAAGATGCTTCCCGAAAGAACAAAATAAATATTTTCGAAATTAACCCCAGCATGTGAATGTTTTAGAAGATAATCGATGGTGTAAAACAATAGTAACCCTTCATATTAAAATCCAAGTTGGGCCCAAATATAGTACGAAAAATGAATTGAAGGTGGTAATAAAGCATGTGAATAATCTCCACATTGGCTCTCACGTCTCTTCATCTTTTTGATCTCTCACTCTCTCTCTCTCTCTCTCTCTAGCAGTCAGCCGACCATCGTCTTTTGTTACCCACAACTTTGTCCAGACAATCAGCACCAATGACAAAACTGTGCATGTTCATTAGCCATTAAAATCTCGCCTAAAATTCCTAACATTTATTCAAAAGTTCGTTACTTAAATTTCGAATATATAATTTTTGTACATCAATTGTGTAACGTGTCTGCTGAGTCTTCCTTTTTAAATATTAATGAATTTCTTTTGTTAAGAAAAAAAAAAATATTGCAACATTACCGAGCCGATGTTAAGGTGCATTGAGACTAGCAATTTTTGGTACGTTGGAAATTCAAACCACTAAAACATGTTTCAATCATTAAGACTAGAGGTTTTGTTTTAACTTAACAGGGAACAATCCCATGCCGTAAAAAATTCGTCCACATTCATGATACCAGCCGTTCAATTTATTTAAAATATGTTTTATGAGTGTTGTAATAAATCAGTTCATTCGGACATCAATAAAAGCTTGATTGATGTCAATTTTCATCCCGGCATAAAAATCGATGACGCCCTTACTAATATTCGTAATGAGTTGATTTTTTCACAAAACCCTTAAAAACATGTTTTGAAGAAAATAAACGACTCTGGTTATTTATATGAGTCTCCAAAATAAGTCCCAAATTGTATGGTGAGAGAATACCCGGAAAAAAGAAAGAGAGGCAAGGGGAAAATAAATACCCCCACTAGTAAATGGAAGATGGCCAAATGGTGTACCCATAGTTCTTTAATTTGGCCAACAACTACGTGCAAGTAAAGCAAAATTCTAATGTAAAAGACCAAAAAGGAGCAGCTCCCAAATCTTCACGGCATCACAAAAAGGGTAGGCAAGCAAGGCGGACCTAGAGGTGTAACCGGGGCCGGAGCCCCTACACACCCCTTAAGTATCTCGATATCAATACTATATTTTAGGTTTTAATTGAAAAAATTATGAAGAAATGTTTTTTCAAAATTGTGTAATTGATTTATGTAGATGATGATTTGTTATTAATTTAAGATTACATGTGTTTTGGTTTCCATCATTAAAAATTCTGCGACCGCCACTAAAGGCAAGGGGTCCTTTTTGCCTCCTGAGGAGTCCTATCAAACTTTACATCTTTTTCGTTTAAAAAGAAGATTTTACTTTCACAATGCTATGCATTTGGTACATACACTGATCCACCAGTTAGTTATGCTTTACAGTTAAAAGCTTCTTTGAATGGGTAAGGCCTAAGGGTGAATCAGATTTTTTTCACCTAAAGCATGACTTTGTATGTGTTTTTTCCTTTGGCGAATCTTCATATATACTACTGCTCTTTTACTTCATTAACCCATATATATATATATATATATATATATATATATATATATATATATATATATATATATATATAGAGAGAGAGAGAGAGAGAGAGAGAGAGAGAGAGAGAGAGAGAGAGAGAGAGAGAGAAAATACAAGGTTCTTTCTCTGCTGGAGTATCACACTGTTGAAAACAATAAAAAGGAAAACATAAAACTCTCTTTTGAGGATATACATAGCAACTTTTTTTTTTTATCGGCAAAGAATAATATATTAAAAAAGAGCAAGGATTACAGGAATATAATAAACAGAATAAGGTTAGGTTGAGATAATAACCACAACCAAAGCAAGGCTTAAAAGGTGGCCAGCTGCGAGATATACATTGCAAAGTAGGCCCCGTTGTACAAATTAGCTTGGTTTTTAGTTTTCGGCTTTTTGAATTTTTTGAGTTGATGTATGTGGAGAATGACCAATCTCGTAATGTAACGGCCCGGATTTGTGCCCTAATTTTTTCCGAATAAAATAATTCAATTAATATAGTAATATTTTTATTATTAACTTCGTCGTTACTAGTCCCTAATTACACTTATGACCCCTAAATTAATTACCAAAATCTACAATTAGAACCCTAGCTATTGTAAGCCCTAGCATTTTCACCCTCTCCCCAAAACATCACTTCCAAACTACCATCATCACCTTATTTCTTTCAAATCTCCATCCTATTACACCACCTAAATCTATGTCAAATCTCGTCCATATTTCCAATATCATCATCACATTACCTTCCCAGGTCGTTACAATCTCTTCTCTCTAGAGAAAGCGTGAAGAACAAATCCCGCGACCGTTCTATCCACCATCGGTCCATCACCGAGCCATGAACCACCAAGATTTAGACCAAACCCCTCTCTCTATCTCTTCCATTGAAAGTGAGGTTTATTCTCTTGTTCTTCTTTTGATATTTGTGAAAGAAACTTAGGGATTGAGGTACATGATGCTTGCTTGGATATGTTATGACTTTATAATGTTGGTTTATTTACAAGTTGTTGGCCCATAGTCTTGGTGTTTAATTCTTAATTTGATTTATCTTTAGCAACTACTTCATGATTTATTCAACCAAAAAAAAAAAACTACCATCAAAATTAATAAAGTGTCCATTCTGTGTTAAATTTTTAGAGGCGTCCACAAAATGGGTTACTTACTTACTACACCATGGAATTCAAAGTCAAATGATCCCATCATTCAAGCCATTCAATACACATAATCTAGTTGGCTTCTCTCTCTCTCTCTCTGATTTGATGTTGGTGATGAGACGGATGTTATTGGCAAAAAATTTATAGGGTGGTCTTGGGGCGTTGTCGCTTGGTGCTCCAACACTTTAAAAACAACATAATTCTGTGGGGTTCAGTAAATTAATGTGTGGCTCACACAAGAATATATTGTGAATAAGAGTGTTGGGGCATGTGACGGTGCCCCAAGACCACTGAATAATTACTTGTTATTGGGAGAGGACGAGAATTCCATATATAGGAAGTGAGTGAGAATCATTACAGGTATTTTGTGGTGGGCAATCGGGGTTAAAAATGACACAATTGATTTCCATTTGTAGTGGTGTGATTGGACTCAGGCTGAAGACCTTCTTCCCCATTCATTTGGGAATCATCAAAAATGCATATCCCCACAATGAAAATTCTTCAACTATCTATCTCTTCAACCTTTTATAAGCTTTTGGAGGAGAAATATTTGAAATAATAATGGAAGGTCGGCTCGGTTTGACTTTTGTGAAATGATAGAAATAACATGTGGTTCAAAATCCCTGTGGTTTGACAAGTTTAGGAAGTGCTTTTTGTAGCCTTGGTCTTACTTCAATTCATTGGGCTTTTTGACCATTTCCTTTAAGATTCCAATCATTCAGTGCCCTTGGGACATTCCAAGACTCAATAATTTTCACCACCTTGACAATCTGTATGCTCACTATAACACGTATGTTATGTTTTGGTCCGAGTTGGAGTCGGAGTCAGAGTCAGAGTCGGCATTTTGATTTTAGGTGGCCGAACAAGCTACCAAATTTTCTTTAAGAAACTTTTACTCTTTATATGAAATGATTCTCCTTTCTAATACCATGCACAATATACAGAAATAATTTCATTCCAATACAGCAACAACTATGCGAATTATTTAATTGTTTTAATGGTATAATTAAAATACTCATATTCAGTTAATGACATTGTACATAAACTAGTCCAGATATTTTCAGTTAATTATAAAATAATATTTTTGACTTTCGCATACAATTACATTAAACTTGTTGTATTCCTTACTCCGTATCTTTGTTACACATGTTAGCATGTGGATGTGTGCCCAGTAAGAAAATACCCAAATTATATTAGAGGAGAATTGACTAGTAAATATTGGATCTTGAACCCAAATTCATATTGGTGCATATAAAATGGCCCCTTCAATAATTTACTAATATGATCATTTGGCTTCTCGTGGTGGTTGACTAATTAGATGTCGAGAGGCGTACACTTAAATTATCGATACGGCCAGATTGCTTAAACAAAATTAGTAATACTTTACCACTTAATAATTTATATGTCACCTTTTTATATGTATACTACATTTTGTAATTAATTGGTATCAATTTATTAATACAATATGTGCTTACGACAAGAATTAGAGAAATAAATAAAATGTCAATATCAGTTTTTAATAATTTATGACTTGCTTGGACTTGGACGCATGTTGGCATAAGAGGTGAATTGTTCACTAATTAAACACATGATATTGGATTAGAGCATCTCTAATGATGATTCGTTTTTCCTTGCTAAAGCTATTCGATCATTATCAAAATGTTTTAATAGATGACCTCCAATGAATTGTCAATTATATCCCTACCCCCTCGCCCTAGAGTTTCACTACCCTTGTATGGCAGCAAAAGGGATAGGCCATGGTACTAGTTCTAATCTACTTCTTCTATTCTAGTATTTCCTTTTTATTTTCTTTCATCTCTTCATATCAACGACTTATCATTTGATCTGTGAAACTTATGTCTCTCATTGTCTCTCATTTTTGCAAGAGTTATGTCCCTCGCTACCGCGAGAGTATTTAGTTTCATCTTTAGACGAATATTTTGTCTACTAATCAAATTCTTTCAAATGGTGTTGCTTCACAATATAGGTGTGCCGACATTGTTCTAACCTTACATAATTTTTTTGGCAGAGCAACTTGTGTCTTGTCAAATATGTGGCTTTGGAAGTTCATTCATGCGCTCATACTTGGTTGGAGCCCATCTGATTCTCTGGGTATTTATTATTTTTTGACTTTGACTAGCTCTTTATCTCTTCTTGGACTGCTAATTCTAGATATGAATTCTCTATCTACGCTTTTATCATTAATTTTGTATCAGCTAGATCATTAGTTTGGTTTTGTCCAAGATTTTTTGTAATGAATTCCGTTATATAAGTGCCGCTAGGCTTATATCAATATGATCATGACTGCCAAACCAAAAATAAAAATAAAAATTGCAGAATCTACAAATCACATATATATGGACTTTTTTGAATGCTAATTCTAATTTCACTTATAAATTCTTTAGCAAAAACTATGATTCACATATTCATCATACGCATTGACAAGGCCTTATTATAATTCAAAACTCTATAGTCTACAACTCACAATTTATAATTTGAAATATGACTGATCCCCAAACATCCTACTTGAGTTGTTTCAAATTTCAATGGTCTATATATCCATCTAATTGACACTGAATGTATGTTAAATTTGACATCCTGCATAGCATCTTTAATGGTTTGTTTGAGCCATATCTTTCACGCCAAAGCTATTTTTTGACTTGCTATAGTATTATTTTGTCTAAATTCCACAAAGTTCCTCTAATGATGTCACTACCTTATTTCCTTGCGGCCGTTGGATCACTTCAATCATTTTGTAGGGATTTGAACCCAAAAAAAGTTGCAAGACACGAATGTTGTATGACATAAATGATAGGGCCATTTTTTTTGGCTGCTAAAATGGCTTGCCATTAGAGAAGTGAAAAATAGCATACAATTGGAGATGTTATTAGTGCCTTGACCTTTGTCTGGTTCTCAATTACTATAGAAAAAGAGAGAACAGATAAACGATTTTATAATTTGACTTTTCTCTGTACTTATTATTCCCATCTCTCTATCTATCTCTTTTGATTTATTATCCAAAAATCAAAACCTATACCAAACAATTGTTGAAACAAAGAAAAGACCCCAACAAAATCCACTTTCAATACACCCCTTTGACCCTCCACCAATTTAGGCAACCCTAACATCATGAAATTGGAAACATCATGAAAATGGAACACTACTTAAGTGGGAGGGTGGGATCGGAGAAGGTGTCGATCGGATATGGTACACGTGGTGTCAAGTGTGCATCTCAACCGTCCAAAAATATTATGGATGGTCCAGATCTCTCCTATTTCTCTCTTTAAAAATTTAGGCCGTCCAAGACACTTTTGGATAACCAAAATGTGGGACGGATACCGCCACGTGGTACGTACCCATCTGGCACCCAAGTTTTCTCGTGTGATTGAGATTCTCTCTCTCCTGGGGCCCCTATTACTACTTTGAACTTTCGTGACAAGGTACATGAGATGGTTTTGGTTGCAACTGACCCAAAGAAAGATACGTATACCCAGTTCAATGCATAATTCATCTCAATAGGGTTCTTTAGGATGCCTAAAAGTGTGAGAAAAACTGCAGACTTTAGAAAGATTGCCTGAACATGGTCTAATTATTAAGTGTTTCCCAAGCACAACTACATGATGCGCTCTGAGTCGGTTCATCACCACACATTTTTGTAGGGTTCATAATTAAGTGTGCAAAACTCGTGAAAATGTGTAGTGCTGGAGTGATTGGAAGCATCAAGTGGCTATGCATCGGGAATGTTGAATAATTACTCTTGTAACATACTAACATGTGAACAATTTAAAGCAATTCCACCTAACAAAAATTAAAAAAAGAACATAAGGAAATCTTCTATTGAAAGGACTGCCTCCAACATTTCAAAGCAAGCTTTTCACAATTACACCTTTGCTTTTGCACCAATTAAGTGAATTAGATTTCGTTGTATGCACAGTGTATTTCAGTTAAGTATTTTCCAGACTTATTTATTCGATACATCAATACATCATGGTGAGTTTTCTTCCTAAGGCACCGACAATTCTGTTTATAACTTCAGAAGGAAACACGAGAGGTCCTACCCTGACCCACATATAGGTAAAATTTCGGATTAAAAAAGTACAATCCAAATAGAAAATAACCTTTGCACCTCTCTTCGAAAAATTCACTCTTTTTTACCTTTTTGTCATGTAAATTTACCATATTACTTTTTTATCTGTAAAAGAATAATAGTAGTAATAAACAAACGTGCAAAAGAGCAAAATTGAATTGAATGATGTATATGTATGTCTAGGATTCAAGGATCATGCAGCGAGCGAAAAGACTACATATTTGTAACGACTCAACACGTTGATGACATAAGTTGAATGAAAACTTGATTGCGCATGAAATTTTGGTAAAAGAGAAACACATGTGACGGTGCATCTTCACTCCTAATTCTTAGATGTTTGTACATGGGATTGTTGGGGTCGAATGATGGTGGTAGTGGTGGTTGATGGTGCAGGCGGTACAGGGAGGGTACGAGGGTAATGGTGGCAGCGGATGGGTTGATGGGGTGCATTATAATTTGCACGGAGTTGGGACTTAGGAGAGAGAGAAGCGAGGGGTGACCGCACGAAGAGAGAGAATTGGCTAGGGCTCAATTACTTATTTACACCCAAAACGATGCTTTTTAATCTTTAAAGCGGACAATTTACCTGACCCGGGCATCCTCATCAGGGGAGGCAAATCCCCCTGATGGCTATGTTGTTGAGTAGAAGGGGAAAAAACCTCCCAAAATCAGGCTCAATTTTTTTTGTTTTTTTGTAAATCTGCAAAACTTTTAAATTTGCTACAGTAACCCGGCAAATCCTTTGAGGCACTGTTCACGAGTTAAAGAATAACTTAATCAATTCTCTCCCGATCAAAAAAAAAACTTAATCAATTCTCTCTCCTGACTTCTCTCTCTCCGTCCATTCCCCTCTCAATCTTTATTTTTAATTGTTTTTTATTACTTTTTAATTCTGAGTGGAAAGTGTATGTTTTTTTTATTACTTTATTATTATTATTTTTGCATTTAATAGTTAGAGTAGTCAGCAGTGGTTTTTTTTTTTTTTGGGTGGGGGGAGTAGGAGTAGAAAAAAAGAATAGTTTAATATAGTGAAGTTAGAATAGATAGTCTGATTTTGTGAGTTTTAGAAAAAGTGACTTGTTAATTTATAAAAGGTGTTTTTGAGATTAATTTTGGTCTAATTTTTGTTGAGCCTCATGAAGATGCTTTCCCCTTAATATGCAGCCCTCAGCTTGCTAGATGGATCTGTGAATCCATGTAAATAAAAATTTGATGTGCGCAATGGGGTGACACATAAAATGTACTGACCCTTTTGATCTTACACATGATTTGAGACGTTCATTTCAACAAAAGTACCTTCTCAATTAACTGCAAAAAAATAAACTGAAATCAAATATGAGTAAGTGTTTGATCGATTCATTTAATTTGATTGAGTTGGATTTCAGAGCAAGTTAACCAATTATTCTCTAGAAACTAAGGGGATGTTCCACTAAGTTAGTTTTTTAAAAAAAACTGGTTTTTCACGGTTTTTTTATGTGATGTATTGTGAGAGAATGACCTGTCTCGGTTTTTGAAAAAAACAGTTTTTTTGTTAGTGGAACACCCCCTAAATGTCCAAAATCTTCTATGGAAAAACCCCAAAGAACCATCCAAACTAAATTAACTTTTGCACCTCTCTTCAAAGAATTTACTCTTTTTCACTTTTTTGTCATGTAAATTTACTATATTACTTTTTGATGTGTACAAGATTAATCTAATAAACCAACATACTAAAGACAAAATGATGTATAGTTTTTCTTTCATACTGCGAAAATGAATAGAATGATGTATATGTATGTCTGGGATTCGATGATCATGTAGTGAGCGAAAAGACTGCACATTTGTAGCGACTCAAAATGTTGATGACATAAGTTCAATGAAAACTTTATCACACATGAAATTTAGGCAAAAGCGAAACACAAGTGATGGTGCATCTTTCTTAGATGTTTGTAGTTGGGATTGTTAGGGTCGAATGACGATGGTAGTGGTGGTTGATGGTGCAGGGATGTTACGATGGGTAATGGTGGTGGTGGGTGGTTTGTTGGGATGCATTATAATTTGCAGGGAGTCAAGACTCGGGAGAGAGAAAAGGGAGGGCTGACTGCACAAAGAGACAGAATTGGTTCGAGCTCAATTACTTAATTACACCCCAAACGATGTTGAGTTAATCTTTAAAGGGATAATTTACTTGACCTCGTAATATGCAACCATCAGCTCGCTAGATGAATCCGTTCATCCATTTAAATAAAAATTTACGAGACAAGTCATCTCCTCATACATCAACTAAAAAAAGTAAAAAAGGAAGCATAAGTAAGTGGAATAGGGCCTAAGTGTCATACGCACGCATAGATACAATATATCCATTGTATGTTGAACACTTAAAATCGTGTCGAGTGTGGGTGGGACCGAAACAAGCTACAATATACTAGGTGTATTTGTATGCGGTTATAGTAGAAGTTTACACACATGAAATACTCGAGAAAAGCTCGAGTGATTTCGGATGGACTTGACCAAGACTTCTAGCTCAATTAGTCGTGTACTAATACTTAAAGTACAGGTTTAAAATGAACTATTCTACAGGTACCGACCACGTATCGATTGGCGTCGGGGACCCCATTGTGGGTCCCAAATAAAAATGAAATGGGGTGATTTTGGATCGCGCTCGTATAGCCGTCCGATTGCATCAATTCCTGCGCGGGTCCACTCAAAATTTGATTCTGAGATGGATTAACAGTTCGGACTTATCGTTTGAGACCCACAACGGAATCTCCGACGCCGTTTGTATACCGTATGTACAAAATGGGTATGTACCCTTTGTTTTTCCGGCTTAAACTGATGAAATTGCATAGATAGTTATCGTCTGAAAAAATCAAAATTCTACTGGACTTCTCTTTGGAAAAAATTTAAAAGAAAAGAAAAATCTGGTGCTGGACTTTTTGGTTCCACCTGATTTGACAATTCAATTACTGAAGAGTTGTGAGACCCACACGACTTGACCTTTCCTTGTCTCCATCATCATTACCCCCCTAAATAACTGTTATCAATCGGACAATCACATTTTCAAGCGGGCCCCACCATCGAGACCCTCCAATCCATCAACTACCCACGTGTCACTTACACAGGATCCTACGGAATAGTGTGTTTTGGCAGGATTATTTTTTGTCGTTATTAAAAAGGAAAATGATTGTGACACACATTCAACCACACACAACCACACACACTCACATGTGGTGGGACTCACCCCGGTGGGACCCACTAGTGGGTCCCATCACATGTGAGTGTGTGTGTAGTTGTGTGTGGTTGAGTGTATGTGTCTCTATCATTATTCTATTAAAAAAATTCGCATTTTTTAAGTTCTACGTCATTTTTTTTGAATTATTAGGTCGTTTCGATGATAAGAATCTGGAACGTTAAAAACTATGATGAAATTTTTAAAAACAATTCACTAAAAATAAAAATAATCTAAATTTGTGTGGCCTGTTGGGTTATTTTTGTCTTTATCTAAAAAATTAACTTTGGTTAATAATTTTTAATTTTTTTAATTCTTCTCATCGAGACAAATCAATAATCCTCAAAAAATAGACGAAAAACTAGCAAATGCGGAATTTTCTTAAATAAGGACAAAAAAAAAAAAACCAAATTAGAGAGTCATTTTTTTCAAAATACCTTGAGTTTGCACCACAGTATTATCAGTATTCTTGGACTATGAGTTGTAAAATAGGAGAGTCAATCTTCTCACATACATCAACCAATTTGACAATTTTTAGTATAAGAATACCTAAAGTATTGTAGTTAGAAAATCACCTCTATCCCAAGGCACTGCTATGTGATGTCCATAGTCTTCTAACACTAATTAGATGAGTCCACTATGCTTAGAGCCCATATAAATATGTGTTGTTGCAGAAATTTGGTATGCCACGTGACGGTGCCCAATTACTTCAATTTAAAGAAATGACATGTCTTCAAATAATTGCATGTTAAATACCATTTAGTCAGTTTAGTTAATATAATGAAAATTCACCCTCTATCTATGTGGATATAGGTTGATTAGTTCGATTATGGGTTTTTTTTTCTTTTTTTCTTTTTTACATTTTTGTTACTTTTGGAATTATGGCCAGAATGTATTCCTCCCTTCGTCTGTGTTGGTATATTTTCGGTATTCGTGTCATGTTATAAATTGTCTATATTTTTCAATTTATAATGGTATCGTGATTTTAAAAATTTCGTATAATCTAATTGAGATCTATCAAATAAGATTTATATTGCATATTTTTAGAGATTCGTATTGAAACATATGAACAATTTTTCAAGGGACGTAAAATAGTGAAAGTTGACAAACAAACAAGGACGGAGGTGAATTTGTAAAGTGTTTGGAAGAAATGTGCATAATGCATTTTATAACAAGTGTAGTGTTTGAGAAATATGTTCAGAATTCATTCTGGAAATGTTTTATATTAACCAAAATGCATAAAGTGAAAAATGAGAAGTCAAAAAGCTTTTCAAGCCACTCTTTTTCATTTTTCCTCTCTAACTCTCAAAATTGAAAACTCATTGTCTAAAAATGTGTTTCCCATTGAGTCTGTCAAACATTTATAAGTCGAAAAAGAAAAATGAAAAGCCAAATAGTGGAATGTCAGACACCCCCTATGGGCATCTATTGAGGATTGCAAATGTGTGAGGTTCACCCCTCGACTACGAAATTATAATAAAATTTAAATAAATTGATCAAACACTTAATATTTACAAATATTACTGGTAGATTCATATTTGTAGATGTGGATTTTAACAATAGATCTATACGTACAAAAGTTTTTTTTTTTTTTTTTTGGGATCCTCCTCGGTTTAGGTTTTGTACTGGGCGAGATAGTCTTGATCTAGACCATCCATTATCAGTACATAGATTCCAGATCTGGATCGTTGTCCATTGTTATAATCAATCAATGGTATAAAGTCCAAATTTGAACTGTCTCGTTCAGTTTAAAACTTTGACTGGAACGTTTAGTTCAAAACTCGAACTCGAACGTTCAGTTCAAAACTTAGGCCCCGTTCCACTAAGGGTGTTTTGTTTATAAATTGTCTTGATTTTTGTATCCACGTCTTTTTATGTAATATATTGTGAGATAATAACTTATCTTATTCGTTTCGGGAAAAAACTATTTTTTGGAAAAAAACTAATCAGTGGAACACTCCGTAGACCGGAGAGAGGATCCATCTCTCTTTTGTCTCTGTGTGTGGGGAAGATTGCAGTGTGTGGCGGGGGGCATGCACTGAGTTCCACGTGCCATTTATGACCAAAAACTGACCACAGTCTAATCTCTTTGATCTGCCCTTTCATTGAATGAAGTAAAAAAATAAATAAGTAAAATGAAAGTCTCTTCTTTCAGTCTTCTCTCATTCCTTTTGCCTGTGTAATTTTTTCTCTCATTTTTATGTCATAGACCCATCCATCAATCCAGCTTTTCTCCTCTCTCTTTCTCTCTCTTGTTCCAGAAAAAAGGCACCAAACAACCCTGCAGTGGTAAACTGCAGTGCAGTCTTTGTTTGCCATCGACTGCAATTTACCAGAGCAGATAGATCTTGGTTTAGTTTCTGTGTTTGGGGTGATTTGGCTAAAAATAAAAAACTGATTTTTTGGTTTTTTTTTGGTTGTCTTTATTAAAAAAAAAAAATTTGCATTTGTTAGTTTTGCGTCAAGATTTTGTGGTTTCTGAATTTATCTCGTCGATACGAATCCAAAGAGTATAAAATTATGGTCAAAAGTAATAATTTTTTGAATAAAGCCGAAAATAAAACAAAATAAACCAATTTTTTGAATTATTTTTTTGTCTTTATTCAAAAAGCTTTAAGTTTGGATAATAATTTTATACTTTTTAGATTCCTCTCGTCGAGACAAGTTAAGAAACCACAAAAAAAACAACCGAAAACTAACAAATGCAAAAAAAATTTGAATAAAGACAAAAAGAAAAAAAACCAAAAAAAAACAGTTTTTTCTTTTTAGCCAAACGTAATGAGTAGAGGGATAAATATGAGTAATAATTAAAAATATAAATAAAAATAATAATTAAAAATAAAGGTAATGATCGAAGATAAATGTGAGTAATAATTGAAGAAAAACGGAGAAAACCGGTCTTGAAATCCAAAACGAACAAAGAGCCGATTGCATGGTGCCGCCAAATTGAATGAAGTTTATTAAATTTATCTTTTGCAAAATAAATGTTTTTTGATGGGATATTAAATGGCTAGGATTAATGCGATTTTTGACATTATTGAAGCTCTCAATGACCTCTACGAAATAAATTTCTCCGACCATTAAAATGAAACCGGCATAGGCTCGGGTAGTTTCTGAAGAGGAATACCACTCTATTCGGATTCGTTTGTACCTCGTTCTATTGCAACCGGATAAAAAATTAGTGGTATCTTTAAATTGGTAAATAATTGTATGTCCAATATGAATCTTGTTTGATAGATCTCCATTAATTCTATAAGACAATATTTTAAAATTACATATACATAAAACATTATAAATTATAAAATATAAAATATAATCATTTGAAAAATAACACAAACTCCTAAAATGGACTAACAAATTCAGATGGAGGGAGTACAATGTACGAAGTGCGTTTATCCATCAATGCTAAAACCAATCATTTAGGGGTGTTTTGGCTAAAAAAACCAACTTAACTTTTTGTTTTGTCTTTATTTGATTTTTTTTTTTTTGCGTTTGTTAGTTTTACATCGATTTTTTTGAGTATTATTGGTTCGTTTTGGTGAGAGGAATCCAAAGATGTAAAATATTATGACTAGAACTCTCAATTTTTTGAATAAGATCGAAAAAAGTGTAAAAAACTGTCTTTTTTTACTTATTTTTGTCTTTATTCAAAAAAAATTATGATTTGATCACAATTTTTTACTTTTTTTATTTCTCTCGCCGAAACGAACCAATAATACACAAAAAGTTGATGGAAAACTAAAAAACACGAAAAAAAAATCAAATAAAGACGAAAAAATAAGTCAGCCAACTTTTTAGACCAAAACACTCCTTAAAGTTGAATTTAGATCTAAAATCCGTTTTCACAACCGTGGCACCGATGCGGAAGGTCTTAGGTTCAAATTATCATTGTTCGCGATTCTTGAGACCACCCCACCACGCGCTACCATGTGAAAGTAGCTTAAGAATTAATTCGAAGTGTGCAAATGCTGACACGAGACACTCCGCATTACGCAAAAACCATTGAACCAACGTCCACAGTATGAGTGTCAAAACTAAAACTAAAAGGGGAGGGTGGGGAATAGCGGGTAGAGGAAATGGCAGAAGGTGACAGCAACGACACCACCTGCCTTCACTAGCCCAATAATGTCAATAAGGGTGGGGTCTCTATAACCCGACAAGCATGGGGTTGATTTGTCATGTCAATACTTCAATTTTTAGTGCCCCTCTCTCTCTCTCACTTACTCTTCCACACCAAAAATTATTTAATGTACCGCCGCGTGTTATTCCAGGGGCATAATGCGAACATGTGATAGTAAAAGAACGGTTGAAAATTCGGTTAAACCAACAAACACTCAACGCATAAAGATAATGAAGAACAAGAAGAAAAAAACAACGAAAGAAACAGAGATTTTACATGGTTCCCTGACATAATTTTAGGTCCGTCTGTAGTCCACACCGGTTTTCACTAGATATCAGATGAAGAAAGATTACAAGTTATATCGTGGTAATCAAACTCCGAACTTTTAGCAAAGAGCGACCCAAGTCGAATTCAGTTTCGTAAGCCTAACAAGAACTTGAGACATTACAAAAGTTTACGTGACGGTATCCCATCCGCACTGAATAATCTCAATCTCAACTTACAAACACAGACATAATTTTATGACTGCCTCAAAGTCATCGAATTAATGATCTCTTCTTTCAAACACAAATTTATGACTCCACATGCTTGCTTGCTATCATAGTACCATGGTCTGAAATTGTGCTTTGTTTCAGGATATTATTAGGCTTAAGTTACAGTGACCTCTCCCCTAGGGTTTTTAAATACAAAAGACTCCGACCACTCTTCTGTTTGAAAAATTATACAGATCCCTCGTGCTTTTAAAAATATTGTCAAGATTCGTCCTTCCCGTTAAATTAGATCAAACAACGTTACATTTGAATACCAAAAGAAAAATGTCCTCGTGTATCTACTCACGTAATTTTACGACTTCCATAAATTCTCTTCGTTTTTCACTTGTGCTCATAAAAAATAAAATAAAAATTGTCATTTTTGCTATCATTTATTGAATTTTTCTTGCTTTTACACCATCAAGACACCAATGAAGCCCCATAGGCAGAGTACACAGTAAATCTATTAGGTGCTTCCTCTCTCGCGATCATGTAAAACCCGCGAGTAACTGTAAATTCTCCGCATAAATGTATCCATGGAGGATGACGTTGTGACACCACATAACGATACACCTGGACCAGTGAAAAATTATACCAACATTGTCAAGATTCGCCCTTTCCGTTAAATTAGATCAAACAACGTTACATTTAAATACCAAAAGAAAAAAGTCCTTCTCAGTTCTCACGTTTCTACTCACATAATTTTATGACTTCCATAAATTCCCTTCGTTTTTCGCTTTCAATTCGCAAATCCAGTGCTCAAAAAAATTTGTCATTTTTGCTATCATTTATTGTATTTTTCTTGCTTTTACACCATCAAAACACCAATGAAGCCCCATAGACAGAGGACAATAAATCTATTAGGTGCTTCCTCTCTCGCAATCGTGCAAAACCCGCAAGCAACTATAACTTCTCCACATAAACGTATAGCTGGGAGGATGACGTTGGGACACTACGTAACGATGCACCAGGACCCGAGAAAAATTGTTGGACAACAAGAGGGCCACATACTTGTATATTATCATCAGTCAGTTCATACCGAAAGCTTCCTTTTCATTTCTACATCTGAGGAAACAACATATGTTCGTTATCACGTTTGGAGTTAGTTTTAAGGAAAGGTAACATTTCAATTCATCAGACCCACCAATGTCAACCTCCTTAGCTCTTTTCATTTCACATCTTCCTGCCATCAATGTAGCATATAAACTATATAGCATATCTGTATATGCATGTGTCGGCCGATAATTTAAAAAGTATTGCAAAAAGTCCGTTATTTTGTGGATATAAGATAAAACGCCTTCGTACACAATTTCTCGCAACAATGGACATATCCATACTAATTCGTTAAATTCATGCGAAAAAGTTCTAAGAAATTACACGAAAATGATTTATTTTCTTTTCAGAACAAAAATGATGCACTTTTTTTTTTTTTTTTTGCAATAAAAATAAAATTATGGGATCATGTTAGTATGCAGCATGTTGGTTTTCATGAATCAAATCAAGAGTGACAATTCATAACGAAAGCGACCCCGGTCCTACTCCAAGTACAAAAATAATTTGAATGTTTCTTCAAGTATATCCGTGGTTATAGACAAAGGGCTGGATATTTGAGCCCATTTGCATGGTCCAATTTGAGCCCAGTCCAAGGGACCATGGCAACCCAATCCATTCATTCACCAAGTTGGATTCAGCCCAACTTGGTGAAATGGATTGTGCCCTTCTGGAGGGTAGTGCTCAAGAAAGGCTCAGTTAAAAACTTAAAAAGCATTTTGATGCCAAAAAATAGCTTAGCAAAGAAGCAACAGGATAGACAAAAAGAAAAAAGGTAAAAAAGAGAGATGAGTCCGTTCTGATGTGCCCCAAAAGAGAGTAATAAAAAAGCAGTACACGCGACAAACTGTAATTTTGGATAATGTAGCTCGGGCTGGGGCGCGAGTCCATAACTAAAGTTATATAGTTTAAGGATCAAGAACGGGAACGTAATATGCATGTTCTAAAAAGGGATACGATAGGGGTATATGGTATACTTTTATCATTAACCTACTAGAAGAGTTGGAATATTCTTCAAAATGCAATAAGGGATCCCTAAATAGTGCATTTTTCATCAATCATGCGGTAACATAAGCCAATGCAGGAAGTTTCCTTTGCGAGAAAGACAGCAGGGTCGCCTCCATTGGTACCCGAGGCAATTTCGTATGGTTTCGAGAATATTCTAACCTAGTTCTTCTAAGGAAAGCTTAAAAGGAAAAAAAAAAACCATTTGAGTCGCTAAATTCATCATTTTGGAATGACAAAATGCCGTATGATGATCTGCCGTCCCAAAAACCCTATAATGTAGTCTTCGATGTTCCTCAAGAAAAGAAATACAAATATCTTAGATCATCGTAACTGCATTTCACTTAATGTCTTACTAAGTCAGGAGGTAGGAAGAACTACGTTGCAGAGAAAGGAACGCATCTTATTCGAGAAGCGAAAGCCAACCAGCATTTACAAGACATCCAGCTACCAGGGAGACTTCACTCGGAGTTTCCACGGTCTAAAATTAAGAAAAGCTACAGAAGAACTGAGGCACCCCCCAGAACCATCTATAGAACGGGTAAAACAAGCACAACTGTCGAAATCTGCTTCTCAAGTACCTTAAGAATTCTAGTAGAGACACTCGAAACAATAAAAACTCCAAAGCAAAACCAGACATAAAATGTTGTGTTAAGGAAAATAAAGGAAACAAAAAATATAAATTCAAAGGAAATCTATAAAGCAAGACTATGCAAGAGAAGGGGATTTAAAATCTTTCACCTTCTATTTAAATTCATGAAAGGAAAAATCTATTAGAACCTATACAAATGAATTGACAACCAAAAGCAAATTAGAGAAACTTAGAACTTCTTTCATATAACGAAGCCGATGGCAGAACAGGAGACAAGAAGAAAATATGGCAACCTCCCAATACAAGATATCTACGGGTTGGTTGAAATAAAAACCTGTATTAGTGAAGCTTTACACAGTAGCATTCCTTAAATGATAGCCCAAAACTTCTTTCTGCAAATTAAGACTGGTTGTGGTGTCTTTTGTTCATTTTCCAGCAAATGTGATTCTACATCCCAGAGAAATTTTGGAGCAATACTTCTTATTCTTGATATAATTGAATCTTCATCTCTAATTATGATTGTCCCCTGCAGAAAAATATAGTCGCAAATCACTCAGAATCGATAATCTTTACCAATCAATAAACTAATTTCCTTAAAATCAATTATCAGTTCAGTTGTCAGAATCAATTAATTAAAACCCACAAAACTAGTGACCTTGAGTGTATTTGACACATAAAGCAATTACAGTTTGTCAAATCCGTTGTTATCTTAATTATGGTTGGTCAAATCCTTCGTTATCTTAATCCTAAAAATTTTATCGTGCTAGATAAACATCCAGATTCCTGGGGGGGAACTGTGAACACTCAATAAACAGAATTTTTCGTCGGAGTACTAGTGATAATTTTGCATTTTGTACTGAGCTAAGATGTTTCCCAGAATCTGAGTCCAAGGTTTTGACAAACGAATATACGATCCATATCCACATTCACTCTAACCTATACTGAATTCTCCCAGCAAAAATTTCAATGGACTTCAGAAATCCAGTGAATAAATGGTCGAGAACTTGAGATATGGTATGTTTCAACTTTCCAATTCAAGATTAGATATTTTCCGCAAATAGGATAGGTACCGGTCTGCTATCTTGGAGAAAATAGAAACAAAAAAGAAACATAAAAGACCTTGTTTTCTACTTGGACAGAGCATATAATTCACATTGTCCTATCCTACCAACATCTGGCCAAGATGTCTTGACATGGTGACACCAAGACAGACCATGAGACCAATAACTCGGAGTCAGGACTCAAGATGTGATTCTCAGTAAGGAATGTTTAATCTGAAGGAGTGCACGGTATGTTCAGCTAAAGAAGAACAGAATCTACATACAACATGTGACATCTCTCAAAACAAAATGCTTGAGCAGCTCTATTCCAATTTTTCATAAGCTGACCAGTCATAGATGCGAAGGCATGTTACTTCCCAGTACGTGTTTTTCACCAAGTTCTCTGCACCTTTACAAAACACTTTTGACTTCTAAGAAATCTGGTAGAATTGTGGTACAAAGTAATAGAAGTGGCTAGATAATTTCACAACCAGCCAAAGGCGAAAATATTTAGTGCAAGCAGTTACAAATCCTAAGTGGTGTCACCACCAAGTAAAAACCGCTCATCAGATTAAGTGGCATATCCATGTCTCCCACTAACCCAATTACGTTGTGGTCCCTACATTGTGTGATTTAAAACCGGGTGGTGAAAGTGCCACTTGATAGCAGCATTATACCCAATATCTACTCTGCAAGAAGCGATCTCCTGTTGGTGGTCACTAGAACACAGGGTTCTGAGAGGAGCAAATCTTTTATATACTAAACCTTCTGCCCTAAATATTTGCATGAAAGTGGCTAGAGCCAACTCAAACCCATTGCCCAAGCCTTTCACTAACGCTTTTTTTTTTTTTTTTTTTGATCGGCAAGCCTTTCACTAACGCTTTTATGATTGTGCAAAGCAATAGGCTCTTGTGTATGTGAATTCCATTTGTTCTAAGGGGAAGAAATCAGTGCTTTCCTGTGCATCATTGACTTAAAATAGAAGATTATATCCGATAATGCTGATGGAAAGTAACTTTTGACTTCCAATTTCTACGAGCACAAAGAATGAACTCTGTCCAAACAATTACCTGAGGTCTTATAATCCGGTCCATCTCCAACATAATGTCCTCAAGCAAGCAACCTTCTTCTCGGTTTTTATAGTGAGAGAATAGATGGTTAGCATGCAACAAATCATATGAGCGTGGATAAGTTGAGAATGGTTCACACCTACATAAAACAGTGCACACATTAGTACCAATATTACTGAAACTTTAGCAAGTCGTAGATAATTTAGCAATAATCCTTAACCTTACCAGTCATGAAAAGCACCAATCAGACCTCGGTTATAAATGGCAGATAAAGTATTGTTCATGCTTTTAGGAACTATATTCATTACCCAAACAGGCCATGTACTCATAGCAACTGCAAATCCTCCACAAAAAGCATTCATGTCCATGACATTACGTACTTCTGTCTCATCAACATTCATCAACCTCCAATAATGGCGAACTTGATCTTGCCAATAAAGAGTATCCGAAATGAACTTTTCTTGATTGATACCTGAGGGAAGCATAAAACTGTTTCATTAAATTCTTCAAGGAATAAGGAATACCCTTCATATATGCTAATGCAACCCCAAATGATGCAGAGATAAATTAGTGGTCCATCTCCATGTTAACTTCTAAGTGACAGGAAACAAAAGCATAAATAACACCAGATCTAGAAAAGACAAGGGGGGGTTGGGGGTGGTGAATGCAGCATCATAATCTTTCAACCATAACATGTACTTCATCTTAAATCCCCACCATCACGAAAGGTTAAATGATCATCACCCCGATTAATGAAGATCCCCATATATGATCGACATCCAAAATAATCTTATTAACCAGGAAGCAACACTTAAAAAATCCCTAATAATGTAACTCAGAATACTGAGTCTGATACTTCCAAAAACTGGTCGCTGTATGCAAGAATTAGAAAATCAACTAAAGCCCGACAAAACGCATCCAATAGCAAGAATCACAACATAGATGCATATATATGATAGAATCATGATATTAAAGTGAGTGAAAAATGAAAAGCAAATAAACGAACTGCAAGCAATTCCATTATGCTTTGTGAAGGAACTTTTGACAAACCAACACTACGGAGAGTTCCGGAATATTCAGAAAGACGCTGTGGCCTTGGAGGGAGCTTGCTAGAATGAGCTTGTGCTTTACTTAGTGTTATACAGTCCCCAAGTGGAGTGTTCCACGACGGATTAGAATCATCATCTGAATCACATATATTTATGAGCTTCTGCTCTGCATTATGAAGAAGACACGATTGGTTTTCTGGCTTAATCCATATCGCAGTCTGGACTTTTCGAGAAATGAGCGTCCAGCACATTGCAGAAGTCAAATTCATCAACTTATCCCATATGAGTGGATAGTCTTTATCCTTTCTATATGCTGGTGGAGCTGAATAGACAAAATACCCATCTGATCGCAGGAGGCGATTCACTTCTTTGAGTAGAATACCGTCTGTCCATAATGAAATCACAATTAATTAGAGCCAAAGTAACAAAGTATTTAAAACTCTAGATCCACACACACTAATAAAAAGAACGTAAGCCTTCTCCTTAGATTGACAAATAACTGGAGGACATGTCTTGTTTCAAGTTTCAACTACTAGGTAACAATAGAGGAGTCATGTGAGCTACACTATCATGCTTCTGGTGTAGAACCAGAAGACAGAGGAAGTAATGCAAGAGACGGTAGATAGAGGAGGAGGATAATAAGAATTTTGAAAATCTGGGAGGGAGAGAATGCAGAGAACAAAATTCTTTTCAACAGTTAAATAGACAAGGTCCCCATCAACCTCTCCCTTCAAATATGCAAAGTCTTCTTCCCCCTTGGTCCGATCTGCATCAGCTTTAGACTCTCTATGCATGATTCTACTATATTTCTTATGCTCAAAATAGTTCAAAGGTCATACCCAGGCTCCTACATAAGCAGCTTTTCCCCCCTTTTTTGGGGAGAGGTTGATTCCCATGACTCAAAAACCCACTAAAAGTAGGGTGGGGGCTGATTGCAAATGCATGGCTCAAGGTCAAGTAATTTTCTATCCAAAATAGAGTAGTTATTTTTACATCCATTTTTATGATGGGCATACCAATCATAGGCAGCTATGAAGAAATTTCTTATGCTGGTTTCCTTTTTTTTTTTTTCTTTTTCCTCTTCCTTTCTTTTCAGCTCTGGGTAACATTTTGATAATGCTTCGACCAGAAATTCAGGTCACAGTTCACAGAGATCAAATTATTAGTGGCTTGAGCATCAATAACATACATCAAATGCAGCTTACGATAAACTTGCAACCTTGGCCGGTGAAACAAGATCGGGCCCCTATTGCAGCACTAACAAAATGTTGCCAATTTTTTTTTTTCAAAAAATAACACACAATGCAAAGTCAGATTCTCGGATATTCGCTTTCCAGCACTTTACCCTTTGTGCGCCCGAGAGTTCACATTCTCACCATAATTTCTCCATCAACACAATGATTAAAAACCTCAAACCAACAAGCACTACACTGTCCACCTCAGTGATTCATCCTTTACCTTCGATATTTATAATCTTCATCTCTCTCCTTTATGCCCACTTCTGCAATAATTCATGGATCCCAATGTCATTATTGATTTTTTCTCTCTGTACAAACAGTTGTACCACAATGAAATTTTGGTTGAATTAGAGAGTTGATGTGGGGAAGTCTCTAACAGTATCTATATTGCAACTTGTGTGGCATACTATTGACCTCAACATAATTTTATACTTTACGATTCCTATCGTCGAGACAAATCACGGAACTTAAAACGTTTGACGCAAAACCAACAAATGCGAAAAAAAATATGAATAAAGACAAAAACCAAAAAGTGTAAAAAGTTAAGGGTGACAAGGCCTTAAGTTTAGCTCAAAAAATAAATGAGGAAAGCATATCAACAAAATTGCCTTTTCTAAAAGCCAACATTTTGAAAATAACAAAATAAGTGACCATACCATTTTCATGCCAATCAACACGACACCTCGAACAATGAACCATTTCAAAAGAGCTACTAGGATATGGAAGCTGTTTTGTAGCTAAAGAAGAAATCATTGCTGCAATTCCCCTCTCCAAGGCAAATTGTATTTGATTTTCATGGCCATCTTTGGGAGCAAAGGACATTGTCTGTATATTTAATGGAAGAAGATAAGCGGAGAAGCTAGCAACCCCACAACCCACATCCAGAACTTGAAAAACCCCAGCAGAACGCAGATCACCCCTCTCATCAGTAGTCATGTTTCCTAACCTGCAACATCAGAAAAGGATAGTAGATGTTAAGAAACGACTTCCGGGACTGTCTTGCTGAAAACCATAACACAGATGACGGAATTAGATACGGAACAAGCAAACAACTAATCAACTACATAGTCTAAGTAGTGACCTAGAAGTACAAATTAACTACAGAAATGTAGCATCCTGCAAACAAAAATAATTAAAAAAGAAGGAACAAAATTCTTTTTCCTGACAAGTAAAATCAGAAAATAGGACGCAGACATGATCATAAGAATTAATCACCCATAAAAGCCATATCATATGAAGTCATCTCATTACTGTCAAATATGACATCTGTGACTGTGAGAGTCATGGCCGTCAAAGATTTCATGCCTGTATCTTGTGATTACATCATGCAATACTTTACAGAGTTTTTTTTTATTCATTTGGATTAAGAATTATGAAATTAATCAGCACTCTCAAAGTAACAATTTTCCCAGCTAATCTAAGGCAACAGGAAAAAGGACCACATGGAAGCATGGAATACTACCCAGTCATCACCCAGGGGAGCCAGTTTGTGTGTACATGCTTGCGGGGATCAAATTTTCCCTTTTTCTGAATTGTTTCAGTCTGATTGGAAGCAGGGTCATGGCGGATTTTATCGGAAACACGGGGGAAATGATAACCAATTTCAGAATAGTATACATGTGTGTGGAAAAGAATGAAAGCCTGCATGAACGTTTACACATTACATGAGCTCAATCAGATGAAAATTGTGTTTGAGGTCCACACTTCTCTTCACACAGAAGTACAAGTGTATAATTTAGAAGTAAATTCAATACGAACCTATCCACAATGTACCACAATTGAGGGTATGCAGTGTACCACGGTCTCATTCCCAATTATCGTACCAAAACGATCTGCGTTCCAGGTAACATCGATAGCCTTTAAATCCTTGACTGTTGCTATGCAAAATTTCCGATCTTGCAGCAATTCTAACAATGTGTCTGACCGTTCAAATCAAACAAGACCAAAGTATCCCAACCGAAGACAAAACTTTCATTAACACTCAAAATTCATTGCCCAGCTTTCATTTACACTCAAAATTTCCGATGACTTGCTACTGCAATTCTAACAATGTGTCTGACCATTCATATCAAACAAGACCAAAGTATCCCAACCGAAGCCACAACTTTCATTGACACTCAAAACTCATTGCCCAGCTTTTATTTACACTCAAAATTTCCAATGACTTGTTACTGCAATTCTAACAATATGTCTGACCTGTCATTTAAAACAAGACCAAGGTATCCCAACTGAAGCCACAACTTTCATTGACAATCAAAATTCATTGCCCAGCATGTTTTCTATTGACGGAAAGTCGGAAACTATCATGAATTATCATCTAGGCTGCACTGTGTCGAATCATTATTTCCAAGTCAATGAAAAAAAAAGTAAGATTGGTTTAATCTGTACAACATTTCCAATGATTTGCTACTGCAATTCTAACATGTATGACCTTTTAAATCAAACAGGACCAAACTTATCCCAACCAAATCTACAACTTTCACTGAAACCTTAAAATTTGTTACCCAACATGCTTTCTATAGTCAGAGGCTATCATAAAAGTTATTCTAGGCTGCTCTGCTTTATGTTTCTAGTATTACAATACATCATTGTTTCCACGTCAATGAACAAAAACAAAGGAAACAAAGGAGTAAAACAGTAAGCTCTGTAAAAACAAGGATAATCATATCATATACAGGACAATATGATGTCATTTACATCTATGTAAGCAGGTCTTAGTCTTACTTTTCTTTTGCTTAGAAAAGAGCATTGCATCAGATCATTTCCTATAGTAGGAACTAATCCAAATTAATTTGGACAACCAGGCAACTAGGAATGAATTTTAGCGACGCATGCTCTCCATGCCCACCAACTTCTGGTGTTATATATTCTAATGGATTGAATGTGAGCAATGGTAGGCGGTAACAAAACCAACACATAGGCTACACATACCGACATACGTATATATCTAAGAACAATAGAACAAGTTAACTGAAGTTACCTCTGGATGTACTCAGAAGCCCCATGCTTGAAATGAGTACCACCACCAGGAAACCACCACAATTTATCCATCTCATGCACCCAATTCTGTCCTCCTTTTACCTCAGCAAGGCGTGTGTGATTCACATTGCTGCGCCACACATAGTCCCTACTAGCTGGCCATCTTATTGGTATCTTGTAATCTTCTGGTGGTGGCACCAAGCAAAACAAACGCCTTTCAAGAGGAGGGCAATGCCTCTCTAGTTCTTCTCTCCTTGAAAGATCTAGCTTTGGAAGCAATTCTTTCACGTAAGAAACATCATGGCATGGTATGTACTCATTGAATATCAAAGGGCAAATGTTCATCCCAGTCTCTGGGATTCTAAGAGGTATTCTCCTATAAGAAAGATCAACTTTGTTTGTAAAAGTTGAAATACCTGCAACCATAAGAAGCATAGATCAATATAAACAGAAGATTAAATATAGTTACGACCCTATGAAATGCCTGAAACCCTGTGCTGCCTGCAAAGCATGATTAGAATGCCGGTGATAGTACAAAGGCAGCCACTTTCCCGGTACAGCTACCCACAGCCTACCCTTCTAAGTTCCAACCTCCTAATAGGGCTGGCCTTTACTTTACAACACAGTAAACTACCTAAAACCGTCCATCCAAGAGGGGTTGACTATTAGAAGTTATACGACAGGCCTAAGGAAAAGTTTGAAATGAAAAAGAGCACCTCAAAATAGTCTAACTAGTGACCATGGGCCCAACAATTTTGGGTACTTCACCTGTTCCTTTTCTTTCCTTCTTGTCGCTGGCTCCAAGGAATAAGTGGAAGTGTGGAACATCAACTAACCAACCAAATACTATGGTACTGGACTACTGGTTTCTTAAAGTGCATAGTTGTAGTTTGCGCAACCCAGAAATTGCGTGGAGGTGTTTTAGATACCAACTGGGTACTGTTACCATTTTATAACTTCCTACACTTGGTTCTAATTTTATCAAAGTCAGAGCTCTTGAAGATGGAATAAGCTTTGCTGATGTCATCTCATTACCTCGGTGCAAATGTTTCCGGTTTACATTCATGATGGACTTCTCCTTAGCAAGTTTCTTACTGGTCGTATTGCATTTTGGCTAGGAAGCACGGGTACTGGTACGGGATACGGGTATGGTACAGGTACTGGTACGGGATACGGCAACAACCCAAAAAAATAGGGTTAGGGTTAGGGTACGGTGGGGGTACGATGATTTTTTTATGTATATCTTTTTATAATTTTGGTATGATTCATTAGATATAACAAGTATAACATATTTTATAGATAGAAGCAAGATAACAAAAGCTAATAGCACTTGAACTTGAACCTATACCACTTGATGGACTCATCTTCCTATTAAATAAAGTGCAGTAACCTAGCTTTTGGCATGCAACTATCAGCGGTTTTAAGATGGTGAGCAAAAGATATTTCAAGGCCTATTTAAAAAATCGAAAGAATAATTGATTTTGACATAATAACGAGAGAGAAGGAGGAGCAAAAATAATGTGTGTGTGTGTGTGTGTGTGAGAGAGAGAGAGAGAGAGAGAGAAGAGTCGTTGTCGCTGGAGGAAGGTCGACAGAAAAGATAAGTAAACTCTGCTCTTGTTTTTCCAAAATCAAGCTCTAGATCTGAGTTGTGGTCTTGAGTTTTTAACTTTATCGCATTGAGTTCTTGCATATTAAGGCTAGCAGTTTGAGTTTTTTTTTTTTTCATGCAAAATCCCTTAAGTTTTGAAAACTTTATGAATAGGCTCAAAAGTGCCAAGAAAAGTACCCAATGAAGTACCCATAAAGTCAAAAGTACCCGGTACGTTTTTCGAGTACCCGGTACGTATTTTGAAGTACCCATGAAGCTATGAAGCACGGATACGGATACGATACGGATACGTGGATACGTGATTTTTCCAAAAAGTAGGATACGATACGTTTGGGGATACGCCGAATATAAAAGTAATTAAAAGTTATATTATATATATAATTTTTAATTCCTACAAAATGAAATATATGTTATATAAAAGTAAATAAAAAATATTTTATAGATATATAGATATTATAGTTTGACCACGCTTCATTAGATATAGAAAATAAAATATACAAAAACAGGGGTCTTAAATTGATATAATAACAATAATACAGCATATAAAACGATAGGAACTTAAATTGGGGGGCTCCAGTGTAATTTAGCTTATTAGAGGTACAAAACAACACAACACCAGATTTAATTGCAATTTTACCCATATATTTCAAGTAATAACATATTTACCCCCGCGCGTAACCGAAACGTATCCAAAACGTATCCAAGCGTATCCAAAACGTATCTGGATACAAAAAAATAAATTTAAATTTTGGATACTTTAAAAAAATGTATCCGATACACATCCGGAGCGTATCCGAGCGTATCCGTATCTGATACGCGTACGATACGTGATACGAAGGCCAAAATAGAGAGTCCGTGCTTCATAGCCATGAAGTACCAGTACTCGGTACGGGTACGGTACGGGTACTTTGGGGTTTTAGAAGTACCCATGCTTCACAGCATTTTGGATTTACTTCCTCTATATCAATAAGATAATTTCTAACAAAACGCCAGAAGTTAGGTGCTCCACTTTGGGCAACACATGGCAATGAATGAGCATTAAATAGTTTTCCTGGTGAATTTCTTCTTAACCATCAAAGGTTCTTGTTACCGAGTAGGGAATCCTGCAAGCTTTTAACAGCTGGGGAAATGTAGTGTTATCAGATAATGCCTTATTAGTAAAACAACTAGACTACTATCTACCATCAATTATGGGTCATTGTGTTGCCCTAAGTGAAGTTCCATTGATTAATACTGCAGAGCCTCTTCATAGGCAATGGCCCAAGACCACCAATAACGTCCCAGTAATATAAAGCCAAGGGTTCTATAATACTCTTCGTCATCAATGGAATTACGGATATGGCCGTATTTAGTCTATCTTTTAGCCATACCAAGATATTCCAATTGCCAAACCAAATAGTAGAAAACTTGGATAATCTCCTTATTAGAAATGTTTTGCGAAATTCAAAAGGTCAAGGCATTGCAGTTAAAACCAAAAGCATCAGCTAACATATTCTCAAGGAATGAGACTCCTCTATCAATCCTATATAGGATGCCCATGTATTGTTTTCCTTACTTCCATTTATCTACCAGTAAATGCAAATATTTTAATATAGTTCCTCCCTGAAACAGAGGAAGATGTACAACTTCATAAATAACATATCAAATTAAGTGACAAAAGTTCAGAATACCAATATACTTAATTGACTAAACAGTAACCAATAATACAAAAAAATTAGGCTGCCCCCTATTACCTGAAATGTTCCGCAAAATTCACAACGGATTGAAAGAGTAGAAACATTACAGTAAATAAAAAGCATGTATCAACATATGCACAAAGAGTGACTACCCTATTAGTCATTTCAGGAATGCCACATAAGTTCTTAACAAAATCAATATGCTGCTTAAATTCACTACGGGTGTGATCCCAAGTAAGAAAGTTAGACCCGTATCCAATTCTCTGTTCTTCTCGCCCTTTGGAGGATTGTGAGAAAGGGTGTGATAAGAAAGAGAGCCATTTAAATGGTGAGATTTGGTGTGAAACGGGAAGCAAGCCAATTAAAATAATAATATTTCTGTACTTTTCTCTCCATTTCTCACCAAAAAAAAAAAAATTGGTGAACATTTCTCACCAAATTACTCAATCCAAATGAGTGATTCAGCAAGAAAACCGAATCCTTTCTTTTCCTTTCTTATCAAATCCCTGAATCCAAAGGGGCTAAAAGTAGCCATTGCAAAAAGGCCCCTACACCCACACACACCACAGATCACCCCACATTATGTGTAAACAAAAGAATTGCAGTTACTTGACAGTAAGAACTACTAATAAACGAATACAGGTCTAGAGAGAGAGAGAGAGAGTGTACCAGGGGATGATGATGATGATGATGAAGAGTTGGAGCCAAGCTGTGAGACATTATAAAGAGACGAATTGTTGCCGAAGAGAGTGCCCGTATAAAAAGAAGCAATCATTACCAAGAGAGCCACCAGTATCAGTTGGCCCGATTTCGAATCGAACGCTGATGATGACCACAAGTAGTAACCCCCCATTGCGAGCACTGTCCCACCGCTTTTACAGTTTCTCTCTCCTTCCAGATTAAGAAAAAGCTACAGCTTACATATTATAATTGTGGCTATAGATATCTATGCATATAGTACAAATCAATATATTTAGAGAGAGAGAGAGAGAGAGGGTGCAGTGTGTATTCGATTTGGAGCCTACTTTATGCCAGAGATGAGCGGAGGCGAGGCGACATTGTTGATTGCTTCCGAGAGATCTGTCGAGTCTCGAGAGTGATGTGATGAGAGAGAAAGCGAAAGGAAGCGAGAAAGAGTGGGCGAGTGTATTTCTGTTTTTCTTATCCACCGACTTGAGGAATGCTGCTGCAGCCTGCAGTGCTCTCTTTGCACTTGGGTAGTCCGATGTCCGCACCCGGATGGGTTACTGGACCCACGGCCCGATCAGATAGCAGATGAGATTTTAGTAGATTAAATAGCGAAGAGAGAAAAGATAGTAGTGTGTACTCCCTCTGTCTCAAATTGAATGTCCATTTTTTAAACTCGTGTCATTTTCAATCGCTTATATCTTTCAATATGAATCTCAAGAAATATTTAATATGGATCTCGTTTGATAGTTCTCGACGAGTTCCATAATACAAAGTGTTCATAATTACAAAAACATTATAAATTGAAAGATATAACAATTGAAAAATGGCACAGGTTTCAAAAATGGACATCCAATTTGGGACGGAGGGTGTATTATATATAGTGAGTGAGCGTACATTGAGGTGATGGGTTACTGGACCCACGGCCCGATCAGATACCAGATGAGATTTTAGTAGATTAAATAGCGAAGAGAGAAAAGATAGTAATGTGTACTCCATCTGTCTCAAATTGGATGTCCATTTTTGAAACTCGTGTCATTTTCAATCGTTTATATCTTTCAATATGAATCTCAAGAAATATTCAATATAGATCTCATTTGATAGTTCTCGACGAGTTCTATACTACAAAATGTTCATAATTACGAAAAACATTATAAATTGAAAGATATAACAATTGAAAAATGGCACAGGTTTCAAAAATGGACATCCAATTTGGGACGGAGGGTGTATTATATATAGTGAGTGAGCGTACATTGAGGTGATGGGTTACTGGACCCACGGCCCGATCAGATACCAGATGAGATTTTAGTAGATTAAATAGCGAAGAGAGAAAAGATAGTAATGTGTACTCCATCTCCTCAAATTGGATGTCCATTTTTGAAACTCGTGTCATTTTCAATCGTTTATATCTTTCAATATGAATCTCAAGAAATATTCAATATAGATCTCATTTGATAGTTCTCGACGAGTTCTATAATACAAAATGTTCATAATTACGAAAAACATTATAAATTGAAAGATATAACAATTGAAAAATGGCACAGGTTTCAAAAATGGACATCCAATTTGGGACGGAGGGTGTATTATATATAGTGAGTGAGCGTACATTGAGGTGGCATTTATGAAAAATAGATATATTAGTACTCCGATTTGAATAATTTTGTAAGAAGGGTGGATAAAGTTGGACAGACGATGTAAAAAGATGGTAAATGAAACATTCGTACTAGATTATGCAATAAATTAATTTATAATTACGAAACTAATTTTGTAATTATACTTTTCAACAATGAACTTAAACAAGATGAATGTTCATATTATTACAAATGCACAAAGGGCCCACAGTGGTGGAGGCAAAAAACTCGTGGTTTCCACCATCAGGGTATACAATAAATTAAACTTTTCACTGTATTGTTTCTCGAAAACAAGAAACGGAAACCAAAACTGGAAAAAACAAAAACTAAGAGGGCATTTGGTAAAGTCTGTGTTTTCTGTTTTTTGTTTCTAAAAAACTAAAAGTAGAATCATGTTTATTGTTTATAATAACAAAAAAAAAAAAAAAACATGTTTGGTAATAAAATTTCTGTTTTTAAACAACCCTGTTTTAAAAACAAGGCAAATCACCTTTTTTGTGTTTTGAAAATTTTCAAAAATTTTGAAAACACTTTTAATAGACACAAATCATAAATAAATTATCAAGCACATTTTTCTTTTTAGTTCTGAAAAAAATTGAAACAAAAATATTCCCAAACGCCCCCTAAAGAAACAAGTTTAGCATCATCAGTCTGCCAACTGACAAGACTTCTCTCAGTATAAGGGTAACAATCTCACACTGCAGTGACAGAAACTACTGAATGTTCCATACCAACATGCTCGAATGAGGAAGATGTTTTAAATGAACTTCATAGGACATTGTTTCTTGTGGTAGCCCATGGTTATGCGTCTATGAGACATATGAACAATAAAGCAGGCTCTCTCCAGGCACTTTCAAAAGGAAACAAAACAATTTCAATCCGAAATATGCACTCATTCATGAATAAATCAACTAAATTTCACTCCAATGTACAACCAACTTCTTGTATTTTCCTACTCAAAACATCCACTGTCTCATAAATTTCACCCATTTGAGGGTGTGATCGATCTCCAGAAATAAAACCATGGATCGATCCTTTGGCTTCAACGCAGCTCCACCCCGGCTTCTTCATCAAATCGTTGTCCTTCATACATCTCCGTACTTCTTCAACTTCATTCCACCTTTCATCAACAGCTTGAAAATTACTAAGCAAAGTGTGATAGCCAGCATTATTGGGTTCCAAATCCAAGAGCCTTTTCGCTGAATATTCCCCTAGTTTTTGGTCCCCATGGACTCTACAGGCTGCAAATAGAGCGCCCCAAATCCTACCATCCGGATTAGGAACTAGTTTTAGAATTATAGCCAATGCATCTTTGAGCTTCCCAGATCGGCCCAACAAATCCACGATACAAGTGTAATGATTCAGATCAGGTTCCCTTCCAAATCCCCATTTCATGGCATAGAATACTCCACAGCCTTCACTTAGAAGGCCAGAGTGGCTACAAGCAGATAATATGCTCAAAAAGGTCACACTATTCGGCTCCATTCCTTCTTCCAGCATTTGATTAAAAAGTTGTAGGGCTTCAAAACCTAGACCATGGGCTCCAAAGCCCTCAATCATTGATGTCCATGTCACGAGATCTCTATTAGCTATCCTATCAAAGCATAGTCTAGCATAAGAAATGCTTCCGCATCTTGCATACATGTTTAAGATAGAGGTTTCTAAGTGAGTATCTTCTCCATGGGAGGTAGAGAGAAAATTCTTTATTAGGTAAGCGTGGACTCCTTTACCTAATTTCAAGGCGCCCAAATGGGTATACACAACGACAAGGCTTTGAAAGATTTCAGCAACAGGCTCTAGACTTTCATCGCGCATTTGCCGGAACAATTCTATGACATCCTCAAAATGCCCGCCATCAATAAGACCTGATACCATAGCACTCCAAGTAATGCTACTCTTAAAGGGAATTTCTCTAAAAACTTGAGCTGCTCTCTCTACGTCCCCACACTTGGCATAAAAATCCAGCAATGAAGTTTGAAGAACACTATCATAAAGTCCATTTTTAATAGCAAACCCATGCAATGTTTTGCCTTGTGAAAGATTACAATTCTTCCCAGAAGCTGAAATAACTAAGGTCAATGTCTCACTGCTAGGCCTTACTTCACCTTGCATTTGGTTAAAGCACCTTTCAACTTCCAAAATATCCTGCCTTGAATTGTACCCTGAAATCAAGATATTCCAAGAAACAACATCCCTGCTTTCTATTTCGCTGAAAAAGATTTCTACCTCATCGATACTACCCACATTACTATACATTTTCAAGATCGAGTTCTTTAGAGAACCCCTAATCTGAAACCCTCTTTTCATCACATAAGAATGCAATTGCCTCCCTTCAATCAGTCTTCCATGGGAGCAACACACTTGCAACATGACCACCACCGTCACTGGACCCGGTTCCAACTCCAATCGCATTTCACGAAACAATCTGAAAGCACTACTAATGTTTCCTTCATAAACATAACCCGAAATCACCGTAGTCCAAGAGACCAAATCCCTGTCAGGCATTTCAGCAAACACCTGAGAAGCATAACCAATGCGCCCACATTTCACATATACGTCCATCATTGTATTGCAGAAATACACATTTGATTCAAAACCCATTTTAGTTGCCAAACAATGAATCATTCTTCCAGGCATAACTCTATTGGAAAGCAACAGTATCGCTTGGTTCAATATAGGGAAGGTGAAACTATCATGTTCAACACCCATTTTTCGCATTTGCCCATAAAGCAAAAAAGCCGAATTGCAGAAACCCAAATCTACATGGGCCTTGATTATTGAATTCCAGACGAGAGTGTTGGGTTCATGGAAGGCTTCAAAAATTGAAACAGCACTCTGTAGGTCACCAAATCGCGTATACAGAGGTATAAGCTTTGAAGCAACTGATATGGGTGTGAAACAATTTGAAATTATGAGAGAAGCGTGGAACTTTTTCAGAGTTTGAAGCTCTTGGCACGAATGTAGGATTGAAGACGAAGAAGAAGAGAATGGTGGAGTCAGGAGGTGGTATTGGGATCTCAGGTGATGGGTGTGAATTGGAAAAGGAGGTGTATTGAGAGAAGAATGGAGGGATGAGGGATAGGAGGAGAGAGAAGGGAAACGGAAACGCATATGGCCATGAAGAGGCGAACGAATGTTGATAGTGATGGAGAGAGAGTCCTTGAGTGCCGCTATAGCTGAGTTGCAGAGAGAATTGGATTAATAAAATGGCATGTCCAATTTGGTATGCAGTTTTGGAGACCGATATTCTGCATAAATCAATTCAAATCGACATTCACACATTTACTGCGAGCCAAAATCAAGGGAGGAACCAGTCGGTCATATATATTGGATTCAGGTGATGGGTGTGAAGGGGAGAAGAATGGGTTTTTTTTCTTTTATAATCGGATATCTGGGCCAGCGTACACGCACCTCAACTAATTCCGGAGTTTAGAAATAACGACCAGGCAGGCATAACCCAGTGATTCCAAGAGTTTGCTGGTAAGAAGGGCAGGAGAGAGAAGAGACGCATATATGCATACGACCATGTATAAGTGAACTAATGTTGAGCTAGTATATCAGTTCTCTACGGGGAACATCATTCAAAGTGCTATGCCCCTATTGTTCTGTGGATTTGTAAACACCACGCATCTTTTGCCACATTGTCAGTTCTCTTGGGGCATTTGGCCTATGATTATCGACCGATATGGTTTGATACCGACCGATATATGGTTGTAACCCCGATACCATTATATGGGGGGCTTATTTTATTCGACTGTCTGTTGGATCATGAATGATTTCTGTTTTGTATACCCTTCATGCTTCATTTTTTTTGGATTAGCAGCATTTTTGTGTATGCACTTTTTCTTCCCCTCAATTTACCCTTATCGAGCTTTTATAAAATATTTTTCAGGAGGAAAAAAACACTATACCAAACTTCCAGCCCCGTTCCGCTAAAAAAAAAACAGTTTTGTTTTAACTCAAAAACTATCTCTTTCCACTAACAAAAAAACCACTTAGTTTTTTTGCAAAACTAAAAACCAAAAAAGCCAAAAAACTAGTTAGTGGAACAAGTTAGTTTTTTTGCAAAACTAAACATACAAAAAAACTAGTTTAATGGAACAAGTTTGTTTTTTTGCAAAACTAAAAACCAAAAAACCAAAAAACTAGTTAGTGGAACAAGTTAGTTTTTTTGCAAAATTAAAACATCCAAAAAACCAAAAAACCAAAAAAAACCAAGTTAGTGGAACATCCCCAAATGTGTTTGAAATCGGAGGGAGGTCATCTGGGGCAATGGTCGTGGCAAAATAGTAGGCGACACAGTTCAAAAACCCCTCATTTCATGCATTTGTCTTTAAAATGGGAAAAGGCCTTCATTTCATGCAATATTTATGGGAAATTACTAGCCACAATCCAACGAGGCAATTGGCAAACTGCAGCTTAAGTGTAGCTAACAGAAGTTCAAAAAGCATCAAATGGTAGGCTACACAGCAAGGGGCCACATCCTACGCAGAAAGTAAGAACAAAAAGGATGGTCCATATGATACAGCAAAAGACACCATTTGCAGCACAAGCTCATTTGCCCAAAAGAATAAGTGCATTCAGCCACCAGGCAAGCTAATGTAGGAAATAGACAACTGATGTACATAAGAATCTTGACTTTAAACTCACAACTAGAAGTCAAAACAAGAAAACAACTGACATAGACACTGTAATAAGACATTCAACAATCAGGTATTAACTATCACCTTGGAAGACAAAAAGAAAGACATCCTCAGCCTTTTTATCCTATATAGGCTACTGAAAGTAAACAGCGAGAGCTGGAAGAAATAATGGCTTTGAAGACAAGTTTGAGTGACGTTCAACAGAAAATTCATAAGAAAATACCAACTAATAGCAGAAGAAAAAAAATTCAATCTTTAAGGTGTATGTCAACTTTCTCTGAATAGCTCAATAAATCTCTAATTAATCAGTTGATCTGGTAAGGATCACAACCACAATGATACAGAACAATTTAGTGAATAGTAAGTAAAGGCCCATAATGCATCGCGGGGCTGCCTTTCTCGGAAAATCTTGCAACTCTACAAGGAAAACATGTGAATAACTGAAAATAACATGTGTATCCATGATTTACAAGTTACAACAAGCCAATCGTAGGAGAAATATTGACAAAATTCTACCTATGACTCCCCTTCAACGATGATCTAGCTACAAGCTACAACCAAAAGCCAAAAAAAACCACTTTGGTTAAAGAAATAAGGCTAATCAATGATATGTACCTCCATTTTTTTTTTTTTTTGGGTGCATCGGAAAGTCATATATATCTCAAATTGCTACATAGTTTGGAGGGCCATTGGTTGTATAAACAACTCAACTCAAGTCTCTAGCCATTGGAACAGTTTATTGCGCAACAAAATTAAACTGGATGGAGGGAATTGAACTAATCAATAATCCAATCCAATTGAGCAAGAAGTTGCAACAATCTCTCGAGTGCCGCTTGATGTAGCAAACAGCCTTTTGAACTATCAAAATCCATGATACTATCAAACACCATTCAGTCCACATCAACGAATGAAGTACAATCGATATCTTGGAGAGTAATTTTCCCCATGTGCAATGCACTTAAGTGATCATAACACATAGGGAGACACTTCCGATTCAAATTTGCATGAATCGTGCCCATCCCACTAACCCACTTCTTTTCATCTAATGGGTTTAAATTCAGATCTTTCTGCAGTAACCGAATTCGGTACACAATAGTGTCTGTTCTGTCACAGAAATGAGCAACACAGTGGTGTGAAGGCTCATCAGAAGCCAATCTGATCAAAGCCATTGTTATAGCCCCATCCACTGGTTTTGGATTCGAAAGATTATTATCTCCCATCATCTTGATCTCCCTTTCCGAGGGAAAATGCACTTCTTCATTTCCATTCACATCAGATAATTTCAAATCCTTTGTATAATGTCTGATAGCCTCAAGCTTTGTCGCTTCATGCTTTTCTGCTAATGTCAAAATACAAGAGAACCTTAGGTGATAAGTTACACAAGTTTTTACCATTTTGAAATTGTGGCAGCAGCAAAAGAAATCAAGCCATCTTCTCCCTACACCCGCATACCATTTTATGATATCACTATCTTCAAGAGCCATGAGTAAGCTGATGGGCCTAGGACGGCCCATATGGTTTGTAAATCCTGCCAATTTAACTGCCTTCCTCACCAGTTCTGTGGGAGCAGCAACTTTTATACACAGCTTTGTCAAATCGTCCACTGTTCTTTCAGCATATCTCCGTTCCTCTTCCTCCTCTATCCTCCTCTCTTCTTCCTCCAACGCGTTTCGAGCTTTCACAGGCTTCAAATATTTGTCAACTTGCTCTTGAAATTTGTCATATGATTCCACAAGCTCTTGCGGCAATTGATCTCTTATTCTTCTTAAGGAGAGGAAATCACCAGCCGATAGCTCCCTATGCCAGCTCCATCGCTCATCCAAAGAACCCAAAAACTCGTGCATTGTTTCATCAGCCCATGTTCTAAAGATTTTTCTGACTTCATTCTCAATATGGAACTCGAATTTGAATCCGTTACTCTGTTTCAACTTCTTAAAAACATGACCCATAAGTTTCAACCCAAGCTTTTTCCTGTTAGTCTCTCTAGCATTTCTCAATTCTAAAGCTCTAACTTCTTTCTGTCTGAGGTACTTCTTCCGTGCCCTAATCGCTTTCTCAGACATAGGCGGTCGCAGAACTGAAGGAGGAACGGCCTGAAGTTCCATTCCCAAATAATTAACCTTTTCTGTAATCGCACTATGGATAGCTGTTTTCACTCTGTCTACCCTCAATTCCAAAGTATTTTCCAAAAACTCTATAACCGTCCTCTTCAAATCCATAGTCAACATCTTTGTCCCAGACGTGACCAATAGTATCTCATCCAAGTACCGAACCACATGAATCTTCAAGGGCTTATAGAAAACATTACTAGACATTGTTTCAAGCTCATTCGACTCGAATTTGGGATTTTCCCAGTTCGTTCGAAGACGCAACTCTTGAATTTCCTTATCAAACCCAATAAAGTAAATATTGATCAAAATCGAACTCAACGCGCTTTCTTGAGGAAACCCTCTCCCTAAATAACACCCTCCTAATTCAATTCTCACCACTTCGGATTTAAACAACCTCTTAATCACACCAATCAACATCTCATCTCCAATTTTCTCTTCCATAATCGAGCATAACTTCTCAACATGATTAAACTCAAACCTATGACGATCAAATGACACAGTAAACCACCAACTGGGGTTGTCTACATAATTCTTGAGGTATCGAATCGCAGTGTGTCGCCCCATACCCACTCTCCCACCATAAGCAAATGTAGCAAACCGATCATCATAAACAACCTCTAACACGATTCTAATAGCTTCAATCACAACTTTGAGTTTCAAATTAGGAAGAACAAGCGACTCATCTCTCTTACCCGAATGCCCAACCGCCACGCAGCACGACTCGATGTCGAAACGGTTGTTGCCGAGTTGGGTCGCCGTTTCTTCGACCCAGTCGAGAGTGAGTGGGTCGAGCGTGTCGGGTCGAGTGGCATTGTGGGTTTGAAGGGGTTTGAGGTTGTGGCAAGCGGTGAGGAGGACGGAGGGAGAAGCGACAACGTTTTGGAGGAGGTTGGAGAATTTTCCGTGGTGGTATTGGGAGAGGACTAGGGTTTTGAGCTGGGGTTTGTCGAGAGGTGAGATGGGGGTCTGTTGGATTGGGTTTGAGGAGGAGAGAGAGAGGGTTGAGTGGAGGAGATGAGGAGAGAGTGTTGGAACTGTGGTGCGGCGGTGTGCGGTGGCTCGCCTGAGGCTCAAGAGCATTGACACGGCGGCGGACAGTGATGGAGGGAGGGTGGAATGATGTTCCTCTGTAAAATCTAGAAGCCTAAACAAAGAATTAGAAGATCAGTTACAAAAATATGGAATTAAGATACTAAAACGAAAATAAAATGCGAAAAAAGCCTCTATGGTTCCTTAAATTCCCGACCTATTGGAATAAGTACTGTATTTATCGTATTTGAATTCATGCCTTTTCGTAACACATTTATCTTGGAAAAAAAAAAAGTGATTTTGAAATTATTTCAAAAATGGACTGAAATTCATTTTCTCTAAATAAAACAGTTTTAATATCATATCAACCAAAATTCGCTCAACATAATTTGTGACACAGATAATGCTCTTAACAAGTTTCAAATTAAAGGGTGACGGTCACCAATATAAACTCAAGAAAGCTCATAAAAATAGATTGAACTCCTTTAAAGTACTGGAGAGGATCTATTCAGGAAACTAATAGACATAGCGCAATAAAGGCCCAAATTCAACATGGACTAGCTTAGGGAGCATTTGGTAATGTCAAAAAAATTAGATCATAATCATTTTTATTTTCATTAAAATTAGAACAGTTGCATGTTGGTAGTATATATTTGTTGTAAAAACAACCAACCACATAAAACATGTTTGGTAGTACCATTTTCCTTTTTTGTTTGTCATCCTTCAAATTGAATGGAATGAGAGAAAAGCAAAGAGAATAAATTTCAACCTAGAACCGAATACACCTGAATAGTCTTTAACTCGCTAATAAGAATTTCTTTCATGGTCAACCTTCTACCAGTTTACTGATAAGATTAAAAGGAGCCTAAGCACAATGTCATTACAAACACAGACGGATCTAGGAATTCCTCATAGTGGGAGCACCAATTTCTACTAAACGTAACAAAAATTTAAAGCATAGCACAACAATACAAAACTAGTTTTCACCTTATGCAATAGTTGCATATTATATATCAGCATATGTATCTGAAAAGCCCTAAACTCTCAATCAAAAGCCCTAATAAAAAAGCACTAATTAAAAAGCCCAACCTATCATTCAAATAAATGATTTTAACTACTCGGAATTTGGAAGAATCTGTAGAGGAACTTTGGTTGTATATAAACAAGAGACAATTACCACTAAGTCCACTTTTGAGAAAATAATTCCCACCAGGGCATTTTGGGGTTTTTTTTTTTTTTTTTCAAAGTGCCTAAACCCTAGTAGGAATTAAGTTTCAACACTAGACCCAGCGAAAATTAAATTTCTAAAATGTCTACTAGTAATTTTCCGTGTAAACAATATAGAATGGGACAAAAGACACAAACCCCAACTTAACATTCAAAGTAGCAAATGTGGGAAATTGGAAACCGACATCCAAATATTTTATTTTTATATTAATATTTATGTATGTATTAATATATGTAGACCAACATATGTATGTCTGGATAAGAAAAACATATGTATTATCCATATCATATTAGAGAGAGAGATTGAGAGTGAGAGACCTCCTCACCTCGATGAAGTGATGGGTTGGATTGGTGAGCCTTATCCTCTGTTATTTTTTGTTTAGACGGTAGCCTTCTCCTCTATTTTTTTTGTTTAGATTTGATTTTCGTTATTTGTAATAAATAAAAAAACCTGAAATTGAAGGTGTGCACGTGACCCCCCTTGCCCCTGTGTCCCTTCGTCCCTGATTGCAAAGGAACACGAACAACTCTTTTTTTTTTTTTTCCTTTTATCTTTTATCATCTGAACAACTCAACTTAGTTGATACCCCGCACTCCAACAATCATATGTCACGTTGGATAAAAGAGGAAATGACAGTTACATTTGGCCCGCGAGCATTACCAACAAAACAGCAAAATTTGCAACCTAGTAGACAATGTCCCCAAAATTGTATCGGATTTGCACCCCAACTAAGCACCAAATGATGGTTCGCAATCTCACAAAGCTGACATGTTTGCCTTCTCTAAATCCCCTTACGTGCCAGCAGCAACATATCAGTGATAGTAATGGCAATATGCCTTCTCAACATTTGCAGCTGGAGCATATCATTTGGCTACATTACTAGATACCACATTTGCAGCAGTAGCAACATATACCATCGCAATGTCCAGCAACAGCATAAATCTGACAGTAGCAGCATCAGAAAGACTCCCACATTCTGAGTTTCTGTGATTTGATAAACCTTAGCATCAATTTTTTTAGAAAAGTGAAACGTCCCGGTTGAAGCAATACCAGAAACTGCAGACACACACACGGCAAAAAAAGAACAAACACACCCAGAGAAAGCACCAGCCCCTCAGTAACCCCCTAATAATAGTATATAAACCCAATACCACTAGAAGGTGCACCCCTGTAGAACACAGCCAGCTTTCAATAGCCAGACACGCGCGCACACACACACACAAAGAAAAAACACATGCACTTCATAAAATGCAATTGGCCTGACATGACCCGAAAAGACCTCCCTTAACAAGACCAATCGCAATCGAAGCAGCTGCAACATCAAGACCTTCATAGTGGTAGAGGCAGGTACAGACATATGTGATTCTACGAAACCTCCAAACTTAGAAGTAGTAAATCTACTCACAGAAGTCAGAACCTCAAAGTAGTGATAGGCATCATCCAATCAAATTAAGCTGACAAATTCCTTGGAAATTGATTGTTGCTGGCTTTCTTGAATAAAGAGAGTGTCAACCCTAAGTCACATATTTCGGGTTTGAAAGCGTTTTTCAAAAACCTTTCAAACAACTAGAATTTGTGAGTGAGGATTGAGAGAGGGAGCAGAGGGCATTTTGGAGGATTAAGTGACTAAGTGTCCACCCTTCAACTTCTATTTTTGATAGGTACATTTGACGATTAAGATGGATTTCAAGAGCTTTGGATTTACCCCAGAGATGATTGGACAAAGATAGGAGAAAAGTTCCCAAGAAGAGCGCAATAGTCTCCACCAATGCTACAAACCAGCCGGGACATAAGCTTCTGTATCCGTGCGTGTTTTTTAGCCATAGACCTCTACACACTCACTGGCCCAGCTCGTCAGCCGACAGAGTTTTAGTTTGAGATCCTTGACCTTGCTAGTTGTTTAGTGGTATAGTGGAGCGCAGAAGGCTCTCTGCAGTTAATGATGTACATATATGTACGTGCATATACACAGTAGGCAACATTTGATCCATGAAAGTAACTCCTCTGGTGGCATGGCATGGGGCGAAAGATTTCAAACTTGGTGTGGAAAAAAAAAAAACCAATTTCGGCTTGTCATTATTTTGGATGCATAACACATTAATATCTGTGTGTAATAAACAAACGTAAAAGGCGTGATACAAAAGTTTTTGATTTATTAGAATGACAAATTATTTGCACTCTGTTGCCATAAACCTATACATGTATGGCCATTGTAAATACCTTTAGCCAAAACCAATTTCAGAGTGTTCCGGCGTTGGTTCTAGTTTGGAATTAACATGGGTATAATCTGGAAATCGTATGGCATTTTGAAGTGAGGAAAAAGAGATCTAGTATGTTGGACCAAGTCACTCAGAGCAGAAGCTAAAGTTGCAGTGCATTTTTTCACAGAGCGTGTCTCCAGAGAGAGTGTGTGTGTACCCTAAGCATGTGTGGTATAGGGCTCCCCTTATTTATTTTCTTAAAAAAAGAAGAATTACAAGTCAAGGAAACTAAGTATATTCTATAAATCAATTTATTCAAATTTACGATCCATTCACACGTTATTTTGGTTTTTGGGAAGGTCAATTGATTTATAAATACTGTCGCAATGACATTTAACAAGGTTCAAGTATTCACAAGAAAATAAACCTTTTAATGACTGGAGTCATTGGAGGATGTTAATCACTTTCAATAAATACAGCGGTTCCATCCTTTTCAGTTGCGATCAATCGATCAATTTATCTATTAGTACTCCTGTTATTCTTCCTATATTTTCAGTAGTAAACCAATTTTTTCGGAGAAGGTTATCTAAATCAAAGCATGGGATATTTAGTCTAATAAGGAGAAGATTTAATAAGGAGAAGATTGTTCTTTAATTTGTTATTTTTTCTCTGATCAATGTGAAAGATAGTCTTCGATTTCACCAAGTTCATAATAAGCTTGTGCAAATATTTTAACTGTACACTTTGACAACATGGAATGCCGCCATAGGCAGGCCACATTGAACCCAACTAGTATGGTAAAATATCACTAGGGCAAAGTGACACTCAAATTAAGAATGTCCCCAAATTCCAGAATATTTGATCATTTGGTTAAATAACATCTCATCACCCATGAGCATGACTAATGACGAGGCTGATTTTATTGGGCTGACAGGTCAAGGTTGTCTTCTGCTGAGCATGTTGAGCTACCTAGAAATAGATCAAAGCTATTCTTGGTTTTTGTATGCTTGCAAGAAAAAAGAAGTACGACAACTTGATTAAGAACGCAAACTAATATGACTGTATATGAAGTAGTTCTCAACACAGAAAACAAAATGGTAATCAAACAGTACGCAAAGTCTCTGGATTAAGCAATTTCTTACTTAATGAGAATCATCTCATGCAATAGCGCAATTTTTCTTACTTATTGGTCCGTTAGTAATTTGCAATAGATAATTTAACAATAGCGCGCCTTTTGCGGGACATGCTCAAGTCACACCACTTCTATTGAGACCTTTCCTGACATTGCTTTCCCATTTTTTTGTTTTGTGGCTCGGCTCCTCCTCCTCCTCTCCTCCTTGTTGACTTTTTGAACCGTCACTGTCGTGTCGTCGCCATCATTTGCTCCTTATTGTCTTTTCCTTCTTCTTAAAGCTAAAAAATTACGCAAACAAAGAAAAGAAAAGATTAATATATGCCAAACAAATTCATTACAGAAAATGTTTAGGAAACTACAATGCATGTAGAATTTACTTTCTCTAATACTTCTTGTACTCATCCAGATATAGGTGCTTTTCCTTTTTCCTCTTCCTCTTCCTTTTTTCTCTTCTGAAAACAACAGATAACTTTCTTAGATGAGGTTGTGGTTGTCAAAGATTTACTAATTTGAGGACACATTAAACACATCAGAGACGTGCATACAAATATAATTCCGCAACTATAGTTGTTGAACAAAGGCACATGGCAAAAAGGAGCAAACGAACAAAGAAAAGAAAAGACTATTGTTCAAAACTAATTGTAGAACTGTTAAGAAAACTAGACTGGATGTAGTGCGTACTTCCTCTAAATCCTCCTCCTCGTCGTGCATGCTCGTTGTTGATGTTCTCGTCCTAGTCGTGATCAGTGCATCCTCGTCCACATCCACGTCCTCCCCCTTCTTGAAAAATTAGATAACGTTCATAGGAAAAGATTTATTGAATTGCGGAAACAATGTGTATATCCATATATCACACAATCACGTACATATTGCATACTTGAATTTATTCCGAAGCATAAAAAGAAAAACACATGTACACATCTGCAACTAAAGTTGGGAATCGGGGCAGATGGGGAAAAGGGGCCACATGTTAACTGTATTTATACAAGGAAAGACAACATTTGTTATTCAATAATATATAGAGATAACTAGTGACTATATTGCACAAAATATGTGAGTAAGAATAAAAGCATTGGGTCATTCATGGACATTTGCTTATTCATGTCTTCATTTATTGATTACATTTCAGTAGGTTTCAGTGAATACTGGCATGTTGTACAGTTGACCATCCAATGAGCAAATTTCCACAATTATGGATCAAGCACATCGTCTCGAAGGCTTTAACAATAGGAAATTTGAGGTGGCCACAAAATTTAGCAACTTGATCTAGCATCGCCATTAACATTGGTGACCATTTGGTTCTGGTTTCTCTTTGACACATTTTGTTATTTATCATTTAGTAAGGCCAAAGAAAGTGTGTGCAGTGACAAGAAGTTATTTTTCTACTTGTCTTACTGTGAGGGTAGTTCAGAACTACCTAGGTAGTCTCCAATGAACGGTAATAAATGGACACAAAGAGGATTTATACTAAATCTACATTGGTAAAACACACACAGGAGAGGAGAAAATGTTTAGTGTTAAGTAAAAATAAATTTCATTTCTGAACCTGAACAGGTGTTTGGTTGCTTGCGTTAGAAGATGACGCTGTCCCACCATCTTCCCCTGTGATTGTGGGGAGTTCCATAACTATAACAGACCCGTCTGTCAACCCAATGGCAAACTGGTTGGGCAGCTGCGGATGTGCCGCAACGACGAGGGGGTACACAGCTTGGCTTCTGCAGCATATTACAAGGGAAGGATCAGTACGTTTCAGACCAACAACATTCAAAGTTTGCAACATTTGGTCTGAGGTATGCACTTCTAGGAGCATGTCCAATTTTAAATGAGAGAGAGAGAGAGAAAGAGAGAGAGAGAGAGAAGGCATGTCAACAATATTGACAGCATTTTTTTGGATAACCGGATGTCCGGACCAGCTTGGACGCACGTCAACTAATTCCGGGGCTCTGAAGTTAAGGACGGGACATAACCCCCAATGGCCCCAAGGTTTGGGATGGTTGGCCTCCAGAATTCGAACATGCGACCTCATGGTCAAGCACTTATTGTTTTCTCATGCCCACTTTGTCAACCCCTAGGGGTTAACAATGTTGACAACACTGTGATCTTTAATCCACTTCTCTGGAGCAAGGGCAACCAGGATATGAAAAATGAAGCCGGAAAATGAGGAAAACAGAAATGAAAAAAAAAAAAAAAAAAAGTCCTCCTTCGGATCCAAATAAATTTCTCAAACATAAAAAAGTTTGGGAGAGGGATTGATGATGCACTTACCCACTCAATAATGCTGGGGACAAGTATGTGGATGGCACAATACGGCATCGAAGCGTCAAACTTTCTGCATCAAACACCCCAATATTTCCATCGCAGAAGGAAGTGTAAACAAGTTGACTGTCGCAGGAGTATGCTGCAAAGGAAATAGGTGCAGGAAGGACATCTTGCGAAACACACTGCAAGCAAAATAAACATCAGTAAATTTAAAGTTGTAACATGCAATCTCAACAGTAAAACATGAGGGGTGATTTTTACCTGACAAATTCGATCCCTGAAAGGATCATATATTGCTAACTGTGTTTCATGGGATACCAATAAACCGATTTGATTAGAGTGAAACTGCACTCTTATGTCATCGTTACGAGCCTTGCCAGCTGGCAATTGTATTGGAACTGATTTCAACTTCTTCCATGTATTGATGCTCCAAATACAGAGCTATAAACAAAGATTGTCTGTTAGTATATAAAAGGGGCAAAAAGGAAAAAAAAGTTGAAATTGTGGGATAGTCGAGAGAATTTGGGCAACAGGGGAAAGAAGAGAAGTGAGGGACACAAAATCATCGGGAAACGCTACAGGCACTAACTAGTGTACCAATTATTACACTAACTGTTCATGTAGCACTCTTTTAGTGGATCAATCTATTCATGCAATGTATAGTGCATTGATGTGGTAATGCCATGTGTGCAGTTAGTGTAATAGTTGGTTCACTAGTTAATGCTTGTAGCATTGCTCCAAAATCATCTTATGCAAAGTGGACAACTACTTCTTCTTAATAGGAAGGGTGGCAATTGCTTAGCAAGTAGCCCTACTTTCGAATCAATTTCAGAACCTTACAACTCCCTCGGCCCACGTCAATAAACAAAGCTCATCTTGAGCTAAACAAGGCTGACGAATGCCAACCATGTACTGCACATGTTCACCCATTTGTTCTTACCCAAACTGAGATATATACCAAGTTACCAAAACAGGCTTCAGGCTGCTCTTCCTAGCAACGATAGTTGACCGATGCTGATGAGTGCATAAAGGTTTACATAAGCACCCCTTAATTTATCCATATTAAGTCCATTTACATAGATGCTTTGTTTTATTTGTGTTGCAGGTATTTGGATGCTTTGGTTAAAAAAGTGCATTTTACTTGATTTCGGAGCGAAGTCCAGTGCCAAATAATAATTGGGTTGGGCCTTTCCGAATATACGCCTATTGTCCACGTTTAGAATTGAAATTGGCAAGATACATCACAATGCATGTACATGTCTTGGTGGGCCAGCCCTTGGTTATCAATTGGAGTGTTTTGACTAAGAGTTGGACCAGAGAAAAAGGAAAAAGGCTTTCCTAATTCAATTCGGGGCAGCACTGTTTTTTGGCTTGCGGAACACTCTACGCATAGGATTATAAAAGGAAGCAACAGACCCGATCGGAGGAGGATTGAAAGAAACAGAGGCTGAAGCTCTCGGCTGAGAGCAATTCAATCACCATGCTTAGCTAAACACCCATCTAGGGGAAGATGAAGCTCCAATTCAAGTAATGTTTATTTATGTACAGGATTTAGGTTTTTAATTTATTCGGAGTACTTTACTTCTTCCATTATGTTGAGAATTTGTGACCGCAATGCAAATACCTAGTTAATCAATAGTTTTCACTGATTGTGCTAGGGTGACTGAGATGGGTTATGCACGTAAGATGGGTTGCTCCACTAGACAAGCGTGAAAGAGGCGGGTTGTACCAGCGAGACGGCCCGTGCTATGGGATAGGCCGTGCCCGTTGGCAATGCAATAATCTTCTTGACAAATTATGATTCAATTAGAAACCTAACCTATGCATATTTTCGTTGCACGATTGGGGTGGATTCGGAACCCTGGATTCCCTCACCATTAGTTTTCACCCAATTTTAATTACTATTTCAATCAAGGTTTTTCTGAATTAAATTGGAAACCAATCGAAACTAGCGTAACTCAACTAATCCATCTTTGTGGATCGATACTCGGACTTAACCACTACTCTCTAAAGTAGTAGTTAATTCTAAGTTTCTATAAATATATTTTTGACTCGTACGACACGGTCAGATGCGAACCAAAAAATCTAAACCATAAAGTACATGTTTATATAAATTTTTGCCACACACAAACCAAGAAAGAATCTTCCCAAATTAACAACACAAAAATTACCAAAAACGGAAATTAAAGAAACTAAAAGGTGCAAGTACCTGAGCATCAGCTCCTGATGAAACCAATATGTTGAGATTGGTGGAAAAGGCTAAGCCAGTTATGCGCTTTTGGTGACCTTCCAGTATGGATATTAACTATAGAAGGCAAAGTGTATAAGTGGTTCTGTGACGTGAACAGTAAACATACTAGTATCTCATTGGACTCATATGATGATAGAAATTAATTACCTCACAGATAGAATCGTCGTATATGTGGATAGTGGAATCTTCCATTCCAATGGCTATGAGGTCATTGTCTTCGTATTGAGGGTGACATGCTAGGAATGTTGAAGCTGGGGGAGGTGGCATATACGTTTCTATTACCTACATTCCCAAAACAACCTCATCTTTAACACTTCATAATGGCAGTACTCATATAAATGAGCCATATATTCAATCGCAGACATACCTTGAATGTCATCATGTTGAATAATGAAATCACACCACCACAAGCTGAAATTACATAAGAGTCATTCTCTGAGAGTGCTATGCAGGGCACTGCTTCCTCTAGTTTGACACCTGTCACGTCATTTGTCATAGCAAGACCACTGGCTGGTTTCCACTGTTGTGGAACAACAGCAGCAGTGGCCTTTGAAACCATGTAGTGGAATTTAGAAGTCTTTTCTTCAAAAATAACCACGAATACAAGAAATGAAATGGGTAAAGATGTAAGTGAAACAACCCCTGACTTGAGATTACCTTCCCAGTTGGATTTTCTTTACTGCGACCCCACTTCCACAGCCTCATACTACCATTACACCCAAGTGCTAAAACACCATCACCAGAATTTGTATAGAGTAATCGAGCAACCTGGATACACATGTGTTAAGTCAATCATCATTCAATAGGTGTTTTGCCACCACAAATGTGAAGCAAAATTACACAGACGCACCTTGTGGGCTCCATCTATTCTCTCTGGCATAGCAACTAGCCGGCATTGAGTTTCGGCCACTTCCCGGGATTTGGATTTATCGGTAACATAATCCAAAGTTCTTGGGTTTTCCATGCTTGTAGCCATAGGATCATCTCCATTCTGGACAAAGAAAAGGAAAACATAACATCAGTTTTCAACTGGAACCTCTTATCTACGTGCAGCCACCCTTGAAGAATATGCCCTGATTCTACTCCATGTGTTTTCTGATACTCACCATAAGAAAACATACATAATATTGCATATTTTTGGACTGCTCAATGGAAACAATGAATTTATGAGGGCAATAAGAATCCACCAAAGTGCACATGACATGTGGTGGTTGGAAATGAATATAGTCTAAGATCAAGTCTCTCGCAACTATAATGCCCAAATTGTTTGTGCCACGACATTTTCTATTCTTTGGAAAGAGTTGCCCGGCCTGCAATACCCCGTACTTTCATAAACACGTTTTTTTCACCGAGTTATCCATAACTTTGATAATTCACCTTCTTCCCTAATTTAGTATTAAAAAAAAGAAATAAAAAGCCCTTTATCATATTTTTTTTTTCCTTTCTCCATTTTCTTTATTTGTATATGCACTATTTGAAGTAAAAATAAGAGATAGTGGTACCGACGTCATTGTTGCATGAATCTATTGATGTACTATTTTTAAAGTAAAAATAGGAGATAGTCGTACACATATATTCACATATATATATTTGTATTGGGGCAAGGTCCATGGACGGTAACTTTTAAAACTACATCTCGGCTATTGAAATAAATGGATGAGATTAAAAAAAGAAAAAAAATCTGCTCTTGCCCTCTTCCCACTATCCCTCTCATGTTCTCTCTCTCCTACACCCCTCCCTATCCCCTTGTCTCTGGCCAATAGCAGACGGCTCCAGCAATACACTACCTCGTAATCACCTACCTCTCTCTCTCTCTCTCTGAACTTTTTGGTCTTTGATTTCTACTTATGGTCTATTGATTTTGGGTTTAAACAATTTTGAGTCTTGGATTTCTGTTTAAACGATTTTGTGTCTTACACCTATACTACTTTTCATCGCTTCAAAATTTTCTTCACCATTTCAAAAAAAATTGACATAACCAGCCCGATTGGGACCCAGAATCTGACCCAAATGGGAATCAAGAACAATGCAAAGGTCTTGACCAGACAAATTGATCACAGTGAATTGAGAAAGACGGAGTTATAGATGTCTCCCTGTTTGTTTAATTGAAGGGAGGGGAGTGAAGGAAAATTTCAAACAGTAATATGATGATAATTGGCAAAATCTACTTTTCTTAAACAAGGGGAATACTTTTCTCTTTTTCCATAAATCTTGGTCTTTGTCCCAAATTAAATTAGACTAATTTTAGTTCAACCTAAACTAAATCCTAACCAATCCACTAATCAAACCTTGTTTAACTCTTGGCCACTATCACCACGGTTTTCTGATCCACAATATTGATGCCTTGCCTGCCCAATTTGAACAGATGGCGATCTTCCTCTTTTACGCGAACCGTGACAATTAGGGCATCCGCGATGGGCTAGCTCCCCAAAAATAGTTCCTAAGTTAACTTCTAAGGTGCACACATAAGCCTAATTGGGGTCCATTTTTAACTCCTAGAGCTTGTTAAATTTAGAGAGCATATGTACACTCAATGGGCTAGCAAAGAGTATTCTCTATTTTCAAATAAAATCATTTGTCTTTTGAAAATTTTATATTAAAACAAGATTAAAAGGGCTTGGGTCCCACCTGGAGTTAGCTATAAAGCTACTTGAATTTAGCTAATGATTTAGGAGCCATGCTTAAGAGCCATCCTTAGGAGCTTGTATTGGGAGCCCATTGAAGACCATAATTGATCAAATGGCTTGCTAAATTTTAGGAGCCTCACCTAGAAGCCATTTTAAGAATCCACTGTGGATGCCCTTAGGATTGCCTCTGGAACTTTTCCCAATTTTCTCTCACCTGGACTTTTTACCGAGTATCCATTTTAGATCTAAGGGTTATCCATTTATTTGTATCGCCAAGGCTTTGGTGAAAAACAGAAGTCAGCAAATTGCTCAAAGCAATACTCTCCTCTTCTTGTGAATTTTTTTTTCCCCGAATTGGAATGGGATTCTTTGTAATTCAGTAATGAGAATCTCAGGGATTCATTAAAACCCCTCAGCATCGGAATTGATTTCCAATGGACTAAAGAGGGAGCAGATGGAAGGGCGGGGCGGGTCAGGGGGTTAGGGCTGACAAGAGAAACTAGTTTCCAAAAGATCAAAAGAATGAGGACAATGGAAGAGAGTAAAGTAAGGAGTACATGTAACTGGGTTGAAGCACATGTGGGTGGTAATCTTATAACTAATACTAATTGCATGGTGCTTGCATGGTTTTTTTTTTTTTTTTTTTCCTTTTTTACATTTATTTACCTAAAAGTGCAGTCTATGAAAGAAGAGAAGAGAAGGCAAGAAAATCATATGGTACCTTAGTGTGTAAAAAGAACTCGTCAGAGCATGGGCAAACGTACCTCTCGCAAAAGTTGTTTGGCATTAATGAGATCACCATACCCCCTTAAGCTTGACAAGGAGAGATTTGGGGTGCTCATGTGTCCCAAAGAGAATACGTCCATGCTAGGGCAAAACACTATGGCCATCTCACTTAGCAGTGGCAATTCTAAAGGATAAGCAAAGTGGCAAAACATCCTCAGGTTAGGTAGACTATGAAGATCCATTTTTCCCAACTGAGGAAACAGAGTTTTATCTATTTTTATTCCATGTTCTCCTTCTACTTCTTCTTCCTTGCCAACAACCGCTTCCAAAGTCGAACAATCTTCAATGAGTAGTTCCTTGACATTCACAAGACCTCCGACCATGGAAGGATGGAATATATTTCTCAAACTCGCGCAATCACCAACGGTGAGTTTTTCCAGTTTAGAGAATGAGCTGCTCGGAAGTTTACTGCACCATAGGTCACTCACATACTTCAACCCAAGTAGTTTCAAATACTTTAAGCTAGGAATCGCAACCTGCAAAAATTATAATTTTGTTAACATAAAAACTCGTCATAGTAAAAAATTAGGAAACTTAATTAGCAGCTCTAAAGTGTCGTTCACATCGACTGACTTCTTCCATTTACCTTTTCGTTGAAGAGAGATTGAGGTTGCATTGGGTTATGGAGGCACTCAGCTGATTCCGGGAGACCAATATTCACATTCGGGAACAAACTCACAAGGTTTGGCACATCACGAAGATCCAAACTTTCCAACTGAGGGAATTCAACTTTATGTATTTTTCTTTCATGTCCTCCTACTTCTTCTTCCTTGCCAACAACCGCTTCCAAAGTTGAGCAACCTTCAATGAGTAGTTCCTTGAGATTCACAAGACAATTGGCCATGGAAGGATGAAATGTATTTCTCAAACTCGCGCAATTCCTAACTTCGAGTTTTTCCAGTTTAGAGAATGAGCTTCTCTGAAGTTTACTGCACCATAGGTCACTCACATTCTCCAACCCAAGTAGTTTCAAATACTTTAAGCTAGGAATCACAACCTGCAAATCATTATGATTTTGTTGACAAAAAAAACCATAATAGTAATCAATTAAGAAACTTAGCAACTCAATTCACATCGACTAACTTCTTCCATTTACCTTTTCATTGAAGAGAGATTGAGGTTGCATTGGGTTATGGAGGTGGTTAGTTGATTCTGGGAGAGTAGTATTCACATTCGGGAAGAAACTCATAAAGTTTGGTAGATCACAAAGCTCTAAACTTTCCAACTGAGGGAACTTAACTTCATCCACCAAACTTTCACCCATCCCATTCTCCTCTGCGACAATTCTTGACAGCATCTTGCATCTCCATATCTTCAACTCACGGAGTTGTGAGATGCTCTTCGTCACGGTTGGTGCAAATAAATACCTCAAGCTATCACAGCCTTTAATCTCTAGAGTCTGAATGTACTTGAAGGCCATGGGATCTCTCTTTGAAATATAATTCAATGTGGGTAGATCATGTAATTTTACAACTTTCAGTGGAGATAAAAGCTCTGTGTTTGGTTCATTACAATCCACCCCTTCCAATTCAAAGACTACCTCCAGTAAGTTGCAACGTTCAACAGTGAGTTCCTCGAGATTTCGCAGCCTCGGAACCAACTGTGATGGAAAAACACAGAGCAGTTTGCCGCAGTCACTCACCAAAAATCTTCTCAGTTTGAACAATGTCCCCACTGAAAGTGGACCTAGTCTTTCCAGATTCTCAAGCTTGGACACTTTTAGGACCTCCAGGTTAGATAATGAGACCTGCAAACAAGTCATTCAGTCAGTGCAATTATAATGTTTGTAATTTATTTACAGCAATGATTATGGCTTCCTTCTCTGTTTCTGTTGAAGCCAAAGACTATCGAGTCCTCGAATCATGTAAGTCTACTGAATGGAAAATGCTAACTACTCTGAAAAGGTACCCCGAAAGTTACTCGGTAAATAAAATCAATGGTTCAGATAAATATCTGAGTGAATCTGATCATTGATTTTACTTTCGGGGTAATTTTCAGATTACCTTTTCAGGGTAGCTAGCATTGCTCTTGTTGAGTACAGTTGGGTTGGGAACACTTAACCAAACAAGAAAGCATAAGGAAATAGAAAATCATTTTGCCTTTCCAATTTTTTTTCTAATTCATAAATTGTGGCCCTAAAATTCAACACCCCTATTTGAGAATCTAATAACTACATAATTGTTCCGACCTCGAAAATCACGGCTATAACTTGTAACTTCTCAATTTTAAGGTTAGCGTTGAACATCCCACATTTGCAAAAGGAAAAGTTGGAAAAAATAAATTAAGGTAATTTTTTTTTATGTCTAAGACTGAACGATTTTTGTGTCGTCTCTATCTGCTGGGGTTTTACGAAACAAAATGTGTAATTGTTATTGCAAGACTTATTGACATGTCTCCTTTTGTTTTCAAACAAAAAATGGCAGTCACATATGCTACCCCACATATCCGCCATATAATATTTTCCTCAACCACATAGGCTATATATACCGATATTGGGGCTGAAGCTAAGGTCCTACAGCGTGGTACAAGCGCTGAAGAATATGCTTAGCCTCACCAATTGACTTTGAAGACTTTAGCCCAAGCATTGAGCAATCTACTCTAAGTACTTGCCCAAACAAATACCAACCACTTTGTGGTTTCTCTGACTGGTAATGCAAACTAGAGTTTTCCTTTCAAGGGTTCAATTTAAATTTTGGTCAAATTTTCAAAACCTACTATATTTTTTCAAATTATTAGCTAGTGATTTTCAAACTTGGATTGTGTCTCTGCAAAAGTCTGTTGAGTTGCTTGTTCACGGTCTCTACGACCAGTGACATAAAATCATTGCCATAACAGGTTAGAAGATCAACACCACCATCTATGTTCATGATTCATCATTTCTGTTTACAAAAAATATACTCTGGTGGTGACTGATAAAAGCTAATTGAACAAAAGTGTTCGAAGAATGAATACAGATGGAGATTTGCAGGATTAACAAGTTATTTTAGCGAGGATAGTCGGGGGACGGAGATCCAAGGAACAGAGATGGGCTACAAGTACTCCATAAAATGACGCAAATAGTAAGGTGAATATTAAATTAAGGGAAGCTTGCTCATTGTTGTGGTTATTCTTCAACTTCTCAGAATCATGGACTCAAACAAAGAGTTGAGTTCCCAAAACAAAACATGAAAATTAGGAACATTGTTGTGCCACAGTGTGAAAATTAGCCTTTTCTTTTTTCACCCCAGGACTCTTTAGTGCTATCTATTACTTTCATAATGTGTGGAAAGAATTCAACAAAGAAGGGGCGAATGTACCTCACTGCACCATTGATCACTCAAATTCGGCAACCCTTCTAGATATAATTTCTCCAACTTAGGAAAGGCAACCTGCAAAGCATCATGATTTGGTTAACAATCACTTAGTTTAAAAAAAAAAACTCCCAGTAGTAGAAAGCTAGGAGACTTAGTAGCTCAAAAGTGTCATTAGCATTGACTGCCTTCTTCCATTTACCTTTTTGTTGAAGAGAGGTTGAGGTCTCATTGTGTTATGGAGTTGGTCAGTTGATTTTGCCAGATTAGCATTCACATCGGGGAAGAAACTCACAAGGTTTGGTAATTCACTAAGATCCAAACTTTCCAATTGAGGGAATTCAACTCCATCCACCGAACTATCACCCAACCCATTCTCCTCTGCAACAATTCTTGACAGCGTCTTGCATCTCTGTATCTTCAGCTCACGAAGTTGTGGGATGCTCTTCGTCACGGTAGGTGCAAATACATACCTCAAGCTATCACAGCCTTCAATCTCTAGAGTCTGAATGTACTTGAAGCCCATGGGATCTCTCTTTGAAATATAGTTCAATTTGGGTAGATGGCGTAATTCGACAACTTTCAGTGGAGATAAAAGCTCTGGGTTTGGTTCATCAGAGTCCACTCCTTCCAATTCAAAGACTACCTCTAGTAAGTTGCAACGTTCAACAGTGAGTTCCTCGAGATTTCGCAGCATCGGAACCAATTGTGACGGAAAAACACAGAGCAGTTTGCCGCAGTCACACACCGAAAAATCTCCCAATTTGAACAATGACCCCACTGAAAGTGGACCATGTCCTAGTTTTTCCAAATTCTCAAACTTGTTCACTCGTAGGACCTCCAGGTTAGGTAATGAAACCTGCAAACAAGTCATTTGTCAGTGCAACTATAATGTCTGCAAATTATTGGGTTAAAATTTTGTATCAGTTACCAACTCAGTAGCTCATAGCCTACGTGGCAAATGGGTAATGTATGGTGATGGGGAAAGAATAACAATTATTTTGAGAAAATTTGGGTCAATTTAGGTACATATGTTTCTACAATGCTATACCTGATATAGCATTGTAGAAACATATATTCCCTCCGTTCCTAATAGCCCCACTTTCTCTCTCTTGCCATTTTTCAAATAAAAAAATGAACTACTTTTGTGTATCGTTTTTGGAATTTTTTCGCACCGAATTAAAATACTTGATGAGTACTTTACACTTTTCACTTTAAAAATGAACTACTTTTCACTTTTGAAAAGTAGCATGACTTTTCGTAGTGGACTATTATTTTGGAACGGAGGGAGTACCTTTCTTCTACCTAAATCTAGCGTTTCTTAAGTTTTAATTTTCCTCCAAAATATGGGTCAAAATTACACATTTGGAAATAATAAGAAAGTGAAGAGTGTTGATAAAAATGGGTACGAATTCGACCCTGCCCAATTTTGGATAAGGAAAACAGTAAATCTCAAAATGGGTGGGGAATAGGGATGGGCATGGGGAGGGTAGGGGGTGGATACCACTACCTCCATCCCCGATCCCCGAACCTATATCAATCTCCGAACCTATATCAATCCCCATCCCCTCCCCGATCCCCACTGGGGATTTTATTTTAACCTCCATCCCCGCCCCGATGCGGGGAACGGGGATCCCCACGGGAAAATGGGGATCCAAAAATTCATGCACTAGTCCATGCCATTACCCATTAAATTCAACCCCCACGGCCAAAATTTCATTCCATCCGTGCAATCTCGTTGCCATTACCCATTAAATTCAATATGTAAACTGCATTTGCAACACACAGGATGTGCCCTATGCATAAAATGGCTTAATGGGTATAATCTGGTTGCCCTTGCCTCGTGGTGGAAAAGAAATTTTAAAAAACTTATAATATAATAAATATATTATATATATACATATATATTTATATACATATATGTATATGTAAACGGGGATGCGGGGAGGAGCGGGGAGGGGCGGGGAACGGGGAGGGGTGGGGATCGGGGAGGGGATCGGGTAGGGGACTGAAAATACCATCCCCTACCCGATCCCCGAAAAAATCCCCGAATTCCCTCCCCGAATGGGTAGGGGACGGGTTGGATAGGGGCGGGTCAGCCGAGCTGGCCATCCCTAGTGGGGAAATAGGTATGGCATTGGCATGCTTAGTATTGGATCCGTTTAATCTTAGTAATTTGTTTTCAAAGATTAAGAAATTTTTTGCCGATAAAAAAAAAAAAAAAAGTTATGGCATTAGAGGTGAGTTTTTAAGATTTTTACTCAAAAAAGTTTATGTTTCTTTATGTTTAAATTCCAATTATTTAATTCCCTTTCAAATTCTGCAAAGCACGGCCAGAGGTGGCTCTAAATACAATGTAGGGTTGTTACTTGAACACTCTAAAAAATATTTTTTTTAAATACATGTAAAAAATTAAATTTTTTTTACTAAATCTTTGTCATTTTTAACACCCTACCCAATAAAATATGAACACTCAACTCAAAATGTTTGGACACCCAATCTAAAAATATTGAACAACCAACCCAAAACATATTTACAAGGCCTAACTCAATTAGAGCATCTCCACCCCTTCATCAAATCTTTCACCAAAATCAAATTTGAGTAAAAAAATACCAAAAATCACACTCCACTCCTTCAAATTTGGTTTTACTCAAATGTTTCACCAAATTTGCTCATCACCAAATCTTGAACCAAATTTTCAAAACTCTTTTTTTGCACTTCTATTTACTCTTTTGCCATTCAATGGTGTTGATTAAATCTCCACCGTACAATTTGAGTAAGGATTGGAATGAGTCATATCAAATCAAGTTTTAACTCAAATTTTTACTCAAAAAGTAAAAATTTGAGTAAAGAGTGGAGATGCTCTTAGAGCCCATGACATATCTCAAAATAAAATAGAGGAAATGTGACAAAGAGCTAAAGTGGGAGAATAGGTACAATTCTCATTTCTCACTATGAATGAGACAGACGAAAAGAGCCCAGTGGGCGAGCATTCAGACTTCTAAATCCTGACCCGTGTCTCTCTCTCTCTCCCTCTCTCCCTCCCTCCATGTCTCCCTTCACACTTCACAAATTACAGGTCAGCCATTTAAGTATAACATTTCAATTGTTCGTAGTTCAACAGTAAGTTTTGCAGTAGTTATTTTGCTTATTATTTGGGTGTAATTGATTTGATTATTGATCTTTCCATTTTTCAATCCTATATACTTTGTTGTTTTTTGGGTGGTATTGTTAATAATTTTTTTTTTTTAAAAACAATTTGTGTAGTAGTGATGGTTTTTAGAGTTGGGCCTATTTCGGCCTTATAAGTCACTTTCACTTATTTTTGTCCTAATTTGATTTTTTTCGCATTAATTAGTTTTGCGTCAAAATCTTGTATAATATTGGTCCGTCTTGACGAGAAGAATCGAAAAAGTAAAAAATTTTGATTGGAACTCATAATTGAATAAAACCGAAAATAAGTTTGAAAATGTCTTTTTTTACTTATTTTTGTCTTTATTCAAAAAAATGATAAACGTGGATCACAATTTTTTACTTTTTTTATTCCTCTCGTCAAGACAAACGAATAATACACAAGAACTTGATGAAAAACTAAAAACAACAAAAAAAAATCAAATAAAGATGAAAAATAAATCACAATTTACTAGGCCAAAATTAGTAGAAAATTTGAACACCCTTCTTAGAATTCGGCCATGGAGTACTTGTTTTCCTAGCAGCATAGCAATCACGACAGTTTTTTTCGTGAAATTGAACAAAGAAAAAGAAAGAGAAAAGATAGCATACCTTTTTGGGAAAAAGAGAAAGGAAGCTGTTGTTTTGCTCTGAATTGGAAGATAGATTATTGTTGCTGGGGAAGAGGCAGTTGACCTTTCTTAGATCTTTAAGTTTCAGTTGTTTCAATTGAGGTAAATCAATCTGGTCAATCCCTCTGCAGAAACCCACGAGGCTCGGTAGAATCTCAAGCTCCAATCTCTCCAACTTTGGGAACTCAATTCTATTGGGTGCAACATACACATCTTCTGGCTGCTCCTTCCAAATGACTTCTTCCATCTTATCACAGTTGTATATGACAAGAAGTTTGAGTCGAGTGAGACATCCTACAATTGGTTGCTGGAAGAGATTTCCCAATCTATCACAACTATAGATGTAAATTTTAGTCAGTTGGCAAAAGGAACCCACTGGAATAGGGTTGCGACATATCTTTCTTAAATTATGCAGCCTATAGAGAAACAATGTCTCCAAGATAGGGAAAACATCGGTAGCAGTATTAGCTAGACATTCTAGTGTATCACAATCTCTGATTTCCAGATACTTTAATTGTTGGAGACTATCAACCCCATTTGGGAGTAGTAACTGCACCAAATCATTGCTTCCTTCTCTGAGAAATAGATAATCACTAGTCCTTAAGAGCGTATCAATCCCTCCACGACTTGCAAAGGTGTCCCAATTCCACGCCGTGATCATCAATTGCCTTTCGTATGAGCTGTCCTCTTCGAAATGGATATAATTCCGTAAATTCTCTTGTATAACCTTGTATTTTTTCAGTTTTCCAAGTATGGGGAGTTCTGGGACAACAACATGCTTTTTTATATGGATCTCTAAAGTGTTTAAATAGGACAAGGACTCAAACTCTTTTAGGTTTGCATTTCTCCCTTCTTTATGGCCTTCTCCTTCCCAATCCTTAAAATTACTGGGTATGACGTATAGTTCTTCCAAACGAACGAGGCTTGCTAAGACACCTGGCGGTATTCGCTCCAGTCTATCTGTTCTGTTCAAATCTAACAACCTTAAGTTAACCAGTCTCCTTATTTCTTTTGGTAGCTCCTTGATTTCGGAATTGCGAAAGCTGAGGATTTCTAGATTCAGCAGGTCTCCAATTACACCCACATTATCCAACTTGCCACTAAAGTTTTCAAGTGCCAACGTAGTAAGATTCTTCAAGGGTTGAAATGTTAGGATGCCATGAAAATTTTTAAGCTCCAATACCTTGAGTTTCTCCGCCCGCTCGAAAAAATTGCGCGGTAGTTTCTGAAGTTTGCTGCATCCTAACAACAAAAACTTGAGATTTCCACAAGTCAATCCTTCCGGAAGCTCTGTAATTTTCTCAGATATCACTGAGATGGAATTATAATGCTCATATGCATCCTTCCTTGGCCACTCAATTTCTGCGCCATGGCTCACTAAAGCAGCTTTATCTCTGGATGCAATAGATATGCCCATATCTCGCACTGCATCATGCACTTTCACAAACTCCTTACTATTATTGCTTTTACTGTCTAGCAGTAAATAACGGCTCTTTAGATCATCAACTAGAGCACAAACCCGATGCCTTACTCTACTCATCTCATATACTTCATCAAAAAGTGATACCCCAAATGCATATCTGGCCAAGTCTTCAAGAGGAATATCTTTATCCTCCTCTAGTAAGCAACAAAGCAAGAATAGGCTCTTAGCTTCCTCATCTTCTATATAATTGTAACTCAGCTCTAGACGTGAAGACAAGTCCATATCCACAGGACTACTTGGATTGGATAGCTTAAAAAGCATGTCTTCCCATATATCCTTGATGTGATTTCCTTTGCTTTTTTTGGAAAGTATGCTACCAATAATTACAAGCAGGAGCGGTAAACATCCACACTCATTCACGATCTTTTTTGCCAAGGGTTGCAAATCCGGAGAATCAACCAAATTACCTGCTTTCTGCTTAAATAGTTGCCATGCCTCTTCCTCCAACAAAGGTTCAAGACCAATCTGCTTTTTTGTTGGTACATCATGCCAGAGATCTCGATATCGCGAGGTATAAAGGATTTTGAATATCCCACGGGAACCTTCCAAAGGAATTCCATAATCCTCTAGCTTGAATTCTGACCAGATGTCATCCAGTATAAGAAGTTTCTTGTTGTCTTGCAAAAGTCTTTGACGTAGCATTCTTTCTCTTGTTGTTGGGTCAACGTGGCTTTTCAAGTCTGATAGGCCAAATATTTCTGCAATACAATTTTGAACATATGTTAGGTCGGGATATTGGCCAACAGTAACGAAACCAACTTCAGCAAAGAGATGATCCTCTTTTGCTCGTTTTTCAATTTGTCTCGCCATTGTTGTCTTGCCCGCTCCCGGCAAACCACAGATCCCAATAAGGTTGGTATCATCATTTGTGAGAGGCTTAACAATTTCTTCTATATTAAGCCTTCGAGACTCGAAACCAATAAAATCTATATTGGGGCCACGAGTCTCCAAGCATGCAGGAGCCGAGGGATAAGACACTTCAAGATACTGGACGCCTTCAACTTGGAGGTCAACGACAACCTTGGTCTTCTTCACGGCTTTCCTGCTCAGCGAGTAACGCAGTTTGAGATTGGGGCAGCACCCATTTAAACACCCTTCCTTGACTTTGACCTTGTCTTGGATAATTCCCTCAACTTCAGTTGTGACCTTATTCGCACTAGTAAGCCAAGTCTCAACATTAGGTCCAACAATTCTCACGTTTCTACGGTTATCATCCACTCCCAATTGAACCCCTTGTCTTGTTGTTTCCAGCTTTTTCAATTGAGTTTCAAGTTCCGTGATGTTGCTATTGAAGCAGCACATGTAAGTAAATTGGCGTTGGATCGGAGCGACAAAGCAATCTCCGATTTTCCCCAGAACAACTTCCCCAATTTTCCCCAAACAAGTAAGAGCAAAGGCTCCAGCCATCTCTCACTTCTTTTTATATTTTTGTCACTGCTTTTGTTCTTCGTTTTTTTTTTCCCCCTCCTTTTCTCCTTTCGTACTCCAAACAAATCAAGCAAAATAAAAGATGGAAGAGCAAAAGACCAAGAACAAAAGAAAATAGTAGTACGAGCTGAAAGTGAAAGCGAATGTATGGGAATCAAACAAGAGGAGGCAAATTAAAGAAGAAAGCAAGATTAATAGCAGGACAGAAAAAAACGAAAGCAAATAGCAGAAATGATTTAAAGCCTAGCTAAGAATTCGACGCAGGAACACACAAGAACAAAGAGAAGGAGGGAGAGATATCACCAGAGTTACTGCAATCAAATATCTTGAACCGAACCATGATCAGCAGCCGAGGGAGAGAGACTAGCAAGAGAGAGAGAGAGAGAGAGAGAGAGAGTTAAAAGTGAATAAGGTTGGATGTAGGGAAGACGTGAGAGTCATGAGTCTGAAAATCAGGGGAAAGCAGAGACACAGAGATTCTGAGAATAGCTTCAGTGAAGGGGGTAGGGAATGGGTACTCTCTTTCAGGCTTTATTCCTATCACCAACTCCATTTTTATTCCTTCAATTAACATTATGCTTTGTTTCTCATTTGCTAAATGGAAAATCCCATAAAGGTTGAGTTTTGGCAAAGTTGCTAAAACTACTTTTGCTTCTCATTAGATAAAAGTTAAGTTGTTAAAAGTTAATTTTTTCTCACATGCTTCTTTTGTCAAAAACAAGTCGCTAAAATCACACTGTTGCTTTTAACAAATTAGAATCGAAAGTGCTAAAAGCAAATATTTTAGCGGACAGAAAATTCACCCCAAAGTGAATAAAGTACTTCAGTGGGTAAATTTCACTTACCTGCCCAGACGTTTATGTAACTAAAGTTTCCTAATTTAAAGGGATTTAAGTAGATTTATAGTTTTCTAATTAAAAAGGATTTGATTAAACATTTTAAAAGGAAATTTTAAAAAATTCGAAATCGCGGATATATCATGCTCAACATTGATCGCACTCATCATCTTTACCACATTTATTCGAAAAATCTACCATGTAAGATTCGATCTTACTATCTTTGCTATTTGATATTTATTTTTACCATGTAAGATTGAATTTTGCCGAACTTTGCAATAATTATTACGTTACTGTATAAGGATGGTAAATTCGTTATATTGCATGCTAGTATATTAACCGAAATGATAAATTTACATTAGTATTGACACATGTTAAATTGGTTCCATTGCACATTAAATATATTAACAGACACAAAAAAAAAAAAAAAAAACATTACATAGAAACATGGTAAAATGGTTACCCAAATTCATCTCTATTTCCACCACCATTTTTCACTACGAAAAAAAAAAAAAAAACCCTCTACCACCGCCAATAACAACCGTTTATCCACCATCGCCGTCACATCTCACCACCGTATAGCTACATATGGAGGGCAAGAGAGAATTATTCCAACCTTCGCTATTAAGGATCCTCAAATCCACAAAAGTCACAACAAGCATCTCATCAATCACTCCACAAATAACAAGATAAAGAAAAGAATTCAAAATAGAAGAAAAGAATCCAAAACAGCTACATTATTAAAAGGCAAAATCTACTGTCTGCCTAATGGGTGGACAATAAGAGACACTATAATCAGTTATAGTGTGTTTGTTACCGGTCACAGTGTCTTTTTACAGGTAATAGACACACTATGACCGGTCATAGTGCCTTTTTGCAAGTAAATTTCACATGTAAAAAGACATTATTACTGGTAACAGACACACTATAACTAGTCATAGTCTGTCAAATGTGCGGACGCCGGACAGTAGAAAGATCTTTGTTGAAATCTTGAGCTCGAACTTTCCGGGTGTAAAACGCTTCAAAGTTGCTTGAGATGATGGAGAAGCAGTTGATGGAGAAAAGTCCTGATTCCCGACATCACTTTACGAAAGATAGAGACAGCCACAAAAAAAAAAGCATTGAGATGTAACTTCCTCCCACTTTCCTTTTTATCTTTTCCGTGTTTGGCCTCATGTTATCAGCAATGGTAGTAGCACCGTGAACTCTGTCAAGCTGTATTGTCTTCTCACACGTCATCACTATTTGTAAGGTACTTTCATTCAATTTTTTTTAAACGAAATCGGGTGATTTTGAATCAAGCTCAGCAATGGTCGTTTGATTGATCGATTCCCGTGATGACCCACTTGGAATTTGATTTTGAGATGGATGAACGGTTCGGATTAATCGTTTAAGACCCACACGTGGGTCCCCGATGCCATCTGTGCGTGGTCTGTATGCAAGGGGTTCCGTTAACAAATACATGCAGTTTGGACCTTTCGGCGCATTACCTCTTTTTATAATGCTCGGAAATAATTATTGTGACTTGTACGAGCAAGCCCAAGAGGCTAGCAGAAGGCAATAAAAAATGAGACGCGCACAACATAATTTCAATATACTGCCACGTCAGCAGGAGGGTCCCGCCCACGTGCTATTGTGCTATTTTTGTCAAACCATCGAATAACAATTGATCGGATTGTAGGCCATCACCACACCAATTGTTTTGCCATTATCAAAAGTTCGTTGGCATCTATACCATGAAATATACGTGGAGTATGATATTTCTCCAAAAAGCATGTCGGTCTCTTACTTGATTCCTATTATTATCGCTGTATAGGCCTGTCAATGAGTCGGATTTGTTTATTAGATCCAGATCAAATCTAACCCGTAAGCAAGCAAACTGGAAAAGGCCACATGGAAGCTAGCTGGAAAAGATAAAAAAATTAAATTACCGGATCGGGTTCGGATTAACGTTATCGGATTTGTGAATATCGGATCCGGATTCGAATCTAAGCTTATCGGATCCGAATCCTCTCGAATCTGAATAAGATCCGACCTGTTGACAAACCCACTGCTATATAAGCATTGTTAACCCTTAAAACAACAATATTCCTTGCTTGCATCATAACTACCAAATTGCTAGTACTTTTTAACTGTCTCGTATCACTTTCGTCATCAGACGAACATTAGTCACAGATGCAAGCAAGTTGAGGAGTGAGTTGTTGAAGCTTGAATTGTAAAATTAGAGAGGCTCTAAAAGTGCTTAAATGGTATTTGTAATTGGTACCGATTTCAAATGATCTTTTATCGAGATTGTCATGAGAAATAATTTATGGTCATTATGTGGAAAACGAGTCGAGTAACAATTCAAGTCATGAGGCTTATTTTATATGATGCTTGATTTTATTAGTTGAGTAACTTCTTCTTTGTTTTAAGGTTACAAATTTGTTGTCCCGTTATTAGGCAAAAATCTCGTAAACCAAATGAACTGGTTAATTTCCGTTCAACAGTAAAAAAAGAATTTGTTAACCGCAGAACGTTTAGGTCGATAAAATGGGGGCATGAAAAAAGTGGCCCAGTTTATTATGGGCCTTTATATGGGCCCCAAGTTGCCCGTCCCGTGCAAAGGCAACTGACTACTTTTTTTTCATTAGAGGCCCATCTAGGACTCCCTTCCCTTAGTCCAGTGCTTAAAATCCTGATGACTCTTTAGTTTCACCAAAATACTACATCGATGGTTTGGACTGTACACCACATCAACCCTTTGTTACTTTTTGAAAGAATATTACCAGCAAAATTTGTCTAGAAACCCAAGTTTTCAAATCCAGACAAAGATTTATTGTGTGGTGCAAGGTAGTTTAATACTATGAGTCACTGTTGTTAGCTCGAATGTTATCTGTAGGAGGGGTTCTTCGTTTAAGTTAAAATAAATTCAACTTTGGAGAGGCAAACAATAGCTAATGATTGAATTAGTAATAAGTGATTGAACAGGAATAGGAGAGCGTGAGTAGGGGTGAAAGATTAAGCCAAGTATATAGAAAGAGAAGGCAGCAACGTTCAGTTTATTCCCCTTAAGATCATTATCATCCTCATAATCACAGTTCTAGGTTAAAATATGAGCTCGCGAGCTCTAGCAAGAACTAATGCTCTTGTTTCCAAAGCTCAGAGTCAATTTCTCTCTCTAGAATTTCCGTGCCTAAGGATGAATCAGAAGATCTCCTCTGGAATTTGTGAAAGAATGTCCCATATTTATAGGGGTCTGCACCCAATCATGAGGCAGCAGACGTTTTCCTCAATAATATGGTGACACGTGCTCTCTTCGTATACCTGGGCGACGTGGGTGATGTCACTGGCCGTTAGGAAGCTTCCTTTAGGTCATCCCAGTGCATCGTTTTCCCTCGCGGCAACCCTTAATCCCTCAAAGCCACCAAACCACTTGTATCTCCCCTGTTCCCGCTGGGTTTGTCCTGGCCGCGAGCCTTTTGGCTCGCGCCAAGACCTCTTTCGAGCTCGTATCGACTTTCCTTTCCCTGCCTTTTGGTCAGGTGCCGTCGCGAGCTTAGTTCGCATGTTCGCGGGAGTGTTCATTCTTCCTCGTCGCGTTAATCTCCTTCGCTGAGGGTCTCGCGAGGGGTGAACCTCCTTCTGGTGCTGTTTCCCTTATTGAGGGCATCACTTTCTGGGAGTAATAGAAGTTTGGGCATATATACCGCGAAGCCCGTGGCTTCGCGGTGTCTACTCGCTGATGGCTAAGTTCCACTGACGTCTGACGTGTCTCTTCCCTTTTCGTTCCAGCCACGCGGCCATTTATTACGGGTTGGCCAATTGCCACGTCATCAGACGCGCTGACCTATCCTACATAAGCCCCTCGCGCGAGCGTGATTGCGCGGCGCGTGGTGCCTAACGCGTCAAATCGCGCGCGTGCGACGTCAGCAGAGTCTGTCGTTTTAGCATTTCCCTCTAAAAGGTAGCTGTTCCCAATTTCGAAGTTGCAGGCCGATTGGACTGCTGATCCCTTTTCGACCGTTTATTCTAATGATGACAGCTACGCCGTGTCAATAAATATCCCTACGGGATAAAAGGAACTCTTTTACTTCTTCTCTCATCAAATCCCTTGAGTCTTTCGCCTTCCTCAAATTTCTTGCTCTTCGAAACCCTAGTTTCCCTTTTTCTCTGCAACCATGACTCGATCAGGCAGACATGAACCTGACACTGAGGCACTCCTGGCAAAGACTTCCCTTCCTCCTGCTAGCGAATGGAGAAGGGCTCCGTATCTGAGGCCCGAAGGTGATATTTTCTGGGCCAACATTCAACATTACGTCCCTCTTAGCGGCAAGTCCGACGCCCAATACCTCTTGTTTTCTGATGAGGCCAGTGCTTCAGGGGCGGACATGGTTGATCCATCATCATTGGTGAGGCTGAGGATCGAGAGGGGTGATTACCCTTTTTCGCAGGTTCAGTATAGGGCTAGTATTCAACCCCCAAGGGATTGGGGCGACTGGGTGGCCACCATCCTCGAGAAGCGTGAGCACAGGGTAATCTTGGACAAGGTGGGTCTGTTGAAGACTGTGCAACTTTCGCGATACCTTATCGCGAGTCGTCCTCAGCGTGACCTCGATTTCATGGTTTCTCGTTGGAGCCCCACCAGCCACACCTTCATATTCCCTTTTGGGGAAGCTGCTCCGACTCTTCTAGATACTGAAGTATTACTGGGGCTTCCCACTCGCGGCGAGCATTGCTATGATCCCGCTACCTGTCCTCCTGAGGTTAAGACGGTGATTGAATTTATAGAGGGGGAGTTCAAGTCCGCTGGCGAGTATGGCTCGCGTTATGACAATGCGGGGAAAATTCGAGCTCCTCCGAAAGCCAATAAGACGACCTGGGGTTCTTGGCAGCGGTATTGGTTCCGCGACATTGCCCCCGTTGAAGTGGATGGGAAGCTTGGGATTACCATGAGCTCCTATCACGAAGGTCCGCTGTCCCTGGCGGCCTTCCTCGTTCAGTTTTTGTCTCTCTTTGTTTTTCCTGATTTCCCGCACGAGGGGCCCCGTCGCGAGATGATTCCTCTCGCGGCCATCCTCGCGGCCGAGCACAAGATTCCGCTGGGCCCCATGTTTTTGGGCCATCTCTACCATCAGTTAGATCGCACCGTACAGGACTTCGAGCGATCGATGGGGAGGTATGAGATTACTTCTATGATCCACATCCCTTTCTTGCTCGGCTTCTTTTATGAGTACTTCCCAGCGATTGCTCCCTCCCCACATGAGCTCCCGCCTTTGAAGACCGTCGAGGAGAGGGACGCCGCTGGCGAGATCATTCGCGACAGCAAAGGCATGCCTCGCCTTCGGCTGAGTGAGAGGGTGCCTAGGATCATGAGGTGGACCAGAACCGCCTCTAATAAACTATTCGAGGATTGGTGCGACGAAATAACTTCTTTCAATCCTCGCCCCTACGAGCAACCTGCTGACGGCGCAATAGGCCCTGCTGTCTTTTTGGAGGACACCGCGGTGGATTTTCAGAGCAAGAGCATCCGCTCTCATAAGCTGGACCTCCTCGTGTGGGTCACTCCCAGCTATCTTCCCACTCCTTCTGTTGAGGGTCCCATTATGGTTCTTTATAGAGCCGACAGGCTCCAGCTGCAGTTTGGGTATGATCAGGGCGCCCCTCGCGAGCCCCCTCCTCCACCTAAGGATTTCTTGATTGGGACTCGCCAATTCCTGAAGCCATTCAACAGCGAGCTTACCGCGAACTTCGGGGGAGATAGGACCATCCCCAGCTCCAAGCGTAAAGCGGCCTTCACCCCAGCGAATAGGGTATACTGGGCCAAGAACCTACAATCTTTTGCGAGCTTTGTTCAAACCCCAGCGGTGGTGCCTCCCGCGGAGCCCATCTCGAAGAAGGACCTGACGCTGCGAACGTTCAAACCAGGGAAGGACCCCGATTGGCGTGGCTCCCAGTCGTGCTGGGTTAAGGGCACCATGCCCCCCTTGGACGTGATCAACGCTGTGCCCATTCGGCGGATCCGTCATACGGACATGGTTGTTCCTCCACTGAAGCAGATCCCTGCGAAGGGCAAGCAAAAGGCCAAAGGCGCAACGTCCGCGTCTACGCCGCAACCCCTCATTCCACAAGATAAGAGGAAGGCTGAGGATCCCTCTCCACTTCAGCTAGGGCACCCTACAAAGAGGGCAAGGGTGAGATTGCTATTATCCCTTCTCTCCTTTTTTTTTTTTTTACTATTATCATTAAATTTGGTGCTGACTTGTCTGCACCTTTTCTTCTTTCAGGGTCCCTCGCGGAAGGGTCGAGGAGTGAAGCAAGCCCCTATATTCTTCCCGGAGCTCCTATCTATTGCTGAGCCATCGGCTCATATTGATCAAGGTAATGACTTTAACCACTGCACGGCTGCTCTTCCATATGTTTCTCGTTTTTGTATACTCACGAGATTCCTGTGTCTTCTCGCAGATGAGGCCCAGCCACTGAAAGCTCGCACTGACGCCATCGAGGACGTGCCCCCCGCCTATTCTCCTCCTCGCGACGTGGAAAAATCATCTTCTCCCAAGGCTCTTCCTCGAGGGGGGGCTTCAGAAGAGGCCACGTTCGCGAACATTTTCAAGGGGCAAGGCCCAGGTGCCACCGATGTTGATGAGTTTAATGCCATGGACCTCGCGGGTAGCATCGCAAAGGAGGTTGTGAAGGAGGCTGGTGGCTCAGGTGAAAGCCCAGAGGGAGTGGAGAGGGCAGAGGTCGTCGCAGGCTCAAGCAAAGCTACCGCGACAACGGACCCAGAGCCTGCAGAAGAAATCGAATCACCGGTGGCCTCTCCAAGGGTTGATCCTTCCCCTCCGGATTTGAGCCAGGTTGGCTCTGCCTTGGGGAAGAAAAGAAAACTGAGGAAGAAGGTAGCGAAATCCTCCTCTCCTTCCTCGCAGGATAAGACCCCACCGCCTCCTTGCGACGAAGACATAGTGCTCATCCCTTCTTCTACAGAGAAGAGCACTTTCGGTTCCAAGTCCATGCCTGAATCCAACGTCAGCGAAAGCTCTGACATGGAGGACCTTGGTGAGAGCAGTGAAGAGAATGAGGAGGTTTCTGGAGGTAAGTCCAGCATTGACATTTTTGCAGGGATGGACGACATCTTTCATCTTCCTTCTTTCACCCCTTCCAAATTACTAATGCCAGACCATTCTTATGACTCAGAATCAGCTCGCGAGGAGGTTGATCAGGGAGAGAGGCTTTCGACAGAGGGGGCTTTAGGGGGTGAAGACCAGAGGGAGGAGCCATTGGAGAAGCTAGAAGAGTTAAGCGGTTCTCAAGCTGAAGCGGAGGCATCAGGCCCTGGATCCCTCCATCAACCTCTGTTTCCTGACTCACAGGGCAGTTTTCGATGGAGTATCAAAGCGTCAAACGCCCCAATCCTTCACGTTCTAGAGAAGCAATTTCCCTCCACCTTCACCAACTTTTCTGCCAGCCGCCTCGTAGGGGGGTCACTTCTCGACATTCTTAGCGAGATGGTGTTGTCCTTACAGGACACCAGGGTGAAGGACTTTTCTATTGAGAAGTACGAGGACATTGTCTCCTCGATTAGAGATATGGAAAAGCTTGGCCTCGACCTCCAATGGCTTCGTGATTACCTGGAGAAGGTTCGTACCACGAAGATGTTGTTCGCGAGCCTCTTCAAGGTTCAGACCAGTGCTGCTCAATTTGCTGAGGCCAAAGAGACACGAGAGAAATACAAGCAACTACTCGCGGAGGCTGAGGGGAAAGTGTCCGCTTTGGAAGCAAGTCATAAGCTGTTGGTCCAGGATCACCAAGCCCTGGAGGCTCGTCCGAAGACCACACTTAGTGACATAGCACCTGTTCTCCCACCGCTTGATTCGTTCTCTCAGGAATTCCTGAAGTAGTCGTTGTATATATATATGTATATATACATATATACATATATATATTTATTTATTTATTTATTTATTTTTTTGAAATGTAAGCCCCTTTCCTTGGGAGGCAAATTTTGTATCCGCAATATCGATATTAATGAAATCTCTCTTTTTTTTAGCACTCTGTCTACGAATTCACTGTTGTCACAACTCGTTGTGTGGTCATGAAGGGTAGCAAACGGCAAATCTTCTCTTATATGCCTTTTATTTGCTTTGTATTTCCCTTTTTATTCGCAATACTTCACAGACTTGACATTGAAACTTATTCCCTTTTAGGGGGAGGCCTGGTACTCAATCGTGCCAGGGATTCCCTGAGGGTGTTTTTTTTCAACTTTTGAAATCAGTTATTCCAAAGAGATATTTCACTTTGGTTCCCATTCATTTGTGGGGAGCGGCCGTCGCGAGGGTGTTCCAACAATTAAGTTAGCATTCCAAAGTGAAGAATCACTTTTGGTTCCCATTTATTTCGCAACACATAAAGGCCTAAAATGTATGGCCGTCGCGAGGGCATTCCAACAATTAAGTTAGTATTCCAAAGTGAAGAATCACTTTTGGTTCCCGTTCATTTCGCAACATTTAAAGGCCTCGCGTATGAGTAAGTACAGCATTTTTGTACTCTTCTTTCTCTTCGCGAATGGTGAATTTTCCCCTTGTGCTAACATAAATTTATGCCGCGAGGTCACCATTTTATTCTGTCACTTTTCTCTGTTTCTAGTGTGTTCAGGTAATCAATGAAACATAATCTTCTGAAACAAAGGGACAGTATTTCTCATTTATCATTTCAATCGACATAGTTCTTCCCAAGGGACGTGTCAAATCATTATCCCTGGGTTACATCTGATTGTAAATAAGTAATCAGAGATAAGACGTTAAAAGACAGGCTAAAACTTTGCACAAGTTAAGGGTAATACTTCTTGATGTACTTCGCGTTGATTGGTCCTGTGAGAAATCCGTCGCTGACCCTTGCGAGCCTGTAGTGCCCACTTTCTGCAGCTTTTATCACCTCGTAGGGACCTTCCCACTTTGGTGTGAATTTTGGTAACTTCAGGTTCTGCATGACCCCAGGGACTGACTTCCACACTAGGTCTCTCACCTTGAACTCTCTCGCGAGCACACTCTTATTATAGTACTTGGCCACAGACTGCCAGTACTTCTCTTGGTTTTCAGCCGCGACCTCCCTTCTTTCCTCCAATGCTTCGAGGTCAGCTCTTCTTTCTCCTTCAGTTACCTCCGTGGATAGCGCGAGACGTGCAGACGGCACGCTTATCTCTGCGGGCAACACTGTTTCAGCCCTATATACCAAACTGAAGGGACTCATACGCGTTGACTTCCTCTTAGCTGTTCTATAGGCCCATAGAGCAATTGGGAGGTGCTCAGCCCAAGTCCCTCCCTTCTCATCCAAATGCTTGCTCAGAATCCTGACAATAGACTTGTTGGTAGCTTCTGCTTGTCCGTTTCCCTGAGGGTAATGGGGAGTTGAGGTTTTCTGATTGATGTTATAGGACGCGAGCAGTTGCTTTACTCGTCTGTTTACAAAGGGGGTTCCGTTATCAGAGAGGATTACCTTGGGAATTCCAAATCTGCAGATTATGTGCTCTTTGATGAAGTTGGCCACCACATCGCCCGTTGCATGTTTTAGGGGAACTGCCTCTACCCATTTCGTGGTGATTTCTGTTGCCACTAAGATCCATTGATTGCCTCGCGAAGAGGGATGGATAGGGCCAATCAAATCCATTGCCCATGTATGAAAAGGGTAGGGTGCTCGAATGTGATGGAGCTCAACGGAGGGTGCATTCACCTTATCTCCGTGTTTCTGGCACGCGTGGCATCTGCGAACATAACTCTTGCAGTCCCCCTCCATTCTAGGCCAGTAGTAACCTAGATGTGTAATCTGTTCGTACAACTTTCTTCCCCCAGGGTGTTCCATCTCATGTACCTTAGCCAAAACCTCCTCTGCCTCATTGTTTGATAAGCATTTGAGAGGGATGTGGTCAAGAGCCCTTCTATAAAGCTGATTGTCTTTGATGAAAAACCTCTTCTCGCAGCGTTGCACTTCTCGGATACCACCGCGGTCCACGGGCAGGGTTCCTTTTTTCAGATAATCAATGTATTTCTGCCTCCAATCAGTTTCTTCACTCGAAAAGTTGCACTCGTGTTCGATTTCGTGAAGTGAGCAGCTGGGGCACCCTCTGAGTGTGGTCGCGGCATCGTCCTTCATCGTAGGCCAATAGTAACCTTGCCGCTGGACCCTTCTGTACAGCGCGATGTCGTTCTCACCACATGTTTCTTCATGAATCTGGCTCAGCAATTCCTTAGCCTCCGTGCTGTCGACACACCTTGCGAGCCAACCTTGTGGGCCACGAAAGTACAATTCTCCTTTTAGCATGGTAAATTGTGACAAAGCCATCATAGGGATCCCACCGCTGCCCGTCGCGATCTGTGTTTTAATGGGTTCCCGCCAGTCCTGATCTTTGGGACTCTTATGTTCCTCGATAAATGATGGGTCAGTCCTTCTTGTGATCTTGATGGCCACCGCGTCCCCTTCAAATTCTTTCTTGGCCCCCAAAGTAGCCAACGCGTCAGGGAACCTATTCTCAGACCTCGGCTTGTGAATGATGCTAACATCGTCAAAATTTTTTCTGAGCCTTTGAATAGTTGCCCTGTATGGCGCGAGGTTAGCTTCTTTTAGGGCGTAAACACCTTCGCTTTGCAAGATTATCAGCTTTGAGTCCCCTATGATTCTGAGTCTTTTGATTCCCTTTTCTCTGGCCGCGAGCAATCCTAGGATAAGTGCTTCATACTCTGCTTCATTGTTGGAACACTGAAACGCTAACTTATAAGACAAATACTGCTTCGCGCCACTATCACTTTGCAATGTGACTCCTGCTCCAGCTGCATGTCCTCCTGTTGCCCCATCGAAGCTTAGAGTCCAACTTTCTTGTTCAGAGCTGGCTGCTAACGCTTCGAAATCATCTCCTGGCAATGAATCGTTCAAGGGTTCACATTCTCCGCTAGGAAATTGGGCCAGCAGGTCTGCGAGAGCCTGACATTTGATCGCTCGCGGTGCTGTGCACTCTATATCGAACTCTGCGAGAGTTAGCAGCCACTTCGCCGCCCTTCCGTTAAGCACAGGGCGAGACAGAAGATATCTCATGGGGTCATTTCTGGTAATGAGCTATACTTTAAATGAGAGGAAGTAGTGCCTGAGCTTCTGTGCTGTGAAAACCAATGCTAGACAATGGCGTTCGACTGGGGTGTAGCGTTCTTCTGCCCCTTGCACTTTGCGACTGATGTAGTACACCGGTTTTTCAATTCCTTCAACTTCTTGGGCCAGCAATGCCCCAATCGACCTCGCGGTAGACGTTAGGTACAGAATCAGTGGTTTCCCCTTTTGGGGGGAAACCATTGTCTGTGGTGAGGCTAGGACGCTTTTTACTTGCTCAAAGGCCAGCTGGTGCCTATCTTCCCATTCAAACTTAACTTTTCCCTTCAGTAAATCACCCAAGGGTGCAGTGATTTCTGTCAGGGCGGGGATAAACCTCCTTAGGTAGGACACCTTCCCTAAGAACCCCTTAAGGGCTCGCTGGGAATGGGGTGGAGGCATGCTTGAGATAGAGCGGATTTTGGATTCGTCAGCATCAATGCCATGTCTATGCACCAGGAATCCCAAAAACTTTCCTGCTGTGACCCCAAAGGCGCACTTAAGTGGGTTCATCCTCATGTTGAACCTTCTGCACCTCTTGAACACCCCTTCGAGATCTCGCAGATGTTCCGTCTCGTACTTTGACTTTGTGACGAGGTCATCGACGTAGACTTCCACAGAATGATGGATCATGTCGTGGAAGATTGCTGTCATTGCCCTTTGGTAGGTCGCGCCAGCGTTCTTAAGCCCAAATGGCATCACGGTATAGTAGAAATTTCCCAAAGGGGTTCTGAAGGCAGTCTTTTCTGCGTCTTCAGGTGCCATTTTGATTTGATTGTATCCACTGAATCCATCCATGAAAGAGAACATTTCATGGCCGGCAGTGGTATCAACCAAGGTATCAATGTGAGGCAATGGCATTTCATCCTTTGGACAAGCTTTGTTGAGGTCGCGGAAATCCTCGCAGACCCTGATTTGACCATTCTTCTTTTTTACCGGTACGATGTTGCACAACCACGTTGGGTACTGGATAGGTCGGATGAACCCTGCACTTCTGAGCTTCTCTACCTCTTCTTTAATCTTTTCCTCCAGATCTGGGTGGTACTTCCTCTGTGGCTGCTTCACTGGCTTGGAGTTTGGGAGTACGTCGAGGTGGTGAGTTACGAGCTCTGGATCTAAACCAGGCATCTCGTCGTAGTGCCAAGCAAACACATCACTGTATTTGCGAAGCAAAGCAACCAGATTAGCTCGAGCAGTGGGCTCCATGGTCTTACTAACAAATACAGGCCTCGCGATGCCTATCCCATCTCTTAGATTTACTTCCTCGAGCTGCTCCAACTGGGGTTTTGGCTCGTCTTGCATGCATTCAGGGGCTGGCTCAGGTTTGTCGATCATCTCAAGCTCTTCGCCCTCCCCTTCTACGTCGCGGGGGTCAGAAGCCTCACAAATGCTTTCTGACCCCTGTGACCGTCATAAGTGGTACACAGTCTTCCCTCCTTCGCTAGTCTTTATGATTTTGCGAGGGGTCAATCTGTCAAACACCGTGGAACGCTTCGCGGGGCTTGGCTCTAATGATTCATCTTTGATGTCTTCCCATTTTGGGATTTTTATCCCAACGGGCCTCGCGGTGATAGCCTCGCAAGCTTCTTCCACCTCAAAAAAGTACACAACGTCTGAAAGGTGAGCTTCACAGGCCTCAAAGGGCCTCTCGGTGGCAGGTACAGTCACCTTCCTTCCAGCCCAGATGCCCTTGAGGCACTGGTGATAGCTCGATGGGACCACTGCGTACTTATGCATCCAAGACCGTCCCAAGATCACGTGGTAATTAGTCGGCCCTTCAATGATGTGGAACTTTGTGGGTGAGCGAATGGGTCCGACTGCAAGATCAAGCACGATGTATCCCAGGGAAGGTTTCTTTTCTCCACCAAAACCAACTATCCCCACCAATGACTTAATGATTCGTGGCTCTGGGATTTCCAGCTTCTTCAACGTCTCGAGGGGCATAATGTTGATTGATGCCCCTCCATCCAGAAATGCCCGTTTAAACTCCATACCATTGATGTAAGCAGTGACAAACAAAGGCCTGTTGTGAGAAAATGGGACCTTCTTGTCTGCATCCAAGAATGCTATGGTGTTAGAGTCCTCGCGGATGGTCCTCGCGACGGAGCCTCCTTCCACCACACACGCCTCTTGGCTCTGGTTAGCTATCCCCAAGATGGCCTTGGTCATCTGTACTCGCGAGCTAGGGGAAAAGCCCAACCCGTCATAAAAGGTTTTGAATTTATGGCTGCAGGACAAGATCTTATGCCTTTCTTCCTCACTTACTTCCACTGTTGGTTGATCATAGCTCGCGATCTCTTCAATGTGATCATAGAAGGAGGTCATGTACACCTCTTCATCCTCGTCCTCCATTTCATACATAAAGTCGTAATACCCGCCGTTGTGGCATTCAGCCATCGCGACCCCTTCCCCGTGCTGGGGGTAGGGCCTGTCGCGGACGTCTCTGTTTACTCCAATCCGTAGCTCGTTATTGTCCTGCTTCTTCTTGAAAATTTCTTTGAGTGTCCAGCAGTCACTCGTTGGATGCTGGACTCTCCTGTGAAAGATACAGTATCTTGGGTTCACGCGGTCATGGGGGGTGGGTTGGATTTCGATTTTCGGTAGTTTAAACATCCATCCGCGACCCACGCATTAACGAGGTCAACAACCTCTTCCATGCTGCAGGGATATGGAGGTGCATCCTTTGCTCTCTCCTTGTAATCTTTGAATGGCTTGCCATTCCTTCTCTTGGGGTTGCCATCACCCCCCTGTGGCTTCCGCGAGGCTTGCGCGGAGGCCGCAGTAGCAATCCCTCCACTCTTCTTCCACATAGTCTTTGGTATCTCTACATCGACAGTACCGCGAATGTTAAACGCTGCCTCCATCAAGGCTGAGAACGTTTGATACTTGCCATTGATCAAGTGTTTCTTGTATTCTTTGATCATGCCGAGGAGGCAGATTTCCACCAAGCGTTTCTCGGGGACTGGTTCGTGACACTGGACAGCTTTGTCTTGGAATCGTTTGATAAAATCAACGATATCTTCAGTCAATTTTTGCTTCTCGTTCACCAAATTTAATGATGTTATTTTCTCCGTCACTTGGAAGAATTTGGTGTAAAACAAATTCACCATTTCTTCCCAAGTGTTTACAGAGTGTGGCTCGAGATTGACATACCAAGTATAGGCGCGAGCTGTGAGGGACTTAGAAAATTCCCTCAAACGAAGATTGGTGTCTTGTGAATGAACCCCCAAAGTTTCAATGAAACGGTGGACATGCTCCTGGGCACTTCCGTCTTTACCGTCGAATTTGATAAATTTGGGAGGAACATAACCCTCTGGGTATGGCATAGCCATGATCGCGGCCGGGTATGGAGGTTGTATCTCAGGGCTAGGAAGCGTTGGTAATGTGGCTCTAGCCTTTTCTTGCTGTAGCAAAGCCTGAACGTCAGCCAAAGTAAGGAATGCCTGTGGCTGTGGTTGGTGAACCATACCCCCTGCTGCTGGTGTTCCTGGTGCAAACACAGGGGGCACCACTGGATTAGGATTGTGGCCATCTTGGGGCAGAGCTGGTGGTGCGACAGGTGGATTTATCACTTGTGGGGGCTGACCCACTAGGTTTCCCTCCACAACATTTGGTGGAGGCACTGGGGGAGCCGCTTGTGCTGTCGCAGCCAGCACAGCCTGAGTAAGTTGGGTTATAGCCATGAGCAATTGAGTTTGGCCCTGCTGCATCTGCTGCTGACCATCTCTGATGGCCTGTAGTGTTTCAGCGTTTGCAGTAAGTAGCTGGGTGGTATCCCCCTCTTGGATTTCCTCTATTACTGTTGTCTGGTTCTCCATTGCTCGTTTGCGAAGTGTTTCGATTGCACTTAAAAGATTTTGAGATGAAGAACTCTGTATTGGGGGACCGCTTCGTTGAGTGTTCAAACGGCTTCTTGTATCAACCATCAGCTAGGAAAACCTCCCCAGCGGAGTCGCCTTATGTAGGAGGGGTTCTTCGTTTAAGTTAAAATAAATTCAACTTTGGAGAGGCAAACAATAGCTAATGATTGAATTAGTAATAAGTGATTGAACAGGAATAGGAGAGCGTGAGTAGGGGTGAAAGATTAAGCCAAGTATATAGAAAGAGAAGGCAGCAACGTTCAGTTTATTCCCCTTAAGATCATTATCATCCTCATAATCACAGTTCTAGGTTAAAATATGAGCTCGCGAGCTCTAGCAAGAACTAATGCTCTTGTTTCCAAAGCTCAGAGTCAATTTCTCTCTCTAGAATTTCCGTGCCTAAGGATGAATCAGAAGATCTCCTCTGGAATTTGTGAAAGAATGTCCCATATTTATAGGGGTCTGCACCCAATCATGAGGCAGCAGACGTTTTCCTCAATAATATGGTGACACGTGCTCTCTCCGTATACCTGGGCGACGTGGGTGATGTCACTGGCCGTTAGGAAGCTTCCTTTAGGTCATCCCAGTGCATCGTTTTCCCTCGCGGCAACCCTTAATCCCTCAAAGCCACCAAACCACTTGTATCTCCCCTGTTCCCGCTGGGTTTGTCCTGGCCGCGAGCCTTTTGGCTCGCGCCAAGACCTCTTTCGAGCTCGTATCGACTTTCCTTTCCCTGCCTTTTGGTCAGGTGCCGTCGCGAGCTTAGTTCGCATGTTCGCGGGAGTGTTCATTCTTCCTCGTCGCGTTAATCTCCTTCGCTGAGGGTCTCGCGAGGGGTGAACCTCCTTCTGGTGCTGTTTCCCTTATTGAAGGCATCACTTTCTGGGAGTAATAGAAGTTTGGGCATATCATACCGCGAAGCCCGTGGCTTCGCGGTGTCTACTCGCTGATGGCTAAGTTCCACTGACGTCTGACGTGTCTCTTCCCTTTTCGTTCCAGCCACGCGGCCATTTATTACGGGTTGGCCAATTGCCACGTCATCAGACGCGCTGACCTATCCTACATTATCTTAGAAAAACATTATTGATTTTGATGACAACAAACATATTTAGTTAAAAGTGAAATATAATTAATATTATGAGATTTGTCGCTTATTTGAATAGTTGCCTATTTTGTAGGATTTGGCTGAGGTACACAAAGAGAGATTCTACACCAAATCATTATCTCCAATAGTCAAGATTTTAATTGAAAAGAAAAAGATTAAGGACAAATCTTTTTCTTACTTTTTGGAAAGCAAAGATCATGAAAATTCAAAGATTATGGAAATTATGGACCAACTCTTATTTTAGAAAGCATTTCTATCAATTGGCAAGAAAGCACAAAGAAGTCGGCACATTGAAAAATTATTCAACAGCTAGTGGAGCATTTCTATTAATTGGAAGGTTATCTTGTCCAACGGCTAGTGGAGCAAGCAAAGGAATGATTTGTAATGGTTTAATTTTGGTTCGAATTCATTTCCAAAGTTGACATCTGCATCTATGTCCACATGCAACGTCCACATGCATGTAGAATGTTATACAAGGCAAGGAAGAAAAAGAATAAGGGTGATTTCCTTAATAGGTTTCCAACGGCTAATGTTAAAAAGAGGATGGATTTGGCTCATGCCTCATTAAGGCTAGCTATAATTCATTGGGAGCCTTGTTTCCAAAGGTAAAAAGATTGCTTCTAACGTTCAGAATTTTGAAGAATAAAAGGAGGAGTTGTTATAACAAAGAAAGTGAGAGAATTGGAGAAAGCAAGGCATTCATATTGAGTTCCAAAGGTCATTGTCTATTGAGAGAAAAATTTAGAGCTTCATATTGTTTTTATCTACACTTTTGAGAGTGTTTTGATTTGTGAGATTTCATTGTAAAAGGGGAGTGACCCCTTGTATCTCTCTTGTTATCTTTTGTGAGTGATTTTTGTATGAGAAAAAATTACTCGGGTAGGTGTGACTAGCACTGGAGTCAAAACTAGTTTGTTAGGTATGACTAACACCGGAGTAAAAAATAGTTGGAGTGATTGAGGATAGATTGCTCGTTGTAAAGGTTTCTCTAGCACCCGCGAAGCTAGAAGGTGTTACTATTGGAGATAATGCAGCAAATCCCAAGTTGGACACTTGGGCAGTGGACTAGGCCGTGAAGTTGCGGACCGAACCACTATAAATCTCTATGTTCGATTTCTCTCTCCCCTTACTCCTTATTTACTGTCATATAATTATTGTTTATGTGCTTGAATCTATTTAATTTAATTGGGTGTTGCATTTAGTTTTTTAACTCTGCATTATTTTTTAGAAACACAATTCCCAACACCCCCCTCTTGTCGCTATCTTGGCCAACAACTGCCAGATAGGGAAAAAAATAAGTATCACTCACCACATAATGCCAAACCGCCCAATTTCCATAGAATGCTCACCCATTCATTCTTGAAAATTTGGGGTGCCGGCACGGTACTCTGTGGCGGTACCCAGCGCCCATCTAGGCTGTCAAAATGCTTTGGACTGTCCCACTTTTAGAGAGAGAAAGGGGAAAGGGAGGGAGAAATCTAAGCGGTCCAAAACACTTTTCGACAGCCGAGATGCGCGCTCGAACACCACGTGTCAAGTAATCTATGTTGGGAATTTTCATCACAATTAAAATCATAAAACCACTCAAAAATTATGATATGGGATAAAACACTAAAATTATGAACACAATCAGACAAATATAGTTGATAATTAGAGTTAGGGAAATAACCTCTGATATCCATGGAAGGCATGACCAATTGTTGTCTTATAGCTGTATTCGCCTCCCTTCGTGTAGGTTCTACCTTTACACAATAAATAGCCAAGTCTTTCTTGCTCAAATGATATATGAAAATATAGTTGATGTAGAGGAGAGGAGAGAACTCAAGATGTTACAAATCAATTGGGATAATCCAATGCTTCAGTAACTCCTGAAAACTTGTACAGTAGTGAAGACATGTCTTCATGTCTTTTGAAAAACTCATTTCATTCAACGGCCAAAAATAACTTCCATCATGTTTATATTATTTTATATCACTCTAACTAAATACAGTAAAATCTTAGTATTTGTCATATACATAATCAATCACATCTATTATCCCCTGAACCGTTACTTGTCCCTTCTATTCATATCCTTAATCTCATCTTATCCTATCATTCCTGCAAAGGATATTGAGTCAATATAGATATTGAGTCAGGGGAAATAATTGAAGAAGCCCAACAGGAAGAAGCCCAGGAGCTATTTGACACCGGTCTGGAGGAACTTCAAAAGGAAGCTGAAAGAAACCTAAACCTCACTTCTGGCCCAATTGTGATTAGACCAAACGACAACTTTAGAGCCTCTCAAGTGGAAGGCATTAATCTCCAGGAGCACTTAAACCCAAGGAAATTCAGAAGAGGTTTGAGGGACTTGACATTTGAAGCATGTAGTAACTCAAAGGAATGTGAGGAAATTCAGAACTCCTTGACATCTGTTATGCACAACCAAGAAGAATATTTGATACTCAAAGAACTACAGTACAGTAAAGAAGCTGGTAGCAAAATCCATCCTACTTGAAGGGGCTACAATCTCAAAGTTTGAGTTTTACTCAAGACCAGGCTAGCAAATCTGTGGATTTTTCCAAAGATTGGAGTCTCAATCACCTCATCAAGTGCTCTTCAATGCTAATATTTTCAGAGGATGAGTGTGTGTTCTTTTTCTGTTACTTGTAACCTTTTTTTCTTTTTCAGCATTAAGCTGAAGTTTCATCTTTCCCAGCCTATACTTTGCTTCATGCTATGTATTTGGCTTCTATCTCGATATACCATTTGTCGAGTTTTAATAAATTTTTGTTGCCGATAAAAAAAAATTAACAAAAATTTACATTTCGACCAATCCAGCTTAACAATTTTCTTAGATGAATGATTTCTAATTAAACGTACAATACTTAATCGAAGCAAATTGACAACTAAATACATGGCCTCTAAGTACCTTCATGTTCTTGCACAAGTACATGTTTTTTTTATGCAAAATCCTTTTTCCCGTCTTTAATTTCAACCAAGAGAAGAGATGGCTAAAATCACGTCCCCAATTCCCTTATGGCTTCTCGACCTCGTGATATGCCTACACTTGCATTCACAACATTAGCTAAAAAAAACTACGCATCTACAAACCACGCAAATTATAGAAATGACAAAAGTGGGGCTCTTCCCTCAACACATGCATGTATGGCCTCCGTTCCAGATGAAGAAAGTTACCCTATACGGCCATTTTGTTCCCACAAGCACAATAAATGGAGGAGACTAGGTTAGCTCCAACCCCAAATCCTTAAGGGTTTCGACTGAAAGTACAGAGAGTTGTCTATATGCATTTTATTTCTTGTTGGTGGTGTTGCTGCGGTCATCTTTTTAATTATATTTGTTTGCTAGACGTAATTTGTGTTCACAATTGCCATTTATGCCATCAAATAGGAAAACCGTTATACGTTAAGCAAAGCCAAAAAACCCAACAGATATCTGGCCGGAGAAGCACTTGGAGGGTGAGACCGAGCAGCCATGGTGGAGAGACAGAGACCCACCGAGGCATAAGGTCATGAGTCAAAATAAAACAGAAGGGAGAATGAAAGAGACCGGGAGAAGAAACCTCGCCAAGGGCCGCCCTTGTCGCCAACCGAGAGCCCACACAGAACACGCTTACCAATTGCTAAAGTGATGCCAAGGAACTGGACCGTCAAGGACCATGACGCTGATGATGTTCATCGCAACAAAGCCGTCGTCCATCCTGATGATTGCTGCTGATCGATTTTTGAGTAGAAGAAATACAAAATATCAGTTACAACAACAACAATAACATAACCCATTTAGTCCCCAATAATTGGGGGTATGGGCGGGGGAAGGATAGGAGACAGACCTAACCTTTGGCAATAAATGCACAAAGTGGCTGCTCCCAGAATACCACTGAAACAGATGGATTGGAGACAGACCTAACCTTTGGCAATAAATGCACAAAGTGGCTGCTCACAGAATACCACTGAAACAGTGATCCCCCTATACCGTCGCATTTGCTGCGGAATCATGCCCTCAAATCAAAGCCAAAAGGCATCAGAGAGGGCAGACCCAAGAATCATTTTGATTTATGTGCACATTACCATGCTTCTTTCATTCAGCATCCAGAGCATTGGCGTTGCACTATAAATACAAAATATCAGTTGAGTAAAAGAAATAGAAAAGATCAGAACCAAAGAGGGAGGGTGGAATGATGTTCCTCTATGAAATCTAGAAGTCTAACAAAGAATTACTAAGATCAGTTAAAAAATAAAATGCAAAAAAAGCCTCTATGGTTCCTTAAATTCCCGACCTATTGGAATAAGTACTGTATTTATCGTATTTGAATTCATGCCTTTTCAAAACACATTTATCTTGGAAAAAAAAAGTGATTTTGAAATTATTTCAATAAATGGATCGAAATACATTATCTCTAAATAAAAACGTTCTAATACCACATCAACCGAAATTCACTCAACATAATTTGTGACAGAATGCTCTTAACGAGTTTCTAAAAGTACTAGTGACGATCATCGAAATGAACTCAAGAAAGACTATAAAAATTGATTGCACTTCCTTAAAAGTACTGGTGACGATCATCGAAATGAAACTAAAATGTAGTCCGAGCGCAATGAAGGCCCAAATTCAACGGGGATCAGCTTAGGAAGCGTTTGGTAACGTAAAAAAAATTAGATCGTAATCATTTTTATTTTCATTAAAATCAGAACAGTTGCATGTTTGGTAGTATATTTGTTGTAAAAACAGCGACATAAAACATGTTTGGTAGTACCATTCTCCTTTTTTGTTTGTCATCCTTCAAACTGAATGGGATGAGAGAAAAGCAAAGAGAACAAATTTCAACGTAGAACCGATTACACCTGATTAGTCTTTAACTCACTAATAAGAATTTCTTTCATGGTCAACCTTCTATTAAAAGGAGCCTAAGCACAATGTCATTACAACGGAACACGAACAACTCATCTTAGGTTTTTTTTTTTCTTTCGAAACAACTCAACTTAATTTATACCCCACACTCCGACAATCATACGTCACGTTGGATAAAAAGAGGAAATGATAGTTACATTTGGTCCGCAAGCGTTACCAGCCAAAACAGCAAAATTTGCAACCTAGTAGACGCTGTCACCAAAATTGTATCGGATTTGCACCCCAACTAAGCACCAAATGATGGTTCGCAATCTCACAAAGCTGATATGTATACCTTCTTTAACCCCTTTATGTGCTAGCAGCAACATATATATTAGAGGTGGCAATTTCTAACCCAACCCATGAACCCACCCAAATTCACCCACTCAAAACCCAACCCAACCCACCCATATTAAAATATGGGCTGCAAATGGGTGAACCTATCTTAACCCATATTTACATGGATTGGATTGGGTTGAAAATGGGTTCAATATGGGTTGAATGAGTCCTTGATTTGTCTCTCCTTCCCACTCTACAGATTTATTGCATACCGCCAAACCCTCTCCAATTCGATCTGAGACTCGTCTGATTTATTTGCATAGACAAAGGCGGTTTTCCCGTCACTAGACTTTTATGTTATGGAAAGATACTAACAAATTGAAGTCTGAATATGAGCTTTCCAAAGCATAATTAAATCTTTCTATCCTTTTTGAAATACAAAAAAAAACACTCCAACGTATTCTAGAAAGGTTTCGAACAGCGATAGCGGACTACGTAGAGAAAGTATCGAATGATACGTAGCGGGAATCAGGTGTCGCAGCCATCGATGCAAAGCGGGACGGAGCTAAAAATCTCTAGAAATCTTAATCATGAGGGGCCAACACGACTTAATGAATTTTTAGTGATATAAAATGCGCACATACATTATGTATTCTTTCGTTTTGTATAAAAATTATTTCATACGATCTGTATTTGAATTGAAGATTAAATGTCAGCATTTTAAAGCGTAAAGAATAATGTTTTATAGCGTAACTATTTGAATATATCTAAATTTCAGTAAAATATTTCAAATTTTCGGATACAGGATTCTTATTTAGTTACCTTGTTTATTTTATTTTATTTCTATGAATGCGTGATTTTTATTTACTCGCCGTAGTATCCTTGTTCTGTTTTCCCCACCGTTTTTTGATAGCGTAGAACCAATTTTACTGGTAAACAAAAAAAAAGGGCTGGATTGGGTTGGGTTGGGTTTTGATTGATCCATATTTAACCCATCCATATTCAACCCATTCACTTTCAACCCATATTCAACCCACCCATATTTAACCCATAACCCATACCAACCCATTCAAACCCAACCCAACCCACCCATTTGCCACCTCTAATATATATCAATGATAGTAATGGCAATAGGCCTTCTCAACATTTGCAGCAGAAGCATATCATTTGGCTACATTTCTAGATGCCACATTTGCAGCAGAAGCAACATATACCATAGCAATGACCAGCAACAACATAAAGCAAAGACCAATTCCGACGTTTGAAACATATCATCCCAGCATAATTTGCTTCAACTCCGTATCACTCAAGACTTCCAGCAGCACATATGGTTAACCATAGCATAAGCATAAATCTAACAGCAGCAGCATTACAAAGACACGCTCACATGGTGAGTTTTGTGATTTGATAAACCCTAGCATCAGTTGTTTTGACAAAAATCCCAGATGAAGCAATACCAGAAATTGCAGACACCCAAACACAACAAAATAACCGCGCGCACGCCCTGACACCAAGAGAAATAACCAGCCCTCAGTAACCCCCAAATAATACCCCTTGAAGTTGCTCTCCTCTAGAACACAACCAGCCCTCAATAACCACACACACACACCCGGAGACAGAAAAAAACATTCAAGCACTTCATAAAATGCAATTGCCTGACTGATCCGAAAGGACCTTAGTTCTTAACAAGACCAATCGACGCAGCTGCAACCAGAAGACCTTCATAGTGGTAGAGGCAGGTACAAACATACGTGATTCTAAAAAACCTCCAAACTTAGAAGCAGCAAATCCACTCACAGAAGTGGATTTAGCCATAGACCTCTACAAAAAATTTGGCCCAGCTCATGAGCCAACAAAGTTTTAGTTACGTTATACTTGACCCTGTTAGTTGTTTAGTGGTATCAAGTGGAGCGAATTACGCTCTCTGCAGATAATGATGTCTATTGTCTACATGAATAGACACAGTAGGCAACATTTTGATCCATGAAATTAATTTGTAAAAGTTCGGAAACAAAAAACCAATTTGGGCCTGTCAGTAGTTTGGATGCATACTATATATACTAATATCTCTGTGTAATAAACAAACGTAAAAGGTGTGATAGAGAAGTTTTTTATTTATTAGAATGACAAATTATTTACACTCTGTTGCCACTTAGATATACTGCATATCAGTACTTAATTGTGTTATTTACACTCTGTCGCCATAGAGATATGCTGCATAACAGTTTTTGATTTATTAGATATATCTGTATGGCTATTGTAAGAGCATCCCTAATGGGATAATCAAAACATCTAAATAACCAAAGTTAGCAATGTTTGTTCAAAAATTGGCTCACATTGCCATAATCAAAGTTAACAACCCTTTAGCCAATACCCAAATTTTGACATTTGGATAATCAAAAGTAACAACAATTTCTCAATAACCAAAACTCAATAACCAAATTTTGGGGACCACGCCCTATTTATATGTCATTTTTGGTAGAATGAATTCAAAAGTAACAACATTCTCTCTCCACTTTTCAAATACTTACTTCAAAACTCAATTTTTTTGCACTTTCTCCCAAAAATTTGAAATTATCAACTTTTAATCTTTACCAAAATATGTTCCAGATTGGTCTCATTTTAAAGGTACTGTGAATATCTTTTAAATGGTACTAATATTATAAAAAATGTATGTACAAATTTAAAGTCGTGCCCATTTTATGAATAAAAATAGAGAGAGTAGTACTTTTTTTTTATTATGGACACAAAATACCATTGTGACACTCCACATTGTTAACTTTATAAATTTCTTGTATGAATAATCAAAGTCTGATGTGGCAACTTTTGATTATCCAGTTTTGGTTATACCATTAGTCAGACAAAACCAAATTTCAAAGTGTGCCGGTGTTGGTTTAAGTTTGGGATTAACATGAGTATAATCTGGAAATCATATGGCATTTTTAAGTGAGAAAAAAGAGACCCAATATGTTGGACCAAGTCAATTAGAGCAGAAGCTAAAGTTACAGTGCATTTTTCACAGAGCGTATGTCTCAACTCTCAAGTATATATGTATACCCTAAGCACATGTGGTATGCATAGGGCTCTGTTATTTATTTCCTAAAAAAAAAAAAAGTATAAGTCAAGGAAACTGAGTAGAAATAAATGAATTTATTCAAATTTAAGATCCATTCACACGTTATTTTGGTTTTTGGGAAGGTCAATTGAGTTATAAATACTGTCGCAATGACATTTAAAAATGTTCAAGTATTCACAAGAAATAAACCTTTTAATGACCGGACTCGTTGGAGGATGTTAATCTTTATGATCTATTCTATCCCATCACTTCCAATAAATAAATACGGTTCCATCCTTTGTGGCCTAATGTATTCCATCAGTTGCAATCAATTGATCAATTTATCTGTTAGTACTCCTGTTATTCTTCCTATATTTTCAGTAGTAAACCAATTTTTCGAAGAAGGTTATCTAAATCAAAGCATGGGATGTTTAGTCAAATAAGGAGAAGATTGTTCTTCAATTTGTTGTTTTTTCTCTGATCAATGTGAAAGGTTGTCTTCCAATACATTAAGTTTACAATAAGCTTGTGCAAATTTTTTAACTGTCCACTTTGACAACATAGTGTTACATGGTCTTGGGTAGAACTCAACTCCAAAAGCTAGCTCATGAAGTGAGGGTGTCCTCACGCTTATATACTTCATATTACTTTGGTATTCAGGCGATGTGGGACTTCGCTTCACACCCTCCCTCATGCGCAGCGTGCTCACTTGGCAGCATCTGCCCGGTGCAGGCGAGAGACACGCACCCTACCCATCTCTGGTACCCAGCTCTAATACCATGGTACACGGTTTCGGGTAGAACCCAACTCCAAAAGCTAGCTTATGAAGTGAGGGTGCCCTCACGCTTATATACTTCATATTACTTTGGTATCCAGGTGATGTGGAACTTCGCTTCACACATGGAACACTGCCATAGGCCCATAGACAAGCCACGTTGAACCCAACCAGTATGGTAAAATATTACTGGGCAAAGCAACACTCAAATTTAAGAAAAGTCCCCAAATCCCAGAATATTTGAACATTTGCTTAAATAACATCTCATCACCAATGAGCATGACTAATGATGAGGCTGATTTATTGGCTGGCAGGTTAAGGTTGTCTTCTGCTGAGGATTTTGAGCTTTCATATAGCACAATTATAACCTAGAAGTAGATCAAAACTATTCTTGGTTTTCGTACACTTGCAAGAACAAAGAAATACGACAACTTGATTAAGAACTCAAACTAATGTGAACGCATATGAAGTAGTTCTCAACACAGGAAACAAAATGGTAATCAAACAGTACGCAAAGTCTTCTACATTAAGCAATTTCTTACTTAATGAGAATCATCTCACGCAATAACGCAATTTTTCTTACTTATTGGTCTGTTAGTAATTTGCAATAGATAATTTCACAACAGCGCGCCTTTTGCGAGACATGCTCAAGTCACACCACTTCTATTGAGACCTTTCTGGACATTGCTTTCACATTTTTTTGTATTGAGGCTGGGCTCCTCCTCCTCTCATGTTTTTGATTTTTTGAACCGTCACTGTCTTGTCTTCACCATCATTTGCTCCTTATCGTCTTTTCCTTCTTCAAGCTAAAAAATTACGCAAACAAAGAAAATAAAAGATTAATGTCAAACAAATTAACTACAGAAAATGTTTAGGAAAATACAATGCATGTAGAATTTACTTTCTGTCTAATACTCCTCGTCCTCATCCAGATATAGGTGCTTTTCCCTTTTTCTCCCTCTTCTCCTCCTCCTTTTTCCTCTTCTAGAAAACAACATATAACTTTCTTAGAAGAGGGGGTTATCAAAAATTTGATAATTTAAGACACATTAAACACATCAGACAACAACACAACAATAACATAACCCATTTAGTCCCCAATAATTGGGGGTATGGGCGGGGGAAGGATAGGAGACAGACCTAACCTTTGGCAATAAATGCACAAAGTGGCTGCTCCCAGAATACCACTGAAACATATGGATTGGAGACAGACCTAACCTTTGGCAATAAATGCACAAAGTGGCTGCTCACAGAATACCACTGAAACAGTGATCCCCCTATACCGTCGCATTTGCTGCGGAATCATGCCCTCAAATCAAAGCCAAAAGGCATCAGAGAGGGCAGACCCAAGAATCATTTTGATTTATGTGCACATTACACATCAGACACGTGCGTAAAATATAATTCTGCAACTGTAGTTGTTGAACAACGCACATGGCCAAAAGGAGCCAAAATCACCCGGACAAAGAAAGGAAAAGAAAAGACTTTTGCTCAACAAACTAATTGTAGAAACTGTTTAGAAAACTAGAATGGATGTAGTGGCGTACTTCCTCTAAATCCTTCTCCTCATCATGCGTGCTCGTTGTTGCTGTCCTCATCCTAGTCGTGATCAGCGTGTCCTCGTCGACATCCTTGTCCAAGTCCTCGTCGATATCCTTGTCCAAGGCCTCGTCCACATCCACGTCCTCCCCCTTCTTGAAAAATTGGATAATGTTCATAGGAAATATTCATTGAATTGCAGAAACAATGTGCATATCCGTATATCACACAAGCACATACATATTGCATGCTTCAATTTATTCCGAAGCACAAAAAAAAAAATTACCTTTATAAATCTGCGACTAAAGTTGGCAATCGGGGCAGATGGGCAAAAAGGAGCCATACGCTAACTGTATTTTACAAAGAAAATATATGTTCTTCCATGATATATAGAGATAACTAAAGACTTACAACATATGTTCAACTATAACCTGAGCTCTGTTTGCAAATACACTTGATTCCCATAAAAAAACGGGTTTCAAAATCTTCGAGGATTCACTCAAGAAGGTGAAAGAATTAAAATTGGCCGAGGCTTTTGGAATAAAGTTCAATGTTTGCTTAGGCACAGACTGGAGCCGAGCACTAATTAAGGAGTTCAAAGCTGGAATGTAAAGGAGATTCCAATTTCTAAGGATTGATGGTTTAGCAATGATACTGTCGTGGTTCTGAGAAATGGGAAACATCACAGAGAAATCAAAATTTCATTTTTGGGTATGTCTACATAAGTAATAAATCATTCGGACCTGCACATTTCATTATCACGAGGGACAAAACAATACCTATGTAGTTCATACAAAATCACTCAGTTCTTCGCCGTTATATTGAAAACCTACACGGCAATTAGTCTTTTAAAGCATACTCAACAATTAAGTACACATATTAATTTTATTTGCCCTAAATAAAGCATACTCAACAATTATTCTTTCTAAAACTCCAAGTCCAAGTCCTAAAACTGTAATAAATGGACACAAAGAGGATTAAAACTAAATACATACTGGTAAAACACACACAGGAGAGGAGAGAATAAGTTTAGAATACAATAAATTTCATTTCTGAACCTGATCAGGTGTTTGGTTGCTTGCATTGGAAGATGATGTTGTCCCACTATCTTGCCATGTGATTGTAGGGGGTTCCATAACTATAACAGACCCGTCTGTCAACCCAATGGCAAACTGGTTGGGCAGTTGCGGATGTGCTGCAATGACGAGGGGGTACACAGCTTGGTTTCTGCAGCATATTGCAAGGGAAGGATCAGTACGTTTCAGATCGATAACATTCAAAGTTTGCAACATTTGGTCTGAGGTATGCAGTTCGAGGAGCATTTACAATTTTAAACGACCAAGAGAGAGAGAGAAGGCATGTCAACAATATGGACATCATTGTGATCTTTAATCCACTTCTCTGGAGCAAGGGTAACTTGGGTGTGAAAAATGAAGCCGGAAAATGACGAAAACAGAAATGAACAAAAAAAAAATGTTGGAACTTGTGGCTCATATGATGTGTATGAGAGGTACTGAGAAGTTCTCGTAAAAGGCCAGTGCCGAGCGAAGCGGAGCGGAGCGAGGCATTGGCCCATCGCAGATTCAACTGTTTGGGTTGGGTCGTAGGCCTGAAGGTTTGGGTACGCCCCCCCGCGGTACGGTACGGTGTTATTAGGGCATTATGGGTATTCAGGCTATAATGCGAATTAGGGTTGGAATAGAAGTGGCAGCTATATATACTTTCTATTGTAAAACCCTATGTACTCAGATCATCAATAAAACGACTTCTCTCTCCGCTCCTGTGGACGTACCCGATTTTGGGGAACCACGTATATCTCTGTGTCAATTCTTTTACTATTTATACTCGTATATCGTGTGCGTGTGTGATTCGATCCTAACAAAAAAAAAAAAAATCCTCCTTTGGATCCACATATAAATTTCTCAAACATCTCAAAGTTCGGGAGAGGGCATCGATGATTCACTTACCCACTCAACAATATTGGGGACAAGTATGCAGATGTCGCAATACGGCATCGAAGTGTCAAGCTATCTGCATCAAACACCCCAATATTTCCATCGCAGAAGGAGGTGTAAATAAGTTGATTGTCACAGGAGTATGCTGCAGAGGAAATAGGTGCAAGAAGGACATCTTGCGAAACGCACTGCAAGCAAAACAAACAACAGTAAATTTAAAGTTGTAACATGCAATCTCAACAGTAAAACATGAGGTGTGATTTGTACCTGACAAATTCGATCCCTGGAAGGATCATATATTGCTAACTGTGTTTCGTGGGATACCAATAAATAAATTTGATTAGAGTGGAACTGCACTCTTGTGTCGCCGTTACGAGCCTTGCCAGCTGGCAGTTGTATTGGAACTGATTTCAACTTCTTCCATGTATCAATGCTCCAAATACAGAGCTATAAACACAGATTGTCTGTTAGTATATAAAAGGGGAAAAAAGGAAAAAAAAAAGTTGAAATTGTGGGATAGTCGAGAGAATTTGGGCAACAGGGGAAAGAAAAGAAGTGAGGGACACAAAATCATCTTATGCAAAGTGGACAACTACTACTTCTTAATAGGAAGGGTAGCAATTGCTTAGCAAGTAGCCCTACTTTCGAATCAATTTCAGAACCTTACGACTCACTCCCCCTACGGCAATAAATAAAGCTCGTCTTCAGCCTAACACCATGTACTGCACATGCACACCCATTTGTTCTTACCCAAACTGAGATATATGCCAAGTTACCAAAACAGGCTTCAGGCTGCTCTTCCTAGCAACATAGTTGACGGATGCTGATGAGTGCATAAAGGTTTACATAAGCACCCCTTAATTTATTCATACTAAGTCCATTTACATAGATGCTTTGTTTTATTTGTGTTGCAGGTATTTGGACGCTTTGGTTAAAAAAGTGCATTTTACTTGATTTCGGAGCGAAGTCCAGTGCCAAATAATAATTGGGTTGGGCCTTTCCGAGTATACACCTATTGTCCACGTTTAGAATTGAAATTGGCAAGATACATCACAATGCATGTACATGTCTTGGTGGGCCAGCCCTTGGTTATCAATTGGAGTGTTTTGACTAAGAGTTGGACCAGAGAAAAAGGAAAAAGGCTTTCCTAATTCAATTCGGGGCAGCACTGTTTTTTGGCTTGGGGAACACTCTACGCATAGGATTATAAAAGGAAGCAACAGACCCGATCGGAGGAGGATTGGAAGAAACAGAAGCTGCAGCTCACAGCTGAGAGCAATTCAATCACCATGCTCAGCTAAACACCCATCTAGGGGAAGATGAAGCTCCAATTCAAGTTATGTTTATTTATGTATAGGATTTAGGTTTTTAATTTATTCGGAGTACTTTACTTCTTCCATTATGTTGAGTATTTGTGACCGCAATGCAAATACCTAGTTAATCAATAGTTTTCACTGATTGTGCTAGGGTGACTGAGATGGGTTATGCACGTAAGACGGGTCGCTCCACTAGACAAGCGTGAAAGAGACGGGTTGTACCAGCGGGACGGCCCGTGCTATGGGATAGGTCGTGCCCGTTGGCAACGCAATAATCTTCTTGACAAATTATGATTTGATTAGAAACCTAACCTATGCATATTTTCGTTGCACGATTGGGCTGGATTCGGAACCCTAGATTCCCTCACCATTAGTTTTCACCCAATTTTAATTACTATTTCAATCAAGCTTTTTCTGAATTAAATTAGAAACCAATCGAAACTAGCGTAACTCAGCCAATCTATCTTTGTGGATCGATACTCGGACTTAACCACTACTCTCTAAAGTAGTAGTAAATTCTAAGTTTTTATAAATATATGTTTGACTCGTACGACACGGTCAGATGCGAACCAAAAAATCTAAACCATAAAGTACATGTTCACATAAATTTCTGCCGCACACAAACCAAGAAAGAATCTTCCCAAATTAATAACACAAAAAGTACCAAAAACGGAAATTAAAGAAACTAAAAGGTGCAAGTACCTGAGCATCAGCTCCTGATGAAACCAATATGTTGAGATTGGTGGAAAAAGCTAAGCCAGTTATGCGCTTTTGGTGACCTTCCAGTGTGGATATTACCTATAGAAGGCAAGGTGTATAAGTGGTTTTGTGACGTGAGCAGTAAACATAGTAGTATCTCATTGGACTCATATGATGATTGGAATTAATTACCTTTGAATCATAACGGTTGTATATGCGGATAGTGGAATCTTCCATTCCAATGGCTATGACGTCATTGTATTTGTATTGAGGGTGAAATGCTAGGAATGTTGAAGCTGGGGGAGGTGGCATAAACGTTCTCATTACCTACATTCCCAAAACAATCTCATTTTTAACACTTCATAATGGCGGTACTCATTTAAATGAGCCATATATTCAATTGCATACATACCTTGAATGTCATCATGTCGAATAATGAAATCACACCACCACAAGCTGAAATTACATAAGAGTCATTCTTTGAGAGTACTATGCAGGGCACTGCAGCCTCTAGTTTGGCACCTGTCACATCATTTGTCATAGCAAGACCACTGGCTGGTTTCCACTGCTGTGGAACAACAGTGGCAGTGGCCTTTGAAACCAATCTCGTGGAATTTAGAAGTCTTTTCTTCAAAACTAACCACAAATACAAGAAATGAAATGGGTAAAGATGTAAGTGAAACAACCCCTGACTTGAGATTACCTTCCCAGTTGGATTTTCTTCACTGCGACCCCACTTCCACAGCCTCATACTACCATTACACGCAAGTGCTAAAACACCATCACCAGAATTTGTATAGAGTAATCGAGCAACCTGGAGACACATGTGTTAAGTCAATCATCATTCAATAGGTGTTTTGCCACCACAAATGTGAAGCAAAATTACTGAGACGCACCTTGTGGGCTCCATCTATTCTCTCTGGCATAGCAACCAGCCGGCATTGAGTTTCGGCCACTTCCCGGGATTTGGATTTATCGGTAACATAATCCAAAGTTCTTGGTTTTCCCATGCGTGTAGCCATAGGATCATCTCCATTCTGGAGAAAGAAAAGGAAAACATAACATCAGTTTTCACCAGAGAATCTCCTATCTACGTGCAGCCGCCCGTGACGAACATGCCCCAATTCTACTCCATGAGTTTTCTGATACTCACCATAAGAAAACATACATAATGTTGCATATTTTGGGACTGCTCAATGGAAACAATGAATTTATGAGGGCAATAAGAATCTACCAAAGTGTGCATGAAATGTGGTGGCTGGAAATGAATATTCTCTAAGATGAAGTCTCTTGCAACTATTAAGGGTAGGGTTTAATGCCACAAAACAAATTGTTAGTGCCACGACATTTTATATTCTCCGGAAAGAGTTGCCCATGCAATACCCTGTACTTTCATAAACTCCTTTTTTTACACCATAATCCTAAATTTTACGCATGTTTTTAAGTTCTTGAATTTTAGGCCCAACAGTTAATCCAAAACTTTGATAATTCACCTTCTTCTCTAATTTAGTATTAAAAAAAGAAATAAAAAGGCCTTTATCGTATTTTTTTTTCCTTTCTCCATTTTCTTTATTTGTATATGCACTATTTGAAGTAAAAATAGGAGATAGTCGTACACATATATTCACATAGAGATATATATTTGTATTGGGGCAGGGTCCGTGGATGCTAACTTTTAACACTACGTCTCAGTTATTGAAATAAATGGATGAGATTAAAAAATATATATATTATGCTCTCGCCCTCTTCCCACTATCCCACTCATGTTCTCTCTCTCTCCTACACCTCTCCCTATCCCCCTGTCTCTGGCCCCTCCCCACTCCAGAGATCCATCTTCAGCGCCGATAGCAGATGGCTCCAACAATACACTACCTCGTAATCACCTCTCTCTCTCTCTCTCTCTCTCTCTCTCACACAACTTTTTGGTCTTTGACTTCTACTTATGGTCTATTGATTTTCGGTTTAAACAATTTTGAGTCTTGGATTTCTGTTTAAACGATTTTGGGTCTTACACCTATATTACTGTTCATCGCTTCAAAATTTTCTTCACCGTTTCAAAAAAAAAAAATGACATAACCAGCCCAATTGGGACCCAGAATCTGGCCCAAATGGGAATCAAGAACAATGCAAAGGTCTTGGCCAGACAAATTGATCACATTAAATTGAGAAAGACGGAGTTATAGATGTCTCCCTGTTTGTTTAATTGAAGGGAGGGGAGTGAAGGAAAATTTCAAAGAGTAATATGATGATAATTGACAAAATCTACGTTTCTTAAACAAGGGGAATACTTTTCTCCTTTTTCCATAAATCTTGGTCTTTGTCTCAAATTAAATTAGACTAATTTTAGTTCAACCTAAACTAAATCCTAACCAATCCACAAATCAAATCTTGTTTAACTCTTGGCCACTATCACCGCGGTTTTCTGCTCCACAATATTGATGCCTTGCCTGCCCAATTTGAACAGATGGCGATCTTCCTCTTTTACGCGAACCGTGACAATTAGGGCATCTGCGATGGGCTAGCTCCCCAAAAATAGTTCCTAAGTTAACTTCTAAGGTGCACACATAAGCCTAATTGGGGTCCATTTTTCACTCCTAAAGCTTGTTAAATTTAGAGCGCATATGTACACTCAATGGGCTAGCAAAGAGTATTCTCTATTTTCAAATAAAATCATTTATCTTTTGAAAATTTTATATTAAAACAAGATTAAAAGGGCTTGGGTCCCACCTGGAGTTAGCTACAAAGTTACCTGAATTTAGCTAATGATTTAGGAGCCAAGCTTAAGAGCCATCCTTAAGAGCTTGTGTTGAGAGCCCATTGAAGACCATAATTGATCAAATGGCTTGCCAAATTTTAGGAGCCTCTCTAAAAGCCATTTTAAGAACCCACTGTGGATATGCCCTTAGGATTGCCTCTGGAACTTTTCCCAATTTTCTCTCACCTGGACTTTTTACCGAATATCCATTTTAGATCTAAGGGTTATCCATTTATTTGTATCACCAAGGCTTTGGTGAAAAACAGAAGTCAGCAAATTGCTCAAAGCAATACTCTCCTCTTCTTGTGAATTTTTTTTCCCCGATTTGGAATGGGATTCTTTGTAATTCAGTAATGAGAATCTCAGGGATTCATTAAAACCCCCTCTTGCACTAGCATTGGAATTGATTTCCAATGGACTAAAGAGGGAGAAGATGGAAGGGCGGGTCAGGGGGTTAGGGCTGACAAGAGAAACTAGTTTCCAAAAGATCTGAAGAATGAGGACAATGGAAGAGAGTAAAGTAAGGAGTACATGTAACTGGGTTGAAGCACATGTGGGTGGTAATCTTATAACTAATACTAATTGCATGGTGCTTGCATGGTTCTTTTTTCCTTTTTTACATTTATTTACCTAAAAGTGCAATCTATGAAAGAAGAGAAGAGAAGGCAAGAAAAGCATATGCTACCATAGTGTGTAAAAAGAACTCGTCAGAGCATGGGCAAACGTACCTCTCCCAAAAGTTGTTTGGCATTAATGAGATCACCATACTCCCTTAAACTTGACAAGGAGAGATTTGGGGTGCTCATGCCTCCCAAAGAGAATACGTCCATGCTAGAGCAAAGCAATATGGCCATCTCACTCAGCAGTGGCAATTCTAAATGATAAGTAAAGTGGCAAAACATTCTCAGATTAGGTAGACTACGAAGATGCAATTTTCCCAATTGAGGAAACAGAGTTTTATCTATTTTTATTCCATGTCCTCCTTCTACTTCTTCTTCCTTGCCAACAACCACTTCCAAAGTCGAGCAATCTTCAATGACCAGTTCCTTGACATTCACAAGACCTTCGGCCATGGAAGGATGGAATATATTTCTCAAACTCGCGCAATCAACAACGGTAAGTTTTTCCAGTTTAGAGAATGAGCTGCTCGGAAGTTTACTGCACCATAGGTCACTCACATACTTCAACCCAAGTAGTTTCAAATACTTTAAGCTAGGAATCGCAACCTGCAAAAATTATAATTTTGTTAACATAAAAACTCGTCATAGTAAAAAATTAGGAAACTTAATTAGCAGCTCTAAAGTGTCGTTCACATCGACTGACTTCTTCCATTTACCTTTTCGTTGAAGAGAGATTGAGGTTGCATTGGGTTATGGAGGCAGTCAGCTGATTCTGGGAGACCAATATTCACATTCGGGAACAAACTCACAAGGTTTGGCACATCACGAAGATCCAAACTTTCCAACTGAGGGAATTCAACTTTATGTATTTTTCTTTCATGTCCTCCTACTTCTTCTTCCTTACCAACAACCGCTTCCAAAGTTGAGCAATCTTCAATGAGTAGTTCCTTGAGATTCACAAGACATTTGGCCATGGAAGGATGAAACATATTTCTCAAACTCGCGCAATTGCTAACTTCGAGTTTTTCCAGTTTAGAGAATGAGCTTCTCTGAAGTTTACTGCACCATAGCTCACTCACATTCTCCAACCCAAGTAGTTTCAAATGCTTTAAGCTAGGAATCACAACCTGCAAATCATTATGATTTTGTTGACAAAAAAAAAACCATAATAGTAATAAATTAAGAAAATTAGCAACTCAAATCACATCGACTAACTTCTTCCATTTACCTTGTCATTGAAGAGAGATTGAGGTTGCATTGGGTTATGGAGGCGGTCAGTTGATTCTGGGAGAGTAGTATTCACATTCAGGAAGAAACTCATAAAGTTTGGTAGATCACAAAGCTCCAAACTTTCCAACTGAGGGAACTTGACTTCATCCACCAAACTTTCACCCATCCCATTCTCCTCTGTGACAATTCTTGACAGCATCTTGCATCTCCATATCTTCAACTCACGGAGTTGTGAGATGCTCTTCGTCACGGTTGGTGCAAATAAATACCTCAGGTTATCACAGTCTTTAATCTCTAGAGTCTGAATGTACTTGAAGCCCATGGGATCTCTTTTTGAAATATAATTCAATATGGGTAGATCACGTAATTTGACAACTTTCAGTGAAGATAAAAGCTCTGGGTTTGGTTCATTACAATCCACCCCTTCCAATTCAAAGACTACCTCCAGTAAGTTGCAACGTTCAACAGTTAGTTCCTCAACATTTCGCAGCCTCGGAGCCAACTGTGATGGAAAAACACAGAGCAGCTTGCCGCAGTCACTCACCGAAAATCTTCTCAGTTTGAACAATGTCCCCACTGAAAGTGGACCTAATCTTTCCAGATTCTCAAGCTTGGACACTTCTAGAACCTCCAGGTTAGGTAATGAGACCTGCATACAAGTCATTCAGTCAATGCAATTACAATGTCTGCAATTTATTTACAGCAATGATTATCGCTTCCTTCTCTGTTTCTGTTGAAGCCGAAGACTATCGAGTCCCCGAATCATGTAAGTTTACTGAATGTAAAATGCTAACTACTCTGAAAATGTACCCCGAAAGTTACTCGGTAAATAAAATCAATGGTTCAGATAAATATGCAACTGAATCTGATCATTGATTTTACTTTCGGGGTAATTTTCAGATTACCTTTTCAGGGTAGCTAGCATTGCTCTTGTTGAATACAGTTGTGTTGGGAACACTTAACCAAACAAGAAAGCATAAGAAAATAGAAAATCATTTTGCCTTTCCAATTTTTTTTCTAATTCATAAATTGTGGCCCTAAAATTCAACACCCCTATTTGAGAATCTAATAACTACATAATTGTTCCGACCTCGAAAATCACGGCTACAACTTGTAACTTCTCAATTTTAAGGTTAGCGTTGACCATCCCACATTTGCAAAAGGAAAAGTTGGAAAAAATAAATTAAGGTAATTTTTTTTTATGTCTAAGACTGAACGATTTTTGTGTCGTCTCTATCTGCTGGGGTTTTACGAAACAAAATGTGTAATTGTTATTGCAAGACTTATTGACATGTCTCCTTTTGTTTTCAAACAAAAAATGGCAGTCACATATGCTACCCCACATATCTGCCATATAATATTTTCCTCAACCACATAGGCTATATATACCGATATTGGGGCTGAAGCTAAGGTCCTACAGCGTCGTACAAGCGCTGAAGAATATGCTTAGTCCCACCAATTGACTTTGAAGACTTTAACCCAAGCATTGTGCAATCTACTCTAAGTACTTGCCCATACAAATACCAACCACTTTGTGGTTTCTCTGACTGGTAATGCAAACTAGAGTTTCCTTTCAAGGGTTCAATTTAAATTTTGGTCAAATTTTCAAAACCTACTATATTTTTTCAAATTATTAGATAGTGATTTTCAAACTTGGATTGTGTCTCTGCAAAAGTCTGTTGAGTTGCTTGTTCACGGTCTCTACGACCAGTGACATAAAATCACAGTTTAATTTGCTTCTTTGTGTCGAAAGTTTAATTTGCAATATTGCGACAGAAATCATTGCCATAACAGGTTAGAAGATCAACACCACCATCTATGTTCATGATTCATCATGCTCTGTTTACAAAAAATATACTCTGGTGGTGAATGATAAAAGTTACTTGAACAAAAGTGTTCGAAGAATGAATACAGACGGAGATTTGCAGGATTAACAAGTTATTTTAGCGAGGATAGTTGGGGGACGGGGATCAAAAGAACAGAGATAGGCTACAAGTATTCCATAAAATGATGCAAATAGTAAAGTGAATATTAAATTAAGGGAAGCTTGCTCATTGTCGTGGTTTTTCTTCCACTGCTCAGAATCATGGACTCAAAGAAAGACTTGAGTTCCCAAAACAAAACATGAAAATCAGGAACATTGTTGTGCCACACTGTGAAACACTTCCGTAGGTAAAATTGGAGGAAGAAAGCGTACATGCAAAATTTAAATTTTGCCTTTCCTTTTTTCACCCCGGGACTCTTTAGTGCTGTCTATTACTTTCATAATGTGTGGAAAGAATTCAACAAAGAAGGGGCGAACGTACCTCACTACACCATAGATCGCTCAAATTCGGCAACCCTTTTAGATATAATTTCTCCAACCTAGGAAAGGCAACCTGCAAAGCATTATGATTTGGTTAACAATCACTTAGTTTTAAAAAAAAAAATCTCCCAATAGTAGAAAGCTAGGAGACTTAGTAGCTCAAAAGTGTCATTAGCATTGACTGCCTTCTTCCATTTACCTTTTTGTTGAAGAGAGGTTGAGGTCTCATTGTGTTATGGAGTTGGTCAGTTGATTTTGCCAGAGTAGCATTCACATTGGGGAAGAAACTCACAAGGTTTGGTAATTCACAAAGATCCAAACTTTCCAATTGAGGGAATTCAACTTCATCCACCGAACCATCACCCAACCCATTCTCCTCTGCAACAATTCTTGACAGCGTCTTGCATCTCTGTATCTTCAGCTCACGGAGTTGTGGGATGCTCTTCGTCACAGTAGGTGCAAATACATACCTCAAGCTATCACAGCGTTTAATCTCTAAAGTCTGAATGTACATGAAGCCCATGGGATCTCTCTTTGAAAAATAATTCAATTTGGGTAGATCGCGTAATTTGACAACTTTCAATGGAGATAAAAGCTCGGGATTTGGTTCATTAGAGTCCACTCCTTCCAATTCAAAAACTATCTCTAGTAAGTTGCAACGTTTAACAGTGAGTTCCTCAAGATTTCGCAGCCTCGAAACCAACTGTGATAGAAAAACACAGAGCAGTTTGCCGCAATCACGCAAATAGGCTACAAGTATTCCATAAATTGACGCAAATAGTAAGGTGAATATTAAATTAAGGGAAGCTTGCTCATGTTGTGGTTTTTCTTCAACTTCTCAGAATCATGGACTCAAAGAAAGAGTTGAGTTTCCAAAACAAAACATGAAAATTAGGAACATTGTTGTGCCACAGAGTGAAACACTTCCCGTAGGTAAAATTGGAGGAAGAAAGCGTACATGGAAAATTTAAATTTTGCCTTTCCTTTTTTCACCCCGGGACTCTTTAGTGCTATCTAAAGAAGGGGCGAATGTGTGGAAAGAATACCAATTATTTTGTGAAAATTTGGGTCAATTTAGGTATGTCTCTAGTATAGCATTGTAGAGACATATACCTTTCTTCTACCTAAATCTAGCGTTTCTTACGTTTTAATTTTCCTCCAAAATATGGGTCAAAATTACACATTTGGAAATAATAAGAAAGTGAAAAGAGTGTTGATAAAAATGGGTATGAATTCGACTCTCCCCAAATTTGGATAAGGAAAATGGTAAAACTCAAAATGGGTGGGGAAATAGGTATGGCATTGGCGTTCTTATTCTTGGATCCGTTTAATCTTTGTAATTTGTTTTCAAAGATTAAGAAATTTTTGGCCGATCAAAAAAGAAAAAAAAAAAAAAAAGTGTAGCATTGGAGCTGAGTTTTTAAGATTTTTACTCAAATTTGGGTTTGGGTAGAAAAATGGGTAAGGATTGGATGCTATTTTTTCACACAGTATAAGTTTACGTTTCTTTATGTTTTAAATTTCCATTGTTTAATTCCCTTCCAAATTCTACAAAGCATGGCCAAAGGCGGCTCTAAATACAATTTAGGGTTGTTAGTACATGAACACCCTAAAAAAAATAATTTTGAAATACATGCAAAAAATTAATTTTTTTTTTTTAAATCTTTGTCATTTCTAACACCCTACCCAATAAATGTTTGAACCCCCAATCTAATTTTTTTTTTTTTTATCCTACTCAAAATGTTTGAACACCCAATCTAAAAATATTGAACAGCCAACCCAAAAACTATTTACAGGCCTAACTCAATTAGAGCCCATGACATATCTCAAAATAAAATAGGAAAAGTGACAGAGCGAAAGTTGGAGAATAGGTACAATTCTCATTTCTCACTATGAATGAGACAAACGAAAAGAGCCCAGTCGGCGAGCATATCTGTTCAGACTTCTGAATCCTGACCCCCCTCTCTCTCTCTCCATGGCTCCCTTCACACTTCATAAATAACAGGTAAGCCATTTAAGTATAACATTTCAATTGTTCATAGTTCAACCGTAAGTTTTGCAGTAGTTATTTTGATTATTATTTGGGTGTAATTGATTTGATTGTTGATCATTCAATTTTTCAATCATATATACTTTGTTGTTTTTTGGGTGGCATTGTTAATATTAAGAAAAAAAAATTGTTTACGTAGTAGTGATGGTTTTTACAATTAGGCCAAGCCTTATAAGTCACTTTGACTTATTTGATTTTTTCGCGATAGTTAGTTTTGCGTAAAATTCTTGTATATTATTGGTCCGTCTTGACGAGAATAATCGAAAAAAGTAAAAAATTATGATTGGAACTCATAATTGAATAAAACCGAAAATAAGTTTGAAAATATGTCTTTTTTTACTTATTTTTGTCTTTATTAAAAAAAAATTAAGCGTGGATCATAATTTTTTAGTTTTTTTATTCCTTTCATCGAGACAAACCAATAATACACAAGAAGTTGATGAAAAACTAAAAACCGCGAAAAAAATCAAATAAAGATGAAAAATAAATCACAAGTCACGACTTATTAGGCCAAAATTAGTAGAAAATTTGAACACCCTTCTGAGAATTCGGCCATGGAGTACTTGTTTTCCTAGCAGTATAGCAATCACAACATTTTTTTCCGTGAAAATTTAACAAAGAAAAAGAAAGAGAAAAGATGGCATACCTTTTTGGGAAAAAGAGAAAGGAAGCTATCGTTTTGCTCTGAATTGGAAGATAGATTATTGTTGCTGGGGAAGAGACAGTTGATCTTTCTTAGATTTTCAAGTTCCAGTTGTTTCAATTGAGGTAAATCAATTTGGTAATTCCCTCTGCAAAAACCCACGAGGCTCGGTAGATTCGCAAGCCACAATCTCTCCAACCTTGGGAACTCGATTCTGTTGGGTGCAACATGCACATCTTCTCGTTGCTCCTTCCAAATAACTTCTTCCATCTTATCACAGTTCGATATGCCAAGAAGTTTGAGTTGACTGAGACCCCCTACAATTGGTTGTTGGAAGAGATTTCCCAATCCATCACACCTAGAGATGTAAATTTTAGTTAGTTGCCGAAATGAACCCACTGGAACAGGGCTGCGACATATCTCTCTTAAATTACGCACCCCATAGAGACGCAATTCCTCCAGGATAGGGAAAACAGCAGTAGCATTAGGTGGTGGTTGGACTGGATTTATAGTATTGGCAAGACATTCTGGTCCATCACAATCCTCAATTTCTAGATACTTCAGTTGTTGGAGACTATCAACCCCATTCGGGAGTAGTAACTGCACCAGATCATTTCTTCCTTCTCTAAGAAATAGACAATCACTACTCCTTAAGAGCGTATCAATCCCTCCACGACCTGCAGGGGTATCCCAATTCCACTCCGTGATCATCAATTGCCTTTCGTATGAGCTGTCCTCTCCGAAACCGGTATACTTCCATAAATCCTCTTGTATAACCTTGTATTTTTTCAGTTTTCCAAGTATGGGGAGTTTTGGGACAACTACATGCTTTTTTATCACAATCTCTAAAGTGTTTAAATAGGACAAGGACTCAAACTCTTTTAGGTTTGCATTTCTCCCTTCTTTCTGGCCTTCTCCTTCCCAATCCGCAAAATTACTGTGTACGACGTATAGTTCTTCCAAACGAATCAGGCATGCTAAGACACCTGGCGGTATTCGCTCCAGGCTATCCGTTCTGCTCAAATCTAACAACCTTAAGTTAACCAGTCCCCTTATTTCTTCTGGTAGCTCCTTGATTTTAGAATTGTGAAAGCTGAGGATTTCTAGATTCAATAGGTCTCCAATTACACACACATTATCCAACTTGCCACAAAATGCTTCAAGAGCCAAAGTAGTAAGATTCTTCAAGGGTTGAAATGTTAGGATGCCATAAAAATTTTTAAGTTCCAAAACTTTGAGTTTTCCCATCCCCTCAAAAAAGTTGGGCGGCAGTTTCTCAAGTTCGTGGCATCGTAACATTAAAAACTCCAGATTTGGGTACGTCAATCCTTCAGGAAGCTCTTTAATTTTTTCCGATATCACCGAGATGGCAATACAATGCCCATTTGCAACCTTCTTTGGCCACTCACATACTGCACCATGGCTAACTATAGCATATTTATCTTTAGATGCAATAGATATACCCATATCGCGGACGACGTCGTGCACTTTTACACACTCTTTTTTTTCACTGTCTAGCAGTAAATAACGGCTCTTTAGATCATCAACAATATCAAAAACTTGACGCCTTACTTTTGCCATTTCATTTATTCCGTCAAAAAGTGATAGCCCGAATCCATATCTGGCCAAGTCTTCAATATGGATATCCTCATCCTCTTGAAATAAGCAGCAATGCAAAAACAGGCGCTTAGCTTCCTTATCTTCTAAAAATTCGTAACTCAGTTTTAGACGTGAATGCAATTGATCATCCACAGGAGTGCTGCGTGCACAAGTCAGCCGATCAAGCATGCCTTCCCATACATCCTTAATGGCATTTCTCCCAAATTTTTTCGAAAGTGCACTCCCAATAAGTACTAGAGCAAGCGGCAAACGTCCACATTCATGCACAATCTTTTTGGCTATTGGTTGCAAATCTGGAGCATCTGCCGAATCACCAGCTTTCTCCCTGAACAGTTGCCATGCTTCATCTTCTGACAAGAGTTCAAGAGGGATCTCCCTTTTAGTTCGTACATCATGCCATAAATCTCTAGACCGCGATGTGTAAAGCATTTTGAAATTCTTATTAGCACCTTCCAAAGGAATTCCCATGTCCTGTAGATCAAATTCTTTCCATATATCATCCAGTATAACAAGGACTTTGTTGTTACCCTGTACAAGTCTCTTATGTAGGAGATCAGCTCTTACTATTGGGCTCTTCGTTTCACGAACCTCTTTCAAACCAAGCATGTCTGCAATACAATCTTGAACATTGGCTAGGTTTGGCTCTTGGCCGACAACAGCCATTGCAACTTCGTCAAAGTGATTATCTTCTTTTGCTCTTTTTGCAACTTCATTGACCATAGTTGTCTTGCCCACACCTCCCATCCCACAAACCCCAATCAAGTTGATCTCATCATGCTTTAAAGCCTTAATGATCAGTTCCATGATGAACCTTCGAGACCCAAACCCCTTAAAATCTCTATTGGGTATGGTCGCCAAGGATGCAGGAGGCGGGTTGTAGGATGACTGAGTATACTGGACGCCATCTTTCCAAAGCTCAACGACAACCGTGGCCTTCTTCACAGCTTTCCTGCTCAGCGAGTAGCGCAGTTTGAGATTGGGGCACCACCCATTCAAACACCCTTCCTTTACTTTGGCCTTGTCATGGATAATTCCCTCAACCTCAGTTGTGACCCCATTCACATGAGTCTGCCAAGCCTTAATATTAGGATCAATAACCCTCAAGTTTCTAAGGTTATCATCCACTCCCAATTGAACCCCTTGTCCTGTTGTTTCCAACTTTTTCAATTGAGTTTCAAGTTCCGTAAAGTTGCTATTGAAGCAGCACATGTAAGTAAATTGGCGTTGGATCGGAGCGACAAAGCAATCTCCGATTTTCCCCAGAACAACTTCCCCAATTTTCCCCAAACAAGTAAGAGCAAAGGCTCCAGCCATCTCTCACTGCTTTCTTTCTTTTTTTTCCCCTGCCTTTTCTCCTTTGGTACTCCAAACAAAATAAAAGATGGAAAAGCAAAAGACCAAGAACGAAAGAAAATAGTAGAGCGAACTGAAAATGAAAGCGAATGTATGGGAATCGAACAAGAGGAGACAAATTAAAGAAGATCAAGCAAGATTAATAGCAGAAGGACACAAGAAAAACAAAAGCAAATAGCAGAAATGATTTAAAGCCTAGCTAAGAATTCGACGCAGGAACACATAACAACAAAGAGAAGGAGGGAGAGATATCACCAGAGTTACTGCAATCAATTATCTTGAACCCAACCATGATCAGCAGCCGAGGGAGAGAGACTAGCAAGAGAGAGAGAGAGAGAGAGAGAGAGAGAGAGTTAAAAGTGAATAAGTTGGTCTCCCATGTGAGTCATCAGTCACCCACTCCTTGATTATTAAATTAAGGAGTGTGGGGATGGGATGTCCGGGAAATTACCTCATGCGTGAGGTGTAGGTCACTTCTCCCTTCCCGTGGAAATATTAATATTGATGCACCTTAAACTTTCTCAACATGTTTATTTCAAAAAGGCGAAAGCTACAAACCAGCCTCTCGGTGGTCAATGGTGCAACACGCGCTTTTCCGAGTATTACTTTATTGCTACTCTGCAGTCTCTGCTAGCTTCCGAGTACTACTGTGCAGCACACGCGCATTTAGTGTCAAATTGGTACACAACTGATTTGAGTTGGAAACCAAATTGACAACTGGCTTACTTTTTTATACAGCTCAGCTCCTGCACAAGTTTTAGGGAAATAATTCTTGCATATGCTAGATTCCGGTTCCATCCTTTACCAAATCTTTTTCTTTAATCCTTTACTAAAGTTTATTCCATTTTTTTCCCTTATACTATATTTTCGCACTTACTAGTTTTGTGTTACTTTTTTTTAACTTTAGATTGTGATTATAATTTCCTAAATTTTAAATTTTCCCTAGTCAAGACAAGAAAATAATCCAAAAAAAAACTAACAAAGCCAAAAAAAAAAAAATTGAAGAAAGAAAAAAAAATCCCAAGCTGCTCAATGACTTACATTAAGGGTCTTTAATTGCAAATTATTAAATAAGTAGTAATCAGGGACATAGAAATAATATCTCAATGACTTTCATTAAGAGGCTCTTAAATAATGGTTCTATTTCCAAGAGTGGCCCCAAGATTTCAGGTTAGGGATGACGAAATATTTTCATACTTCATATGTTATGCGACAAAAAAAAAAATTACATGTTCCATTGCTTCTAAAGTTTGAAAAATAACTGTTTTAGTTATGTTTTGAATCAACCAATTTTATGAATCTATATTTTAGGGTTTATTATTAGAAAACTAACTGTTTCATCTTCCGATTAATATAATCTTTTGTAACAATCTTAATTTGAGTTAGGAGTATAAAACGAATCGTGAACAAATATTGTAGGATTGTTGGGTATGGATCCTGAAGCTTTAATATTTTTCAAATATTATTTTCCAAATCAACTCTCAAATTATAAACAATTAAACTATCAACACTCTTTCTAAATTAGTCTCATTATTTTGCTTTAATTAATTGCTTGTGCTCTAATCATTCCTTGTCCTTGTGGATCGACCTCGGACTTTCTGAGTTTATTACTTCACGATATCTTGCGCTTGGGATTGAATTATAAACGTCGCAGCATTCAGTCCAACTTGCACAGGCATAAATCAGAGGGTTCGAGCCAGCTTGCCCATACCTTGAATAATCTCTAGCCTCTAGAGAACCAATCTCACCATCCACTAGCGGAGGACCCCATTAAAGCCAAATCAAAGCTCCCGTGGACTGCCCTGTATTATATAGTTGATCGCCCCTATCAAGTTTCAAAATAAATCTCCAAGTCTGAAGTCTTCATCATTAGGCCAACTATATTGAGATATTCCTTAACAATTTATGCTGATAAGAATGACTAATGTAGACCATAATTAAGAGCAAGAGCAGTAGCTTGGGCAAATTTTTTTCCCAAAAATGCTAGTAAACAGTGCACATTTAAATCACATAATTTTCAACACTCTAACAATACGCTCGATAGCCATTGAACAGTGCACAGGAGGAGAGAGAGTGAGTTAGAGAGATAATTTGTGAACAATACTTGGGAGCAAATATAGCTAAGTACTGTGGCTGGAGATACTTTACCAAATGGTTAAAAAAAAGCTGCTGCATGTAAGATTCTCATTTTTGATTAGCTAAAATAGCTCAAATTGAATTATAGCTCAAATGTTGTTGTTGCTCACAAGTACCATTACCCACTTTATTAGAAGTAACAAAGATTCTGTTAATTGTTATTAACTAGTTGTTGTACCTTCCACTCCTTGAGACAAACGATTGGGCTACCGTAGGCTTTGATCCTCTCAGCCATTTGGAGGTTCTCCATGCCATCCTGCTATGGCCCCACTGAAACCACCCTCCCTTAGTCTTTTCATCTTCCCGAATTGTCTATGGAACTTTCTCCATACGACGTGGTTTCGTCATAACAACATCGGTCACCACAGCCTCCATTGTGTCGCTTGTATTGATTGATGCAGCTCCACGAGTGTTTTTGTTGTTGTTGCTGCTACTTCCCCCTCCAATACACAGGGCCGGTCCTAATTTTTGAGTTGTCCAAGCCTGATTTTTAATTTGACAGCAAGTATTTCACATTCAACTTATCAAAAAAATTGTCTTTGTTTTGTCGATTAGTAAGATTAGTTTCATAATCGTCAGTGTCCTTCACATAGTTCCATTTTTACTCATAGCCGGAGCAACTATCTACATCCTCCAAGTACTTCATATGAAGTTTTATTTGCATCTTCATTTCATTTAACGTTGTGTTGTGTTCCACGTATCAAACTCATATTTTTAGTATTTCAGTCACTTTAAGTTAAAATTATCGGTCGGTTCCATCATGAACTACTTTATGCTAAACCGTTAAAAAAAAGTGGGGATTCAATAAGTTCATACAGATCATAATTGTATTTCAAATTTAATTGCACTACAAAACTTAAATAATTGTATGCTAACAAAAAACAATCCTCCCACCAATTAATATACAGTAAGATTAAAAAAATAAAAAAGGGCATAATAGTTTCTAATGTTAAATTTTAAATTAATCAATGTGTGTCCCCCATGGCCCACTATAATTAATCGGGGGTGCTTTGCACTGTGTTGTGCACCCCTCGGCCGTCCGATTGTGTTTTGGACGATCCAGATGTGTTTTGATTTTTTACCGGTAAAAATAAATCAAAATTAATTTAAAATTGTCGAATGCATCTAGACTGTCTAAAATATGATCGGATGGCCGAGGGGTGCAAAGCACATAGGTGCGCAGCACCCCAGTCCAACTATAACGGAGAAGAAAGAAACAAAAATAGCCCACTTTGTAAATGAGCCTTCACATTGGCCCAAGTTGCGCGCCCCGTGCACAGGCAACTGACTAGTCTTTTTCATTAGAGGCCCATTTGACGTCATTCCTTTGCAAAACGTCCTCAGTCACTTCGTATAAACGGGAATTTTTCGTCTACCGCTAATAAGATGTTTTTGTAATGCAAGGTGTCCGGCATTAATTTGTACGTATCTTGAACAAATCCTCTAGACCCTCTTGCATTTTCACACCCCTGTGCGTTGGGGTGAGGTAGCCTTGACACGGGAAATTTGAACAGGACATTTTAGGAGAAAGAAAACCCGTAAGTTCTAGGCCTTTACCACCACATCAACCCTTCGTTACTTTTTGAAAGAATATTTCAAGAAAAATCTGTCTAGAAACCCAAGTTTTCAAACCCGGACAAAGATTTGCTGTGTGGTGCAATGTGGAGTAGTTAAATACTATTGAGACACAGCCAAACGGGGAAAAAAATAAGTATCATTCACCACTGTTTGGTTCTTTTACTTCTTTGCAATGGAAAATAATTGCGTGCGAGCGTGCCAGAGAGAGTTTCAATCTCCTCCCTCAGATTAACTTTGGAAAAAAACCAAATTTAATCAGGCGATTGTATTTTTAATGGTTCAATTACCTCAATTAAGAAGATTTTTCTTTCAGAGTGAAGAAATGCAAACCAATATACTTAGGAAATTAAAGAACAACAAATAAACAAGATACTTCGATTGATAAATCAAAGACAAACTTACTTTGAAATTACCTTCAACTTCAAATACAAGACAACGAGAACTTCGAAATCCTAAACTACTTGCCAATGAACAAACCAAGCATCATTTTTTGATAACTGTTTGTTGAAGATTTGTCCGGGGCTTTCCACTCCTCAATTTCTTCTATTTATAGACGTTGTTTATTAGTTGAACTTCCCGCTCAATGAATTTGAACTTGACTTGCTTCGAACTCCATCTTTACACTTTGAATTGGCAGTTTCTTCCCTCCTCCACGTCTGAATTCGAATTCTTTTAACTTTCTTCCAGAAGTTTTAATTTTGAATCCGTACAATTACTCAAATAACTCTAATGATTACACGTTAAGGAGATAACTGCCTATTAAGATGTACTCCACGTGTTCTAACTGTCAATCGCCTTGCTTCACAAGTTTACACGTGGAGTTCAAGTGTTTAGCAGTTAATATCATGACTTCGAAATCGATTTCCATATTAGCTTTGACTCATAACTGCCAATAACTACTTTTTAAACTGAGAAACAATACGACATCGTATTCACTCTACTTTATTTCATTAATCCAGTGTATCTTCATTGACATATATTTGTCAATGTTTGGCATAATTGATTACGTGTCAATTAATTATTGGATTTGTTAATTTTATATGTAAACAACCACATAATGCCAAACCGCCCAATTTCCACAGAATGCTCACTCATTCATTCTAGAAAATTTTTGGTGCCGGCAGGGTATTACGTGGCGGTAACCAGCGCCCATCTCAAACGTCCTACAGTGTTTTGGACGGTCCCAATTTGAGAGAGAGAGAGAGAGAGAGAGAGAGAGAGAGAGATCTTGACGCAACGGAATTCACGAGAAACTAGTTGTGTACTAATTCAAACGAAAATAGGTCTCGAATCCACGGGGTACTTGAATCCACAAGAAGAAAGAGAAATAACTCTGAATTATATTTGATTAAAAGCTGACTAATAATAGAGGTTACATGTCCTTTTATAGGGAAAATTAGCAAACCCTAGCAAAAACTTACCAAAAAATAAAGTATCCCGAAAATTGGGGAAACTTCCAAAATTGAAAACTAGAAAGAAAATAAGAAATTCTCAACTGGAAACAACGAAAACGGAATTACACGGTAAGAGTAATTCGTAATCTAATTATTACCTAAAATGGCAAAATTACTAAATTGAAGGCCTAAACGAATGAATTTGGCCGAAATGCACCATCAGTCATGATTAGGGTGGTGAGTCTTGATCGCAACGCGATTCTGCTTCAGCCCACCAAGTTTGGGCCTATTCCGAGCTCGTTGATAAATTGCCGAAATTGGCAATTTTCAATTAGAAGTTGTTTGGGCCTTTTAGGCTTCGATCGGTCCAATTGATCATAGAATTGGACCGCTACTTGTTCTGCATCAGATCTGGGCCTTCCAAAATAGTTTTAGATGGCCAAGATGCGCGCTCATGCACCACGTGTGCAGTACTCTATTTGCACCCAAAATTTTCTTCATTCATAGGCCTGGTGCCCACAAGATCTGAAAATCCTGTTGGTAATTTACATGACAATTAAAATCACAAAACCACGCAACAATTATGATACGGTATAAAACACTCAAATTATGAACACAGTGAGACAAGTATAGTAGATAATTAGAGTTAGGAAAATAGCCAGCCGTATTTGCTTCCTTTCATGTAGGTTCTACCATCACACGATATGTAGCCGAAAGCCAAATTTTACATGTCAAATTGTCATACAAGCCTTCAAAAGAGTTTGACATCTCCACATTTGAAGTTGTCATTAAGAGACGTTAACAGATGATATTAATGTTACGCTTGTTAATGAACCCACAATCTCAAATTCCTGGAGTCGCCACTGGATGAGACAAAACGAATAGCTATAGATGCTAAGGTTAACAAAATACAGATATGCTAACCCGCTTATTGTCTGTCAAAGCAATTCACTGAACCCACCCAGCTCCCGAATGTCTTTCTATCGATCGAGAGAGGTACAACCAAACTGAACTTAGTCATCTGATGCTAATATCGAATTTTATTGTCTATAATCTTTACCATATTCCTTAGAAAAGGCACTCATAGTCGTAAGTTGTTATTGCTAGTTGTAAACATGGTTACAGTAAGAAGAAACAGGAGTCTTTACGACCTTCGTGTAAATATATGGCATGTAGGTACCTTCGTGTTCTTGCACAAAAATTAGGCGTTTGCATCAAGTATAGGTCTTTTCTACAAATCCTTTTGTCCCGTCTTTAATTCAATCAAGGGACGAGATGGCTAAAACCACATTCCCAATTTCGTTATGGCTTCTTGACCTCGTGATATGCCTATACTTGCACTCACCACAATGGCTGAAAAAGATTATGCATCTGCAAACAATGCAAATTATAGCAAAAACAAAAGTGGGCTGTCTCTTCCCTCAACCCATGCATGTATGGTGATAGGTGCCGAAAAGCACCCGTTGAACCTCGGTAACTCAAACTTTGTTAAGCTAATTTGGTTGGATTTGATTAGCATTCGTTGGTGAATGGTGTTACAGGTGCCGAGTGCTCAAAGACTCGGAAAACATGCTTTGGAGTGGTTTAGAAGCGTCAGGGATGCGGAGAGGAGCAAAAGAGGACCAATGAGCCATTTTCTGAAGCATGGTCCGGACCATGCTTTTCCCCATCCGGACCAAGGGCTCCGCGAACTTCAAAAGGCAATCTGTACCCGTAGTCCGGACCACCCTTTTCCCCGTCCGGACCATGGTGTCAGGAATTAGCGTTTTGACTGATTTTTGTGTAATTTTGAGGGCCCTAAGTATAAATAGCACAACCTAACATTGTTTTAGGGTTCCGAACTATTTTGAGAGGCTACTTTGAGAGAGAAAGCTAAAGTTCTTCATGTTCTTCATGCAATCTTCAAATCAAAGCATGCCGATCATCACCATGTCCGGCTAAACCCCTTTTCTAGGGGGAGGATGAAGCTCTACACCAAGTAACCTTTCTATTTTGTGTAGGTTAGAGTTTTTAATTGAATCGGATTATATGTTCAGAACTTGGTTTCACAGGATCAATGGAATCATGGTTTTATTCTTCCAATCTGTTGTGTATTTGTGCACCGGTTTTCAAATACCCGTTCATATAATTGCTTACAATGTTGTGTTTGGAGTTCTGAGATAGGCTATGCTCGAGAGACGGATCGTGCCGTTGGACGGCATGACACCGCACCAGTGAGACGGTCCGTGCGGTGGGATAGTTTATGCCTTTTAACAAATCACAAATATTTTCTTGACAATTATCGATGGGGATTGCAAGCCCTAGCGATAATCCCTTGTGATTCAATTATTAACCTAACCTATGCAAAAGTTGTGGTTACGAGGGTGGAGTGAATTCTAAACCCTAGATCCCCTCTCCATCAATTTAAGTCACTTTTAATTATTGTGCCCTTTAGTTTAATAATTTCACACCCAATCAAACAATTTTTTACCGAATTAAATTAGAAGTTAATTGGAGTTAACGCAACTTAGCCAATTTGTCTCCGTGGATCGACACTCGGACTTAACCGCTATTCTCCGGAATAAAAGTTAATTCCTAGTTATTAAATATTTATTTTTGACTCAGCACGACACGGTCAAATTTTGGCGCCATATAAGACCAGTTTATTCCCGCAAGCTCAAGAAATGAAGGCGACTGGGTTAGCCCCAGCCCCAAATCTTCGGGGTTTCGACTGAAAGTACAGAAAATACTAGCTTGTCTAATAATTATTGTTCTATATGCAATCTATCTAACTCTTGTTGGTGATGTTACTCCGGTCACCTTTTCGTGTATATATTTGTTTGCCATTTATGCCATCAAATAGGAAAACCTTTATAGGTTAAAATTGCACATAAAACTCCTGCATTTGAAAACCACATCCATCAAAGTGGATCCTTACAACCACTTTGCATGATAGGAAATGTTGCAAAACAAAATCAAACAATAATCTTTCATTGGATCAAATGACACTCCCTCCGTTTCAAATTGCTTGTCCCTTACACTATTTTGGAATGTTCCAAATCATTAGTCCTCTTTGAAAAGTCAAAATTAAATTTATTCAATCTTCCAAAATAACCCTTTTACCAACAACAATCATTGCATTCCAAAGTTGAAATATAAAGATATTGTGGAAAAAACAATGAATCTGTTTAATATGTATGCATTTATTAAATGTAGTTATTGCATGTCCGCTTAAAAAGTTAGAATTTCAAAAAGTGACCAGTAGTTTGGAACGGAGGGATTAAAAGAGGAGAAATAATGAGAGAGAGAGAAAGAGATTTCGAATTTTGATTGGCGAATTTTGTCCTAGCCAAATCTAATGCTAATTCCTTCTTCGTTCATTCATTTTAGTTTAGTGAGCCAGAATGCATGTTAGTTTCATACAACCAGGGGAAAATCTAATCACGTAGTTTCCCATATTCCTCCACAACCCAAAAGGCTTGTTAGTAAGTTTATCATATTTCTTTCATGTAGGGAAAGAAAAAAGCACCATCACACGACACAAGTATTGTGGTTGTCATGGATGGGTCTGACTTAGATAAGAAAATTACTAGTACTTTCTGTGCTTTCAGTCGAAACCTTAAAGAACATGGGCAGTATCTAACACAGTCTCCTTCATATCTTGAGCTTGGGGGAATAAAATGGCTTTATACACTAACTTTCTTCATCTGGAAAAGAGGTCATACATGCATCGGTTGAGGGAAGAGCCTCACTTTTCTCATTGCTATAATTTGCATTGTATGCAGATGCATAGTAATTTTCAGCCAATGTTGTGAATGCTAGTCTAGAGCATATCGGGAGGTTGAGATGCCGTAAGGAAATTGAGTATGTGATTTTACCCATGTCTACTCTTGCAGAAGGTTGAAATCAAAGGGGGGATACATAAAAGACCTATACTTGGACTTGAAACTTAATGCAAACGCCTAACTTTTGTGCAAGAGCACAAAGGTACTTACAGGCCAGAGTTCTATGATTAGTTATCACTATGGTTAGATTAAGTATTTGACGATTTTTTATAGACTTTCCATGGTTAGATTAAGTTGGGACAAGTCAAAATGTAAAGATTGTTAAATTTTGTAGTAAATACAACTGTATAGTCTTATTCTAACCATGTTTACAAATATAAGCTAAAATTTACAAGTGCGAGTTTCTATTTTGAGGAGTATTGTAAAGACAATGGACAATAAAATTCTATATTAGCATTTGACGATTAAGTATTAGAAAAACCGTGTTAGAAATGCCAAGTTGACACATGTCAAAGACAAACCATTTGATTTTTTTCATACAACTGTCTACCAAGAATCATTTCGTTTAAATTTCATAGATGAAGATTAGATGTTGACAACTGATGGAAGAGATGACAAGTTTGCAAACGTCCGTAAAAATTCATTCAACTATAAGTATATTATTACCTTGTGGTAGTTAAATACTAGAACCAAGTTTCAAAAAGAATTACATGCAAGAATTGTGTATCTAGTAGCCTCTTTGGTTAGATTTAGTATTTGACAACTGAACATGCACCGTTTGTGCAAGAGTTGATAAGTTAGCATGTGTTAAAATGTAAACAATCATTCAAAGTTTAGTAAATGAAAATGGATTGCCTAAGCTTAACCATGTTTCATATCAAGTAACGTAATTGCTAAGGTCAAACGGATCTAATTTTTATCATTAGAAAATCTCAAAGTTTCACATTTCGTAGAAATTATTGGCTATATAATTATGTAAAAATACTTTTGTCCCTTAATATTTGAGGGGGTAACAACTCCTAATAGTGTTAATACCATGTTGCTTCCTCTTGATTTGTTCAATCATACTTGATGATTTAGTTTATGGGAATCTTCAAGCAACATTTCGTAAGGCAATATTAGAAAATTACCTTTGGATCTTCCAAATTTTATAGAACGTTTCTAACAAATTTAAGACTTAAAACTTGAGCAACTGTTGCTCTTAACATAGAAGGAGGCCAAGGTGAGTGATTTGAGGATTATGAGATCACAGACTAATAGGAACTTGCAGTTTAGAAAAGGGCTTTTTGTGATAAGGGGGATTTCTTATTCTGGGATTTCAACTCTGAAAAAGTCTTTTCTGTTAAAGTATGTTTATAACAGTTGGGAAACCTAGATTTCCACGGTTTGGGAGGGATCGGATTTCCACCTAGCTTTTTTTTTTTTTTTTTACAAGCGGTAAACATTAGCGAGGGTAGTTAGTGTCCACAGAGGGTTTAGAGATTGTCCATATTCCTAAACCACAACTGCCCACGATGAGGCTTGAACCCTGGCCGCCACCCACAAGGTAAGGACCAAGAAAAATGCCATTGGGCTTACAAGCCCATTGGCGATTCCCACCTAGCTTGGGAATGTAATTTTTTATGTTATCAGAAATCACAAAGATACCATGAAAATATAACATACCATTTACATTCCTCCTCAAGATTTGCACCACTCAAACTCAACCTTAAGGAGAAAAGGGGTAAATGTGATGACGAAAATGAAGGGCAAAATAGAAGATCCAATAGTTAAAAAAAAAAAACTAGATTTAGAATTAAGGACATTGATTTTCCCACTCCACGAACTATTTGCACTCCAAAAGTGGAGTCTGAAAATCACATAGATATGGTAATTGATTTTCGCTCTCCACTTTTAGAGTGCATATTGTAATATTGTAATTTATGGAGTGCACAAATCATTGTCCTAGTATGAGCCATGAATTTTGAGAAATAATTTTTAACCTCTCATGTTTTGTGAATGCGGTATTTATTTTTTTACTTTTTTTGTACCAATGTAAAATAGGAGAGTGATAAGAACAATATTTGTAAATATCTTATTTACTTTTTCTAGTAATGCGGTATCCACACTACCGGACGAACAAATTAGGATAATCAATCTCACTATTCACTAGTAGGGACTCTAATTAAAACTTTGGACCAATCCAAACACTATATGGGACCCTTGGATATCCGATAACTACCACTGCATCAATTCAGGGGTTTTGACTTTTTTTACGGCCATGTTTCCTGAATGGAGTAGAATTATGCAAAGGAAAAAGAAAGAGAAAAATGATCTACTGGAATTGGATCAGATGCAATAGGTATCAATTTTGATTATTTTAATATTTTTAAATTAGATGTATATCCAAATATAGAAAAATAAACGATTTGAAACATCAAATACAATTTTTTGAGATCTACTCTGCATCACGTGTACCTTGTCTCCTCAAGATGAAATGCAGGGACTTGAGGACCTCCACAGCAAGTTAATGGCAAACAGAAACATATAGTGTAGTGTCGGACTACAACCCACCCTGTAATGTTGCAGTCGAGCTGTCCATCGTACAATTAATGATCTTGATTCCATCACAACTTTGCGGATTTGAGTTGTCTATTGCCAAGATGAAATCCAAATCATTAAGCCGCCAAATCAACAACTCGAATGCCGCACTACAGCTATGCAATGCAGTGTTGCACTAAGTTTATGTGCCCACAGAAAGAGTGCTGTCTCAAAGAGCCGGATGCGTAGAAATAACGCATAGAAAAATCAATTTGATCGGTTATTGGTAACCTAATGAATTTGGGATGATTTCTCATTTTTAGTCAAAGGTAACCTAACGAATTTGGGATGATTTTTAACCAGTTTTTTTGTTAAATTGTTTTATAAAAATAAAAATAAAAAATAAAAAGTCAAGAATTAATGTATGTGAAGAGTGGCCTGTCACTTTTAGGCCTTGTTCTTGAATGGATTTTATCTCATAAAATCTAGTTTTGATAAAATTTAACATGGTGAGAGTGGCCTGTAAAATCTAGTTTCAGGCATTAATGTATGCGAAGAGTGGCTCGTCACTTTTAGGCCTTGTTCTGAAATTGGTTAAAACAAACGCCTTTCAAGGGGAGGGCAATGCCTCTCTAGTTCTTCTCTCCTTGAAAGATCTAGCTTTGGAAGCAATTCTTTCACGTAAGAAACATCATGGCATGGTATATACTCATTGAATATCAAAGGGCAAATGTTCATCCCAGTCTGTGGGATTCTAAGAGGTATTCTCCCATAAGAAAGATAAACTTTGTTTGTAAAAGTTGAAATACCTGCAACCATAAAACGCATAGATCAATATAAACAGAAGATTAAAAAAAGTTATGACCCTATGAAATGCCTGAAACCTTGTGCTGCCTGCAAAGCATGATTAGAATGCCGGTGATAGTACAAAGGCAGCCACTTTCCCGGTGCAGCTACCGACAGCATACCCTTTGTTCCAACCTCCTAATGGGGCTGGACTTTACTTTACAACACACTAAACTACCTAAACCCGTCCATCCAGGAGGGGTTGACTATTACTCTATTAGCAGTTACACAACAGGCCGAAGGAAAAGTTCGAAATGAAAATAGCACCTCAAAATAGTCTAACTAGTGACCATGGGACCAACAATTTTGGGTACTTCACTTGTTCCTTTTCTTTCCTTCTTGCCGCTGCCACCAAGGGATAAGTGGAAGCACTGGCGGCTCCGCCCGATGGGGTGGATGGTCACATGACCACCCTAAAAAAAAATTGTACTAATACTACATGAAAAAAATTGTACAAATTTTAGGTTAGTTCATGTTTTGAACACCCAGCCGAAATATGAATGAACACCCAGTGCAAAATTAAATCAACAGCCACCAACAAATCAGTCTACTTTGAACAACCTAAATTACATCCTGTTATAGCCCAATCATAAGTGGCACCACATATAAGAAAATGCGGTCAATTGAACACGCTTTTTTATTTTGTTGTTATATTGCATCTAGTAATTTTATCTAATATTTTGTTTGAACACTTAGTCCTATACTATAAACAAAACCCACTACAGTTCAAGTGATTTATAATTGAATACTTAATATACCATCTCAAAACAAGATAGACACCTTAATGACAAAAAAATGGAGAGGAAAAAATATTTATTGGTATCATTATGGTGTAGTTTTCTTTAGAGCAAACAATCTAAAAACAAAAACATATGTTTAAAAAGATCCGTGCAAACGTATTCGCTACATAATTTTCTAAAAAAAATAAGCATATTTATGCTCCTGTTTGATTTTGCTTTGGTAAAAATATAAATAAAAAAAAACTGAAAACAACTACAACGTTTTACGTGTTTTTGTATTTTTGAGGTCGCATTATACACACTAGTATATGAAATTTTGTGAAGATACGACTAATTGGTTAAGCCAGTAGAGTTAAAGGTAATTTCTGAACACCCTATTAAAAATTCCTGGAGCCGCCACTGAGTGGAAGTGTGGAACATCAACTAACCAACCAAATACTATGGTACTGGTTTCTTAAAGTGGATAGTTGTAGTTTGCGCAACCCAGAAATTGCATGGAGGTGTTTTGGATACCAACTGGGTACTGTTACCATTTTATAACTTCCTACACTTGGTTCTAATTTTATCAAGGTCAGAGCTCTTGAAGATGGAATAAGCTTTGCTGACATCATCTCATTACCTCGGTGCAAATGTTTCCGGTTTACATTCAGGATGGACTTCTCCTAAGCAAGTTTCTTACTGGTCGTATTGCATTTTGGATTTACTTCCTCTATTTCAGTAAGATAATTTCTAACAAAACGCCAGAAGTTATGTGCTCCACACATGGCAATTGGGTACACGTAACACGTTTGGTGTTCTTGAGAAATGCGAGGATTCGGGTGCCTCCTCCGTTGTGGAGGTGACAAAGATAGATGTTGCGGGAGCTGTATCTTGTGATGTTACCCCGATTCTCCATGGTCAGGGTAGTACTCAACAAGAGCCTCCCCCGTGGCTCTCCGTCGGTCTACACGGTTTCGAGAGCCTCCACGAATTCCCTTGGAAGGTGATTTCATTGGAGCTCGACATTGTTTGAACCAAGTGGGGTATGCCTCTTGTAGGCTGTATATTCGGTTAACCTTTTTTCTATTTCAAGCTAATTTACCTAAAAAAAAAAAATGTTATCAGATAATGCCTTATTAGTAAAACAACTAGACTGCTCTCTAGCATCAATTATGGGTCATTGTGGTGCCCTAAGTGAAGTTCCATTGATTAATACTGCAGAGCCTCTTCGTAGGCAATGGCCCAAGACCACCAATAACGTCCCAGTAATATAAAGCCAAGGGTTCTATAGTACTCTTCGTCATCAATGGAATTACGGACATGGCCGTATTTAGTCTATCTTTTAGCCATACCAAGATATTCCAATTGCCAAACCAAATACTAGAAAACTTGGATAATCTCCTTATTAGAAATGTTTTGCGAAATTCAGAAGGTCAAGGCATTGCAGTTAAAACCAAAAGCATCAGCTAACATATTCTCAAGGAATGAGACTCCCCTATCAATCCTATATAGGATGCCCATGTATAGTTTTCCTTACTTCCATTTATCTACCAGTAAATGCAAATATTTTAATATAGTTCCTCCCTGAAACAGAGGAAGATGTACAACTTCATAAATAACATATCAAATTAAGTGACAAAAGTTCAGAATACCAATATACTTGATTGACTAAACAGTAACCAATAATACAAAAAAATTAGGCTGCCCCCCATTACCTGAAATGTTCCGTAAAATTAACAACGGATTGAAAGAGTAGAAACATTACAGTAAATAAAAAGCATGTATCAACATATGCACAAAGAGTGGCTACCCTATTAGTCATTTCAGGAATGCCACATAAGTTCTTAACAAAATCAATATGCTGCTTAAATTCACTACGGGTGTGATCCCAAGTAAGAAAGTTAGACCCGTATCCAATTCTCTGTTCTTCTCGCCCTTTGGAGGATTGTGAGAAAGGGTGTGATAAGAAAGAGAGCCCTTTAAATGGTGAGATTTGGTGTGAAACGGGAAGCAAGCCAATTAAAAAAATAATATTTCTGTACTTTTCTCTCCATTTCTCACCCAAAAAAAAAAAACTGGTGAACATTTCTCGCCAAATTTCTCAATCCAAATGAGTGATTTGGCAGGAAAACCTAATCCTTTCTTTTCCTTTCTTATCAAATCCCTGAATCCAAAGGGACTAAAAGTAGCCATTGCAAAAAAGCCCCTACACCCAAACACACCATAGATCACCCATTCACCCCACATTATGTGTAAACAAATAAACGAATACAGGTCTAGAAAGAGAGAGAGAGAGAGAGTACCAGGGGATGATGATGATGAAGAGTTGGAGCCAAGCTGTGAGACATTATAAAGAGACGAGTTGTTGCCGAAGAGAGTGCCCGTATAAAAAGAAGCAATCATTACCAAGAGAGCCACCAGTATCAGTTGGCCCGACTTCGAATCGAACGCTGATGATGACCACAAGTAGTAACCCCCCATTGCGAGCACTATCCCACCGCTTTTTCAGTTTCTCTCTCCTTCCAGATTGAGGAAGAAGCTACAGCTTACATATTATAATTGTGGCTATAGATATCTATGCATATAGTACAAATCAATATATTTAGAGAGAGAGAGGGTGCAGTGTGTGTTCGATTTGGAGCCTACTTTATGCGAGAGAATGAGATGAGCGGAGGCGAGGCGACATTGTTGGTTGCTTCCGAGAGATCTGTCGAGTCTCGAGAGTGATGTGATGAGAGAGAAAGCGAAAGGAAGCGAGAAAGAGTGAGCGAGTGTATTTCTCTTTCTTCTGCACCGACTTGAGGAATGCTGCTGCAGCCTGCAGTGCGGTCTTTGCACTTGGGTAGTCCGATGTCCGAACCCGGATGGGTTATTGGTCCCACGGCCCGATGATGAGATTTGAGTAGAAAATAGCGAAGAGAGGAAAGATAGTAGTGTCTATTATATATATGGGTCATGCTAATGGGTGCCATAGTGCACCCATTAAGGGTACAAAAAATACATTTTTGTGGATCCCACTTATACAAAAAAGTAGACTTTAAAAATACATTTGTACGTTAAAGTACACTTAAAGATGTACTTCAAAGTACAAGTGTATTTTTAAATTGTACTTTTTTGTACTCTTAATGGGTGCACTATGATACTCGTTAGCATTTCCCTATATATATATATATATAGAGAGAGAGAGAGAGAGAGTGTGTATATTGATGTGGCATTTATGAAAAATAGATAATTTAGTACTCGAATTTGAATAATTTTGTAAGAAGGGTGAATAAAGTTGGACAAATGAAGTAAAAAACTGGTAAATGAAACATTTGCCCCTATTACATATTTGTATTAGATTATGCAATAAATTAATTTATAATTATGAAACTAATTTTGTAAGTATACTTTTCAACAATGAAGCCATACAAGATGAATAATTCAGATTATTACAGATGCACAAAGGGCCCATAATGGCGGATGTGCAAAACTCGTGATTTCCACCATCTCAGGGTAAAATGAATTAAACTCTTCACTGTGTTGTTTCTCAAAAACACAAAACGGAAACCAAAAGTGGAAAAAACAAAAACTAAGAGTGTGTTTGGTAACGTTTATGTTTTCTGTTATTTGTTTCTAAAAAACTAAAAATAGAATCATGTTTATTGTTTATAATAACAAAAATAAAAAATATGTTTGGTAATAAAATTTCTGTTTTTAAACGACCCTGTTTTAAAAACAAGGCAAATCGCCTTTTTAATAAACACAAAACATAAATAAATTATCGAACACATTTTTGTTTTTAGTTGTGAAAAAAATTGAAAACAAAAGCAAGAAACAAGAAACAAAAATGTTCCCAAACACCCCCTAAAGAAACAAGTTTAGCATCATCAGTCTTCCAACTGATAAGACTCCTCTCAGTAGAAGGGTAACAATCTCACACTGCAGTGAAAGAAACTACTGAATGTTCCATACCAACATGCTCGAATGAGGAAGATGTTTTAAATGAACTTCATAGGACATTATGCGTCTACGAGACATATGAACAATAAAGCAGGCTCTCCAGGCACTTTCAAAAGGAAACAAAACAATTTCAATCCGAAATACGCACTCATTCATGAATAAATCAACTAAATTTCACTCCAATGTACAACCGACTTCGTGTATTTTCCTACTCAAAACATCCACTGTCTCATAAATTTCACCCATTTGAGAGTGTGATCGATCTCCAGAAATAAAACCATGGATTGATCCTTTGGCTTCAACGCAGCTCCACCCCGGCTTCTTCATCAAATCGTTGTCCTTCATACATCTCCGTACTTCTTCAACTTCATTCCACCTTTCATCAACAGCTTGAAAATTACTAAGCAAAGTGTGATAGCCAGCATTATTGGGTTCCAAGTCCAAGAGCCTTTTCGCTGAATATTCCCCTAGTTTTTGGTCCCCATGGACTCTACAGGCTGCAAATAGAGCGCCCCAAATCCTACCATCCGGATTAGCTACTAGTTTCAGAATTATAGCCAATGCTTCTTTGAGCTTCCCAGATCGGCCCAACAAATCCACGATACAAGTGTAATGATTCAGATCGGGTTCCCTTCCAAATCCCCATTTCATGGCATAGAAGACTCCACAGCCTTCACTTAGAAGGCCAGAGTGGCTACAAGCAGATAATATGCTCAAGAAGGTCACACTATTCGGCTCCATTCCTTCTTCCAGCATTTGATTAAAAAGTTGTAGGGCTTCAAAACCTAGACCATGGGCTCCAAAGCCCTCAATCATTGATGTCCATGTCACGAGATCTCTATTAGCTATCCTATCAAAGCATAGTCTAGCACAAGAAATGCTTCCGCATCTTGCATACATGTTTAAGATAGAGGTTTCTAAGTGAGTATCTTCTTCACGGGAGGTAGAGAGAAAATTCTTTATTAGGTAAGCGTGGACTCCTTTACCTAATTTCAAGGCGCCCAAATGCGTATACACAACGACAAGGCTTTGAAAGATTTCAGCGACAGGCTCTAGACTTTCATCGCGCATTTGCCAGAACAATTCTATGACATCCTCAAAATGCCCGCCATCAATAAGACCTGATACCATAGCACTCCAAGTAATGCTACTCTTAAAGGGAATTTCTCTAAAAATTTGAGCTGCTCTCTCTACGTCCCCACACTTGGCATAAAAATCCAGCAATGAAGTTTGAAGAACACTATCATTTATAAGTCCATTTTTAATAGCAAACCCATGCAATGTTTTGCCTTGTGAAAGATTACAATTCTTCCCAGAAGCTGAAATAACTAAGGTCAATGTCTCACTGCTAGGCCTTACTTCACCTTGCATTTGGTTAAAGCACCTTTCAACTTCCAAAATATCCTGCCTTGAATTGTACCCTGAAATCAAGATATTCCAAGAAACAACATCCCTGCTTTCTATTTCGCTGAAAAAGATTTCTACTTCATCGATACTACCCACATTACTATACATTTTCAAGATCGAGTTCTTTAGAGAACCCCTAATCTGAAACCCTCTTTTCATCACATAAGAATGCAATTGCCTCCCTTCAATCAGTCTTCCATGGGAGCAACACACTTGCAACATGACCACCACCGTCACTGGACCCGGTTCCAACTCCAATCGCATTTCACGAAACAATCTGAAAGCACTACTAATGTTTCCTTCATAAACATAACCCGAAATCACCGTAGTCCAAGAGACCAAATCCCTGTCAGGCATTTCAGCAAACACCTGAGAAGCATAACCAATGCGCCCACATTTCACATATACGTCCATCATTGTATTGCAGAAATACACATTTGATTCAAAACCCATTTTAGTTGCCAAACAATGAATCATTCTTCCAGGCATAACTCTATTGGAAAGCAACAGTATCGCTTGGTTCAATATAGGGAAGGTGAAACTATCATGTTCAACACCCATTTTTCGCATTTGCCCATAAAGCAAAAAAGCCGAATTGCAGAAACCCAAATCTACATGGGCCTTGATTATTGAATTCCAGACGAGAGTGTTGGGTTCATGGAAGGCTTCAAAAATTGAAACAGCAGTCTGTAGGTCACCAAATCGCGTATACAGAGGTATGAGCTTTGAAGCAACTGATATGGGTGTGAAACAATTTGAAATTATGAGAGAAGCGTGGAACTTTTTCAGAGTTTGAAGCTCTTGGCACGAATGTAGGATTGAAGACGAAGAAGAAGAGAATGGTGGAGTCAGGAGGTAGTATTGGGATCTCAGGTGATGGGTGTGAAGTGGAAAAGGAGGTGTATTGAGAGAAGAATGGAGGGATGAGGGATAGGAGAGAGAAGGGAAACGGAAACGCATATGGCCATGAAGAGGCGAACGAATGTTGATAGTGATGGAGAGAGAGTTCTTGAGTGCCACTATAGCTGAGTTGCAGAGAGAATTGGACTAATAACATGGCATGTCCAATTTGGTATGCAGTTTTGGAGTCTGATATTCTGTATAAATCAATTCAAATCGACATTCACACAGTTTACTGCGAGCCAAAATCAAGGGAGGAACCAGTTGGTGATATATATTGGATTCAGGTGATGGGTGTGAAGGGGAGAAGAAGTTTTTTTTTTTTTTTTTAACCGGATGTCCGGGCCAGCTTACACACATTTCAACTAATTTTGGAGTTTAGAGATAACGACCAGGCAGGCATAACCCCGTAACTTCCAAGAGTTTGCAAGTAAGAAGGGCAGGAGACAGAAGAGACGCATATATGCATACGGCCATGTATAAGTGAACTAATGTTGAGAGTCATGAAGTGAGATCTTTAGCGGCACTACATGGTGGTGCCCATCACCTCCACTTGGTTCGTCATGGACTTTAAAGTGGCAGAATGACGGATTGGTGATTTGTTTAGGATGCTTACAGGCCCATTCCCTTGCTGTAAAAGTAGTTTGAGCACCGCGTGACGAAAACAAAACAAACAATGTTATCATACCAGGTTGCAGTGAAATGGGATTAGAATGTTAATAGTATTCAATTTTTCCTTGCATGAGGTTCTGCCCCATTCAAAAACAAGCCTAAGGGTATGTGTTTGGTGCTTTTGGTGACTGTAAAAACTCATTATGCAAATTCTGTTTCTGTATAATATGATGTCTGCAATTCTATTTAGCTGTAATAGGAGTGACCTTAAGATTTGGCACATTAGGCCAGCTATAATTTTCCGGGCTCATATAAGTGATCCAATGTTGAAAGTCATGAAGTGAGATTTTTAGCGGCACTGCGTGGAGGTGCTCATCACCTCCACTTGGGCATCATGGACTTTAAAGTGGCGGAATGACGGATTGGTGATTTGTTTAGAATACTTGCAGGCCCATCCCGTTGATGTAAAAATGGTTTGAGCATCACGTGACGAGAAAAACCAAACAATGTTATCATAGCAGGGTGCAGTGAAATGGGATTAGAAGGTTAATTGTATTCAATTTTCCTTGCATGAGGTTCTGCCCCATTCAAAAACAAATTAACCTAGTGGTATGTGTTTGGTGATTTTGGTGACCGTAAAAGGTTAAAAACTCATTATGCAAATTCTGTTTCTGTATAATAATATCAATCTGCAATTCTATTTAGCTGTAATAGGAGTAACCTTGAGATTTGGCACATTAGGGCAGCTGTGATTTTCCAGGCTCATATAAGTGATCCAAATTGTTAATTGTTGTTTGGCTCATAAAGTTGTAATAATCACAGTGATCGTATATTGGTATCAACACGAACAAAAGACATTTGGCTTACCAAAAATTCGTGACCACAATGATTTTAATTAAGTCGTATATGACTAGTCGTCCAAACAGTGTAAACTTTTACGTGCACGACAAACTCGACAAGTCAAAATAGATAGTAAATGATTAGGATCACATTTTCAAGCCCAAGATAGAGAGATAGAGCCCTTGTATAAAAGCACGTGCACTATGCCTCCGGGTCAAAGGACCACAGATTACTTGCATATTTCGAGCCGTTCTTATAGTTAGAAATCATATGCACCTGAAAATCCAAATATTGACATTCTTTTTCAATATTCATTTAACTATGCCAAACTGCCAGTTCTCTTGGGGCATTTGGTCAAACAAACTTTTTCTGGTCTCATTATGGAAAAAGCCTTAACCCCTCAGAGGTTGAAATCTTCTCATGGATGACTATTCAAAATAGGGTGCTAGTAGATCAGTTCTCTACAGAAGGAACATCATTCAAAGTGCTATGCCCCTATTGTTCTGTGGATTTGTAAACACCACGCATCTTTCACCACATTGTCAGTTCTCTTGGGGCATTTGGCCTATGATTATCGACGGATATGGTTTGATATTGGCCGATATATGGTTGTATCCCCGATACCATTAAATTTCCCAATACCTCAATTTTAAACTATGGGTATGTCCTTCACCATTGAATGATTTTTCTATTTGGTTGGTTGATTACAGGTATGGAAATCTGGAAAAATAAGTGTGGAAAGCCTGTTTATATGCGGTTCTATGATCTAAATATGGCTAGTTAGAAACGATTTTATCATCAATAATGCAACAAGCGAGGCCAGTGCAGTGGTGGATTTAATCAAGACTACAGTAGCAATGTGGATGCAGTCCACGTTTGATATCAAAGTATACACAGTGGAGGAGTTTAAAGGCTACCCAGATGGAATTCATAGGATAAAAAAACTAGGCTTTGTTCTTTGTCTATGGGGGGCTTATTTCATTCAACTGTTTGTTGGATCATGAATGATTTCTGTTTGTATACCCTTCATGCTTCATTTTTTTGGATTAGCAGCATTTTTGTGTATGCACTTCTTCTTCCCCTCAATTTACCCTTATCGAGCTTTTATAAAATATTTTTTCGGGAGGAAAAAAACACTATGCCAAACTTCCAAATAAATGTTTGAAATCGGAGAGAGTTCATGCAGGCAATGGTTGTGGCAAAATAGTTGCAGAGTCAGGCATTTGTCTTCAAAATGGGAGAAGACCCTGATTTCATGCAATATTTATTGTTTTCATGGGAAATTACAGGCCACAATCCAACATGGCAATTGGCAAACTGCATCTTAAGTGTAGTTAACAGAAGTTCAGAAGGCATCAAATGGCAGGCTATACAGCAAGGGGCCACACCCTATGAAGAAAGTAAGAACAGAAAGGATGGTCCATATGATACAGAAAAAGACTCCATTTGCAGCACAAGCTCATTTGACCAAAAGAATTAAGTGCATTCAGTCAACAGACAAGCTAATGTAGGAAATAGACAACTGATGTACATAAGAATCTTGACTTTAAACTCACAACTAGATGTCAACAAGAAAACAACTGACATATATAACTATCACCTTGGAAGACGAAAGACGAATCCTCAGCCTTTTATCCTATATATATAAACTACTGAAAGTAAACAGTGAGAGCTGGAAGAAATAATGGTTTTGAAGACAAGTTGAGTGATGTTCAACAGGAAATTCATAAGAAAATACTAACTAATAGCAGAAGAAAAACTGAAAAAAAAAAAAATTAAATCTTTAAGGTGTATGTCAACTTTCTCTGAATAGCTCAATAAATCTCTAAATCAGTTGATCTGGTAAGGATCACAACGACGATGATACGGAAGAATTTAGTGAATAGTAAGTAAAGGCCCATAATGCATCGCGGGGCTGCTTTTCTCTGAAAATCTCGGAACTCTACAAGGAAAACATGTGAATACCAGAAAATAACATGTGTATCCATGATTTACAAGTTACAACAAGCCAATCGTAGGAGAAATATAGCCAAAATTCTACCTATGACTCCCCTTCAACGATGATTAAGGCTAAAAGCCAAAAAAACTACTTTGGTTAAAGAAATAAGGCTAATCAGTGATATGTACCTCCATTTTTTTGTGGGTGCATCGGAAAGTCATATATCTCAATGTGATCTGTAATGATAAATTACTTTGGCTTGTCAACCTCAAGGACCCCCAGCATTTGTGAAGCATTTTTCTGGTGACAAGGGCATGCCCAAATTGCTACATAGTTTGGAGGGCCATCGGTCGTATAAACAACTCAACTCAAGTCTCTAGCCATTGGAACAGTTTATTGCGCAACAAAATTAAACTGGATGGAGGGAATTGAACTAATCAATTATCCAATCCAATTGAGCAAGAAGTTGCAACAATCTCTCGAGTGCCGCTTGATGTAGCAAACAGCCTTTTGAACTATCAAAATCCATGATACTATCAAACACCATTCAGTCCACATCAACGAATGAAGTACAATCGATATCTTGGAGAGTAATTTTCCCCATTTGCAATGCACTTAAGTGATCATAACACATAGGGAGACACTTCCGATTCAAATTTGCATGAATCGTGCCCATCCCACTAACCCACTTCTTTTCATCTAATGGGTTTAAATTCAGATCTTTCTGCAGTAACCGAATTCGGTACACAATAGTGTCTGTTCTGTCACAGAAATGAGCAACACAGTGGTGTGAAGGCTCATCAGAAGCCAATCTGATCAAAGCCATTGTTATAGCCCCATCCACTGGTTTTGGATCCGAAAGATTATTATCTCCCATCATCTTGATCTCCCTTTCCGAGGGAAAATGCACTTCTTCATTTCCATTCACATCAGATACTTTCAAATCCTTTGTATAATGTCTGATAGCCTCAAGCTTTGTCGCTTCATGCTTTTCTGCTAATGTCAAAATACAAGAGAACCTTAGGTGATATGTTACACAAGTTTTCACCATTTTGAAATTGTGGCAGCAGCAAAAGAAATCAAGCCATCTTCTCCCTACACCCGCATACCATTTTATGATATCACTATCTTCAAGAGCCATGAGTAAGCTGATGGGCCTAGGACGGCCCATATGGTTTGTAAATCCTGCCAATTTAACTGCCTTCCTCACCAGTTCTGTGGGAGCAGCAACTTTTATACACAGCTTTGTCAAATCGTCCACTGTTCTTTCAGCATATCTCCGTTCCTCTTCCTCCTCTATCCTCCTCTCTTCTTCCTCCAACGCGTTTCGAGCTTTCACAGGCTTCAAATATTTGTCAACTTGCTCTTGAAATTTGTCATATGATTCCACAAGCTCTTGCGGCAATTGATCTCTGATTCTTCTTAAGGAGAGGAAATCACCAGCCGATAGCTCCCTATGCCAGCTCCATCGCTCATCCAAAGAACCCAAAAACTCGTGCATTGTTTCATCAGCCCATGTTCTAAAGATTTGTCTGACTTCATTCTCAATATGGAAGTCAAATTTGAATCCGTTACTCTGTTTCAACTTCTTAAAAACATGACCCATAAGTTTCAACCCAAGCTTTTTCCTGTTAGTCTCTCTAGCATTTCTCAATTCTAAAGCTCTAACTTCTTTCTGTCTGAGGTACTTCTTCCGTGCCCTAATCGCTTTCTCAGACATAGGCGGTCGCAGAACTGAAGGAGGAACGGCCTGAAGTTCCATTCCCAAATAATTAACCTTTTCTGTAATCGCACTATGGATAGCTGTTTTCACTCTGTCTACCCTCAATTCCAAAGTATTTTCCAAAAACTCTATAACCCTCCTCTTCAAATCCATAGTCAACATCTTTGTCCCAGACGTGACCAATAGTATCTCATCCAAGTACCGAACCACATGAATCTTCAAGGGCTTATAGAAAACATTACTAGACATTGTTTCAAGCTCATTCGACTCGAATTTGGGATTTTCCCAGTTCGTTCGAAGACGCAACTCTTGAATTTCCTTATCAAACCCAATAAAGTAAATATTGATCAAAATCGAACTCAACGCACTTTCTTGAGGAAACCCTCTCCCTAAATAACACCCTCCTAATTCAATTCTCACCACTTCGGATTTAAACAACCTCTTGATAACACCAATCAACATCTCATCTCCAATTTTCTCTTCCATAATCGAGCATAACTTCTCAACATGATTAAACTCCAGCCTATGACGATCAAATGACACAGTAAACCACCAACTGGGGTTTTCTACATAGTTCTTGAGGTATCGAATCGCAGTGTGTCGCCCCATACCCACTCTCCCACCATAAGCAAATGTAGCAAACCGATCATCATAAATAACCTCTAACACGATTCTAATAGCTTCAATCACCACTTTGAGTTTCAAATTAGGAAGAACAAGCGACTCACCTCTCTTACCCGAATGCCCCACCGCCACACAGCACGACTCGATGTCGAAACGGTCGTTGCTGAGTTGAGTCGCCGTTTCTTCGACCCAGTTGAGAGTGAGTGGGTCGAGCGTGTTGGGTCGAGTGGCATTGTGGGTTTGAAGGGGTTTGAGGTTGTGGCAAGCGGTGAGGAGGACGGAGGGAGAAGCGACAACGTTTTGGAGGAGGTTGGAGAATTTTTCGTGGTGGTATTGGCAGAGGACTAGGGTTTTGAGCTGGGGTTTGTCGAGAGGTGAGATGGGGGTCTGTTGGATTGGGTTTGAGGAGGAGAGAGAGAGGGTTGAGTGGAGGAGATGAGGAGAGAGTGTTGGAACTGTGGTGCGGCGGTGTGCGGTGGCTCGCCTGAGGCTCAAGAGCATTGACACGGCGGCGGACAGTGATGAAGGGAGGGTGGAATGATGTTCCTCTGTAAAATCTAGAAGCCTAATAAACAAAGAATTATAAGATCAGCTAAAAAATGAGGAATTAAGATACTAAACGAAAATAAAATGGGAAAAAAACGAAAATAAAATGCGAAAAAAGCCTCTATGGTTCCTTAAATTCCCGACCTATTGGAATATGGGGTGTTTTGGCTTAAGTAGTAAACTTAACTTTTTACTTTTTGGTGCTTAAAAAGCTTATACTTTACACATGAGTACAAGTTTTTTAAGCACCAAAAAGCACAAAAAAGCCAAAAGTTGTCTTAACTTCTTTAGCCAAACCAGGCCTAAGTACTGTATTTATCGTATTTGAATTCATGCCTTTTCGTAACACATTTATCTTGGAAAAAAAAAAGTGATTTTGAAATTATTTCCAAAATGGATCGAAATTCATTTTCTCTAAATAAAACAGTTCTAATATCATATCAACCGAAATTCGCTCAACATAATTTGTGACGCAGATAATGCTCTTAACAAGTTTCAAATTAAAGGGTGACGGTCACCAATATGAACTCAAGAAAGCTCATAAAAATAGATTGAACTCTGATACCACTTGTTGGGAGTTTAGTAAGATGCATCGATCCCGCCATCGCTTCCGTTGCACCGGCGTGCACAAGGTCCAAGCTTCTAGGGAGCATCCACGGAGTCCGCCACATTCGTTGGGCCCAATATACATTAAATGACCCATATCCACCTAAAAGGCTAAGCCTTATAAGTGGTGAGTCATCCAATTGTATATTAAGGTCCAACCCTTTTCTATTTTTCTAATGTGAGACTTAACCTTCACACATGTTCTAACAAATCTCCCTCTCATGTGTGAACCATTCATTGAGCCTTGCTCGTTTCTTTGCATCTAAGCTCCCCCTTGATTCTGATATACTACTCTCAACCTAATCTTCCAAACTAGGCTTATTCTGCACCAACTCCAAGATTCAGATCCATCCATCAAATTCTCCATTGAGAGCCAACGTGCCCATTCACTAGCACCATGCTCCCCGACGAGAAACTCCATTGAGAGCCAATGTGCCCATTCACTGACACCATGCTCCCCGACGAGTCAACGTGCAACACGTGTTTCATTCGCTTGCATCACTTTGCAACGGGCACACCGCATTACTTGCACTATTAGATTTTTCTGTTTCCATCACTTGAAGTTCACCATACAAGCCTATCCATGGCGCGCTGAGAGTCTGCCCATAGATCATCAGCCATTGGCTCTGATACCAACTTGAAAATCAGAGAAGAATATTTTCATTCATAATAATTCTGTATCTTTACATGTACACATTTATAGAGATAGTAGAGATCCTACAATCAAGCTATTCCTATAATTAAGTTATTTCCTACAATCAAATATCTCTAAACTAGGAAAGAATATAATAGGAAAGAATTACAATAGAGAATCTTTGACTATTAATCCAATATTGCAACACCTTAAAGTACTGGAGAGGATCTATTCATGAAACTAATAGACATAGCGCAATAAAGGCCCAAATTCAACATGGACTAGCTTAGGGAGCATTTGGTAATGTCAAAAAAATTAGATCATAATCATTTTTATTTTCATTAAAATTAGAACAGTTGCATGTTGGTAGTATATATTTGTTGTAAAAACAACCAACCACATAAAACATGTTTGGTAGTACCATTTTCCTTTTTTGTTTGTCATCCTTCAAATTGAATGGAATGAGAGAAAAGCAAAGAGAATAAATATCAACCTAGAACCGAATACACCTGATTAGTCTTTAACTCGCTAATAAGAATTTCTTTCATGGTCAGCCTTCTACCAGTTTACTGATAAGATTAAAAAGAGCCTAAGCACAATGTCATTACAAACACAGATGGATCTAGGAATTCCTCATAGTGGGAGCACCAATTTCTACTAAACGTAACAAAAATTTAAAGCATAGCACAACAATACAAAACTAGTTTTCACCTTACGCAATTTTTCACCTTATGCAATATTTGCATATTATATATCATCATATGTATCCGAAAAGCCCTAAACTCTCAATCAAAAAGCCCTAATAAAAAAGCACTAATTAAAAAGCCCAACCTATCATTCAAATAAATGATTTTAACTACTCGGAATTTGGAAGAATCTGTAGAGGAACTTTGGTTGTATATAAACAAGAGACAATTACCACTAAGTCCACTTTTGAGAAAATAATTCCCACCAGGGCATTTTGGGGGGTTTTTTTTTTTTTTTCAAAGTGTTTAAATTCAAAGTGCCTAAACCCTAGTAGGAATTAAGTTTCAACACTAGACCCAGCGAAAATTAAATTTCTAAAATGTCTACTAGTAATTTTCCGTGTAAACAATGTAGAATAGGACAAAAGACACAAACCCCAACTTAACATTCAAAGTAGCAAATGTGGGAAACTGGAAACCGACATCCAAATATTTTATTTTTATATTAATATTTATGTATGTATTAATATATGTAGACCAACATATGTATGTCTGGATAAGAAAAACATATGTATTATCCATATCATATTAGAGAGAGAGACTGAGAGTTGAGAGAGATTGAGAGTGAGAGACCTCCTCACCTCGATGAAGTGATGGATTGGATTGGCGAGCCTTATCCTCTGTTATTTTTTGTTTAGACGGTAGCCTTCTCCTCTATTTTTTTGTTTAGATTTGATTTTCGTTTTTTGTAATAAATAAAAAAAACCTGAAATTGAAGGTGGGCACGTGACCCCCCTTGCCCCTGTGTCCCTCCGTCCCTAATTGCAAAGGAACACGAACAACTCTTTTTTTTTTTTCCTTTTATCTTTTATCATCTGAACAACTCAACTTAGTTGATACCCCGCACTCCAACAATCATATGTCACGTTGGATAAAAGAGGAAATGACAGTTACATTTGGCCCGCGAGCATTACCAACAAAACAGCAAAATTTGCAACCTAGTAGACATTGTCCCCAAAATTGTATCGGATTTGCACCCCAACTAAGCACCAAATGATGGTTCGCAATCTCACAAAGCTGACATGTATACCTTCTCTAAAACCCCTTACGTGCCAGCAGCAACATATCAGTGATAGTAATGGCAATATGCCTTCCCAACATTTGCAGCTGGAGCATATCATTTGGCTACATTTCTAGATACCACATTTGCAGCAGTAGCAACATATACCATCGCAATGTCCAGCAACAGCATAAATCTGACAGTAGCAGCATCAGAAAGACTCCCACATTCTGAGTTTCTGTGATTTGATAAACCTTAGCATCAATTTTTTTAGAAAAGTGAAACGTCCCGGTTGAAGCAATGCCAGAAACTGCAGACACACACACGACAAAAAAAAAAAAAGAACAAACACACCCAGAGAAAGCACCAGCCCCTCGGTAACCCCCTAATAATAGTATATAAACCCAATACCACTAGAAGGTGCACCCCTGTAGAACACAGCCAGCTCTCAATAGCCAGACACGCGCGCACACACACACACACAAAGAAAAAACACACGCACTTCATAAAATGCAATTGGCCTGACATGACCCGAAAAGACCTCCCTTAACAAGACCAATCGCAATCGAAGCAGCTGCAACATCAAGACCTTCATAGTGGTAGAGGCAGGTACAGATATATGTGATTCTACGAAACCTCCAAACTTAGAAGTAGTAAATCTACTCACAGAAGTCAGAACCTAAAGTAGTGATAGGCATCATCGAATCAAATTAAGCTGACAAATTCCTTGGAAATTGATTGTTGCTGGCTTTCTTGAATAAAGAGAGTGTCCACCCTAAGTCACATATTTCGGGTTCGAAAGCGTTTTTCAAAAACCTTTCAAACAACTAGAATTTGTGAGTGAGGATTGAGAGAGGGAGCAGAGGGCATTTTGGAGGATTAAGTGACTAAGTGTCCACCTTCAACTTCTATTTTTGATGGGTACATTTGACGATTAAGATGGATTTCAAGAGCTTTGGATTTACCCCAGAGATGATTGGACAAAGATAGGAGAAAAGTTCCCAAGAAGAGCGCAATAGTCTCCACCAATGCTACAAACCAGCTGGGACATAAGCCTCTGTATCCGTGCGTGTTTTTTAGCCATAGACCTCTCTACACACTCTCTGGCCCAGCTCGTCAGCCGACAGAGTTTTAGTTTGAGATCCTTGACTTTGTTAGTTGTTTAGTGGTATAGTGGAGCGCAGAAGGCTCTCTGCAGTTAGTGATGTACTATTATATATGTACGTGCATATACACAGTAGGCGACATTTGATCCATGAAAGTAACTCCTCTGGTGGCATGGCATGGGGCGAAAGATTTCAAACTTGGTGTGGAAACAAAAAACCAATTTCGGCTTGTCATTATATTGGATGCATAACACATTAATATCTGTGTGTAATAAACAAACGTAAAAGGTGTGATACAAAAGTTTTTGATTTATTAGAATGACAAATTATTTACACTCTGTTGCCATACACCTATACATGTATGGGTATTGTAAATACCTTTAGCCAAAACCAATTTCAGAGTGTTCCGGCGTTGGTTTTAGTTTGGAATTAACATGGGTATAATCTGGAAATCGTATGGCATTTTGAAGTGAGGAAAAAGAGATCTAGTATGTTGGACCAAATCAATTAGAGCAGAAGCTAAAGTTGCAGTGCATTTTTTCACAGAGCGTGTCTCCAGTGTGAGTGTGTGTGTGTGTACCCTAAGCACGTGTGGTATAGGGCTCCCCTTATTTATTCTCTTAAAAAAAAAAGATGTACAAGTCAAGGAAACTAAGTATATTCTATAAATCAGTTTATTCAAATTTACGATCCATTCACACGTTATTTTGGTTTTTGGGAAGGTCAATTGATTTATAAATACTGTCGCAATGACATTTAAAAAGGTTCAAGTATTCACAAGAAAATAAACCTTTTAATGACTGGAGTCATTGGAGGATGTTAATCACTTTCAATAAATACAGCGGTTCCATCCTTTTCAGTTGCGATCAATCGATCAATTTATCCATTAGTACTCCTGTTATTCTTCCTATATTTTCAGTAGTAAACCAATTTTTCGAAGAAGGTTATCTAAATCAAAGCATGGGATGTTTAGTCTAATAAGGAGAAGATTTAATAAGGAGAAGATTGTTCTTTAATTTGTTATTTTTTCTCTGATCAATGTGAAAGATAGTCTTCGATTTCACTAAGTTCACAATAAGCTTGTGTAAATCTTTTTAACTGTCCACTTTGACAACATGGAACGTTGCCGTAGGCCCATAGGCAGGCCACATTGAACCCAACTAGTATGGAAAATATCACTAGGGCAAAGTGACACTCAAATTAAGAATGTCCCCAAATTCCAGAATATTTGATCATTTGGTTAAATAACATCTCATCACCCATGAGCATGACTAATGACGAGGCTGATTTTATTGGGCTGACAGGTTAAGGTTGTCTTCGGCTGAGCATGTTGAGCTACCTAGAAATAGATCAAAGCTATTCTTGGTTTTCGTATGCTTGCAAGAACAAAGAAGTACAACAACTTGATTAAGAACGCAAACTAATATGAATGTATATGAAGTAGTTCTCAACACAGAAAACAAAATGGTAATTAAACAATACGCAAATTCTCTGGATTAAGCAATTTCTTACTTAGTGAGAATCATCTCACGCAATAACGCAATTTTTCTTACTTATTGGTCCATTAGTAATTTGCAATAGATAATTTCACAATAGCGCGCTTTTTGCGAGACATGCTCAAGTCACACCACTTCTATTGAGACCTTTCCTGACATTGCTTTCGCATTTTTTTTTTGTTTGGTGGCTTAGCTCCTCCTCCTCCTCCTCCTCGTTGATTTTTTGATCCGTCACTGTCGTGTCGTCACCAATATTGTCTTTTCCTTCTTCTTAAAGCTAAAAAATTACACAAACAAAGAAAAAAAAAGATTAATGTCAAACAAATCCATTACAATAAATGTTTAGGAAACTACAATGTGTGTAGAATTTACTTTCTCTAAAACTCGTACTCATCCAGATATAGGTGCTTTTCCTTTTTTCTCCTTCTCTTCCTCCTTTTTCCTCTTCTGAAAATAACAGATAACTTTCTTAGATGAGGTTGTGATTGTGAAAGATTTACTAATTTGAGGACACATTAAACACATTAGACACGTGCATACAAATATAATTATGCAACTATAGTGGTTGAACAAAGGCCCATGACAAAAAGGAGCAAAAATCAACTGAAAAAAGAAAAGAAAAGACTATTGTTCAAAACTAATTGTAGAACTGTTTAGAAAACTAGACTGGATGTAGTGCGTACTTCCTCTAAATCCTCCGTGTCATCATGCGTGCTCGTTGTTGATGTTCTCGTCCTAGTCGTGATCAGCGCATCCTCGTCCACATCCACGTCCTCCCCCTTCTTGAAAAATTAGATAACATTCATAGGAAAAGATTTATTGAATTGTGGAAACAATGTGCATATCCGTATATCACACAAGCACGTACATATTGCATACTTGAATTTATACAAGCAAAGACAACATGCTAACTGTATTTATACAAGCAAAGACAACATGCGTTCTTCCATGATATATAGAGATAATGAATGACTATATTGCATAAAATATGTGAGTAAGAATAAAAGCATTGAGTCATTCATGGACATTTTCTTATTTATGTCTTCATTTATTGATTACATTTCAGTACATTTCAGTGAATATCAATAGGAAATTTGAGGTGGATCAAGCACATCGTCTCGAAGGCTTTAACAATAGGAAATTTGAGGTGGCCACAAAATTTAGCAACTTGATCTGGCATCGCCATTGGTGCCCATTTGGTTCTGATTTCTCTTTGACACCTTTTGTTATTTATCATTCAAGAGCCAAAGACTGTAGAATGACCTTGCGATTTCTAGGCCAGAGAAAGTGTGTGTGATGATAAGAAGTTATTTTTCTACTTATCTCTTACTGTGAGGGTAGTTCAGAACTGCCTAGGTAGTCTCCAATGAACTGTAATAAACGGACACAAAGAGTATTTATACTAAATCTACATTGGTAAAACACACACAGGAGAGGAGAATGTTTAGTGTTGAATACAAATAAATTTCATTTCTGAACCTGAACAGGTGTTTGGTTGCTTGTGTTAGAAGATGACGCGGTCCCACCATCTTCCTCTGTGATTGTAGGGGGTTCCATAACTATAACAGACCCGTCTGTCAACCCAATGGCAAATTGGTAGGGCAGCTGCGGATGTGCCGCAACGACGAGGGGGTACACAGCTTGGCTTCTGCAGCATATTGCAAGGGAAGGATTAGTACGTTTCAGACCGATAATATTCAAAGCTTGCAACATTTGGTCTGAGGTATGCAGTTCTAGGAGCAGGTCCCCAATTTTAAACGAGAGAGAGAGAGAGAGAGAGAGAGAGAGAGAAGGCATGTCAGCAATATTGACAGCATTTTTTTTGGATAACCGGATGTCCAGACCAGCTTGCGCACACCTCAACTAATTCCGGGACCCTGAAGGTGAGGACGGGACATAACCCCCAATTGTTGGCCCCAAGGTTTGAGATGGTTGGCTTCCAGAATTCGAACATGCGACTTCATGGTCAAGCACTTATTGCTTTCTCATGCCCACGTTGCCAACCCCTAGGGTTTAACAATATCGACAGCACTGTGATCTTTAATCCACTTCTCTGGATCAAGGGCAACCAGGATATGGAAAATGAAGCCCGAAAATGAAGAAAACAGAAATGAAAAAAAAAATCCTCCTTTGGATCCACGTATAAATTTCTCAAACGTAAGAAAGTTTGGGAGAGGGCCTTGATGATGCACTTACCCGCTCAACAATGTTGAGGACAAGTATGCGGATGGCGCAATACAGCATCGAAGCGTCAAATTTTCTGCATCAAACACCCCAATATTTCCATCGCAAAAGGAAGTGTAAACAAGTTGACTGTCACAGGAGTATGCTGCAAAGGAAATAGGCGCAGGAAGGACATCTTGCGAAACGCACTGCAAGCAAAATAAACATTAGTAAATTTAAAGTTGTAACATGCAATCTCAACAGTAAAACATGAGGTGTGATTTGTACCTGACAAATTCGATCCCTGATTGGATCATATATTGCTAACTGTGTTTCATGGGATACCAATAAATTGATTTGATTAGAGTGAAACTGCACTCTTGTGTCACCGTTACGAGCCTTGCCAGCTGCTAGTTGTATTGGAACTGATTTCAACTTCTTCCATGTATCGATGCTCCAAATACATAGCTACAAACACGGATTCTCTGTTAGTATATAAAGGGGGGAAAAAAAAAAGAAAAAGGAAAAAAAGTGGGAATTGTGGGATAGTCGAGAGAGTTTTTTGGGCAATAGGGGAAAGAAGAGAAGTGAGGGACGCAAATCTTCTTCTTATGCACAGTGGACAACTACTGGGATGGCTTGTAACAGATGAAAACACTTCTTCTTAATAGAAAAGTTGGCAGTTGCTTAGCAACTAGTCTTACTTTCGAATCAATTTCAAGACCTTACAACTCACTCCCCCTACTTCAATAAATAAAGCTCGTCTTGAGCCAAACAAGCCTGACGAATGCCAATCATGTACTGCACATGCTCACCCATTTGTTCTTACCCAAACTGAGATATATGCCAAGTTACCAAAACAGGCTTCAAGCTGGTCTTCCTAGCAATGATAGTTGACGGATGCTGATGAGTGCATAAATATTTACATAAGCGCCCCTTAATTTATCCATACTAAGTCCATTTACATAGATGCTTTGTTTTATTTGTGTTGCAGGTATTTGGACGATTCGGTTAAAAAAGTGCATTTTAGTCGATTTCAGAGCAAAGTCCAGTGCCGAATAACAATTGGGTTAGGCCTTACCGGTTGTCCGCGTTTTAGAATTGAAATTGGCAAGGTACATTACAATGCATGTACATGTCTTGGTGGGCCAGCATTTGGTTATCAATTGGAGTGTTTTAACTAAGAGTTGGACCATAGAAAAAGGAAAAGGCTTTCCTAATTCAATTCGGGGCAGCACTGGTTTTTGGCTTCGGGAACACTCTACGCATAGGATATAAAAGGAAGCAACAGACCCGATCAGAGGAGGATTGAAAGAAACAGAGGCTGCAACTCACGGCTGAGAGCAATTCAATCACCATGCTCAGCTAAACACCCATCGAGGGGGAAGATGAAGTCCCGATCCAAGTAACGTCTATTTTTTTTTTTGATCAAGCATAAACATAAAGATTCATTCCACTAAATTACCCAATACAGCACTTGGCTAGGGCATGAGCAGCCCCAACCGATTGTCTTGGAATGTATAGGATTTAGGTTTCTTATTCGGATCAATTGTTTAGCTAAGAACTCTTTTCATTACATATGAAATTACTTTACTTCTTGAATTATGTTGAGTATTTGTGAGCGCAACGCAAATACCTAGTTAATCAATAGTTTTCACTGATTGTGCTTGTGTGAGTGAGATAGGTTATTCTCGTAAGACGGGTCGTGCCACTGGGCAGACAGTGAAAGAGACGGGTTGTACCAGCGAGACGGTCTGTGCTATGGGATAGCCACACCTGTTGGCAACACAATAATCTTTTTCACAAATTATGATTCGATTAGAAACCTAGCCTATCCATATTTTCGTTGCGCGGTCAAGGTGGATTCGGAACCCTAGATTCCCTCTCCATCAGTTTTCACCCAATTTAATTACTATTTTTCCTTGGATAATTAATTAAGTTCATAATCAACACCGATCAATCAATCTTTTTCTGAATTAAATTAGAAACCAATCGAAACTAGCTTAACTCAACCAATCTGTCTCTGTGGATTGATACTCGGACTTAGCCACTATTCTCTAGAGTGGTAGTTAATTCTAAGTTTTTATAAATATATTTTTAATTCGTATGACATGGTCAGATGCGACCCAAAAAATCTAAACCATAAAATACATGTTTACATAAATTTCTGCTGCACACAAACCAAGAAAAATCTTCCCAAATTAATAACACGAAATTAAAGTACCAAAAACGGAAATTAAAGAAAATAAAAGGTGCAAGTACCTGAGCATCAGCTCCTGATGAAACCAATATGTTAAGATTGGTGGAAAAAGCTAAGCCAGTTATGCGCTTTTGGTGACCTTCCAGTATGGATTTTACCTATAAAAGGCAAGGTGTATCAGTGGTTCTGTGACGTGAGCAATAAACATTATAGTATCTCATTGGACTCGTATGATGATAGAAATTAATTACCTTAAACAAATTAGCATGGTATATGTGGATAGTGGAATCTTTCATTCCAATGGCTATAATGGTACTGTCTTGAGGGTAAATTGCCAGGAATGTTGAAGCTGGGGGAGGTGGCATAAACGTTCTTATCACCTACATTCCCAAAACAATCTCATCTTTAACACTTCATAATGGTGGTACTCATTTAAATGAGCCATATATTCCATTGCAGACATACCTTGAATGTCATCATGTAGAATACTGAAATCACACCACCACAAGCTGAAATTAGATGAGAGTCAGACTGTGTGAGTGCTATGCAGGGCACTGCTTCCTCTAGTTTGGCACCTGTCACATCATTTGTCATAGCAAGACCACTAGCTGGTTGCCACTGCTGTGGAACAACACTAGCAGTGGCCTTTGAAACCAACCTCGCGGAATTTAGAAGTCTTTTCTTCAAAAATCACCACAAATACAAGAAATGAAATGGGTAAAGATGTAAGTGAAACAACATCCGACTTGAGATTACCTTCCCACTCGGATTGTGTTTACTGCTACCCCACTTCCACAGCTTCATACTACCATTAGACCCAAGTGCTAAAACACCATCACCAGAATTTGTATAGAGTAATCGAGCAACCTGGATACATGTGTTAGCCAATCATCATTCAATAGGTGAATTTTGCCACCACAAATGCAAAGCAAAATTACTGAGACGCACCTTGTGGGGTCCGTCTATTCTCTCTGGCATAGCAACCAGCCGGCATTGAGTTTCGGCCACTTGCCAGGATATGGATTTATCCATAACACAATCCAAAGTTCTTGGCTTTTCCATGCTTGTAGCCATAGGATCATCTCCATTCTGGACAAAGAAAAGGAAAACATAACATCAGTTTTCACCTGGGATCTCTTATCTATGTGCAGCCACCCTTGAAGAACATGCCCTGATTCTACTCCATGTGTTTTCTTATACTCACCATAAGAAAACATACATAATATTGCATATTTTAGGACTGCTCAATGGAAACAATGAATTTATGAGGGCAATAAGAATCCACCAAAGTGCACATGAAATGCGGTGGTTGGAAATGAATATAGTCTAAGATGAAGTCTCTTGCAACTATAATGCCACAAAACAAATTGTTAGTGCCATGACATTTTATATTCTCTGGAAAGAGTTGCCCTACAATACCTCGTACTTTCATAAACACATTTTTTTTTTCGTACTTTCATAAACACGTTTTTTTTTTCACCGAGTTATCCAAAACTTTGATAATTCACGTTCTGCTCTAATTTAGTATTTAAAAAAAGAAATAAAAAGGCCTTTATCATATTTTTTTTCCTTTCTCCATTTTCTTTATTTGTATATGCACTATTTGAAGTAAAAATAAGAGATAGTGGTACCGACGTCATTGTTGCATGAATCTATTGATGTACTATTTTTGAAGTAAAAATAGGAGATAATCGTACACACATAGTCACATAGAGATATATATTTGTATTGGGGCAGGGTCCGTGGACACTAACTTTTAACACTACATCTCAGTTATTGAAATAAATGAATGAGATTAAAAAAAAATATTATGCTCTCGCCCTCTTCCCACTATCCCACTCATGTTCTCTCTCTCTCTCTCTCCTACACCACTCCCTATCCCCCTGTCTCTGGCCCCTCCCCACTCTAGAGATCCATCTTCGGCACCGATAGTAGATGGATCCAGCGATACACTACCTCGTAATCACCTCTCTCTCTCTCTCTCTCTCTCTCTCTCTCTCTCACACACACACACACACACACAACTTTTTGGTCTTTGATTTCTACTTATGGTCTATTGATTTTGGGTTTAAACAGTTTTGAGTCTTGGATTTCTGTTTAAACGATTCTGGGTCTTACACCTATATTACTTTTCATCGCTGCAAAATTTTCTTCACCGTTTCAAAAAAAAAAAATGACATAACCAGCCCAATTGGGACCCAGAATCTGGCCCAAATGGGAATCAAGAACAATGCAAAGGTCTTGGCCAGACAAATTGATCACATTGAATTGAGAAAGACGGAGTTATAGATGTCTCCCTGTTTGTTTAATTGAAGGGAGGGGATCGAAGGAAAATTTCAAAGAGTAATATGATGATAATTGGCAAAATCTACGTTATTCCTTTTTCCATAAATCTTGGTCTTTGTCCCAAATTAAATTAGACTAATTTTAGTTCAACCTAAACTAAATCCTAACCAATCCACAAATCAAATCTTGTTTAACTCTTGGCCACTATCACCGCGGTTTTCTGCTCCACAATATTGATGCCTTGCCTGCCCAATTTGAACAGATGGCGATCTTCCTCTTTTACACGAACTGTGACAGTTAGGGCATCCGCGATGGGCTAGCTCCCAAAAAATAGTTCAAAAATGATAGGTACACTCCTTGGGAGCCACTCCCAGTCACACCCTTTCTCACATGGGGTGTGGGGCTCAGATCTGGGGACCACACCCCATGTGAGAGAGGGTGTGGCTGGGAGTGACTCTCAGGGAGTGTATGTATCGCCGTTCAAAATAGTTCCTAAGTTGACTTCTAAGGTGGACACATCAGCCTAATTGGGGTCCATTTTTCACTCCTAGAGCTTGTTAAATTTAGAGAGCATATGTACACTCAATGGGCTAACAAAGAGTATTCTCTATTTTCAAATAAAATCATTTATCTTTTGAAAATTTTATATTAAAACAAGATTAAAAGGGCTTGGGTCCCACTTGGAGTTAGCTACAAAGTTACCTGAATTTAGTTAATGATTTAGGAGTCATGCTTAAGAGCCATCCTTAGGAGCTTGTATTGAAGACCATAATTGATCAAATGGCTTGCTAAATTTTAGGAGCCTCACCTAGGAGCCATTTTAAGAATTCACTGTGGATGCCCTTAGGATTGTTGCCTCGGAACTTTTCCCAATTTTCTCTCACCTGGACTTTGTACCGAGTATCCATTTTAGATCTAAGGGTTATCCATTTATTTGTATCGCCAAGGCTTTGGTGAAAAACAGAAGTCAGCTAATTGCTCAAAGCAATACTCTCCTCTTCTTGTGAATTTTTTTTGCCCCGAATTGGAATGGGATTCTTTGTAATTCAGTAATGAGAATCTCAGGGATTCATTAAAACCCCTCTTGCACTAGCATCGGAATTGATTTCCAATGGACTAAAGAGGGAGAAGATGGAAGGGCGGGTCAGGGGGTTAGGGCTGACAAGAGAAACTAGTTTCCAAAAGATCTGAAGAATGAGGGCAATGGAAGAGAGTAAAGTAAGGAGTACATGTAACTGGGTTGAAGCACATGTGGGTGGTAATCTTATAACTAATACAAATTGCAAGGTGCTTGCATGGTTCTTTTTTCCTTTTTTACATTTATTTACCTAAAAGTGCAGTCTATGAAATAAGAGAAGAGAAGGCAAGAAAATCATATGCTACCTTAGTGTGTAAAAAGAACTCGTGAGAGCATGGGCAAGCGTACCTCTCGCAAAAGTTGTTTGGCATTAATGAGATCACCATACCCCCTTAAGCTTGACAAGGAGAGATTTGGGGTGCTCATGCGTCCCAAAGAGAATACGTCCATGCTAGGGCAAAACAATATGGCCATCTCACTTAGCAATGGCAATTCTAAAGGATAAGCAAAGTGGCAAAACATCCTCAGGTTAGGTAGACTATGAAGATCCAATTTTCCCAACTGAGGAAACAGAGTTTTATCTATTTTTATTCCATGTTCTCCTTCTACTTCTTCTTCCTTGCCAACAACCGCTTCCAAAGTCGAACAATCTTCAATGAGTAGTTCCTTGACATTCACAAGACCTCCGGCCATGGAAGGATGGAATATATTTCTCAAACTCCCGCAATCACCAACGGTGAGTTTTTCCAGTTTAGAGAATGAGCTGCTCGGAAGTTTACTGCACCATAGGTCACTCACATACTTCAACCCAAGTAGTTTCAAATACTTTAAGCTAGGAATCGCAACCTGCAAAAATTATAATTTTGTTAACATAAAAACTCGTCATAGTAAAAAATTAGGAAACTTAATTAGCAGCTCTAAAGTGTCATTCACATCGACTGACTTCTTCCATTTACCTTTTCGTTGAAGAGAGATTGAGGTTGCATTGGGTTATGGAGGCAGTCAGCTGATTCCGGGAGACCAATATTCACATTCGGGAACAAACTCACAAGGTTTGGCACATCACGAAGATCCAAACTTTCCAACTGAGGGAATTCAACTTTATGTATTTTTCTTTCATGTCCTCCTACTTCTTCTTCCTTGCCAACAACCGCTTCCAAAGTTGAGCAACCTTCAATGAGTAGTTCCTTGAGATTCACAAGACAATTGGCCATGGAAGGATGAAACGTATTTCTCAAACTCGCACAATCACCAACGGTGAGTTTTTCCAGTTTAGAGAATGAGCTGCTCGGAAGTTTACTGCACCATAGGTCACTCACATACTTCAACCCAAGTAGTTTCAAATACTTTAAGCTAGGAATTGCAACCTGCAAAAATTATAATTTTGTTAACATAAAAACTCGTCATAGTAAAAAATTAGGAAACTTAATTAGCAGCTCTAAAGTGTCGTTCACATCGACTGACTTCTTCCATTTACCTTTTCGTTGAAGAGAGATTGAGGTTGCATTGGGTTATGGAGGCAGTCAGCTGATTCCGGGAGACCAATATTCACATTCGGGAACAAACTCACAAGGTTTGGCACATCACGAAGATCCAAACTTTCCAATTGAGGGAATTCAACTTTATGTATTTTTCTTTCATGTCCTCCTACTTCTTCTTCCTTGCCAACAACCGCTTCCAAAGTTGAGCAACCTTCAATGAGTAGTTCCTTGAGATTCACAAGACAATTGGCCATGGAAGGATGAAATGTATTTCTCAAACTCGCGCAATTGCTAACTTCGAGTTTTTCCAGTTTAGAGAATGAGCTTCTCTGAAGTTTACTGCACCATAGGTCACTCACATTCTCCAACCCAAGTAGTTTCAAATACTTTAAGCTAGGAATCACAACCTGCAAATCATTATGATTTTGTTGACAAAAAAAAACCATAATAGTAATCAATTAAGAAACTTAGCAACTCAATTCACATCGACTAACTTCTTCCATTTACCTTTTCATTGAAGAGAGATTGAGGTTGCATTGGGTTATGGAGGTGGTCAGTTGATTCTGGGAGAGTAGTATTCACATTCGGGAAGAAACTCATAAAGTTTGGTAGATTACAAAGCTCCAAACTTTCCAACTGAGGGAACTTAACTTCATCCACCAAACTTTCGCCCATCCCATTCTCCTCTGCGACAATTCTTGACAGCATCTTGCATCTCCATATCTTCAACTCACGGAGTTGTGAGATGCTCTTCGTCACGGTTGGTGCAAATAAATACCTCAAGCTATCACAGCCTTTAATCTCTAGAGTCTGAATGTACTTGAAGCCCATGGGATCTCTCTTTGAAATATAATTCAATGTGGGTAGATCATGTAATTTTACAACTTTCAGTGGAGATAAAAGCTCTGTGTTTGGTTCATTACAATCCACCCCTTCCAATTCAAAGACTACCTCCAGTAAGTTACAACGTTCAACAGTGAGTTCCTCGAGATTTCGCAGCCTCGGAACCAACTGTGATGGAAAAACACAGAGCAGTTTGCCGCAGTCACTCACCAAAAATCTTCTCAGTTTGAACAATGTCCCCACTAAAAGTGGACCTAGTCTTTCCAGATTCTCAAGCTTGGACACTTTTAGGACCTCCAGGTTAGATAATGAGACCTGCAAACAAGTCATTCAGTCAGTGCAATTATAATGTTTGTAATTTCTTTACAGCAATGATTATGGCTTCCTTCTCTGTTTCTGTTGAAGCCGAAGACTATCGAGTCCTCGAATCATGTAAGTCTACTAAACGGAAAATGCTAACTACTCTGAAAAGGTACCCCGAAAGTTACTCGGTAAATAAAATCAATGGTTCAAATAAATATCTGAGTGAATCTGATCATTGATTTTACTTTCGGGGTAATTTTCAGATTACCTTTTCAGGGTAGCTAGCATTGCTCTTGTTGAGTACAGTTGGGTTGGGAACACTTAACCAAACAAGAAAGCATAAGGAAATAGAAATCATTTTGCCTTTCCAATTTTTTTTCTAATTCATAAATTGTGGCCCTAAAATTCAACACCCCTATTTGAGAATCTAATAACTACATAATTGTTCCGACCTCGAAAATCACGGCTATAACTTGTAACTTCTCAATTTTAAGGTTAGCGTTGAACATCCCACATTTGCAAAAGGAAAAGTTGGAAAAAATAAATTAAGGTAATTTTTTTTTTATGTCTAAGACTGAACGATTTTTGTGTCGTCTCTATCTGCTGGGGTTTTACAAAACAAAATGTGTAATTGTTATTGCAAGACTTATTGACATGTCTCCTTTTGTTTTCAAACAAAAAATGGCAGTCACATATGCTACCCCACATATCCGCCATATAATATTTTCCTCAACGACATAGGCTATATATACCGATATTGGGGCTGAAGCTAAGGTCCTACAGCGTGGTACAAGCGCTGAAGAATATGCTTAGTCCCACCAATTGACTTTGAAGACTTTAACCCAAGCATTGAGCAATCTACTCTAAGTACTTGCCCAAACAAATACCAACCACTTTGTGGTTTCTCTGACTGGTAATGCAAACTAGAGTTTTCCTTTCAAGGGTTCAATTTAAATTTTGGTCAAATTTTCAAAACCTACTATATTTTTTCAAATTATTAGATAGTGATTTTCAAACTTGGATTGTGTCTCTGCAAAAGTCTGTTGAGTTGCTTGTTCACGGTCTCTACGACCAGTGACATAAAATCAACATTCTTTGTGTAGAAAGTTTAATTTGCTTCTTTGTGTCGAAAGTTTAATTTGCAATATTGCGACAGAAATCATTGCCATAACAGGTTAGAAGATCAACACCACCATCTATGTTCATGATTCATCATCTCTGTTTACAAAAAATATACTCTGGTGGTGAATGACAAAAGTTACTTGAACAAAAGTGTTCGAAGAATGAATACAGACGGAGATTTGCAGGATTAACAAGTTATTTTAGCGAGGATAGTCGGGGGACGGGGATCCAAGGAACAGAGATAGGCTACAAGTACTCCATAAAAGGACGCAAATAGTAAGGTGAATATTAAATTAAGGGAAGCTTGCTCATTGTCGTGGTTTTTCTTCCACTGCTCAGAATCATGGACTCAAAGAAAGACTTGAGTTCCCAAAACAAAACATGAAAATCAGGAACATTGTTGTGCCACACTGTGAAACACTTCCGTAGGTAAAATTGGAGGAAGAAAGCGTACATGCAAAATTTAAATTTTGCCTTTCCTTTTTTCACCCCGGGACTCTTTAGTGCTGTCTATTACTTTCATAATGTGTGGAAAGAATTCAACAAAGAAGGGGCGAACGTACCTCACTACACCATAGATCGCTCAAATTCGGCAACCCTTCTAGATATAATTTCTCCAACCTAGGAAAGGCAACCTGCAAAGCATTATGATTTGGTTAACAATCACTTAGTTTAAAAAAAAAAACTCCCAATAGTAGAAAGCTAGGAGACTTAGTTGCTCAAAGTGTCATTAGCATTGACTGCCTTCTTCCATTTACCTTTTCATTGAAGAGAGGTTGAGGTCTCATTGTGTTATGGAGTTGGTCGGTCGATTTTGCCAGAGTAGCATTCACATCGGGGAAGAAACTCACAAGGTTTGGTAATTCACAAAGATCCAAACTTTCCAATTGAGGGAATTCAACTCCATCCACCGAACTATCACCCAACCCATTCTCCTCTGCAACAATTCTTGACAGCGTCTTGCATCTCTGTATCTTCAGCTCACGGAGTTGTGGGATGCTCTTCGCCACGGTAGGTGCAAATACATACCTCAAGCTATCGCAGCCTTCAATCACTAAAGTCTGAATGTACTTGAAGTCCATGGGATCTCTCTTTGAAATATAATTCAATTTGGGTAGATCGCGTAATTTGACAACTTTCAGTGGAGATAAAAGCTCTGGGTTTGGTTCATTAGAGTCTACTCCTTCCAATTCAAAGATTACCTCTAGTAAGTTGCAACGTTCAACAGTGAGTTCCTCAAGATTTCGCAGCCTCGGAACCAACTGTGATGGAAAAACACAGAGCAGTAGTTTGCCGCAGTCACGAACCGAAAATTCTCTCAGTTTGAACAATGACCCCACTGAAAGTGGACCATGTTCTAGTCTTTCCAGATTCTCAAGCTTGGACACTCGTAGGACCTCCATGTTAGGTAATGAGACCTGCAAAAAAAAGTCATTCGGTCAGTGCAACTACAGTGTCTGCAAATTATTGGGTTAAAATTTTGTATAAGTTACCAGCTCAGTAGCTTAGAGCCTACGTGGTAAATGGGTAATGTATGGTGATGGGTAAAGAATAACAATTATTTTGCGAAAATTTGGGTCAATTTAGGTATGTCTCTAGTATAGCATTGTAGAGACATATACTTTCTTCTACCTAAATCTAGCGTTTCTTAAGTTCTAATTTTCCTCCAAAATATGAGTCAAAATTACACATTTGGAAATAATAAGAAAGTGAAAAGAGTACTGTTGATAAAAATGGGTATGAATTCGACTCTCCCCAAATTTGGACAAGGAAAATGGTAAAACTCAAAATGAGTGGGGAAATAGGCATGGCATTGGCGTTCTTAGTCTTGGATCCGTTTAATCTTTGTAATTTGTTTTCAAAGATAAAGAAATTTTTTGCCGATCAAAAAAGAAAAAAAAAAAGGGTATGGCATCGGAGATGAGTTTTTAAGATTTTTACTCAAATTTTGGGTTTGGGTAGAAAAATGGGTAAGGATTGGATGCTACTCCCTCTGTCCCATTTCAAATGTCCACCTTTCTATTTTGGGATATACCAAAATAAGTGTTCACTTTCTATAAATATCCATTAAAACATACCAAACTTTCAATTTTACCCCTAAAAAGTACTATTTCATTCCTAATTGATTTGACAGTTTTTTATATTCATACTATTCTTAAATTGACAATATCTTTCAACGTATAATATTTTTCAAGGTTTTTAAGGTTACTTATGGAAATTTAGAGCACAAATTTTAACCTCAAAAAGCTCGATTTCCCGTAGAGAACATTTAAATTGGGACGGAGGGAGTATTTTTTAACATAGCATTAAGTTTAAGTTTCTTTATGCTTTAAATTTCAATTGTTTAATTCCCTTTCAAATTCTACAAAGCATGGCCAAAGGCGGCTCTAAATACAATGTAGGGTTGTTACTTGAATACCCTAAAAATAAAAAATAAAAAAAATTGAAATACATGTAAAAATTTAATTTTTTTTAAAAAATCTGTCATTTCTAACACCATACCCAATAAAATATGGGCCAAATGCTGGGCCGGTCCCAATTTTGAGAGAGAGTCTTGGGCAGGTCCTGCCACTTATTCGTTTGAACAATTAACACTTCTTGTCAAAATTCACAATTACCAGACTGCACTTTCAGAATACTGTTAATTGTGGATTTTGACAACAATTAACAGTGCTAATTCCGAGAGTGCAGTGTTAATTGTTGAAACAAAAAGTGTGAATTGTTGAAATGCACTGTTAGTGTTAACAATTAACTGTGCATTTTCACAATTTACAGTATTTTGATACAACAATTAACACTGCACTTTTGGAATTAGGACTGTTAATTCTTGTCAAAATTCACAATTAACAGTCTGCACTTTCAGAATACTGTTAATTGTGGATTTTGACAACAATTAACAGTGCTAATTCCGAGAGTGCAGTGTTAATTGTTGAAACAAAAAGTGTTAATTGTTGAAATGCACTGTTAGTGTTAACAATTAACGGTGCATTTTCACAATTTACAGTATTTTGATACAACAATTAACACTGCACTTTTGGAATTAGGACCGTTAATTCTTGTCAAAATTCACAATTAACAGTGCATTTCCACAATTAACAGTATTGGGAGGACTTAATGAGCAATGGATTTCCGTGTGTAATTTTAACAGTGCATTTTTCCGTGTGTGGACTTAATGAGCACTGTTAATTCACAATTAACAATGCATTTTTCCGTGTGTAATTGTACCAGGACTTGGTGAAGTATGAGTCATTGCTCACAGGACCGGCCTCTAAAAGCCCCTAAAATATGAACATCCAACTCAAAATGTTTGAACACCCAATCTAAAAATATTGAACAGCCAACCCAAAAAATATTTACAGGCCTAACTCAATTAGAGCCCATGACATATCTCAAAATAAAATAGGAAAAGTGACAGAGCGAAAGTGGGAGAATAGGTACAGTTCTCATTTTTCACTATGAATAAGACAGACGAAAAGAGCCCAGTCGGCGAACATATCTATTCAGACTTCAGAATCCTGACCCGTCTCTCTCTCTCTCTCCCTCCCTCCCTCCGTCCCTGGCTCCCTTCACACTTCACAAATAACAGGTAAGCCATTTAATATAACATTTCAATTGTTCATAATTCAACCGTAAGTTTTTGCAGTAGTTATTTTGATTATTATTTGGGTGTAATTGATTTGATTATTGATCTTTCAATTTTTCAATCCTATATACTTTGTTGTTTTTTGGGTGGCATTGTTAATATTGAGAAAAAAAAATTGTTTATATAGTAGTGATGGTTTTCAGAATTAGGCCTAATTTCGGCCTTATAAGTTACTTTGACTTATTTGATTTTTTTCGCATTAGTTAGTTTTGCGTCACATTCTTGTATATTATTGGTCCGTCTTGACGAGAAGAATCGAAAAAGAAAAAAATTGTGATTGGAACTCATAATTGAATAAAACCGAAAATAAGTTTTGAAAATATGTCTTTTTTTACATATTTTTGTCTTTATTAAAAAAATTAAGCGTGGATCATAATCTTTTACTTTTTTTATTCCTCTCGTCGAGACAAACCAATAATACACAAGAAGCTGATGAAAAACTAAAAAACGCGAAAAAAATCAAATAAAGATGAAAAATAAATCACGACTTGTTAGGCCAAAATTAGTAGAAAATTTGAACACCCTTTTGAGAATTCAGCCATGGAGTACTTGTTTCCTAGCAGTATAGCAATCACGATATTTTTTTTCTTGAAAATTTAACAAAGACAAAGAAAGAGAAAAGATGGCATACCTTTTTGGGAAAAAGAGAAAGGAAGCTATCGTTTTGCTCTGAATTGGAAGATAGATTATTGTTGTTGGGGAAGAGGCAGTTGGCCTTTCTTAGATCTGCAAGTGTCAGTTGTTTCAATTGAGGTAAGTCAATCTGGCCAATCCCTCCGCAAAAACCCGCGAGGCTCGGTAGATTCCCAAGCTCCAATCTCTCCAACTTTGGGAACTCGATTCTGTTGGGTGCAACATGCACACCTTTTCGTTGCTCCTTCCGAATAACTTCTTCCATCTTATCACAGTTCCATATGATAAGAAGTTTGAGTTGACTGAGACATCCTACAATTGGTTGTTGGAAGAGATTTCCCAATCCATCACACCTATAGATGTAAATTTCAGTTAGTTGCCGAAATGAACCCACTGGAACAGGGCTGCGACATAGCTCTCTTAAATTACGCACCCCATCGAGACGCAATTCCTCTAGGATAGGGAAAACAGCATTAGCATTAGGTGGTGGTTGCACTGGATTTATTGTATCGGCAAGACATTCATGTGTATCACAGCCCTCAATTTCTAGATACTTCAGTTGTTGGAGACTATCAACCCCATTCGGGAGTAGTAACGGCACCAAATCATTGCTTCCGTCTCTGAGAAATAGACAATCACTACTCCTTAAGAGCATATCAATCCCTCCACGACCCGCAGGGGTATCCCAATTCCACTCCGTGATCATCAATTGCCTTTCGTATGAGTTGTCCTCTTCGAAACCGATACACCCCCCTAAATACTCTTGTATAACCTTGTATTTTTTCAGTTTTCCAAGTATGGGGAGTTTTGGGACAACTACATGCTTTTTTATCACGATCTCTAAAGTGTTTAAATAGGACAAGGACTCAAACTCTTTTAGGTTTGCATTTCTCCCGTCTTTCTGGCCTTCTCCTTCCCAATCCTCAAAATTACTGGGTGCGACGTATAGTTCTTCCAAACGAACCAGGCATGCTAAGACACCTGGCGGTATTCGCTCCAAGCCATCCGTTCCGCTCAAATCTAACAACCTTAAGTTAATCAGTCCCCTTATTTCTTCTGGTAGCTCCTCGATTTCAGAATTGCGAAAGCTGAGGATTTCTAGATTTGGTAGGTCTCCAATTACACCCACATTATCCAACTTGCCACAAAAGTTTTCAAGCGCCAACGTAGTAAGATTCTTCAAGGGTTGAAATGTTAGGATGCCATGAAAATTTTTAAGCTCCAATACCTTGAGTTTCTCCGTCCGCTCAAAAAAATTGCGCGGTAGTTTCTGTAGTTTGCTGCATCCTAACAACAAAAACTTGAGATTTCCACAAGTCAATCCTTCCGGAAGCTCTGTAATTTTCTCAGATATCACTGAGATGGAATTATAATGCTCGTATGCATCCTTCCTTGGCCACTCAATTTCTGCACCATGGCTTACTAGAGCAGCTTTATCTCTGGATGCAATAGATATGCCCATATCTCGCACTGCATCATGCACTTTCACAAACTCCTTACTATCATTGCTTTTACTGTCTAGCAGTAAATAACGGCTCTTTAGATCATCAACTAGAGCACAAACCCGATGCCTTACTCTACTCATCTCATATACTTCATCAAAAAATGATAACCCGCATGCATATCTGGCTAAGTCTTCAAGAGGGATATCTTCATCCTCCTCTAGTAAGCAACAAAGCAAGAACAGGCGCTTAGCTTCCTCATCTTCTATATAATTGTAACTCAGCTCTAGACGTGAAGACAAGTCCATATCCACACGACTACTTGGATTAGATAGCTTAAATAGCATGTCTTCCCATATATCCTTGATGCGATTTCCCTTGCTTTTTTTGGAAAGTATGCTACCAATAACTACAAGCAGGAGTGGTAAACATCCACACTCATTCACGATCTTTTTGGCCAAGGGTTGGAAATCCGGAGAATCAACCAAATTACCTGCTTTCTGCTTAAATAGTTGCCATGCCTCTTCCTCCGACAAAGGTTCAAGATCAATCTGCTTTTTTGTTGGTACATCATGCCAGAGATTTCGAGATCGCGACGTATAAAGGATTTTGAATATCCCTTGGGAACCTTCCAAAGGAATTCCATAATCCTCTAGCTTGAATTCTGACCAGATGTCATCCAGTATAAGAAGTTTCTTCTTGTCCTGCAAAAGTCTTCGACGTAGCATAGTTGCTCTTGTTGTTGGGTCAACGTGGCTTTTTAGGTCTGATAGGCCAAATATTTCTGCAATACAATTTTGAACATATGTTAGGACGGGATATTGGCCAACAGTAACGAAAGCAACTTCAGCAAAGAGATGATCCTCTATTGCCCGTTTTTCAATTTGTTTCGCCATTGTTGTCTTGCCAACTCCCGGCAACCCACAGATCCCAACGAGGTTGGTATCGTCATTTGTTAGAGGCTTAACAATTTGTTCTATATTAAGCCTTCGAGACTCAAAACCAGTAAAATCTATATTGGGATGAGTCTCCAAGCATGCAGGAGCCGGGGGATAAGACACTTTGAGATACTGGACGCCTTTAACTTGGAGGTCAACGACAATCTTGGTCTTCTTCACGGCTTTCCTGCTCAGCGAGTAACGCAATTTGAGATTGGGGCACCACCCATTCAAACACCCTTCCTTGACTTTGGCCTTGTCTTTGATAATTCCCTCAACTTCAGTTGTGACCCCATTTGCACTAGTAAGCCAAGTCTCAACATTAGGTGCAACAATCCTCACGTTTCTATGGGTATCATCCACTCCCAATTGAACCCCTTGTCTTGTTGTTTCCAGATTTTTCAATTGAGTTTCAAGTTCCGTGATGTTGCTATTGAAGCAGCACATGTAAGTAAATTGGCGCTGGATCGGAGCAACAAAGCAATCTCCAATTTTCCCGAGAACAACGTCCCCAATTTTCCCCAAACAAGTAAGAGCAAAGGCTCCAGCCATCTCTCACTTCTTTTATAATTTCTCAATGCTTTCGTTCTTTCTTTCTTTTTTTCCCCTGCCTTTTCTCCTTTGGTACTCCAAACAAATCAAACAAAATAAAAGATGGAAAAGCAAAAGACCAAGAACGAAAGAAAATAGTAGAGTGAGCTGAAAATGAAAGCAAATGTATGGGAATCGAACAAGAGGAGGCAAATTAAAGACGAAAGCAAGATTAATGGCAGCAGGACAGAAAAAAACGACAGCAAATAGCAGAAATGATTTAAAGCCTAGCTAAGAATTCGACGCAGGAACACACAACAACAAAGAGGAGGGAGAGATATCACCAGAGTTACTGCAATCAATTATCTTGAACCCAACCATGATCACCAGCCGAGGGAGAGAGACTAGCAAGAGAGAGAGAGAGTTAAAAGTGAATAAGGTTGGATGTAGGGAAGACGTGAGATTCATGAGTCTGAAAATAAGGGGAAAGCAGAGAGAGAGAGAGAGAGAGAGAGATTTGAATAGCCATGGATTCTGAGCTTCAGTAAAGGGCGTAGGGAATGGGTACTCTCCTTCTGGCTTTTGCCTCGCAAAAATTATGACCGCAGTCACCGCACCAACTCCCTTTTTTCCCCTTTAATTAACATTATGCTTTGTTTCTCATTTGCTAAATGGGAAATCCCATAAATGTTGAGTTTTAGCAAAGTTGTTAAAACTACTTTTGCTTCTCATTAGATAAAAGTTAAGTTGTTAAAAGTTAATTTTTTCTCACATGCTTCTTTTGTCAAAAACAAGCCACTAAAATCACACGGTTGCTTCTAACAAATTAGAATCGAAAGTGCTAAAAGCAAATATTTTAGCAAACAGAAAACTCACCCTTAGGCTCAGTTTGGATGACAGCAATCTTGAGGGGGAATGGGAATGTGATGCCTTCTTTTTATGATTCCAATGTTTGGAAAAAACAGGAATAGGAATGTGATTCCATGCTTTTCTAATTCCGGCGTTTGGAATAGTCAGGAACAGGAATGTGATTCCTGATGACACATTCCCAAACTGAGTGGGAATCTGATTCCTCCCTTACCCCATGGGAATCTCAGATTCCTGGTTCATTCAATAAGAAAAGGAAATGTTGATTTCAATAAATTTCCAAAATAATTGATTCCTACGTAAGATTACTCAATTAATCCAAACACTGTAATGAAATTACTCCAGGTATCAAATTCCTAGGAGTTTGATTCCTAGTAATTACATTCTTATTCTTATCCAAGGAAATTTCCAGGAATTTGATTCCCCGTAATCACATTTCTATTCCTACTCAAGATTTTGGTCATCCAAACACAGCCTTAAATGAATAAAGTACTTTAGTGGGAAAATTTTACTTACCTGCAGAGACGTTTATGTAACTATAGTTTCCTAATTTAAAGGGATTTAAGTAGATTTATAGTTTCCTAATTCAGAAGGATTTGAACATTTTAAAAGGAAATTGTAAAAAAATCGAAATCACAGATATATCATGCTTAGCATTGATCGCACTCATCATCTTTACCATGTCTATTTGAAAGATCTACCATGTAAGATTCGATCTTACTATCTTTGCTATTTGATATTTACTTTTACCATGTAAGATTGAATTTTGACGAACTTTGCAATAATTATTACGTTACTGTAGAAAGATGGTAAATTCGTTATATTGCATGCTAGTATATCAAGCGAAATGATAAATTTACATTAGTATTGACACATGTTAAATTGGTTCCATTGCACATTAAATATATTAACAGACATAAATAAATAAAAAATTAAAAAAACATTACATAGAAACATGGTAAAATGGTTACCCAAATTCATCTCTAATTCCACCACCGTTTTTCACTACGAAAAAAAAAACTCTACCACCGCCTATAACAACCGTTTATCCACCATCGCCGTCACATCCCACCGCCGTATAGCAAAAGATTTTAGCACTCAGGTGCTAAAATTATGATATTTCTAATAAAAAAATGAAGTGGTTCCGTGTATCATTTTTCAATTTTTTCGCACCAAATTAAAGTACTCCTCGTGTACTTTAATTTGGTGCGAAAAAAATAGAAAAACGATACATGGAATCACTTCATTTTTTAATTTAAAATATTATAATTTTAACACCCAACTGCTAAAATCTTTTGAAAAACTAGGATCTTCAAATCCACAAAAGTCACGACAAGCATCTCATCAATCACTCCACAAATAACAAGATAAAGAAAAGAATTCGAAAAAGAAGAAAAGAATCTAAAACAGCTGTACATTATTGAAAGGCAAAATCTATTGTCCGCCTAATAGGTGGATAATAAGACACACTATAATACTGTCATAGTGTGTCTGTTACCGGTTACAGTGCCTTTTTACAGGTAACAGACACACTATGACCGGTCACAGTGCCTTTTTACAGGTAACAGACACACTATGACCGGTCATACTACCTTTTTGCATGTAAATTTCGCATGTAAAAAGACATTATTACCGGTAACAGACGCACTATGACCAGACATAGTGTGTCAAATGGGCGGACAGTAGAAAGATCCATATTTTTGAAATCTTGAGTACGAACTTTCCAGGTGTAAAACACTTCAAAGTTGCTTGAGATGATGGAGAAAATTGGGTCCTAATTCCCGACATCACTTTATGAAAGATAGAGACAGCCACAAAAAAAAAGCATTGAGATGTAACTTCCTCCCACTTTCCTTTTTATCTTCTCCCTGTTTCGATAAACCTACAGGTACAGAGGTTTCCGCACAGAAAATGTACCGAGCCCTCTCGGGGGTCCACTTTTGGGTTCGACACAAGTGATCCGAACCGTTCATTATTCTTAGAACATTTTTTCGAAGGGTCCCACAAAATTTCAGCTCAATCGGACGGTTAGAAGTGCTTGAACCAAAGTCCCACCGTTTCAAACAAAAAAAATTCAAGCACTTGTAACTGTCCGATTGAGCTGAAATTTTGTGCGGCCCTTCGGAAAAATGTTCTAAGAATAATGAACGGTTCGGATCACTCGTGTGGACCCAAAAGTGGGCCCCCAAGAGGGCTCAGTACATTTTCTGTGCAAAAACCTCTGTACCGTAGCAAAGTCCCATCACTATTTGTAAGGTACTTTCATTCAATTTTTTTTTGAACGAAATTGGGTGATTTTGGATCGAGATCAACAACGATAGTTTGATTGATCGATTCCCATGATAGCCCACTTGAAATTTGATTTTGAAATGAATAAACGGTTTGGATTGATCATTTAAGACCCACACAGGAGTCTCCGGTGCCATCTGTGCGTGGTCTGTACGCAAAGGGTCGGTACCCCTTGTTATTTCCGTTAACAAATACATGCAGTTTGGACCTTTCGGCGCAAAAATTACTCCACGTAGTAATTACTCTCAACCACCGTGTCTTGATCTACTGATATATTAGTCCACGTAATAATTACTCTCATCTACTATAGGGTCTCTTAGCCAACCCCAATTAATTGAGATATAAGGCTTGGTTTGGTTTGGTTACTATAGGGTCCTTTGGCAAATAATACATAATCCGGAATTCCGGATTATAGGATTATTTATTTTTGTCTTTATTCAAATTTTTTTGCATTTGTTAATTTTGTGTCAAGATTTTGTGGTTTCTGGATTTATCTCGACGAGTCAAATCTAACAAATATAAAATTATGATCAAAACTCAAATTTTTTTGAATAAAATCAAAATTAATCCAATAATCCAAGTATTTTTGGTTTTACTCAAAAAAATATTTAGTTTGACCATAAATTTATACTTGTTATATTTGTCTTGTCGAGATAAATCTAGAAACCACAAAATCTTGACGCAAAACTAACAAATGCAAAAAAAAAATTTGAATAAAGACAAAACGAAAAAACTAAAAAACCGGATATTACGATATCTACTGAAAAATTACTCCACGTAATAATTACTCTCATCTACTATAGGGGTGATTTGGCAAAAAAGTAAAAAACGATTTTTTTTTGTTTTTTTCGTTTTGTCTTTATTTAAAAAAAAAAATTGCATTTTTTACTTTTCCAAATAGTATAAAATTATGGTCGAAAATAAATTTTTTTTAATAAAGCCGAAATTAAACCAATAAACTGGTTTATTTTTGTTTATTTTCTGCTTTATTCAAAAAAATATTACTTTTGACCATAATTATATACTCTTTGGATTCGTCTCGTCGAGACGAATCTATAAACCACGAAAACTTGAAACAAAACTAACAAATGCAAAAAAAAACTTAAATAAAAACATAATGAAAAAACCAAAAAATCAGTCCACAACTTTTTTTGCGAAAGCACTCCTACAGTACGACTGCTATATTCATGATACACCTTTCCATGTCCATGTGGATGGACTTTTCCTCGGTCAAGGCACCAGCAGGAGCAGGTGCAATTATAGGAGCAACCAGACTCCACATTGATTTGTAGTAGCTGGCTAGCTGCGTAAAAATATTGTCGGCAACTGATTTGTCAAAGATTGGAAGGTATGTAGGCTCCACCACCATGTCTAGATCTACCGAAAAATTACTCCATGGAGTAATTACTCTCATCTACTATAGTACGACTGCTCTATTCTTCGTTTAATATTGTTGGAGACCCTTTTCATGTGGATGGACTTTGCTTTTAGTAAAGGGACCCATCGATAGCTGCAGTCATAAAATCATCTCCATCAAGCTTTTAAATTACTAGAAATTTTAGAAATGGGACGTGACATTTTGAAGGAAAATTTTATAATTTACCTTTTTTTTTTTCCACATTTTTGTACTTTACGGAGGAATCTATTGTACGTTTTAGAGATTTGGTTCTAAATTTGCTTTTGAGTATCCAAATATAGAGATTCACACTTCCATTTTGGTCTTCAAATCTCTAAAAAAGATAGTGAAATAGGGTGATTTTGGATCGAGCTCATATAGCCGTCCGATTGCCTCGATTCCCGCACAGACCCACTCGGAATTCGATTTTGAGAAGGATGAACGGCTCGGATAGATCGGTTGGGACCCACAACGGCGTCCCAGACGCCGTCGGTACGTGGTCGGTGCACCCCCGTCGGTGCATGTAGAAGGGTTCTCTTGGTAATGCTATAGGTACACTAAATGTGCACCCCAGATGCACACCACCCAGAGGTGGTAAATGGGGAGAGGTCCCACATTGGGCCTCTCTTCATTTGCCACTTCAGGATGGGGTGCACATGTGGGGTAGCTATCAATTTTCTTTTTCGAAGGCACAGATCCTTCCCCAACAGTGTTATGGGTATACCGCTTGTGCACCCTAAATGCACACCACCCTGATGTGGCAAACGAGGAGAAGTCCAAAGTGGAGCTCACCCAAAAAATGGGCTTCTCCCTACGAAGCACCGACATCTCTAGGAGTCCCCGTATCGCAGTGTCCCGACATGGGGACACGGCGAGACACGTGTCCCGAAACGCCACGTGGATGGGGACACGGCTAATTTGAATTTTTGAGGGGGACACGGCGAGGGACATGGCTGGGGTCAAACTGAAATTTTCTAAAACTTTTTGGGGTAAATTTATAATTAATCAATACTTGGGGTAAAAAAGTGTAATTTCTTCATATAATTTCTGCCATACGTATGGATGTTTTTCTCCTTTTGTTTTGTTTATATTTTCTTAAAAAAAATATATATTATATTATATATAAATAAATATACATGTGGCGTGTCCCATGCCGTGTTCGTATCCCCATTTTTTTAGAATTTCAGTGTCCGTGTCCGTGTATCATAGGCTTCTCCTCATTTGCCATATCAGGGTGGTGTGCATTTGGGGTGCACAAATGGTGTACCCATATCATTTTTCGATCCTTCCCATGTGGCTGGACCTTCTTCCTCTTTAGTAAAGGCACCAGCAAGAGCAGGTGCAATTATAGGAGCAACCAAACTCCGCACAGATCCGTCGTGCATAGATCATTCACAGATAGTTAGTGGGTGTAGGATAGGTTCTTGGTTAGTCGAATAAATTCAACTTGGAGGGGCAAACAATAACTAATGATTAAGCAAGAAGTAAGAGAGTGCACAAAGGGGTGAAAGATTAGACCAAATACACGAAGAGAGAAGGCAGCAGTATTCAGTCCAGCCTCTTAGATCATCATCATCCTTACATCACAGCTCTAGCAAAAAAAATGGGTTCGCGAGCACTAGCAAGAACAGTGTTCTTGATTCCAAAGCTCTGAATCACTTTCTTTCTCTAGGGTTTCCGTGCCTTAGAAATGAATCAATCTATATGAGAATTTGTGAAGGAATGTCTCATATTTATAGGGATTTGCACCCAATCATTGGACTGCAGATGTTCCCCTTATAATATGATGACACGTGCTCTCTCCGTATACCTGGGCAATGTGGGTGACGTCACTGGCCGTTAGGAAGATTCCTCTGGCTTATCCAGTGTATGCCATTCCATCACAACGATCCATAATCCTTTAAAGCCACCAAACCACTTGCATCTCCTTTATTCCCGTTGTGCTAGGCATGGCCTCAAGCCCTTTGGCTCGCTCCAACACCTCGCTCGAGACTCGTAATGACTTCCAAAATCATTATGAGTATTCAAAATTTTTTGTATGAAATGGGGTGATTTGTATCAAGCTCATACAACCGTCCGATTGTCTCGATTCCCGCGTGGACCCACTCAGAATTTGATTTTGAGAAGGATGAACGGCTCAGATCGATCGTTTGGGACCCACAAGGGCGTCCCCGACGCCGTCGGTCCTCTCTCATCTATGCAGGTAGCAGCGTATTGTCTTCTCACACCTCATCACTATTTGTAAGGTACTTTCATTCAAATTTTTTTTCAACAAAATCGGGTGATTTTGGATCGAGCTCAGCAATGGTCGTCCGATTGATCGATTCCTGTGATGGCCCACTTGGAATTTAATTTTGAGATGGATGAACGATTCGGATTGATCGTTTGGAACTCACACGGAGGTCCCTGGTGCCATCTGTGCGTGATCTGTACACAAGGGGTCGGTACCCCTTGTTATTTCCGTTAACAAATACATGCAGTTTGGACCTTTCGGCGCATTATCTCTTTTTATAATGCGGGGAAATAATTATTGTGACTTGTACGAGCAAGCCCAAGAGGATAGCAGAAGGCAATAAAAAATGAGACCCGCACAACAAAATTTCAGAATATACTGCCACGTCAGCAGGTGGGTCCCGCCCACCTGCTATTATGCTATTTTGGTCAAATCATCGAATAACAATTCAAGATCGGATTGTAGGCCGTCACCACACTAATTGTTTTGCCAAATTGCCATTAGCAAATGTTCGTTGGCATCTATACCATGAAATATATATGGAGTATGACATTTCTCAAAAAAGCACGCCGGTCTCTTTCTTGATTCCTGTTATTACCGCTATATAAGCATTGTTTACCCTTAAAACAACAATATTCCTTGCTTGCATCGTAATTACCAAAATTGCTTTTATTTTTTAGCTCTCCTATCACTTTCGTCATCAGACGAACATTAGTCATAGATGCAAGCAAGTCGAGTAGTGAGTTGTTGAAGCTTGAATTGTAAAATTCGAGTGGCTCTAAAAGTGCTTAAATTGGTATTTGTGATTGACACCGATTTCAAATGATCTTTTATCTTGAGATTATCATGAGAAATAATTTATGATTGTTATATGCAAAACGAGTCGAGTAACAACAAGAATTGTTTGATTAGTCATAACATGAATTGCACCCCTGTACTCTTGGGGGGGGGGGGGGGGGGGGGGGGGGGGGGGGGGGGGGGGGGGGGGGGGGGGGGGGGGGGGGGGAATTGTTCACGGATTCACAGTGAACAGGCACGTACGGATTTTGATTTTCAGGCACAGTTTCAGTAAAGGAGCACATGGGTGGGGACTCTCCTTCAGACTTTTGCTTCAATGAAGCCACACTCTAGTCGGAGGACCCATCACACGGCAAAAACTTCACTACTGTGACCAGTCCCATCATGGAACTTTCAAAGTGATGAATAGGAGAGTGTAATTAGAGTCTTGTTAATGCTATTGAGTTCACAATAAATTTAAAAGAAATTAAAAAACAAGCACTCCAGATCTGTGGAGGTAAATTTGGCCCCAAAATTTACAAAATTTCCACCGACGGATCTAGACTGTCCAAAACATGTTTTGACGGCTCGGATTTGGTGTTGGGCACTACGTGGATCTACCCAACCCGTACCCAAAATTTTCTCATAATGTTATGTTCTAATATGTTACTATTTCCAGCGTAAATTCAACGGGCATAATAAGTTAATAGTGTTGGGCACATGCAGGGAAGATATATAGATCAAAAATTTCAACGGATTCACACTTCACAGTATAAAGATTAATACGCGTGAAATTCGTGTTCAGATTTTCAGATTTAGCGAGAGATTGATTTCTGAGTACGGTACGGTTTCAGTAAAGGAGCACAGCACACGGGTGGGGACTCTCCTCAATGAGGCCAAACTCTGAGAAGGTGGTGGTTGCGCAAAACGTACTCAAAGCGAATATGTGGATTGTGGAGTAACAGGACAATAATAAGGTCACAGGTTGTTTCTTATTTTTCAAAATCAACATTCCTAAAATCGTTGTAGATTTTAACAAAAATGAGAAAGCCATTTGTTAGATTTTGACATTGTTGAAATATTTAATTTTAGCAAAATGACTTCCTTAATTGTTAATATTAACTGTTAATTTTAGAAAATGTTGATTTTATCAAAAGATCTTGCTAACGGGTGCATTACTGCACTCATTAAGGGTACAAAAAAGTACACTTATTAGGTCCTACTTATACTATAAAGTACACTTGAACATTAAAATACGCACAAAAGTGTACTTTAAAGTACAAATGAGACCCACAAATGTACTTTTTTGCACCCTTAAATGAGTGCAATGTTGCATCCGCATTTCCCCTTATCAAATGGGAACCTCACCCTTGGTAAAAATGGCTATCATATCCACGATCGAACGCTACTAGGTACACTTTCCGGGTCCAAAACGACCCAAACTCCCCCCCCCCCCCCCCCCCCCCCAAAGAAAAAAAATAAAAAGAATCTGCACATCCCTCATCCTTTCCCCCTTCCCATTTTATACAGAGGAGAAGGGGAGCAGCAGAGATGGGCGAAGAACCACCCACCAAGGCAACCACGATCCCCGGCCACTGCCGCCGATACTCCCCTTGAGTCGACCCAGAGTACCCTCTGCCTTTAGTTTTCAACGGATGGCTTTAACATTTGCGCAAAAAGCACCAAAAAAACCCTTGTCAACGATCAATGAAATAATTTCGACAAGTGTTTTTAATATTTTATTTGTTTGTCCCAAACAACATAATTTTTTTTATGCTCATGGATTTTTTTTTATTTTTGTATTTTAAGAGATTATATGTGGGAGGTCGTGCTTACCCCTACCTTTTGAAGGGCATGAACAAACTTTGACGAACCTGGCGGTAAGACTAAGTTTCGTGTTTAGACGATATGTTCTAGGTATTAGTTTGTTTGGTTTAGGTCTTGTAAAGCCATCTTTTAATAAAATGTATATTTTGACTTGTAAGAAACACGTTGATATTTTCGGCAAACGAACAAAGGAACATGTATAGTTATAATTATGTTGCACTTGGTGGCTTATAGAAAACTTTGATGGATTTGAGAAGTGGATCACTTCGACTCTTTTAATTTTGATTAGACTTATTGGTCAAGGCATGAAGGAAAAACAGGAATTATTTTTTGTGAACATCTTTTTTTTTTTTTTGTGAACATCAAAGTTGCTTGAGAGTTGAGATGATGGAGAAAATTGGGCCGACATCACTTTACGAAAGATAGACAGCCACAAAAAAAAAAGAAGCATTGAGATGTAACTTCCTCCCACTTTCCATTTTTTCTTCTCCGTGTTTGGCCTCATGTTATCACTTATCAGCAATGGTAGTAGCACCGTGAACTCCATCAAGGTGTATTATTGTCTTGTCACACCTCACTGCTATTTATAAGTCACACCTCACTGCTATTTATAAGGTACTTTCATGACCGGCCCTTGGGCAAGGCCCAGGCTTAGGACATTAAAAAATAGTCCAAAAAAATGGCACTCGAATAATTTTTAGTATTAGGCTGAGTAGGAGTCTTTTGAAGCCGAAACAAGTGGTACAATTAGGTTTTAGGGCTCTTAAAAAAGTGTTATTGTTGAAGCCCAACTATACACACAAAGAAAAAGCCATTTGGTGGCCCAACTTGGTATGGCCCAATAAAATCGGAGGATAAATACAATCATTTTTTTTTAAAAAAATAAAATTATGTAGGGAATAAATTCACATGAATCCTTTTAAAGATATGTTCTTGTCCGTTTTATATTTGGGTTGAGTGTTCAAAAGAGAACCAAACTAAAATTTTGACATTTATTATAAGGAATTTTTTCGGGTGGTCATGTGACCATTGATAACGAGTAAATGACCCACTGCAGCCACCAAAGCTAATCCTTGCCGCCTCCATTCGATGAAAAGTCAGTGGCTCAGGAACAAGACAACATTGTCAGCGTCGAGCCGCTTCTCCTTGACGAACTAGCTCCACCCTTTGCTTTTTACTAATATGGACTAAAATAATTATATAAACAATTAATTCCGCTTCTGTTATTTACTTGTACCAGCAACCCCAAGAGGCTAGCAAATGGCAATAAAAAAATGAGACCGCGGCACAACAAAATTTCACAATATACTGCCACGTCAGCAGGTGGGTCCCGCCCACCTGCTATTGTGTTATTTTGGTCAAACCATCGAATAACAATTGATCGATTGTAGGCCATCACCACACCAATTGTTTTGCCATTAGCAAGAGTTCGTCCATACCATGAAATATATGTGAAGTAGGATATTTCTCCAAAAAGCATGTCGGTCTCTTACTTGATTCCTACTATTACCGCTATATAAGTATTTTTTTACCCTTAAAACAACAAACAATATTCCTTGCTTGCATCATAATTGTAACACCCGTTCCAGATATTCAGAATTTAATTCGCAATTTAGAGTGGTGGTGTGGCTACACCCAATAATTTTCCATGAGTGGATGTATTATTAGTGGGTTGATTTCGCGGCCTGGAAAATTTATACGGTTGTTGATTTTGTTTTTTTGAGAATGTTATTGGATAAACCGAGACCGCGGTTAGACTCAAGGTAATTTATTGGAGCCATGGTAAAACTTTTAGAATTTTCTGAGGAGGTATCTAGACTGCGCGGACGGAACGGGGCTTGTTTTCGGGGTCGGGGGTTCCAGCCGCCTGCTGGAAGAGGAATTTTCTTAATTTGGGAGTGGGTCCCACCCCACCCCCATAAGTCTTATCTCTTTCTTTCTTTTCTTCTTTCTTTTGATTTGAGAAAGGGAGAGTAATCAGAGAAGAGAGAGAGGGAGACCAGAGAAGAAGAAGAAGAAGAAGAAGAAGAAGGAGAAGGAGAAGGAAGAGAGACCGGAAAATTTAGGGAAAACCCAAAATTAAGGTACGGATTGGAGTTTAATTTCCAAAATACTTGGGTTATGTTGTTTATTTGCAAATTGATCGAGTATTTTGCATCTCATAAGAATGATTTGGGGTTTGTTTTTACAAAATTCGTGGAAGGGAGTAAAGGTGTTCACTGACTGGTTTTGTGAAAAACCATATCTGCCATGATTTTTGGCGAATTTTAAGACAGAGTTCTTGAAGTCGGAATCTTATGAAATTTTTACAGTAGATACCCACGGATGTTTTGTGTGTGGTGTAAAAATTTCAGAGTTTAATTCGAAGTACAGAAAATATGAAAATTCGTGAACCAATCTACTGTCAGGCTCGTGTTTGTGCAGACAGCACTGTCATGTTCTGGGAAAATGATCATAACTTCTAGCGTGGGTATCCGATTGGCACACCGTCTTTTGATTATGAAACTAGACTCGTATACCTTCGAAATGATGTATGGGTTGTGCCTTAATTATTTCCAGAGAATAACAGTTTTTAATTTGAAGTTGGGGAAAAATCTGTTTTGGGGAATTTTCAGCAAGTTCTGGGTCTGTTTGGAGGTTGATTAAAAATAGTTAAAGAGTTCAGAAAATTCTGAATTTTTGATATGATGATTAAGTATGAGTTTGGAGGTTGTGGTAAAAATTTCGTGGGAAATGGATTAGTAGATTAATTCTGGAAATTCGCAGAGTGCATCACTGTTGGATCGTAGAATGCATTTTCATACATTTCACTTGCATTTGGGTATGAATTTTTGGTAGGGAGCTTATGGGTGATATATAATTGTTATTATAGGTGATGTTATTATAAGGATGGTTGTAGTTACGCCTTCGGTGCACAGAGGTTGAGTGTTTGGCCGAGTTGGTCCTGTTGTGACAGGTGAGAATGTACAGCCTCTATAATAAATAGAAATGTGTAGTGTTTATGTGTGGTGTTTTAAAAAATGTGGTGTGATTATTGATGTTTTGAAAACTATCCTTGTGATTTTTGTATTATGTTAAAAATATTGTGTTTGGACGGATTAAATGATTTTCAGTGATGGATCAAATGATTTCTGGTGGGTGAAAAGAGAATATTTTATGCCTCTTGTGCCAATGTTTAGTTTGCAAGGTTGGCAACTTGCATTCGTGGGCTGTGCCATCTGGCTGAGTGCCAGCATTTTAGCCAAAAAGTTGCAAGGTTGGCATCTTGTAGCGTGGGCTGTGCCAATATTTTAGTTTGCAAGGTTGGCAACTTGCATTCGTGGGCTGTGCCAAATGTGAGCAGTGCAAGCTTAGTTCTTGCTTTCTGTGTGGGCTGCACCTACCATTGGTGATAAAGAATGGCCCTCGTCACCGCCACTATATGTGAGCCTGTGAGCGAGGTAACGGTACCGTCATAACTCCCGGTCGTGAGGTTGGCGACTCGTTGGCACATTGGGTAAATTGATTTGATATTATTTTATATTGTGAAAGAAAATGTGAAATATTTTGCAAAACCTGCAGGGGTGTGTTGATGAAATGGGCCGGTGGGCCGTGTTTTTGAGATGAGCCGAAAGGCTGTGTTTTTGAGATGGGCCGGTGGGCCATGTTTTGAGATGAGCCGGTGGGCTGCATTTTTTTGAAATAAATATGGTGGGCTGTGTTTTTGAGATAAAAGTGTGGGTGTGATGTTTAAAACTGTGATCCATCTGAATTGTTTAAGCAAATGTGTTGCTGTGTGTTTATGCTTCGATCCATCTAAATACTTATCATTTCCATTTATTATGTTGCTAACGTACATTCTCCTGTAACCTTTTTGGTTGCAGATTCTCAGTTGAGCTAGACGTCGGTCCACTACAGTGCCAGGGTGTCAGTTAGGTGTTCATAGAGGTTGAGTTTTATAATTCTGTCAGTTAGAGGGTGTTGTAGAATGACTATATAATGTGAGGTTGGTGTGGTTCAGTACAAGTCTAATATGGTTGACTGTACAATTGATGTGGAGGTGTGAACACCTGTTTATTTTTATTGGTTCTGTTGCGAGCTGTAGTCTAATTTTGAGTATATATTTGCGTGAGAATCCGGAAAGGCGTACAGGTGGTGACAGGTGTCCTGTCACTTTGTACAAGTTTTATTTTGCCAGGGTGGGGTGTGACAGTTTTGGTATCAGAGCTTAGGTTATAGGTTCTGTAGACTTTTTGAGAGTGTGGCACTTGTGGTGGACCATAGGCGGTGTTGTTTTGAGTTGTTGAGTCTAGGTAAAACCTAGAATGTCGAGATGGGTTTCACAGTGGTGAGTTTAGTGGGTGCATGCATACATGTAAGATTCATGCATATATCTATGTTTGTTTTTGCAGCAGCTTGAAAGAAGAAAGTGTTGAGCTGGAGGTGTCATATGTTTTTGTGTTAATTGGTGTGGAGGGACAAGAGGTGTAACATGGGTAAGTAAATTAGTTTGACCCAAGTGCTGGAATGTTAGAGGCTATGATGGGATTGGCCAAGAAAATGCTCAGCGTGGTGGTTAAGAATGACGTGGTGGATTGATTTGAAGAGTGACTGGCCAGCACACTTCAAAACAAACCACTGATGTCACTCTATTACCACGTGTGGGTGGATGAAGGTGTGTAAAGAAGTACATGCAGTAGAGCAGGTGTCGAAGTGAAAGAGCATATTTGTGTATTTACTATGTAAGTGCATGGTTCTGCATTTGATCGATGTGCCAAGTGTTTAATGTGATAAAAAAAGAGGACATGGTGCAGATGTTAAAGAATTTATTGGAATTATTGGTCCTATAAAGGTATAAATTAGTTGGGAGATGGGGTACGTATTCTCGATGAGATAAGCTGGTGATGAAAAAAAAAAAAAATTGAATACACAGGTTGATTATAACTTTGTGGGCATTGGAGGCAGTGGTAGGGATATTGAGGAGAATGAATGGATGAAATATAATGTTTAGTCTAAGTACTTGAGGTTTGTAGACAATCTTCTTATGCATGACTAGGCTGACGTGGTTTCACGATCTTGTATATCTTTGGAGAATCTTAGTATTGGGCTATTTAATTTCATACGTGATTTGGGTGTAAGTTAATTTTTATCTGATTTTTGTTGGCACGTTATGGGGGAAATTATGTGATGGTTGTCAGTTCGGTTGCGAAGTTGGAATTGGTCTATCAGAGCCGTGTGCTGAGGTAGAATTGGGATTTGATATTGTTCATAGGTTTTTGGGCAGTCCTGCGGATATTGACATGTACAGAAAAAAAAGGGGGTTATTTGAGGTATTCAACATGATTTGGACTTTTATCTATCTTCGGTATTCAAAATATTGTGAGGGTGTTATGGTTATTAAAAGTAAACTTTGGGCATGTGAATTATCATAGCAAAGGGGAAACAGGTATTGGGTGTAGCTAATAGAATTACAAATGGGTTTTGGACGAATTGTGATATTGTGGATCGTAGCAGATGAAGTTGTTAATATTTTATTATGGGTTGGACGCTTGTTTATAGATGATGAGTTGATTGTTACCAATTTGGATTCGGGTCCTTAACTTTTCTTAAGGGCAATGCTTTATGTATTGTGCTTGTGTGGGGAAGGTATTAGAAGTTGAAAGATGAGTTAGTGTTGAGTTACAGTTACGGCATGCAAAAAGGTATGGAAATTTGGAGGTTTGAGATTATTAGTAGTACAATTGAGGAGCATGAAATAATACAAGATTCTGATAAGTATCTTAGGTGGCATAATTTGGAAGTTAAGGGGACTGAAGACCGAATGCGATGGTTGACTTATATTTGATTTGGTGGTGCATGCTCAAACAATGGATAGGACTTGTTAAATGTGAATAAGTGAAATTACTTTCGGACGGCTACCAGAGAGATTAATATGATAAGTGTCTTTATAGATGAGAAAGTGAATGTGTGGCTAACAAAACTGGTATGGTGTTAATAGCGACATGAGTTCAATTCAAGGGTGATGGTGGGTACGTAGATTTTTCGGGTGATATAATATTTGTGGGGTTTGAAAAAAAGAAAAAGGGAAAGTGTGACTTTTTACGGCAACATATGAGGACATCTGGGAGAAAGGAATGTGGAAGTTAGATCTTTAGTTGGATTCTTTTTAGTTGAAAGGTTTGGACAATTTTGAATTTCATTGAATGGGGTTGTATGTCGATTTTCTTTGGATTTTAGTGTGATCAACTTTAGGGAGTAGTACATGGTTTTCACGAGCATTACTTCAGGTGAGATAAGGTGAAAGTCCTTTTCATATGTCATTTGTTGAGAATGAGGATATTGTCGATTCTGTGTAGATAAAAAGTGCGCAACAACTGACTGATTACTGCTTGAGAATTTGAAAATTTGGAGTTTGGTGGAATATCATCTTGGTCGTGTATGTGGGAGTATAAATGGTTGTTTGGTTATTGTGAGAGGGTGGTAAAAGATAAGAAGATTAGGTAGGATTTTGCTCTAGTTGGATTGTTGACCATGATACTTGGATTATTTTTGTGGTTATGTCATAGTAAGGTGAAGGTGTATGACTTTTACATTTGGTGAGTGTAAATTGAGGTTATTCTGGGTGAAAGATGTTGTATATGAAAGCAGTGAACCATAGGTGTTTGTGAAATTCCTTGGTGATTAAGTATATTTCTTTTAGCGGGTGTTACGAAATTCGGAAACAAGAACGAATAAGGTATTTTGATATGTGACCTGTTGAGATGATTAAAATATGTTAGAACTGCAAATTATTTACTGGTTTGTGTGAAGTTTGTCCTTAGTACTAAGTATATGATGATATTGAGGATTTTGTGATTCAGAAAGCCTAAATGATTTTATGTTCTAGAGGGAAGTGTTGAAAAAAAAAAAGAAACAGAAATGTTTGTGGTTACATGTTGAGAGGTGCAATACACCCAAGGGCAAAACATTTGATTGGTTGGCAACCATGGATTGAGTGGAAACTGTAGTTTGATTACTAAAGTGAGGACCATTAAGCGATCAATTTATGGGTATTTGTCGTTGAGGCAGAGTTGAACCGGAGTTTATAGAATTGTGTGCTGCTTGTTTACAGTTGAGTATGGAATATAATTGGCATTGTTGAATGATTAGAGTGTCTGAGAAGGTGGAAGAAAAAAAGAAGTTTTGGGTAAGCTAGTGGTTGTGTTGAGGATATTGTTAATGTTTAAGAATAAAGTTGTGCTTTATGCGGAAAATTTAAATTGGGAAGATGTTGTACAAGTAGTCAAAGTTCGTGAGGCTTTATATAGGAAGAAAATGTAGAAAACTGATTTGTTGGGATGATGTGGGCGAAAGGAGTATGTTGACACGAGAGATGGAATGACAAAGAGCCGAGGGGCAAACGTTGGATTTAGAGTTAGTACAACAAATAGCTGATGGAGTTAGGTTGATAAGAGAACGGTTGAAAATTGCACAGATCCTACAGAAGAGTTACGTAGATAAGCGAAGACGGGAATTGGAGTTGGCGGTTTATAAATTTGTGGTATCGCATTTGTTGTCGAGGGATAGATCGTATTTCGGGGACGAAATTTCCTAAGTGGGGGAGAGTTGTAACACCCGTTCCAGATATTCAGAATTTAATTCGCAATTTAGAGTGGTGGTGTGGCTACACCCAATAATTTTCCATGAGTGGATGTATTATTAGTGGGTTGATTTCGCGGCCTGGAAAATTTATACGGTTGTTGATTTTGTTTTTTTGAGAATGTTATTGGATAAACCGAGACCGCGGTTAGACTCAAGGTAATTTATTGGAGCCATGGTAAAACTTTTAGAATTTTCTGAGGAGGTATCTAGACTGCGCGGACGGAACGGGGCTTGTTTTCGGGGTCGGGGGTTCCAGCCGCCTGCTGGAAGAGGAATTTTCTTAATTTGGGAGTGGGTCCCACCCCACCCCCATAAGTCTTATCTCTTTCTTTCTTTTCTTCTTTCTTTTTCGTTTCTTTTCTTTCTTTTGATTTGAGAAAGGGAGAGTAATCAGAGAAGAGAGAGAGGGAGACCAGAGAAGAAGAAGAAGAAGAAGAAGAAGAAGGAGAAGGAGAAGGAAGAGAGACCGAAAAATTTGGGGAAAACCCAAAATTAAGGTACGGATTGGAGTTTAATTTCCAAAATACTTGGGTTATGTTGTTTATTTGCAAATTGATCGAGTATTTTGCATCTCATAAGAATGATTTGGGGTTTGTTTTTACAAAATTCGTGGAAGGGAGTAAAGGTGTTCACTGACTGGTTTTGTGAAAAACCATATCTGCCATGATTTTTGGCGAATTTTAAGACAGAGTTCTTGAAGTCGGAATCTTATGAAATTTTTACAGTAGATACCCACGGATGTTTTGTGTGTGGTGTAAAAATTTCAGAGTTTAATTCGAAGTACAGAAAATATGAAAATTCGTGAACCAATCTACTGTCAGGCTCGTGTTTGTGCAGACAGCACTGTCATGTTCTGGGAAAATGATCATAACTTCTAGCGTGGGTATCCGATTGGCACACCGTCTTTTGATTATGAAACTAGACTCGTATACCTTCGAAATGATGTATGGGTTGTGCCTTAATTATTTCCAGAGAATAACAGTTTTTAATTTGAAGTTGGGGAAAAATCTGTTTTGGGGAATTTTCAGCAAGTTCTGGGTCTGTTTGGAGGTTGATTAAAAATAGTTAAAGAGTTCAGAAAATTCTGAATTTTTGATATGATGATTAAGTATGAGTTTGGAGGTTGTGGTAAAAATTTCGTGGGAAATGGATTAGTAGATTAATTCTGGAAATTCGCAGAGTGCATCACTGTTGGATCGTAGAATGCATTTTCATACATTTCACTTGCATTTGGGTATGAATTTTTGGTAGGGAGCTTATGGGTGATATATAATTGTTATTATAGGTGATGTTATTATAAGGATGGTTGTAGTTACGCCTTCGGTGCACAGAGGTTGAGTGTTTGGCCGAGTTGGTCCTGTTGTGACAGGTGAGAATGTACAGCCTCTATAATAAATAGAAATGTGTAGTGTTTATGTGTGGTGTTTTAAAAAATGTGGTGTGATTATTGATGTTTTGAAAACTATCCTTGTGATTTTTGTATTATGTTAAAAATATTGTGTTTGGACGGATTAAATGATTTTCAGTGATGGATCAAATGATTTCTGGTGGGTGAAAAGAGAATATTTTATGCCTCTTGTGCCAATGTTTAGTTTGCAAGGTTGGCAACTTGCATTCGTGGGCTGTGCCATCTGGCTGAGTGCCAGCATTTTAGCCAAAAAGTTGCAAGGTTGGCATCTTGTAGCGTGGGCTGTGCCAATATTTTAGTTTGCAAGGTTGGCAACTTGCATTCGTGGGCTGTGCCAAATGTGAGCAGTGCAAGCTTAGTTCTTGCTTTCTGTGTGGGCTGCACCTACCATTGGTGATAAAGAATGGCCCTCGTCACCGCCACTATATGTGAGCCTGTGAGCGAGGTAACGGTACCGTCATAACTCCCGGTCGTGAGGTTGGCGACTCGTTGGCACATTGGGTAAATTGATTTGATATTATTTTATATTGTGAAAGAAAATGTGAAATATTTTGCAAAACCTGCAGGGGTGTGTTGATGAAATGGGCCGGTGGGCCGTGTTTTTGAGATGAGCCGAAAGGCTGTGTTTTTGAGATGGGCCGGTGGGCCATGTTTTGAGATGAGCCGGTGGGCTGCATTTTTTTGAAATAAATATGGTGGGCTGTGTTTTTGAGATAAAAGTGTGGGTGTGATGTTTAAAACTGTGATCCATCTGAATTGTTTAAGCAAATGTGTTGCTGTGTGTTTATGCTTCGATCCATCTAAATACTTATCATTTCCATTTATTATGTTGCTAACGTACATTCTCCTGTAACCTTTTTGGTTGCAGATTCTCAGTTGAGCTAGACGTCGGTCCACTACAGTGCCAGGGTGTCAGTCAGGTGTTCATAGAGGTTGAGTTTTATAATTCTGTCAGTTAGAGGGTGTTGTAGAATGACTATATAATGTGAGGTTGGTGTGGTTCAGTACAAGTCTAATATGGTTGACTGTACAATTGATGTGGAGGTGTGAACACCTGTTTATTTTTATTGGTTCTGCTGCGAGCTGTAGTCTAATTTTGAGTATATATTTGCGTGAGAATCCGGAAAGGCGTACAGGTGGTGACAGGTGTCCTGTCACTTTGTACAAGTTTTATTTTGCCAGGGTGGGGTGTGACAATAATTACCAAAATCGCTACTATTTTTTAAGATGTTTCGTGTCACTATCGTCATCAGACGAACATTAGAGCAAGTTGAGTAGTGAGTTGTTGAAGCTTGAATTGTAAAATTAGAGAGGCTCTAAAAGTGCTTAAATGGTATTTGTCATTGGTACCGATTTCAAATGATCTTTTATCGAGATTATCATGAGAAATAATTTATGGTTGTTATACGCAAAACAAGTCGAGTAATAACAAAACCCTCACCATGATTGATTGAAATAGTGTAGGATCAACCACATGACATCATAAAAAATATTAACACCAAGAAAATCTATCTGTTTTAATATCATAATCTTCTGCACAATGATTTAGAGCCTAATCTTAATCACTGTGGATAATATTTCGTTAAGCCCTTTTTATTCCCAACAAAAATATATTCTCACTCTACTTCAAAGTTAAGCCAACATTATCCACTGCATCCGTAAGAACAAATCACAGCCCCTATTTAAATATTAGCTTTAATAAGCCAAGCAAGCCAATTAATATGCTGATATCAAATTATGGAAAAAAAAAAAAAAACATTCATATCGATTGAATCCATATCCGAGTTTCATGCATACTAAGTAATAAGTCGAGAACGACAAACGATAAACGCACGTAGGAAAAATCACATACATGAAATCATTCAATAAAATTTATGAGGCTTCATCGTCAACCCTATTATAAAAGTTTAGCCATGCATACATAAAAATAAATAGATTAAAAGACAGAATCCATAATAATAAAAACCTTACAATTTTCTTTTCTCCTCTAATTTTTTTTCCTTGAACTTCGCGGCACGCCGCATCCGCGGTCCAAAATTGCGTGATATCTCCCAGCCGAGCTCCATTGCAGGTGTAAAACGCATCAAAGTTGCTTGAGATGATGGAGAAAATTGGGTCCTGATTGCCGACATCACTTTACGAAAGATAGAGACAGCCACAAAAAAAAAAAAGCATTGAGAGGTAACTTCCTCCCACTTTCCTTTTTATCTTCTCCGTGTTTGGCCTCATGTTATCAGCAATGGTAGTAGCCCCGTGAACTCTGTCAAGCTGTATTGTCTTCTCACACCTCATCACTATTTGTACGGTACCTTCATTCAATTTTTTTTGAACGAAATTGAGTGATTTTGGATCGAGCTCAGCAATGGTCGTCCGATTGATCGATTCCCATGATGGCCCACTTGGAATTTGATTTTGAGATAGATGAATGGTTTGGATTAATCGCTTGAAACCCACACAAGGGTTTCCGGTGCCATCTGTGCTTGGTCTGTTATTAGCAATGGTAGTAGAACCGTGAACTCCATTTAGGTGTATTGTCTTGTCGCATCTCACCACTATTTGTAAGGTGCTTTTATGACCGGTCCTTGGGCAAGGCCCAGGCTTAGGACATCAAAAAATAGTCCAAAAAAAGGGGCACTCGGATAATTTTTAGTATTAGGGTGAGTAAGAGTCTTTTAAAGCCGAAACAAGTGGTCCAATTAGGTCTTAGAGCTCTAAAAAACTATTATTGTTGAAGCCCATCTATACACACAAAGAAAAAGCCCATTTGGTGGCCTAACTTAGTATGGCCCAATAAAATAGGAAAAGAAATACAATTTTTTTTTTTTTTTAGAAAATTATGTAGCGAATATATTCACATGAATCATTTTAAAGATATGTTCTTGTTCATTTTATATTTGGGTTGAGTGTTCAAAAGAGAACTAAACTAAAATTTTGACATATATTATAAGAAATTTTTTTGGGTGGTCATGTGACCATTGAAAGGTACATGTAGCACGGCCACACGCCAATATTAACGGGTAATTGATCCACCGCCACCACCAAAGCCAATTCTTGCTGCCTCCATTCGATGAAAAGGTAGAGGTTCAGGAACAAGACGACATCGCCCGAGTCGAGCTGCTTCTCCTTGACGAACTAGCTCCACCCTTTGCTTTTTAATATGGACTAAAATAATTATGCAAACAACTAATTCCGCTTTTGTTATTTACTTGTACGAGCAAGCCCAAGTGGATAGCAAAAGGCAATAAAAAAAAAATGAGACGCACAGAACAAAATTTCACAATATACTGCCACGTTAGCAGGTGGGTCCCGCCCCATCTGCTATTGTGCTATTTTGATCAAACCATCGAATAACAATCGATCGGATTGTAGGCCATCACCACACTAATTGTTTTGCCATTATCCAAAGTTCGTTGGCATCTATACCATGAAATATATGTGGAGTATGATATTTCTTCAAAAAGCATGTCGGTCTCTTACTTGATTCCTATTATTACCGCTATATAGGCCTGTCAATGAGTCGGATTTGCTTATCGGATCCGGATCAAATCCGACCCGTAAGCAAGCAAACTGGAAAGGCTCAAGCAAGCTAGCTGGAAAGGATAAAAAAATTAAATTACTGGATCAGATTCAGATTAATGTTATCGGATTTGTGAATATCGGATCCAAATTCGGATCCAATCTTATCAGATCCAGATCGGATCCGAATCCTCTCGAATCCGGATCAGATCCGACCCGTTGACAGGCCCACTGCTATATAAGCATTGTTAACCCTTAAAACAACAATATTCCTTGCTTGCATCATAACTACCAAATTGCTAGTACTTTTTAACTGTCTCGTATCACTTTCGTCATCAGACGAACATTAGTCACAGATGCAAGCAAGTCGAGTAGTGAGTTGTTGAAGCTTGAATTGTAAAATTAGAGAGGCTCTAAAAGTGCTTAAATGGTATTTGCAATTGGTACCGATTTCAATTGATCTTTTATCGAGATTATCATGAGAAATAATTTATGGTTATTATATGGAAAACGAGTTGAGTAACAATTCAAGTCATGAGGCTTATTTTATATGATGCTTGATTTTATTAGTCGAGTAACTTCTTCTTTCTTTTAAGGTTACAAATTTGTTGTCCCGTTAATAGGCAAAAATCTCGTAAACCAAATGAACTTGTTAATTTCCGTTCAACAGTAAAAAAAGAATTTGTTAACCGCAGAACGTTTAGGTCGATAAAATGGGGGGAAAGAAAAAAGTGGCCCAGTTTATTATGGGCCTTTATATGGGCCCCAAGTTGCCCGTCCCGTGCAAAGGCAACTGACTACTTTTTTCAATTAGAGGCCCATCTAGGACTCCCTTCCCTTAGTCCAGTGCTTAAAATCCTGATGGCTCTTAAGTTTCACCAAAATACTACATCGATGGTTCGGACTGTCCACCACATCAACCCTTTGTTACTTTTTGAAAGAATATTACAAGAAAAAATTTGTCTAGAAACCCAAGTTTTCAAATCCAGACAAAGAGTTATTGTGTGGTGCAAGGTAGTTTAATACTATGAGTCACTGTTGTTAGCCCAAATGTTTTCTTTAGAAAAACATTATTGATTTTGATGATAACAAACATATTTAGTTAAAAGTGAAATATAATTAATATTATGAGATTTGTTACTCATTTGAATAGTTGCTTATGTTGTAGGATTTGGTTGAGGTACCCAAAGAGAGATTCTACACCAAATCATTATCACCAATAGTCAAGATTTTAATTGAAAAGAAAAAGATTAAGGACAAATCTTGTTTTTATTTTTTGGAAAGCAAAGATCATGAAAATTCAAAGATTATGGAGATTATGGACCAACTCTTATTTTAGAAAGCATTTCTATCAATTGGCAAGAAAGCACAAGGAAGTCGGCACATTGAAAAATTATTCAACAGCTAGTGGAGCATTTCTATTAATTGGAAGGTTATCTTGTCCAACGGCTAGTGGACCAAGCAAAGGAATGATTTGTAATAGTTTAATTTTGGTTCGAATTCATTTCCAAAGTTGACATCTGCATCTATGTCCACATGCAACGTCCACATGCATGTAGAATGTTATACAAGGCAAGGAAGAAAAAGAATAAGGGTGATTTCCTTAATAGGTTTCCAACTGCTAATGTTAAAAAGAGGATGGATTTGGCTCATGCCTCATTAAGGCTAGCTATAATTCATTGGGAGCCTTGTTTCCAAAGGTAAAAAGATTGCTTCTAACGTTCAGAATTTTGAAGAATAAAAAGAGGAGTTGCTATAACAAAGAAAGTGAGAAAATTGGAGAAAGCAAGGCATTCACATTGAGTTCCAAAGGTCATTGTTTATTGAGAGAAAAATTTAGAGCTTCATATTGTTTCTATCTACACTTTTGAGAGTGTTTTGATTTGTGAGATTTCATTGTCGAAGGGAGTGTGACCCCTTGTATATCTCTTGTTATCTTTTGTGAGTGATTTTTGTGTTAGAAAAAATTACTCGGGTAGGCGTGACTAGCACCGGAGTAAAAAATAGTTGGAGCGATTGGGGATAGATTGCTCCTTGTAAAGGTTTCTCTAGCACCCGTGAAGCTAGAAGGTGTTACTATTGGAGATAGTGCAGCAAATCCCAAGTTGGACACTTGGGGAGTGGACTAGGTCGTGAAGTTGCGGACCAAACCACTATAAATCTCTATGATTGATTTCTCTCTCCCTGTGTTGCTATCTGGGCCAACAACTGCTAGATAGGGAAAAAAATAAGTATCACTCACCACATAATGCCAAACCGCCCAATTTCCATAGAATGCTCACCCATTCATTCTTGAAAATTTTGGGTGTCGGCATGGTACTATGTGGCGGTAGCCAGTGCCCATCTCGACTGTCAAAATGCTTTGGACTGTCCCACTTTTAGAGAGAGAAAGGGGAGAGGGAGGGAGGGAGAAATCTAAGCTGTCCAAAACACTTTTCGACAGCTGAGATGCGCGCTCGGACACCACGTGTCAGGTACTCTATGTTGGGAATTTTCATCACAATTAAAATCATAAAACCACTAAAAAATTATGATACGGGATAAAACACTAAAATTATGAACAAAATCAGACAAATATAGTTGATAATTAGAGTTAGGGAAATAACCTCTGATATCCATGGAAGGCATGACCAATTGTTGTCTTATAGCTGTATTCGCCTCCCTTCGTGTAGGTTCTACCTTTACACAATAAATAGCCAAGTCTTTCTTACTCAAATGATATATGAAAATATAGTTGATGTAGAGAAGAGAGGAGAGAACTCAAGATGTTACAAATCAATTGGGATAATCCAATGCTTCAATAACTCCTGAAAACTTGTATAGTAGTGAAGACATGTCTTTTGAAAAACTCATTTCATTCAATGGTCAAAATAACTTCCATCATGTTTATATTATTTTATATCACTCTATCTAAATACAGTAAAATCTTAGTATTTGTCATATACATAGTTAATCACATCTGTTATCCCCTGAACCGTTACTTGTCCCTTCTATTCATATCCTTAATCTCATCTTATCCTATCATTCCTGCAAATGATATTGAGTCAATATAGATATTGAGTCAGGGGAAATAATTGAAGAAGCCCAAGAGCTATTTGATACCGGTCTGGAGGAACTTCAAAAGGAAGCTGAGAGAAACTTAAACCTCACTTCTGGCCCAACTGTGATTAGACCAAACGACAACTTTAGCTCTTGGAGTTGCATATCTATGATAGTAGATTAGCGGTTAAACGGCCGCGGGGGGGGGGGGGGGGGGGGGGGGGGGGTGGATTCGTGCCATAGTTAGGAGATTAACGGTTAAACGAGAGAGAGGGGGAGAGCCAGAGTCCAGAGAGGAGAGGTTTCGTCCAGTTCGAAGGGGGAAAAAATCCAGATTTGATGAGACTTAGAGTTAGAGAAAAATGATTGGGTGTAGTAAGGAGGACAAGTAGTGGTGAAGAGAATTAGAGAGTTGCAAGGAAAATTATTTGATGTGGTCCGTGGTAAGGAGGAGGGCAAGTAGTTGGGCAAAAAATACCATGTGCAAGGGGCAAAAATACGAATTTCTAAAAAATATTATACCTATCCTATTAAAATTTGACACCTCAATGGGGTTAGTAGTATATAAAATGGCCTTAATTATATACTACTAACTTTCTTCATTCAGAAAAGAGGTCATACATGCATATGCTGTGGGAAGAGTCAACGTGAGATCGCAGAGGAGAAAAATGGATCTGGGAATTGGTAACTGATAGGGGGAAATTAACGAGTGGTGAGATTAGGATGGGTGCCAGATTTTTGCTAATCTCATGGCAGTTGTATTCTTGCGAGAGCAGTTGTAACTTGTAACATAATAGGTTTTTTTTCCCAAATCTTTTGAGAACGGAGGGAATATAATCTAGGGGAAGGCTCTTGTTGGGTGTGTATCTTTTTTTGATTGGCAACAAAAATTTATTGAAGAATCTCAACTAAGGATACATTGAGAAGGAGAAAACAGATGGGGCTTTTAGGGGCCGGTCCTGTGAGCAATGGCTCATACTTCACCAAGTCCTGGTACAGTTACACACGGAAAAATGCACTGTTAATTGTGAATTAACAGTGCTCATTAAGTCCACACACGGAAAAATTCACTGTTAAAATTACACACGGAAATCCATTGCTCATTAATTGTGAATTTTGACAAGAATTAGCAGTCCTAATTCCAAAAGTGCAGTGTTAATTGTTGTATCAAAATACTGTAAATTGTGAAAATGCACCGTTAATTGTTAACACTAACAGTGCATTTCAACAATTAACACTTTTTGTTTCAACAATTAACACTACACTCTCGGAATTAGCACTGTTAATTGTTGTCAAAATCCACAATTAACAGTATTCTGAAAGTGTTAATTGTTGTATCAAAATACTGTAAATTGTGAAAATGCACCGTTAATTGTTAACACTAACAGTGCATTTCAACAATTAACACTTTTTGTTTCAACAATTAACACTGCACTCTCGGAATTAGCACTGTTAATTGTTGTCAAAATCCACAATTAACAGTATTCTGAGAGTGCAGTGTTAACTGTTAAAGCAAAGAAGTGTTAATTGTTCAAACAGATAAGTGGCAGGACCCAAGAATAAGTGGCAGGACCTGCCCAAGACTCTCTCCCAAAATTGGGACCGGCCCAGCATTTTCCGAAAACAGATCCAATCAAAAGTTAGAACATCCTAAGGGCAAAGACCATACACCCTTGGGCTTGAAAGCCCTGATATACAATGAAAAATACACCTGATGGCCTAGGAGCCCAAATACAACAATAAAACACAAAAAAGCCCAGCCTAAACAAGTGGACTAAGCCCAACCCCTAGAACATTCTAAATCACAAATCACCACCACCACTGCCATAACTCCTGACAGCCACCACCATAACCCCGACGATAACAACCTCCTCCGCACAACACCTTGCTCTTAAGCGAAGCCAAAAAACCCAAGATATCTGGCCGGAGAAGCACTTGGAGGGTGAGACCGAGCAGCCATGGTGGAAAGACAGAGACCCACCGTGGCATAAGGTCATGAGTCAAAATAAAACAGAAGGGAGAATGAAAGAGACCGGGAGAAGAAACCTCGCCAAGGGCCGCCCTTGTCGCCAACCGAGAGCCCACACAGAACACGCTTACCAATTGGTAAAGTGATGCCAAGGAACTGGACCGTCAAGGACCATGACGCTGATGATGTTCATCGCAACAAAGCCGTCGTCCATCCTGATGATTGTTGCTGATCGATTTTTTAGCAGAAGAAATACAAAATATCAGTTGAGTAAAAGAAATAGAAAAGATCAGAACCAAAGAGGGAGGGTGGAATGATGTTCCTCTATGAAATCTAGAAGTCTAACGAAGAATTACTAAGATCAGTTAAAAAATAAAATGCGAAAAAAGCCTCTATGGTTCCTTAAATTACCGACCTATTGGAATAAGTACTGTATTTATCGTATTTGAATTCATGCCTTTTCAAAAAACATTTATCTTGGAAAAAAAAAGTGATTTTGAAATTATTTCAATAAATGGATCGAAATACATTATCTCTAAATAAAAACGTTCTAATACCATATCAACCGAAATTCACTCAACATAATTTGTGACAGATAATGCTCTTAACGAGTTTCTAAAAGTACTAGTGACAATCATCGAAATGAACTCAAGAAAGACTATAAAAATAGATTGGACTTCCTTAAAAGTACTGGTGACGATCATCGAAATGAAACTAAAATGTAGTCGGAGCGCAATGAAGGCCCAAATTCAACGGGGACAAGCTTAGGAAGCGTTTGGTAACGTCAAAAAAATTAGATCGTAATCATTTTTATTTTCATTAAAATCAAAACAGTTGCATGTTTGGTAGTATATTTGTTGTAAAAACAGCGACATAAAACATGTTTGGTAGTACCATTCTCCATTTTTGTTTGTCATCCTTCAAACTGAATGGGATGAGAGAAAAGCAAAGAGAACAAATTTCAACATAGAACCGATTACACCTGATTAGTCTTTAACTCACTAATAAGAATTTCTTTCATGGTCAACCTTCTATTAAAAGGAGCCTAAGCACAATGTCATTACAATGGAACACGAACAACTCATCTTAGGTTTTTTTTTTTTTTTTCCAAAACAACTCAACTTAATTTATACCCCGCACTCCGACAATCATACGTCACGTTGGATAAAAAGAGGAAATGACAGTTACATTTGGTCTGCAAACGTTACCAGCCAAAACAGCAAAATTTGCAACCTAGTAGACACTGTCACCAAAATGTATCGGATTTGCACCCCAACTAAGCACCAAACGATGGTTCGCAATCTCACAAAGCTGACATGTATACCTTCTTTAACCCCTTTATGTGCCAGCAGCAACATACATATCAATGATAGTAATGGCAATAGGCATTCACACATTATTTTGGTTTTTGCTAAGGTCAATTGATTTATAAAACATTTTAAAAGATTCAAGTATTCACAAGAAAGTAAACTTTTTAATGACCGGAGTCGTAGGAGGACGTTAGTCTTTATGGTCTATTCTATCCCATCATTCCAATAAATACGGTTCCATCCTTTGTGGCCTAATGTATCCCATCAGTCGCGATCAATCGCTCAATTTATCTATTAGTACTCCTGTTATTCTTCCTATATTTTCAGTAGTAAACCAATTTTTCGAAGAAGGTTATCTAAATCAAAGCATGGGATGTTTAGTCTAAAAACGAGAAGATTGTTCTTTAGGCTCCGTTTGTTTTGACGTAAAATGTTTTCCTCAAAAATGTTTTACTTAATTTCCGGTGTTTGGTTAGATATTTATCCAGTAAAACATTTTTGAGTGTAAAATGTTTTACCCCATCCGGTGTAAAATGATTTACTCCCAAATATCCCGTAAGTTGTTTTCCCCCGCTTGTCCTATGAGTTGTTCCCTTTGCTTTGTGGGCTGACTGTGTCATCGTTTGCAAGATCAATAGGAGAGAAAAAGAAATCACGCAGACACGCACTATCCCTCCCCAAATCCCACCCCCAACTGTCGGGGATAAAGTTTTTTTTTTCCAAATTCTAACCAAACAATGGAAATCAAAATAAAAAAAAGAATCTTTTCCACAAAATTATTTTACACAAAAAATATTTTACGTCAAAACAAACGGAGCCTTAATTTGTTATTTTTTTCTCTGATGAATGTGAAAGATTGTCTTCGATTGTGTAAATCTTTGAACTGTCCACTTTGACAACATGGAATGCCGCTGTAGGCCCATAGACAGACCACATTGAACCCAACTAGTTTGGTAAAATATAACCAGGGCAAAGTGACACTCCAATTTAAGAAATGTCCCTAAATCCCAGAATATTTGAACATTTGGTTAAATAACATCTCTATCACCCATGAGCATGACTAATGACGAGGCTGATTTTATTGGGCTGATAGGTTAAGGTTGTCTTCTGCTGAGCATGTTGAGCTTTTGTGTAGCACATTTTAACCTAGAAATAGATCAAAACTATTCTTGGTTTTCGTGTATTTGCAAGAACAAAGAAGTACGACAACACAGAAAACAAAATGGTAATCAAACAGTACGCAAAGCCTCTGGATTAAGCAATTTCTTACTTAGTGAGAATCATCTCAAGCAATAACGCAATTTTTCTTACTTATTGGTCCATTAGTAATTTGCAATAGATAATTTTACAATAGCGCGCTTTTTGCGAGACATGCTCAAGTCACACCACTTTTATTGAGACCTTTCCTGACATTGCTTCGCATTTTTGTTTTTTTTTTTGTTTTGTGGCTCAGCTCCTCCTCCTCTCATCTTTGTTGATTTTCTGAACCGGCGCTATCTGGTCTTCACCATCATTCGCTCCTTATTGTCTTTTCCTTCTTCAAGCTAAAAAATTATGCAAACAAAGAATGGTTAATGTCAAACAAATTAACTACAGAAAATGTTTAGGAAAATACAATGCTTGTAGAATTTACTTTCTCTAATGCTCCTCGTCCTCATCCAGATATAGGTGCTTTTCCCTTTTTCTCCCTCTTCTCCTCCTCCTTTTTCCTCTTTTGAAAACAACATATAACTTTCTTAGAAGAGGTGGTTGTAAAAAAATTGATAATTTAAGGACACATTAAACACACAGACATGTACATAAAATATAATTCCGCAACTATAGTTGTTGAACAACGCACATGGCCAAAAGGAGCCAAAATCACCCGGACAAAGAAAAGAAAAGAAAAGACTATTGCTCAACAAACTAATTGTAGAAACTGTTTAGAAACTAGAATGGATGTAGTGGCGTACTTCCTCTAAATCCTCCTCCTCGTCATGCGTGCTCGTTGTTGCTGTCCTCGTCCTAGTCATGATCAGCGCATCCTCGTCGACATCCTTGTCCAAGTCGTCGTCCACATCCACGTCCTCCCCCTTCTTGAAAAGTTATATGACGTTCATAGGAATATATTCATTGAATTGCAGAAACAATGTGCATATCCATATATCACACAAGCACATACATATTGCATGCTTCAATTTATTCCGAAGCACCAAAAAAAATTACCTTTATAATTCTGCAACTGTATTTATACAAGGATATTTGTTCTTCCATGATACAAAGAGATAACTGAAGACTACAACATATGTTCCACTACAACCTGAGCTCTGTTTGCAAATACACTTGATTCCCATAAAAAAAGGGGTTTCAAAAGCTTCGAGGATTCACTCAAGGAGGTGAAAGAATTAAAATGGGCCGAGGCTTTTGGAATAAAGTTCAATGTTTGCTTAGGCACAGACTGGAGCCGAGCACTAATTAGGGAGTTCAAAGCTGGAATGTAAAGGAGATTCCAAGGATTGATGGTTTAGCAATGATACTGTCGTGGTTCCGAGAAATGGGAAACATCACAGAGAAATCAAAATTTCATTTCTGGGTGTGTCTACGTAAGTAATAAATCATTCGGACCTGCACATTTAATTATCACGAGGGACAAAACAATACCTATGTAGTTCATACAAAATCACTCAATTCTCCGCCGTTATATTGAAAACCCCGTGTACTATTAAGTACACGACAATTAGTCTTTTAAAGCATACTCAAAAAATTAAGTACAAATATTAATTTTATTTGCCCTAAATAAAGCATACTCAACAATTAGTCTTTCTAAAACTCCAAGTCCAAGTCATTAAACTGTAATAAATGGACACAAAGAGGATTTAAACACACACTGGAGAGGAGAAAATGTTAAGTTTTGAATACAATAAATTTCATTTCTGAACCTGATCAGGTGTTTGGTTGCTTGCATTGGAAGATGATGTTGTCCCACTATCTTGCCCTGTGATTGTAGGGGGTTCCATAACTATAACAGACCCGTCTGTCAACGCAATGGCAAACTGGTTGGGCAGCTGCGGATGTGCTGCAACGACGAAGGGGTACACAGCTTGGTTTCTGCAGCATATTGCAAGGGAAGGATCAGTACGTTTCAGATCGATAACATTCAAAGTTCGCAACATTTGGTCTGAGGTATGCAGTTCGAGGAGCATGTACAATTTTAAACGACGAAGAGAGAGAGACGGCATGTCAACAATATGGACAGCATTGTGATCTTTAATCCACTTCTCTGGAGCAAGGGTAACCGGGGTGTGAAAAATGAAGCCGGAAAATGAGGAAAACAAAAATGAACAAAAAAAATCCTCCTTTGGATCCACATAAATTTCTCAAACATCTCAAAGTTTGGGAGAGGGCATTGATGATTCACTTACCCACTCAACAATGCCGGGGACAAGTATGCAGATGCCGCAATACGGCATCGAAGTGTCAAGTTATCTGCATCAAACACCCCAATACTTCCATCATAGAAGGAAGTGTAAACAAGTTGACTGTCACAGGAGTATGTTGCAGAGGAAATAGGTGCAGGAAGGACATCTTGTGAAACGCGCTGCAAGCAAAACAAACAACAGTAAATTTAAAGTTGTAACATGTAATCTCAACAGTAAAACATGAGGTGTGATTTGTACCTGACGAATTCGATCCCTGGAAGGATCATATATTGCTAATTGTGTTTCGTGGGATACCAATAAATAAATTTGATTAGAGTGGAACTGCACTCTTGTGTCACCGTTACGAGCCTTGCCAGCTGGCAGTTGTATTGGAACTGATTTCAACTTCTTCCATGTATCGATGCTCCAAATACAGAGCTACAAACACGGATTATCTATTAGTATACAAAAGGGAAAAAAGAAAAAGGACAAAAGTGGGATGATACTTGAAGGATGCGAACCAACAAATCTAAACCATAAGGTACATGTTTACACAAATTTCTGCCCCACACAAACCAAGAAAGAATCTTCCTAAATTAATAACAAAAAGTACCATATACGGAAATTAAATAAACTAAAAGATGCAAGTACCTGAGCATCAGCTCCTGATGAAACCAATATGTTAAGATTGGTGGAAAAATCTAAGCCAGTTATGCGCTTTTGGTGACCTTCCAGTATGGATTTTACCTATAGAAGGCAAGGTGTATCAGTGGTTCTGTGACATAAGCAGCAAACATATCTCATTGGACTCATATGATGATAGGAATTAATTACCTCATTCAACCAAAACTTGTATATGTGGATAGTGGAATCTTCCATTCCAATGGCTATGACTCTATTGTCTTGAGGGTCAAATGATAGGAATGTGGAAGCTAGGGGAGGTGGCTTAAACATTTTCCGTACCTACATTCCCAAAACAATCTCATCTTTAACCCTTCATAATGGCAGTACTAATTTAAAAGAGCCATATATTCATTCTCAGACATACCTGGAATGTCCTCATGTCGAATAATGAAATCACTCCACCACATGCCGAAATTACAAAAGAGTCATCCTTTGAGAGTGCTATGCAGGGCACTGCTTCCTCTAGTTTGGCACCTGTCACATCATTTGTCATAGCAAGACCACTGGCTGGTTGCCACTGCTGTGGAACAACACTGGCAGTGGCCTTTGAAACCAACCTCACAGAATTTAAAAGCCTCTTCTTCAAAAATACCACGTATACAAGAAATGAAATGGGTAAAGATGTAAGTGAAACAATATCAGACTTGAGATTACCTTCCCACTCGGATTGTGTTTACTGCTACCCCACTTCCACAGCCTTATACTACCATTACACCCAAGTGCTAAAACACCATCACCAGAATTTGTATAGAGTAATCGAGCAACCTGGATACATATGTGTTAGCCAATCATCATTCAATAGGTGAATTTTGCCACCACAAATGCGAAGCAAAATTACTGAGACGCACCTTGTGGGGTCCGTCTATTCTCTCTGGGATAGCAACCAGTCGGCATTGAGTTTCGGCCACTTGCCAGGATATAGATTTATCGGTAACATAATCCAAAGTTCTTGGCTTTTCCATGCTTCTAGCCATAGGATCATCTCCATTCTAGAGAAAGAAAAGGAAAACATAACATCAGTTTTCACCTGGGAACCTCCAATCTACGTCAAACACCCTTAAGGAACATGCCCTGATTCTACTTCGTGTGTTTTCTGATGCTCACCATAAGAAAACATACATAATATTGTATATTTTGGGACTGCTCACTGGAAACAATGAATTTATGAGGGCAATAAGAATCCACCAAAGTGCACATGAAATGTGGTGCTTGGAAATGAATATTATCTAAGATGAAGTCTCTTGCAACTATTAAGGGTGGGGATTAATGCCACAAAACAAATTGTTAGCGCCACGACATTTTATATTCTCCGGAAAGAGTTGCCTTGCAATACCCCGTACTTTCATAAACACGTTTTTTTTACACCATAATCCTAAATTTTATGCATGTTTTTAAGTACTCAAATTTTAGGCCCAAGAGTTAATCCAAAACTTTGATAATTCACCTTCTTCTCTAATTTAGTATTAAAAATAATAATAATAAAAAGGCCTTTATTGTATTTTTTTTCCTCTCCATTTTCTTTATTTGTATATGCACTATTTGAAGTAAAAATAGGAGATAGTGGTACCGACGTCATTGTTGCATGAATCTATTGATGTACTATTTTTGAAGTAAAAATAGGAGATAGTCGTACACATATATTGACATAAAGATATATATTTGTATTGGGGCAGGGTCCGTGGATGCTAACTTTTAACACTATATCTCAGTTATTGAAAAAAATGGATGAGATTTAAAAAAAAAATATTATGCTCTCACCCTCTTCCCACTATCGATATCCCACTCATGTTCTCTCTCTCTCTCCTACACCTCTCCCTATCCCCCTGTCTCTGGCCCCTCCCCACTCCAGAGATCCATCTTCGGCGCCGATAGCAGATGGCTCCAACAATACACTACCTCGTAATCACCTCTCTCTCTCTCTCTCTCTCTCTCTCACACACACACACAAAACTTTTTGGTCTTTGATTTCTACTTATGGTCTATTGATTTTGGGTTTAAACAATTTTGAGTCTTGGATTTCTGTTTAAACGATTTTGGGTCTTACAACTATATTACTTTTCATCGCTTCAAAATTTTCTTCACCGTTTCAAAAAAAAAAAAAAGACATAACCAGCCCAATCGGGACCCAGAATCTGGCCCAAATGGGAATCAAGAACAATGCAAAGGTCTTGGCCAGACAAATTGATCACATTGAATTGAGAAAGACGGAGTTATAGATGTCTCCCTGTTTGTTTAATTGAAGGGAGGGGAGTGAAGGAAAATTTCAAAGAGTAATATGATGATAATTGGCAAAATCTACGTTTCTTAAACAAGGGGAATACTTTTCTCCTTTTTCCATAAATCTTGGTCTTTGTCCCAAATTAAATTAGACTAATTTTAGTTCAACCTAAACTAAATCCTAACCAATCCACTAATCAAACCTTGTTTAACTCTTGGCCACTATCACCACGGTTTTCTGATCCCCAATATTGATGCCTTGCCTGCCCAATTTGAATAGATGACAATTAGGGCATCTGTAATGGGCTAGCTCCCTAAAAATAATTCCTAAATTGACTCCTAATTGGGGGTCCATTTTTCACTCGTAGAGCTTGTTAAATTTAGAGAGCATATGGACACTCAAAGGGCTAGCAAAGAGTATTCTCTATTTTCAAATAAAATCATTTATCTTTTGAAAATTTCATATTAAAACAAGATTAAAAGGGCTTGGCTCCCACCTCGAGCTAGCTACAAAGCTACCTAAATTTAGCTAATAATTTAGGAGCCATGCTTAAGAGCCATCTTTAGGAGTTTGTATTAGGAGCCCATTGAAGACCATAATTAATCAAATGGCTTGCTAAATTTTAGGAGCCTCCCCTAGGAGCCGTTTTAAGAGCCCACTGTGGATGCCCTTAGGATTGCCTCTAGAACTTTTTCCAATTTTCTCTCACTGGATTTTTTACCGAGTATCCATTTTAGATATAATGTTTATCCATTTATTTGTATCGCCAAGTCTTTGGTGAAAAATAAAAGTCAGCACATTGCTCAAAGCAATACTCTCCTCTTCTTGTGAATTGTTTTTTTTTTTTTTTCCCCCGAATTGGAATGGGATTGTTTGTAATTCAGTAATGAGAATCTCAGGGATTCATTAAAACCCCTCTTGTACTAGCATCGGAATTGATTTCCAAATGGACTAAAGAGGGAGAAGATGGAAGGGCGGGTCAGAGGGTTAGGGCTGACAAGAGAAACTAGTTTCCAATAGATTTGAAGAATGAAGACAATGGAAGACAGTAAAGTAAGGAGTACATGTAGCTGGGTTGAAGCACATGTGGGTGGTAATCTTATAACTAATACTAATTGCATGGTGCTTGCATGGTTTTTTTCCTTTTTTTACATTTATTTACCTAAAAGTGCAGTCTATGAAAGAAGAGAAGGCAAGAAAAGCATATGCTATCATAGTGTGTAAAAAGAACTCGTCAGAGCATGGGCAAACGTACCTCTCGCAAAAGTTGTTTGGCATTAATGAGATCACCGTACCCCAATAAGCTTGACAAGGAGAGATTTGGGGTGCTCACCTTTCCCAAAGAGAATACGTCCATGCTAGGGCAAAGCACTATGACCATCTTGCTTAGCAATGGCAATTCTAAAGGATAAGTGAACTGGCAAAACATCCTCAGATTAGGTAGACTACGAAGATGCAATTTTCCCAACTGAGGGAACATAGTTTTATCCATTTTTATTCCATGTTCTCCTACTTCTTCTTCCTTGCCAACAACCGCTTCCAAAGTCGAGAAATCTTCAATGAGTAGTTCCTTGAGATTCACAAGACATCCGGCCATGGAAGGATGGAACATATTTCTCAAACTCGTGCAATTGCTAACTTCAAGTTTTTCCAGTTTTGAGAATGAGCTGCTCAGAAGTTCACTGCACCATAGGTCACTCACATTCTCCAACCCAAGTAGTTTCACATACTTTAAGCTACGAATCGCAACCTGCAAAGCATTATGATTTTGTTAACCAAAAAAACTCATAATAATAATAAATAAAAAAAAAAAACTTAGCAGCAAAAGTGTCCTTCACATCGACTGACTTCTTCCATTTACCTTTTCATTGAAGAGAGATTGAGGTTGCATTGGGTTATGGAGGCGGTCAGTTGATTCTGGGAGAGTAGTATTCACATTCGGGAAGAAACTCATAAAGTTTGGTAGATCACAAAGCTCCAAACTTTCCAATTGAGGGAATTCAACTCCATCCACCGAACTATCACCCAACCCATTCTCCTCTGCAACAATTCTTGACAGCGTCTTGCATCTCTGTATCTTCAGCTCACGGAGTTGTGAAATGCTCTTGGCCACGGTTGGTGCAAATACATACCTTAGGCTATCACAACCTTTAATCTCTAGAGTCTGAATGTACTTGAAGCCGATGGGATCTCTCTTTGAAATATAATTCAATTTGGGTAGATCACGTAATTTGACAACTTTCAGTGGAGATAAAAGCTCTGGGTTTGGTTCATTACAATCCACCCCTTCCAATTCAAAGACTACCTCCAATAAGTTGCAACGTTGAACAGTGAGTTCCTCAAGAATTCCCAGCCTCGAAACCAACTGTGATGGAAAAACACAGAGCAGTTTGCCGCAGTCACGCACCGAAAATCGTCTCAGTTTGAACAATGTCCCCACTGAAAGTGTACCTAGTCTTTCCAGATTCTCAAGCTTGGACACTTCTAGGACCTCCAGATTAGGTAATGAGACCTGCAAACAAGTCATTCGTCAGTGCAATTATAATGTTTGCAATTTATTTACAGCAATGATTATGGCTTCCTTCTCTGTTTCTATTGAAGCCGAAGACTATCGAGTCCTCGAATCATGTAAGTTTACTGAATGGAAAATGCTAACTACTCTGAAAAGGTACCCCGAAAGTTACCCGGTAAATAAAATCAATGGTTCAGATAAATATCCAAGTGAATCTGATCATTGATTTTACTTTCGGGGTAATTTTCAAATTACCTTTTCAGGGTAGCTAGCATTGCTCTTGTTGAATACAATTGGGTTGGGAACACTTAACCAAACAAGAAAGCATAAGGAAATAGAAAATCATTTTGCCTTTCCAATTTTTTTTCTAATTCATAAATTGTGGCCATAAAATTCAACTCCCCTATTTGAGAATCTAATAACTACATAATTGTTCCGACCTCGAAAATCATGGCTATAACTTGTAACTTCTCAATTTTAAGGCTAGCGTTTAACATCCCACATTTACAAAAGGAAAAGTTGGAAAAAAATAAATTAAGGTAATTTTTTCTTATGTCTAAGATTGTACGATTTTTGTGTCGTCTCTATCTGCTGGGGTTTTAGAAACCAGAATGTGTAATTGTTATTGCAAGACTTATTGACATGTCTCCTTTTGTTTTCAAACAAAAAATGGCAGTCACATATGCTACCCCACATATCCGCCATGTAATATTTTCCTCAACCACATAGGCTATATATACCGATGTTGGGGCTGACGCTAAGGTCCTACAGCGTGGTACAAGCGCTGAAGAATATGCCTAGTCTCACCAATTGGCTTTGAAGACTTTAACCCAAGCATTGAGCAATCTACTTTGTAGTTTTTCTGACTGGTATTGCAAACTAGAGTTTCCTTTCAAGCGTTCAATTTAAATTTTGGTCAAGTTTTTCTGACTGGTATTGCAAACTAGAGTTTCCTTTCAAGCGTTCAATTTAAATTTTGGTCAAATTTTAAAAACCTACTATATTTTTTCAAATTATTAGGTAGTTATTTTCAAACTTGGATTGTGTCTTTGCAAAAGTCTGTTGAGTTACTTGTTCACGGTCTCTAAGACCAGTGACATAAAATCATCATTCTTTGTGTTGAAAGTTTAATTTGCTTCTGTGTTGAAAGTTTAATTTGCAATATTGTCAACCCTGTATATATTATTTTGCCTCTCTCTCTCTCTCTCTCTCCGTATATATTGTGACAGAAACCATTGCCATAACAAGTTAGAAGATCAACACCACCATCTATGTTCACGATTCATTATGCTCTGTTTACAAAAAATGTACTCTGGTGGTGAATGATAAAAGCTACTTGAACAAAAGTGTTCGAAGAATGAATACCGACGAAGATTTAAAGGATTAACAAGTTATTTTAGCGAGGATAGTCGGGGGACGGGGATCCAAGGAACAGAGATAGGCTACAAGTATTCTATAAAATGACGCAAATAGTAAGGTGAATATTAAATTAAGGGAAGCTTGCTCATTGTTGTGGTTTTTCTTCAACTTCTCAGAATCATGGACTCAAAGAAAGAGTTGAGTTCCCAAAACAAAACATGAAAATTAGGAACATTGTTGTGCCACACTGTGAAACACTTCCGTAGGTAAAATTTAAATTTTGCCTTTTCTTTTTTCACCCCGGACTTTTCAATGCTATCTATTACTTTCATAATGTGTGGAAAGAATTCAACAAAGAAGCGGCGAATGTACCTCACTGCACCATAGATCGCTCAAATTCTGCAACCCTTCTAGATATAATTTCTCCAACCTAGGAAAGGCTACCTGCAAAGCATTATGATTTGGTTAACAATCACTTAGTTTAAAAAAAAAAAAATCCCAATAGTAGAAAGCTAGGAGACTGAGTAGCTCAAAAGTGTCATTAGCATTGACTGCCTTCTTCCATTTACCTTTCCATTGAAGAGAGGTTGAGGTTGCATTGTATTATGGAGTTGGTCAGTTGATTTTGCCAGAGTAGCATTCACATTGGGGAAGAAACTCACAAGGTTTGGTAATTCACAAAGACCCAAACTTTCCAATTGAGGGAATTCAACTTCGTCCACCGAACTATCACCCAACCCATTCTCCTCTGCAACAATTCTTGACAGCATCATGCATCTCTGTATCTTCAGCTCACGGAGTTGTGGGATGCTCTTTGTCACGGTAGGTGCAAATACATACCTCAAGCTATCACAGCCTTCAATCACTAAAGTCTGAATGTACTTGAAGTCCATGGGATCTCTCTTTGAAATATAATTCAATTTGGGTAGATCACGTAATTTGACAACTTTCAGTGGAGATAAAAGCTCGGGGTTTGGTTCATTACAATCCACCCCTTCCAATTCAAAGACTACCTCTAGGAAGTTGCAACGTTCAACAGTGAGTTCCTCGAGATTTCGCAACATCAGAACCAATTGTGACGGAAAAACACAGAGCAATTTGCCGCAGCCACGCACCGAAAAATCTCTCAATTTGACTAATGATCCCAATGAAAGTGGACCATGTCCTAGTCTTTCTAGATTCTCAAGATTGTCCACTCCTAGGACCTCCAGGTTAGGTAATGAAACCTGCAAACAAGTCATTTGGTCAGTGCAATTATAATGTCAGCAAATTATTGGGTTAAAATTTTAAAGAGGTAATTAAATAATCATCCAATTTTTTAAACTCACGTACGTTTTCATCCTTCTCATTTTATGGAATTATGTTTCCATCCTCATTAGATGTGATTTACCATTATTACCCTTCATGTATACTCCTATAAAGTCACCAATTTCGGATCCCTAATTTATCTCAATTTTGAATCCCTAATTTATCTCCACATTGCCTATCGTAAATTCAAACATAAGGTGGCATTGATTGCCGCAATAATCTATTAGCATATTTGTAGGGATTGTTACCTAAAATCAAGGTTGGTGGAGGCATGCAACACATTCCCTAAAATTCACGCATGATATTGTTACCTACAATCGAGGTTTATGTTTTTTTTTTTTTTTTTTGAAATGGTGAATGATTGAATTTCCTAAAATCATGGAATATAGAAAATGGATACAAAATGAGTGGGATGATATTATTCCCAAATATAGTGCTCTGATTTTCCGAAATTATAGGCATTTTGAAATTAGTGGGGGAATGCAAAGTGGTGGGGATAATAGTTATCCAATATTTCAGAGGAAGGTGGGGGGACTATCTTGAATAATATATAAGCCTTGTTAAGCTAAAATCAAAAGTCACATTTCATTTGGTACCATATCCATTAGTTTCCAAACTGGGGTGTTCGTTTGGGCATTGAAACTTTTCAGTGAAGTTGGTGTGGGCACATCAAATAATCCCTATATCCATATCATAAAGAACATGTTACATGGTCATGGTAAAAAAAAAAAAAACATAAAGTATGGTTAAAACTTTTGCAACTCAGACTACCATGGTAAATATATAAACCATGTCTATAATTAATACCGTAGTTTATATGATGATTTGTTATATCGGATAATGGTAAATACTTTTTAAGAACATGTAGCAATGATCATGGTAAAAAAAAATTCATAATGTATACAAAAATGGTAAAATCAAATTACCATGGTAAAAACTTTTGCAACTCGCACTTCATATTTTTACCATGGTACTTGCTACATTGAATACCGTGGTAGAAAACTTTTCATTTATTATGGTAAAAAAACAATATAACGAAAATATGGTAAAAATAGACAACTTTTTACGTGATTCCATGGTGAAAGAAACTTGTTCACAGCAAATCATGGTAAACAAGTCGTATATCACAATTTTTTTTTTTATCATGGTAAAATCTACAGTCACAAACACATAAAAATGATAAGAAAAAAATGGCAACGGCAAATCATACCGATTTGCATTCACAATACACAGTCCATTTAACACCAGCGTCCAAAATGATGACAGTACTCCATTGCTACTGTATAAGTTCAGATTGAGTCTACCGAAAATATAACCCAAAAACATGCCAATAATTAACTGATTTCTAGTAAACTCAAAAGCATAAACAGGAGACAAGTCATGGTCCAAAACAAATACACAAAAGGACTCGGATGTTGGCCGTGTAATGAAACTAAACCATCTATTTCCTAATTCTGAATTTTCTTCTAACCCTTTCGTGCAGCCTTGATTCCGTCATCTTTTAACTGTTTATCAAAGCTCCATGAATTTATTCCGTCATTGAGAAAATCATGCACCATGTTGGCTCTCAACTTCCGACATTTTGTTTTTGACAATGTATGGGAAACTATTTCATTGTGGAACTTTAAAGATTTTTGAGTTAAGGGACGGGGAAAAAAAAAAATACTACCTTACAATCAAAATTTTGTTTCGGATGGTTCTGCTACAGTTTTTTGTCCACCGAGTTGAATGAGTTGGTACGACGACTTGGGAATCCGAGTGGTGAAGTTTTCGGACCACAAAGGGACGTCGGCGAAGATGAACGATTTGGTATGCGGGTTTGTTACTCCGGCCCGGTGAAGTACTCTAGTTTTCAAACCAAGACAATTTCCAGTGAAAGTGGAGAATTTGGGACCCCGATGTTGGGATGGTGGAATGATGATGGCAGGACGACAAGGAGTCAGTGATTGAGTTTCATCGGGATGGCAAGAATGGTGGAATGGACGAGCATTATTTGGGGTTTCTAGTGTAGATTAGGGATTGTGTTTGAAGAACGAGATATCAGGGATTGAGTTTTATCCTCAATCCCGTAATTGTAGTGGAGGAACTCCTAATTTCGAAATTGGTCCAATCCTACCGCCACCTATATGCAACTTTTAATTTAGTCCTTAATCCTTTAATATGTTATAAATTATATATTTATACATATATAAAGGGTATTTTAGGGTTTATTTGAATCTCGGGATGAAAACATAACTCCTAAAAAGACTCAAGATGATTTTCTAATTTCAAGTGAATAAAAGGATGATTATTTAAGTGTCCCAATTTTAAAGGAGTTACCAGCTCAGTGGCTCATAGCCTACCTGGTAAATGGGTAATGTATGGTGATGGGGAAAGAATAACAATTATTTTGAGAAAATTTGGGTCAATTTAGGCATGTCTCTACAATGCTATACTTGGTATAGCATTGTAAAGACATATACCTTTCTTCCACCTAAATCTAGCATTTCTTAAGTTTTAATTTTCCTCCAAAATATGGGTCAAAATTACACATTTGGAAATAATAAGAAAGTGAAAAGAGTACTGTTGATAAAAATGGGTATGAATTTGACTCTCCCCAAATTTGGATAAGGAAAATGGTAAAACTCAAAATGGGTGGGGAAATAGGCATGGCATTGGCGTTCTTAGTCTTGGATCCGTTTAATCTTTGTAATTTGTTTTCAAAGATAAAGAAATTTTTTACCCAAAAAAAAAAAAAAAATAAGTATGGCATTGGAGATGAGTTTTTAAGATTTTTACTCAAAGTTTGGGTTTGGGTAGAAAAATGGGTAAGGATTGGACGCTATTTTTTCACACGGTATTAAGTTTACGTTTCTTTATGTTTTAAATTTCAATTGTTTAATTCCCTTTCAAATTCTACAAAGCATGGCCAAAGGCGGCTCTAAATACAATGTAGGGTTGTTAGTACTTGAACACCCTAAATTTTTTTTTTTTGAAATACATGTAAAAAATTATTATGATTATTTTTAAATCTTTGTCATTTCTAACACCCTACCTAATTGAACCCCCAATCTAAATTTTTTTTTTTATCCTACTCAAAATGTTTGAACACCCAATCTAAAAATATTGAACAGCCAACCAAAAACTATTTACAGGCCTAACTCAATTAGAGCCCATGACAAATCTCAAAATAAAATAGGAAAAGTGACAGAGCGAAAGTGGGAGAATAGGTACAATTCTCATTTGTCACTATGAATGAGACAATCGGCGAGCATATCTATTCAGACTTCTGAATCCTGACCTGTCTCTCTCTCTCTCTCTCTCTCTCTCTCTATCTCTATCTCTCTCTCCCTCCATGGCTCCCTTCACACTTCACAAATAACAGGTAAGCCATTTAAGTATAACATTTCAATTGTTCACAGTTCAACCATAAGTTTTGCAGTAGTTATTTTGATTATTATTCGGGTATAATTGATTTGATTATTGATCTTTCAATTTTTCAATCCTATATATTTTGTTGTTTTTTGGGTGGCATTGTTAATATTAAGAAAAAAAAATTTGTTTACGTAGTAGTGATGGTTTTTAGAATTAGGCCTATTTCAGCCTTATAAGTCACTTTGACTTATTTGATTTTTGAGCAATTGACGGGCCGGTACCAAAGACAGGAGTGAGTTCCCTCCGGGTCCAGCCCCATTCCTAAAATTTCCCAGCAAGGTGACTACACCAGTTTCTTCCCAAATTACCCCAAGCGTCTCAATTATCAAACCTAGCCTCCCAATCCACACCGCGTTTACCATGCATCGATTCAACTCTGTCGCGCCGCTACCTTCCTCCACCACCGGCTGGATCCACGTTGGGCAAGAAGTTCTTAAAGGAGTCGTCGTCGGGGCAGAACACCGTCAATCCGCCGTCGATGTCGTCGTCGTACTTTTTCTCTGTGTCGGAGCCCTGTAGAGTCTCGGCGAAGACTTTGCAGCCGCTTGATGTCAAGATCTTGCTGATCTGGATCACCGATATACAGTTGTACGGTATCTGATCCATGCTCAAAACAAATAATTTCAGACATTGCCATTGCCTCCGCCGTCGGTGCCTGCAAATTTGTATTTTGATGTTGCGAATTTGTGTTCAAACTTAGCTGTTCACTCATGGAGAGATGAGTCCGAAGGAGAAGAGAGTGGGGCTCATGCCTTCATGTTGGACTGGGAAAGAAAAAGTTGCAAGGGTTCAGTACTTTTGCTATCAAGTGGGCTGACTACAGCTGTACTTGTACACGTGATTTTCCAGGTTGGCCCAAGAAAGCACTTGGGAGCTGTACCAACATACATGGCATGTATTCGCTCCAAAATATGTGATTTAGAGCGTGAAATCACAAATTCGCAATTTTTTACAAATTCGCACTTGGGAGCTATACCAACATACATGACTTTTTTACAAATTCGCAATTTTTTTATACAAAATTTGCAATGTTTTTTTACAAATTCGCATTTTTTTTTTACAAATTCGCAATTTTTCATCATCTGAACCTGATGGGAATCAACTATGTTTTTGTAAATCATTAATAAATCTCAACGGCTACACACCTGTGACTCTTTTGCTTTTGGTAAGTACATAGCTATCCACTTATTTCAAGTAATAACACTTAGCAAGTGGATTTCGCCGGCCGGAAAAAGTCGTTTTATAAATTCGCAGTAAATTTTGCCCGCCGGAAAAAGTCACTGGCCGGAAAAGTAACCGACCGGAAAAGTTCGTCTGCCGGAAAAGTTTGCCGGCTGGAAGTGGATGGTGGGTGGAGTTGGGGAGTGGGAGGTGGAGTAAAGTGTAAATATATATTTCAAGGGTAGAACGGTAATCTTAATAATGAGATTGTACTTAGAGGTAATTAAAAATTGAGTGTATCCTTAGTGGGAATTAAGGATTGGTTTTCTAGACCTACTGGTAATTTTCTGTTGATTTTTTTTCGCGTTAGTTAGTTTTGCGTCAAATTCTTGTATATTATTGGTCCGTCTTGACGAGAAGAATCGAAAAAGTAAAAAATTGTGATTGGAACTCATAATTGAATAAAACTGAAAATAAGTTTGAAAATATGTCTTTTTGTACTTATTTTTGTCCTTATTAAAAAAATTAAGCATGGATCATAATTTTTTATTTTTTTTATTCCTCTCGTCGAGACAAACCAATAATACACAAGAAGTTGATGAAAAACTAAAAACCGCGAAAAAAATCAAATAAAGATGAAAAATAAATCACGACTTATTTGGCCAAAATTAGTAGAAAATTTGAACACCCTTCTGAGAATTCGGCCATGGATCCGTACTTGTTTTCCTAGCAGTATAGCAATCACAACATTTTTTTTCATGAAAATTTAACAAAGAAAAAAAAGAGAAAAGATGGCATACCTTTTTGGGAAAAAGAGAAAGGAAGCTATCGTTTTGCTTTGAATTGGAAGATAGATTATTGTTGCTGGGGAAGAGACAGTTGACCTTTCTTAGATCTTTAAGTTCCAGTTGTTTCAATTGAGGTAAATCAATTTGGTCAATCCCTCTGCAGAAACCCACGAGGCTCGGTAGATTCGCAAGCCACAATCTCTCCAACCTTGGGAACTCGATTCTGTTGGGTGCAACATGCACATCTTCTCGTTGCTCCTTCCAAATAACTTCTTCCATCTTATCACAGTTCCTTATGCCAAGAAGTTTGAGTTGAATGAGACATCCTACAATTGGTTGTTGGAAGAGATTTCCCAATCCATCACACTTATAGATGTAAATTTTAGTTAGTTGCCAAAATGAACCCACTGGAACAGGGCTGCGAAATATCTCTCTTAAATTACGCACCCCATAGAGATGCAATTCCTCTAGGATAGGGAAAACAGCAATAGCATTAGGTGGTGGTTGGACTGGATTTATAGTATTGGCAAGACATTCTGATGTATCACAGTCCTCAATTTCTAGATACTTCAGTTGTTGGAGACTATCAACCCCATTAGGGAGTAGTAACTGCACCAGATCATTGCTTCCTTCTCTAAGAAATAGACAATCACTACTCCTTAAGAGCGTATCAATCCCTCCACGACTTGCAGGGGTATCCCAATTCCACTCTGTGATCATCAATTGCCTTGCGTATGAGTTGTCCTCTCTGCAACCGATATACTCCCATAAATCCTCTTGTATAACCTTGTATTTTTTCAGTTTTCCAAGTATGGGGAGTTTTGGGACAACTACATGATTTTTTATCACGATCTCTAAAGTGTTTAAATAGGACAAGGACTCAAACTCTTTTAGGTTTGCATTTCTCCCTTCTTTCTGGCCTTCTCCTTCCCAATCCTCAAAATTACTGCGTACGACGTATAGTTCTTCCAAACGAATCAGGCATGCTAAGACACCTGGTGGTATTCGCTCCAGGCTATCCGTTCCGCTCAAATCTAACAACCTTAAGTTAACCAGTCCCCTTATTTCTTCTGGTAGCTCCTTGATTTCAGAATTGTGAAAGCTGAGGATTTCTAGATTCAATAGGTCTCCAATTACACGCACATTATCCAACTTGCCACAAAATGCTTCAAGAGCCAAAGTAGTAAGATTCTTCAAGGGTTGAAATGTTAGGGTGCCATAAAAATTTTTAAGTTCCAAAACTTTGAGTTTTCCCATCCCCTCAAAAAAGTCGGGCGGCAGTTTCTCAAGTTTGTGGCATCGTAACATTAAAAACTCCAAATTTGGGTACGTCAATCCTTCAGGAAGCTCTTTAATTTTTTCCGATATCATCGAGATGGCAATATAATGCTCATTTGCAACCTTCTTTGGCCACTCAGATACTGCACCATGGCTAACTAGAGCATATTTATCTTTAGATGCAATAGATATACCCATATCGCGCACAACGTCATGCACTTTTACACACTCCTTTTTTTCACTGTCTAGCAGTAAATAACGACTCTTTAGATCACCAACAATATCAAAAACTTGACGCCTTACTTTTGCCATTTCGTTTATTCCGTCCAAAAGTGATAGCCCAAATCCATATCTGGCCAAGTCTTCAATACAGATATCCTCATCCTCTTGAAATAAGCAGCAAAGCAAAAACAGGCGCTTAGCTTCCTTATCTTCTAAAAATTCGTAACTCAGCTTTAGACGTGAATGCAATTGATTATCTGCAGGAGTGCTGCGTGCACAAGTTAGCCGATCAAGCATGCCTTCCCATATATCCTTAATGGCATTTCTCCCAAATTTTTTCGAAAGTGCACTACCAATAAGCACTAGAGCAAGTGGCAAACGTCCACATTCATGCACAATCTTTTTGGCTATTGGTTGCAAATCCGGAGCATCAGCCGAATCACCAGCTTTCTCCCTGAATAGTTGCCATGCTTCATATTCTGACAAGAGTTCAAGAGGGATCTCCTTTTTAGTTCGTACATCATGCCATAAATCTCTAGACCGCGACGTGTAAAGCATTTTGAAATTTTTACTAGCACCTTCCAAAGGAATTCCCATGTCCTGTAGATCAAATTCTTTCCATATATCATCCAGTATAACAAGGACTTTCTTGTTACCCTGTACAAGTCTCTTACGTAAGAGATCAGCTCTTACTATTGGGCTCTTCGTTTCACGAACCTCTTTCAAACCAAGCATGTCTGCGATGCAATCTTGAACATTGGCTAGGTTTGGCTCTTGGCCGACAACAGCCATTGCAACTTCGTCAAAGTGATTATCTTCTTTTGCTCTTTTTGCAACTTCATTGACCATAGTTGTCTTGCCCACTCCTCCCATCCCGCAAACCGCGATCAAGTTGATCTCATCATCCTTGAGAGCCTTAATGATCTGTTCCATGATGAGCTTTCGAGACTCAAACCCCTTAAAATCTATTTTGGGTATGGTCTCCAAGGATGCAGGAGGCGGGTTGTACGATGACTGAGTATACTGGACGCCATCTTTCCAAAGCTCAACAACAACCGTGGTCTTCTTCACAGCTTTCCTGCTCAGCGAGTAGCGCGGTTTGAGATTGAGGCACCTCCCATTCAAACACCCTTCCTTTACTTTGGCCTTGTCATGGATAATTCCCTCAACCTCAGTTGTGACCCCATTCACATGAGTCTGCCAAGCCTTAATATTAGGATCAATAACCCTCAAGTTTCTAAGCTTATCATCCACTCCCAATTGAACCCCTTGTCTTGTTGTTTCCAACTTTTTCAATTGAGTTTCAAGTTCCGTGAAGTTGCTATTGAAACAGCACATGTAAGTAAATTGGCGTTGGATCGGAGCGACAAAGCAATCTCCGATTTTCCCCAGAACAACTTCCCCAATTTTCCCCAAACAAGTAAGAGCAAAGGCTCCAGCCATCTCTCACTGTTTTCTTTCTTTTTTTTCCCCTGCCTTTTCTCCTTTGGTACTCCAAACAAATCAAACAAAATAAAAGATGGAAAAGCAAAAGACCAAGAACGAAAGAAAATAGTAGAGCGAGCTGAAAATGAAACCGAATGTATGGGAATCGAACAAGAGGAGGCAAGCTTAATAGCAGAAGGACACAAAAAACAAAAGCAAATAGCATAAATGGTTTAAGCCTAGCTAAGAATTCGAAGCAGGAACACACAACAACAAAGAGAAGGAGGGAGAGATATCACCAGAGTTACTGCAATCAATTATCTTGAACCCAACCATGATCAGCAGCCGAGAGAGAGAGAGAGAGAAAGAGAGAGAGAGTTAAAAGTGAATAAGGTTGGATGTAGGGAAGACGTGAGATTCATGAGTCTGAAAATCAGGGGAAAGCAGAGAGAGAGAGAGAGAGATTTGAATAGCCACGGATTCTGAGTATAGCTTCAGTGAAGGGGGGTAGGGAATGGGTACTCTCCTTCAGGCTTTTGCCTCGCAAAACTTATGACCGTTCCTATCACCAACTCCTTTTTTATTCCTTTAATTAACATTATGCTTTGTTTCTCATCTGCCAAATGGAAAATCCCATAAATGTCGAGTTTTAGCAAAGTTGCTAAAATTACTCTTGGTTCTCATTAAATAAAAGTAAAGTTGTTAAAAGACAATTTTTTTTCGAATACTTCTTTTGTTAAAAACAAGTTCCTAAAATCACACTGCTGCGTTTAGCAAATTAGAATCGAAAGTGCTAAAAGCAAATATTTTAGCAAACAAAAAACTCACCCTTAAGTGAATAATGTCCTTTAGTGGGTAAATTTTGCTTACTTGCCGAGACGTTTATGTAACTTAAATTTCCTAATTTAAAGGGATATGAGTATATTTATAGTTTCCCAATTAAGAAGGATTTGATTAAACGTTTTAAAAGCAAATTTTAAAAAAATTGAAATCACGGATATACGTTGATCACACTCAATGTTATATGAACTATATAAATCAACTAAAGACAACAACAGGCGGCTAGGGTTTTGCTTGGGGGGGGAGGCGCCGCCTCCTCTCCCTCCTCCCCCCAGGCGGTCTTCCACTCTCTCCCTCTCTCTCTCTCTCTCTCTCCGCTTCCTTCTTCCTTCTTTTCTCCTTTTCCTTTTATGTTTGCAAGTTTTGGTGATCTGGTGCGGCTTTGGCGTTGCTGTTGGGCCTCTCCCACCCTCCCTCCCTCCCTTTCTCCTTCTTTCCCCTCTCCCCCAGAGTGATTCTTCTCCCTCCTTGGCTCCGGATCGACGTGGGTTGCAATGTTGGTTGCACCCGTTTCTCTGCCTAATGGCCCGTCGATTCTCGGTTGGTGTGCTGCGTTTTTGGTTGATGAGCTTTGGGTGGTTTGGTGGCGATCGGGTGAGGGCGTTTGTGGCGCCGGGTCATCTTCACATGGTCACCGGTTATTGGCTGTTGGGCTGCTCCGGTTCTATGCCTAACGGCAAGTGCTTTTGTGGAAGTGTTCTTCTGGGCTTGGAGGTTGCGGAGGGGCGGGGCTATTTGATGGTGGATCTCGGGGGCTTTTCGGGGCGGCAGTTTGTGGTGACAGGGGTAGAGGGGCTGCTAGTGCATATTGGAAGGCTGTTTAATGCCCAACCAGATTGCAGTTTTGGTGTTTCCGGTGACGCAGCAGCGGCGAGGAGCGGAGGTGCTGATCGTGTTTGGTGTTCTTCCGGTAGGGGCATTTCGGACTACTTGGGTCTTTCTTGGGCAGTGCACTGGGCTTTCTTGGGCAGTGCACTGGTCCTGAGGTAGTGCGTGGGGGCACATTGGGCAATTAGTTTTTTTTATGGCGGCCACGACGGCTTTTGTTCTTCTCGGTTGCACCTACTCCGGGCAGTTTATAAGTTCCGTTTAGGCGGCTTCTTGGCTGCCACTCTCGGAGTTTCGGCAGCTCTTTCAGGACGCGTCGACGTGGCTGTTCATCTTCCAGGTTTTGATTAGGTTTTGGAGGCCGCGGCGGCAGACATGGATATTCGTTTGGATGGGCTGTCATGGAGAATTTTGTTCGGGCTTTGTTTGGTTTCTCGTTTGGCTCCTTGCCAACCGTTGGGGTCCGATGTGGTTTGTTACGTCTTGTGCTTGTGAGGGTGAAATTCCCTCCTATGGGCGTAACTACCCTTCCTCCCTTTTAATTGTTGTATTATTTCAGAAATTAATAAAGTTCTTTGATTATCAAAAAAACGTTGATCACACTCATCATCTTTACCATGTTTATTCGAAAAATCTACCATGTAAGAGATTCGATCTTACTATCTTTGCTATTTGATATTTATTTTTACCATGTAAGATTGAATTTTGACGAACATTGCAATAATTATTACGTTACTGTAGAAAGATGGTAAATTCGTTATATTGCATGCTAGTATATCAACCGAAATGATAAATTTACATTAGTATTGACACATGTTAAATTGGTTCCATTGCACATTAAATATATTAACAGACAAAAAAAAAACATTACATAGAAACATGGTAAAATGGTTACCCAAATTCATCTCTAATTCCACCACCATTTTTCACTACGAAAAAAAAAAAAACTCTACCACCGCCAATAACAACCGTTTATCCACCATCGCCGTCACATCTCACCGCCGTATAGCTACATATGGAGGGCAAGAGAGAATTATTCCTACCTTCGCTATTAAGGATCCTCAAATCCACAAAAGTCACGACAAGCACATCATCAATCACTCCACAAAAAACAAGATAAAGAAAAGAATTCAAAAAGGAAGAAAAGAACCCAAAACAGCCACGTTATTGAAAGGTAAAATCTATTCTCCGCCTAATGGGTGGATAATAAGACACACTATAACCAGTCATAGTGTGTCTATTACCGGTCATAGTGTTTTTTAATAGGTAACAGATACATTATGACCGGTCATAGTGCCTTCTTGCATGTAAATTTCACATGTAAAAAGACATTAATACCGGTAACAGACACATTATGATCAGTCATAATGTGTCAAATGGGCGTATAGTAGAAAAATCCTTATTGAAATCTTGAGCAGTTGAGCTCGAACTTTCCAGGTGTAAAACGCTTCAAAGTTGCTTGAGATGATGGAGAAAATTGGGCCCTGATTCCCGACATCACTTTACGAAAGATAGAGACAGCCACAAAGAAAAGCATTGAGATGGAAACTTCCTCCCACTTTCCTTTTTATTTTCTCCGTGTTTGGCCTCATGTTATCAGCAATGGTAGTAGCACCATGAACTCTGTCAAGCTGTATTGGCCATGTTTGTTTCTCAGTTTAGTTTTAGTTTTAATGATATCATCATTTTTCTCATTTCTCTCTCTATATCTCTAAACTAAACTATCTAACCAAACACAGCCATTGTCTTCTCACACCTCATCACTATTTGTAAGGTACTTTCATTCAATTTTTTTTGAACGAAATCGGGTGACTTTGGGTCGAGCTCAGCAATGGTCATCCGATTGATCAATTCCCCTGATGGCCCACTTGGAATTTGTTTCTCAGTTTAATGATTTTTGCCTGTACTCAGGAAATCTCTGAATTAAAGAGAGAAATAAAGGATTTTGAAAACAATTTTCAAAATTATTCTGAGTAATATTATGAAATTGCTTTAAATCAATATATGGACAATCGTACAAAACTTTTATTTAAGCAATCTACTCTTGACAGGTTAATTACAGCCTGCACACCAATGTTTTTCATTAATCCAAATTTCTGATGAATCCAGAACAAATTTCTGATATATTTTTAAGACTTTGGACTGTCTGGAATCAAACATTTTTATTACCACATACTTTAGGAAATCTAAAAATGTGGACAAAACAATTATCAAAAGGATTGGATAATTTTAATCCAGAAGGTATTGTTGATCCAGATGATCTTCTACAAGCTCAACAGGTGAGTTTAAGAATTATTTCTGATCGTGCCTATCAATTACAGGCTGAAATGTACGATTTATCCAAAGCATAATGGAATGGAGTGGTCTTCCAGGACCTCAAATCAATCGAGAGATCTTTTGGAATAATCTTTGGAGAATTTGGACTAAATGGCTCTTAAAGCCAAACAGTCGTCATGAGTTGGCCCAATGGTCAAAATATCTTGATAAACATTTGTCATTTATACATGACACTATGGGATTGATTTCTCAAGAAGAAAATGATAATTATTTTTATCTTTGTCGTATTGCAGCCAGAATGAAGCAGCAATTACGTATCATGGCTCAATGAGAGGCTCAATGAGCAGAAATCCTAGCCGAGGAGGCAGGGGCAATAATCCCCGCGGAAGAGGTAGGGGTAATACCCCCAGAATTTCCCAATCAGATATTGAAGCCTACTTGAAGGCTAAGGCAGCCCAATTTCCTGCCCTCAATGAAATCGTTTATGGTGAAGGGTCCTCATCAGCTGCTGAGATCCTTCAAAAAGAGGTAGAATATCTGACCTCACCAATTCTTGACCCAATTATGGTCATCGAATTCAATGATGAAAAATGGCAGAATGAGCAATGGGAAATAAAGAGTCGTTATCTCGACACAATGGGATATACTGTCCCTGAAGGGAAGTATAGATATCAATATGAAGCAATGCTTCAACAAACTGGTTCTGTTGAATTCACCCACAAATATGAAAGTGGGAAGAAAGGTCCAATGACCTACAGCAAAGCAATTATTAAGAAAATTTTATCTCCAGAAAGATGGGGAACTCATCCTCAAAGATCGAGGACAATTTATCCAGGAGAAAATGCTCCTCATGCTAATCCAATTTATTTCAATTATTGGGATTATATTAGTGCCTGGACTTATACTTTTTACTACCAAAATGAGGATCACAGGCATTCATGGTTTTTCAAATTATGCCCAAATCTGATGGAAAATAATTTTCCAAATTGGTTCATTCAATGGTGGGAGAAATTTGGTCCCAGACAGGATTATCTTCCTGAACCAATCCAAAAAGAAATTGATATTTTCAACCAATATCATCCTCTAATTCGAGGAAATAATTTGCCAGAAGGAAAATCATTTTTATTATTCATGACCGAAAATGGTCTCCCATGGATCTGGCGATGGGATGTGCAAATTAAGCACAATAATTTAGGCCTACCAATTTTGGCCAGAACATTCCACTACAAATGGTGGACACGTGGTATGAATACTGATACCACCCTCAATGAGGTTAAATCAAAGAATGACAGTCTCAAGAAGCAGGCTAAGAGCCAGGAAAAGAAGCCAATAAATCCCTTCCTGGAAATCTCAAAGAAAATACATCTGAATAAATCAAAAGATAGAGACAGCCACAAAAAAAAAAAAAAAGCATTGAGATGTAACTTCCTCCCACTTTCCTTTTTATCTTCTCCATGTTTGGCCTCATGTTATCAGCAATGGTAGTAGCACCATGAACTCTGTCAAGCTGTATTGGCCATGTTTGTTTCTCAGTTTAGTTTTAGTTTTAATGATATCATCATTTTTCTCATTTCTCTCTCTATATCTCTAAACTAAACTATCTAACCAAACACAGCCATTGTCTTCTCACACCTCATCACTATTTGTAAGGTACTTTCATTCAATTTTTTTTGAACGAAATCGGGTGACTTTGGGTCGAGCTCAGCAATGGTCATCCGATTGATCAATTCCCCTGATGGCCCACTTGGAATTTGATTTTGAGATGGATGAACAGTTCGAATTAATCGTTTGGGACCCACACGGAGGTCCCCAGTGCCATCTGTGCGTGGTCTGTACGCAAGGGGTCGGTACCCCTTGTTATTTCCGTTAACAAATACATGAGTTTGGACCTTTCGGCGCATTACCTCTTTTTAGAGCATCAACAACAGATTAGCTAAAGAGCAAACTAGGCTATTTTGGCCAACCAAAATGTGAAAAAACTCCCTCCAACAGATTTGGTAAACCATTAACTATCCTTCCCTAAGCTACAGTGCTTAGCCATATTCCCCTAACCACTGTTCACTAGGATTGAGTATTTTATTATTTTTTCTTACTCCACTCTCTCTCCTTCTCTACCTCTCTCTGGCCAACAAACCCATTTATGGGTTTTTTCCGATCAACCCAGTTAACCCACAAAATCGTTCTGTTCCAGTGGTGGAGAGAAACGGCAGTGGTGAAGAGAAACGGCAGTGTACGGCGGCGAGGTTTATTCCAAATCTCCGATCGAAGCCTTGGCGGTGGAGGAGAGTGAGGCTTGGAAATTCCAAATCAAAGAAGGAATCTTCGTCGTTGGTGTCTTCAATGGCGTGACGGCCTTCTTCGTCGTTGGTTGTGGGGTAAGTTAAGGTGATGTCGGTGCTGCTACTGTCGCCTATAGAGTTCCGGCTGGGTTTCTGATCGAGTATAGGTGATGTCGGTGGGTTTGTTCCGCCTATGGAAGAAGGTGATGTCAGTATACATTGTATTGTTTTAAAAAGAGAAAAAAATAATATTTTAAGGGAGTATAAGTAAAATAAGGTGTATTGTTAGAGTGTTGAAAGACATGTGAAGTAAATGTGCACTGTCCACCAGGTTTTTTGGCAATTTTTTTACCCAAGCTACTGCTCTTGCTCTTATAATGCTGGGAAATAATTATTGTGGCTTGTACGAGCAAGCCCAAAGAGGCTAGCAGAAGGCAATAAAAAATGAGACCCGCACAACAAAATTTCACAATAGGCTGCCACGTCAGCAGGTGGGTCCCGCCCACCTGCAATTATGCTATTTTGGTTAAATCATCGAATAACAATTGATCGGATTGTAGGCCGTCACCACACCAATTGTTTTGCTATTAGCAAATGGTCGTTGGCATCTATACCATGAAATATATATGGAGTGATATTTCTCCAAAAAGCATGTCGGTCTCTTACTTGATTCCTATTAGAGTCCGTTTTTGGGAAGGACATAGTAAAGGGGTCTTTACTTCAATAAGGACATCAACTTTTTCTTTAATGCCAAAAGGACAAATCACCTACATATTCCAAAAATGTCCCTACTAGCCAATGAAAGTGCCTAAACCCCCAAACCTAATGAAAGTGCCTAAACTTAAACCCCATGGTACCCTATGAAAATGCCTAAGATCTTAGGGTACCCTATGAAAGTGCCTAAAACCCTAGGGTACCGTATGAAAGTGCCTAAACCACTAAAACCCTATAATTGGAAAGTGCACCCTAAATGCCTAAACCCATTATACCCTACCCCAAAGAGCCTAAACCCCCTAAAATTGAACTAAAAAATTAAACCCAATCCCAAAATTAAAGGGGTAGTACCCATCGCCATTCAATTTTGGGGTAGTACTCCATGTGCCTAAACCCGTCGCTTTCAAGGGCAATACCCATCTTCATTCAATTTTGTCCGCTGGATATTGACCACCTGCCTCATTTCAATTTTGTCTGATGAGAGAGAGAACGGGAATTGGGCATTACCGTCGATTTCAAGTACTCACCCGTTGCTTTCAATACTCACCTGTCGCTTTCACTCTCAAGTGGCAAGTCAGGATTGGGTAATCTGCCACACCGCCTTTCGTTTTGTACGCATAAATTCCGCCACATGTGCGCGTGAGTGGTGGGGTCCATTAAGGGTATTTTTGTCTAATTTTGTCCTTGAGTCATCAAATATTTCCTATCAATTTTTTGGAAGCATTAAAATAAGTTAAGCTGGACTAAACACCATTTAAAACCCCAAACTTGGCCTTTAGACCAATTTTCTGTTCCTATTATTACCGCTATATAAGCATTGTAAACCTTAAAACAACAATATTCCTTGCTCGCATCATGACTACCAAATTGCTAGTACTCCGTACTTTTTAGCTGTCTCATATCACTTTTCGTCATTAGACGAACGTTAGTCATAAATGCAAGCAAGTCGAGTAGTGAGTTGTTAAAGCTCGAATTGTAAAATTAGGGAGGCTCTAAAATTGCTTTAGTGGTATTTGTCATTGGTACCGATTTCAAATGATCTTTTATCGAGATTATGATGAGAAATAATTTATGGTTGTTATATGCAAAACAAGTCGAGTAAACATTCATGTCTTTGAATCCTAATAAGGCTCCTGGACCAAATGGTTACAATGCTTGCTTCTTTCAAAAATCTTGGAGTGTTTTTGGTAATGAAGTTACTTCAGCTATTAAAAACTTCTTTAGATCTGGTCAACTTCTTAAGAGAGCCAACTCCACTATCATTGCACTTGTCCCCAAAGTTTCCAATCCTTCCAAAGTGGGTGATTACATGCCAATTTCATGCTGTAACACCATTTACAAATGTATTGCAAAAATCCTTGCCAAGAGATTTCAAGTTGCTCTTCCCTGTCTCATTGACCCTGTGCAGTCAGGTTTTGTTAGACGTAGGAGAATAGCTGACAACATTTTCCTAACTCAGGAAATCATGAGAGACTACCACAAAAATTCTTCCTCTCCTAAATGTGCCATGAAAGTGGATATTATGAAGGCATATGACAATGTTAGATGGGAGTTTTTGTGGGATGTTCTTGCTTCAATGAATTTTCATCCTCAAATGGTCAAATGGATCCAAGCTTGCATCACAACAGCTAATTATTCTTTGAGTATAAATGGTGAATCCACTGACCGCATTAGAGGAGAGAAAGGTCTGAGACAAGGTGATCCCTTGTCCTCTTATCTTTTTGTTATTGTCATGGAGGTACTAACCCAAATTCTCAAGGAAAAATCCCTTTTCCCGGATTTCCATTTCCATTGGAGGTGTGGCAAAACCAAAATGATCAATCTTTGTTTTGCTGATGATCTTATGATTTTCTGTAAGGGTGAGTTAAGTTCCATTCAGCACATACAAGATGCCCTTGATGAGTTTAAAGCTTTATCTGGCCTGGCTCCTAGCCCTGGTAAGAGCAAGATCTTCTTTGCAGGTGTTCCTCCCACTATCAAGCAAACTATTCTTGAGACCCTTGGTTTTAGTGAAGGTACTCTCCCGGTGAGATATCTTGGTGTCCCACTCATCTCCACCAAGCTTAAGTACACTGACTGCGAAGCCCTCATAGACAGGACAACAAATCGTACTAAATCTTGGGCTAACAGATACTTATCTTATGCTGGGAGAGTCCAACTTGTTAAGTCTGTTATGTTCTCCATGTAGACCTATTAGTCCTCCCTCTTCATACTCCCTAAAAAGGTTGTTAAGGAAATTGAATCCATCCTCAGAGCCTTCTTTTGGACTAGCTCTGATCTCAAAAGTACAGGTGCTAAAGTTTCCTGGGAGCATCTCTGCTCCCCTAGGAAAGAGGGAGGTCTTGGGTTTAAATCCCTCCAAGTGTGGAATAAGGCTACCATGGCTAAGCATATCTGGTTCCTCATCTCTGGAGGGGAACAATCTATGTGGTGTCAATGGGTCAAGTCTTACTTATTGAAAGGGAAGAGTTTTTGGAAGATTAAAATCCCAAGCAGCCCTTCATGGGTTTGGAGAAAGCTACTCCAACTTAGACATCTAGTTCAGCCCCTTATCAAGTATCAAATAGGGGATGGCCTTTCCACCTCATTGTGGTACGATAATTGGCACCCATTGGGCCCCTTGGTTGAGAAGTTTGGTCCACATATTGTTTATGATTCTGGCCTAGCTGATGGTGCCACTGTGTCAACTATCCTTCAGAGCCCAAATCGTTGGCATTTCCCAGTAACCCCAAACTTTAGAGCTCAATGAGGTGAGGAGAGCACTTCCTCTCTTGGATAGTCACTCTCTCCCTCATCCTGATAGCTGCAAGTGGACCCTTACTAGGAATGGTCAATTCACCATTCATTCCCTTTGGAACCATACAAGGACTCATTACCCTTTGGTTAACTGGAGCCACATTGTATGGTTTCCCTCTCACATTCCCAAATGCAGCCTCATCAGTTGGCTTGCTATCCAAAATAAGTTGTCCACGGAGAATAGACTTGTTCTATTTGGCATTAAAAATTCCTCATACTGCAGCTTTTGCTCAGGGGTTGAGAATCATGATCATCTATTTTTTGGATGTCACTATACCAAACAAGTGAGGGATCTGGTTTCACTTAAGTCTCAGCTCACGTGGCAACCACAATCTCTTTCCAATCAAGTCCATTTGCTATCTCTCACATTAGAGGGAGAAAATTGAAAGCCACACTCACTAAGCTTACCTTCACAATCACAATCTATCACATTTGGATTGAGAGGAATATGAGGAAGTTCCAGAATATCCAACACACCATCCCATCTATGTCTAAAATCCCAGGTGTTTATGTATTCATTAATGTTTTACCAGTTCAAAATGCTCTTATTAATTTGCATAATTCTGTTTTCTCGTATGATCCTTGTGTTACTCTTCCACAGGCAGCTCCTAAGGGGTGAAAAGTCCAATAAAACAAGGAATGGATTTGATTCCAATAGACCCAGTTGGGTTCAGCTGTCTATGCAGGTCCTGATAACAAATAGGCGGTGCTTGTCGTGTACCCAAGTGAGTAGTGTGTTTCCATGCTCCCTGGCTGCATCTGTGCTCATTGGAAATGTGTGAAACTATATATTTTGTGTACCCAAGTGAGTAGTTTGTTTGGGCCTCTGCTTTCTTGTGAGAGGAGGTAATATGTAGTGTTCGGAGGTGAGAGAGTGAGTTGAGGGAAGTCAGGTCCCTTGTTCCCATGGCTGTAGAGAAAAAAGAAGAGAGGGAGTGTGAGCAATTCGAGGGTGTTTGTCGGTGAGAACATAACAGCCTTGGAGATGTTTTTGCTCTCTTTATTTACATATGAACCTCACAATTTCATTAGTGTACTCTCATTTGTACCATCAGTTGAGATTCATTTAGTTAGTTGCTACTCTACAATGCATTTTCTATTTGCATGTGGCTGCCAACTAGCTATCTCACGTTCCTGGGCAATGGTGCTGTTTGTTTGAGCAGGGTTTTGTCTGATGTGTTATTTTTTTTTTTTTGCACGGCAAAAAAGATTTCATTAATCATCGAGATATTACAATGACTATGTATTGCATCTTTTTCCGAACCAAATCTGGACTGCTAGTATGTTTCTGTTTGTGGCTGCTTCCAACTTGTATTGTCCCAGTGGGCTTTTGTGCTATTCCCAGATGGGAATGTTCCCTTACTGCCTTTCCAGTTGGGGGATGTCCTGGCAACCCGTTGCCGTTCCGGTCTTCATCTAAGTGTATTTTAATCCACTGTGTTGGAATTGCTTATTAGAGGGGGGTGTCCTCTAACACGGTATCTATTTTTAATTTTCAATCCTGAAAACCCAATTTTGGTTGCTGTTAACTCAGGAAGGCCCATTTTGGTTCCTGTTCTCAAGATCAAGTGGCTGCTACAAAGCTTTCCCAAGTTGAATCCCAATCTCACAGTACCACATGTACCCAGTGCCAAGTCCTTTTGTCATTTGTTTCTATACCCTCTTGCTTAGATGGTTAGGAAACATTTGTTACATTTTCTCTTAGTGCAGAAGATGCCCGTATAACCAGGAAACAGAAGCTGAAACTTCCTTCTGATGCAACCTCTGTATTTGTTGCTACACAAAAGAGTTATTCTTCTGAAGCTTCTAGTTCTTCTCAAAATCCTATCATGCAATCGCAGCCAGTTTTGAATTTTGCTCCACCTTCAGTCCTACAACCACAGATGTCATCTCTACCTCAACCACAAATGTTTACTCCTCAACCTCAGTATCCAAATCACTATCCACCTCAGAATCAATACCAAAATCAGAATCAGGCTTCAAGTCAATACAGATCAAGAGGTTACAGAGGTCAAAGATCTAATTTTTCCCCTAAAGTGCCATGCCAAATATGTAATCGTACAAATCATGGGGCTAGAGACTGTTACTATAGACAGAATCTTCAATATGAACCACCTACTTATATTCAGAATCAACGATTTCAACCTCAAAATGTGCCTGTGTTTCAGAATATGAAGATGACTCAACCTCAGTCTTTTAATGGTTCTCAATACCAATCTATGCCTCTTAATGGTTTTCAAGGATCTGGATCTTATTTGCAAAGCTCTCGACCTCAGGTTTCAGGTCCACAAGCTCACCTACTTCACTCAGGCATGGATCTTCAATCTCCCAGTATAATTCAGAATCAAATGTTTGGTTTGCCTAATAATGCTACCGGACTACTGCCAACACCATCACTCCAAGCATCTCATCCTCAATCTTTGTTTACACAAGGATCTGCAGTTCCAGCTTCTCCATCCACAGTCTCTTATTCTCCTTCTGAAAATTGGTACTTTGACAGTGGGGCTACTAATTATGTTACTCATGAATTGTCTCATTTGAGTATGCAGCAACCTTACACTGGACCTAATGGAGTTATGGTTGGTAATGGCTGCTCTCTTCCTGTTACACACTCTGGTAATGGAATCTTACGCACTCCTAATACTCAATTTTCCTTGTCTAAAGTTCTTCATGTCCCGTCTATCACACATAACCTGCTTTCAGTGTATCATTTTGCTAGAGATAATAATTGCAGACTTGTTTTTGATGATCTTGGTTTTGTAATCCAGGACAAAACAACCAACCAAGTCATCCATCAAGGCCCATGTTTCCAGGGTCTGTATCCACTTCAACCTTGTTCTGAGTCTGTTTCTTCTCAAGCTCTTCTCAGTGCTACTGTTCCAGGTGACATATGGCATAATCGGTTAGGTCATCCTAGTCTACCATTGTTCACTCACCTAGTTCAACAGTATCAACTTCCTGGACTTAAATCTTTTCCTGAGCATTGTATGTCTTGTAGTACTTGCAAAAGTCACAAACTTGTGTTTCCTTTATCTGATAATAAAACTCAAGCTCCTTTTGAATTGTTGCACATGGATGTGTGGGGGCCTGCTCCTGTACCTTCTGCCAGGGGTTTTAAATACTACTTGCTCATTTTGGATGATTTTTCTCGGCATTTGTGGTTGTTCCCTCTACATTACAAGTCTGAAGTTAAGACTACTATTGCTCATTTTATCTCCTATGTTCACACTCAATTTGGTACAACTGTAAAATCTTTTCGATCAGATAATGGAGGTGAGTTCATCACCACCTATATGTATAACTTGTTTCTCCAGTTAGGTCTTATCCATCAAACTTCTTGCCCTCATACTCCAGAACAGAATGGCAGGGCTGAAAGACAACACAGACATCTCATTGAAACCACTCTCACTCTCTTAACTCAAGCTCATATGCCTGTTCATTTTTGGTTAGAAGCTCTGATGACTGCTGTTTTCTTATAAACAGACTTCCTCACTCAGCTATACAATTTAGAATTCCTTTCAAGGTTCTGTTTCAAAAGGATCCTGATTATTCTGCTTTAAAACCGTTTGGTTGTTTGTGTTTTCCTTGGCTCAAACCATATACTTCTCACAAACTCGAACCTAAATCCACTCCTTGCGTTTTTCTGGGGTATTGCTCTTATACCAAAGGATATCGATGTCTCGACCCTGTTTCAAACAAAGTGTTCATTTCTCGACATGTCAAATTCATAGAAACAGAATTCCCTTTTCTCTCTTTGTCCTCTTCTATGTCCTTGTCTACTTCTTCCTCAACTTCTATTTCTAGTTTGTCAAAACTGTCTAATATTCCTGTCGCAGTGTTTGATTCATTGGCTGTTCCTTTCCCTGCTATTCCCATTGCAACTCCTATTCCTACACATCCTATTCCTACCTTTAATTCTCTTGTCTCCACACTAGATATTTTGTCTTCTTCTTCTTCTTCTACTTCTGATCCTTCTCCTTCTGTTATTCCTTCTTCTATAGTTCCTCCCTCTAGACATCCCATGATAACTAGATCTAAACATGGAGTCACTAAACCTAGAGTTCCTCTTTCTCTGACTGTTGTCGCTTCTCCACTTGAACCAAAATCATTTTCTGAGGCTGTTAAACTTGTTGAATGGCATAAAGCCATGGATGACGAATATGCTGCCCTGTTGAAACAAGGCACGTGGGTGCTTGTTCCTCCTCCTGCTCATGGCCACGTTATTGGTTGTCATTGGATTTATAAACTTAAGAAGCATTCTGATGGAACTATTGCTCGATACAAGGCAAGGTTAGTTGCCCGTGGTAACCAACAGACCGAAGGTTTAGATTATACTGAAACGTTCAGTCCTGTTCTTAAACAACCAACCCTTAGAGTGGTTCTTAGCTTAGCTGTTCAATACAACTGGCCCTTAAAGCAACTGGACGTTTCTAATGCTTTTCTTCATGGTTACATTGATGAAGAGGTCTACATGCGACAACCTCCGGGATATGTTGATCCTCTTCGACGAACTCATGTTTGTAAGCTTACTAAAGCTCTCTATGGCCTTCGCCAAGCTCCAAGAGCTTGGTTTGCTTTATTTTCCAAGCATCTTCTACAGCTGGGTTTTACAAATAGTGCGGCTGATACTTCCTTGTTTGTTTATCATCACAATTCCACTCTTGTTTATGTGCTCATCTATGTGGATGACATCATAGTGACTGGGAATGATTCTTGTTTTATCTCTACTTTACAAACTCAACTGCAAACTAAGTTTGCTATTAAGGATTTGGGTGACCTTCATTATTTCTTGGGTCTTGAAGTCATCCGGGATTCTTCTGGGCTATTTTTGTACCAAACCAAGTATGCTTTGGAATTACTTAACAAAGCAGGCATGCTGGACTGCAATCCTAGTTTAACTCCTGCTTCAACCAAATCTGTTATTTCTGCCAATTCTGCTGCTCTATTTCCTGATGTGCATCTTTACAGAAGCCTCGTGGGTTCTCTTCAATATTTGACTTTGACAAAACCTGAGATTTCTCATGCCGTTAATGCTGTCTGTCAATTTATGCACCAACCTACTCAGGGTCATTTTACTGCGGTCAAGAGAATCCTTCGATATATTAAAGGTTCTATTCATCAAGGTTTGCATTTCGTTCCTAGTTCTCTATCGCTAACTGCGTTTTGCGATGCGGATTGGGCTGGCCATTATTTGGATCGAAAGTCGACTTCAGGATTTTGTATTTTCCTGGGATCCAACTTAATTTCATGGAGTGCGAAGAAACAATCTACTGTTGCTCGTTCAAGTACTGAGGCTGAATACTGAAGTATTGCTCATACCACTACTGAGTTAGTTTGGTTGCAGCAACTGCTAAAAGATTTATCTGTTCCTCTTGTGTCTACACCACTGGTTCTGTGTGATAATCTTTTTGCTATTGCACTAGCCTCTAATCCAGTCTTTCATGCCCGCACGAAACATATTGAAGTCGACTACCATTTTATTCGGGAAAAGGTCTTGTCTAAGCACATTGTTCTCCAACATCTTGGCACCGAAGCTCAACTTGCTGATCTGTTTACGAAACCTTTATCTGTTGCTCGTTTTCAGATTCTCAGTAGCAAACTCATGGTTGCTTCTGCCCCCATCAGTTTGCGGGGGATGTTAGGATGGCACATTGACTTGTACAGCTGGTATCTAGCTGGAACAACAGATGTATAGCTTACAAAGCAAGCTCAGCTTAGTGGGTATAAATAGACTTAGTCGTATTGTAATAAAAAAAGTCAAGAAAGACATGAAATAAGAAATACGAAGTTCTTCCATTTTCTCTTATCTTTTCTTCTCTCTTCCTTGATTGAATTTCTGTAAATGATGTGCAAGATCAATGTGAATACAGAATCTGCTACTTGTTCTTGGTTTGTATTGAAGATTTCCACAGCCATTTGGCGTAGGTAATTGCAATTTTATTTTCTCTTTTCTTTTTCTTTCTTTTCTCCTGGGGTATACCCCTTGTAGGCTGTACATTCGGTTAATCTTTTTTCTATTTCAAACTGAATTACCCAAAAAAAAAAACACCATGAATTGTTTGATTACTCATAAGGCTTATTTTATATGATGCTTAATTTGATTAGTCGAGTAACTTCTTTCTTTAACGTTACAAATGGTTGTCCCATTAACGGGCAAAAATCCCGTCAATTTCCGTTCAACAGTAACTGACTAATCTTTTTCATTAGAAGCCCATCTAGGACTCCTTTCTCGCTTAAAATCCTGTAGACTCTTAGTTTCACCAAAATACTACTCCCTCCGTCCCCAAATTTTAATCCCTCGTTTTATTCTAACCGAATAAACACGTAGTTATAACTTGAGAACGGAGGGAATATAATCTAGGGGAAGGCTCTTGTTGGGTGTGTATCTTTTTTTTTTATTGGCAACACAAATTTATTGAAGAATCTCGACTAAGGATACATTGAGAAGGAGAAAACAGATCTAACCAAAAGTTAGAAGATCCTAAGGCCAAAGCCCATACACCCTTGGACTTGAAAGCCCTAATATACATTGAAAAATACACCTGATGACCTAAGAGCCCAAATACAACAATAAAGCACAAAAAAAACCACCCAATCAAGTGGGCTAAGCCCAACCCCTAGAAAACCCAAGACCACAGATCAGCGCCACCACCGCCATAACTCCTGACAGCCACCACCACAACCCCGACATCCACCACAACCAACCACCACACCACCATAAAAACCACGGCACCCGTGACAGGAGACCACGACGGTAACAACCTCCTCCGCACAACACCTTGTTGTTAAGTGAAGCCAAAAAAAACCCAACAAAGATCTGGCCGGAGAAACACTTGCACTACAAGAAATTTGGTCATTGGAGACGAATGAAATCGTCACAAAAAGCATGGTTTTTGTCTCTGATAGTCTTGGTGACGAAAAATAGTTTTGTCACCTATAGGTTGTCCCTATACTAAATTTTGGTGACGAAATTTTTCGTCACTAACCGTACAGAAATTGGGTGACGAAATTATTGTTTCGTCACCTATATTAAATTTTGGTGACAAAATTTTTCGTCACTAACCGTGACAGAAATTGATGACGTGGCGTCTACGTGGCCGCTGGCGTGGCGCTGATGTAGCAGTTGCGCGTGGCGCCCGCGTGGCAGTTGAAAATTGAGAAGTTGCTCCTCCTGGGAATCGAACCGGAGACTCGCGTGTGCGCGCGCGCGCGCGAACCAGCTGGGCTAGCCCACCACTTGTCCCATTTAGGCACCTTTTTAATATTTATACTATAAAAACCGGATTATTCTTATACAAACCCCTACTAATATCACTTCTTTCATAAATTTTATACTTATACAAACACCTACCAATATCACTACTTTAATAATTTTTTTTATTTTTTAACACAAAAAAATTTCTTTTTTTAACAAAAGCCTTTTAATAAATTTTTTAATCGAGTTTATACTATACAAATAATTTTTTTTTATTCCGATTGTTTTACACTCCCCATTTGAACACCCATTATACAAACACCAACTAATATATTTTTAAATATATATTTTTTCTTTTTGAAAGAAAAAATTTTCTTTTTTAACAAACGCCTTTTAATAATTTTTTTTAAATCCAGTTTATACTATGAAAATAAGTTTTTTTTTATTCCCATTGTTTTATGCTCCCCATTTGAACACCCATTATACAAACACCTACTAATATCACTACTTTAATAATTTTTTTTATTTTTTAACACAAAAAAATTTCTTTTTTAACAAAAGCCTTTTAATAAATTTTTTAATCGAGTTTATACTATACAAATAATTTTTTTTTTATTCCGATTGTTTTACACTTCCCATTTGAACACCCATTATACAAACACCAACTAATATATTTTTTCTTTTTGAAAGAAAAAATTTTCTTTTTTAACAAACGCCTTTTAATAATTTTTTTTAAATCCAGTTTATACTATGAAAATAAGTTTTTTTTTATTCCCATTGTTTTATGCTCCCCATTTGAACACCCATTATACAAACACCTACTAATATCACTACTTTAATAATTTTTTTTATTTTTTAACACAAAAAAATTTCTTTTTTAACAAAAGCCTTTTAATAAATTTTTTAATCGAGTTTATACTATACAAATAATTTTTTTTTTATTCCGATTGTTTTACACTCCCCATTTGAACACCCATTATACAAACACCAACTAATATATTTTTAAATATATATATTTTCTTTTTGAAAGAAAAAATTTTCTTTTTTAACAAACGCCTTTTAATAATTTTTTTTAAATCCATTTTATACTATAAAATAAGTTTTTTTTTATTCCCACTGTTTTATGCTCCCCATTTGAACACCCATTATACAAACACCTACTAATATCATATTTTTAATAAATTTTCTTTTTTAACATAATCCTTTTTATAAATTTTCTTTTTTTAATCTTGTTTATACTATACAAATCAGTTTTTTAATTTGGTTTAATAGTTTGTTATAAATTACATTTAACATATATATTTTAAATGTAATTACAAACTCCATATTTACAAGCGTCAATTTAAACCGTTGGCATTTCACATCTCGTCATTGTCACCAAAATCGAAGTTCGTCGGGTCATTTTTTTAGATTGCAAGACTCGACCCCACACTTGAGTCATTTGTTTCAATCGAAACCATCTATCTTTTACATATATATTAAAGAGTACATAATTAATTTCATACAAAAAATAAAGTTAATCAGCTATCGCGGCACAATTTTTTTTTGATCGGCAAAGAAGAATTTTATTAAAAACGAGGGTGCTATCGCTACACAATTGATCAGACAAAAAAAAAAATTGTTAATGAAATTGTGTCTCGATAATTAAGAAGCTTTCTAAACCCGATCGAGGCAAATTTTTACGAGAAAATGATTAAATAAATAAGGAAAATTAGTTTTGATGGAGTAAAGTTAATCTACTAACGGTTAATAAAACCGTCGCTATAGTCCTGTTTCTAGTAACGACTGATGAAATTTAGGAAGCTAACTTATTCAGAGTTAGAAATTTAACTGTGGTTGGGTTGGGCCCATAGATTTGGTGACAAAACAATTCCTCTCCTATAGTTTCATTCCTCAAGATACACTTTCGGGCCCGCCAAAAAAAATAGAGTAAATGGGTGACGAAAAAATATGTGGAGGGAACATATTAGTGACGAAAGAAATATTTGCGTCACCAAAAAGATGTGGAGGGAACATATTAGTGACGAAAGAAATATTTTCGTCACCAAAAAGATGTGGATGGAACACATTAGTGACGAAAGAAATATTTTCGTCACCGAAAAGATGTGGAGGGAACACATTAGTGACGAAAGAAATATTTTCGTCACCAAAAAGATGTGGATGGAACATATTAGTGACGAAAAAAATATTTTCGTCACCAAAATAGTCATATAGGAGACAAAATTAATTTCGTCTCAAAATAGTCATATAGGAGACAAAAATAGTCATATAGGAGACAAAAATTAATTTCGTCACCAGAATTTCGTCACGGTTTATCATTTTGTTGTAGTGTTGGAAGGTGAAACCAAGCAGCCATGGTGGAGAGAGATAGAGACCCACCGCGGGATAAGGTCATGGGTCAAAATAAAACAGAAGGAAAGAGGAAAGAGACCAAAAACCTCACCAAGGGCCGCCCTTGTCGCCGGCCAAGAGCCCACATGGAACACGCTTATCAGTTGGTAAAGCGATCCCAGTTACTAGACCGTTAAGGACCATGACACTGATGTTGTCCATCGCAATGAAGCCGCCGTCCATCCTCATTATTGCTGCCGATCGGTTTTTAAGTAGAAGAAATAAAAAAAAATCAGTTAAGTAGAAGAAATAGAAAAGACCAGAACCCAAGAGGGAGCGGAGAGATGAGGGATGATTAGAAAGAAGGTTAGACGAGGAGAGAAGGAGAGAGGGAGGGGGGAGGAGGAGGCGTGGCGGCGCCTCCCCCACCCAAGGAAACCCTAGCTAGTTGCATTGTTGGTATAAAGAGAAGAAGGAGCATGTTTTAGAGATAGGAGGAGCTTCACAAGTTAGTTGGGTGTGTATCTTATGCATCCTTAAAAACGTTGCGAATCGATTACCTATTATGAATGAAAAGTTATGTTTTTTTATGTAAAAATTATGTTAAACACCAAAATGTTATGAATCATTGAGAAAATGTTATGATTCATATTGCTGAAAAATTACAAGTTTTTAATATAAAAGTTAGGAGGCACTAAAAACTATTGGCTGTGTTTGGTTTGTAGTTTAGTTTAGTTTTGATGATGTAAGCAGGTGTAATAAGTGGAGAGCGATAGAGAGAGAAATGAGGGAAATGATAATATCAACAAAACTAAAATAGAAAACCGAACAGGGCCATTACGATTGCCCGACCTGGCACAATATGAACTATACAATAGGTACATATGGTCAAACCTTTAATCTATGTGTGTTGTAGCCATTCCCTAACTCTATAGTTTTTTGGAAGAGGTTTCATATTTTAAGTCAACGTTAAACTAACATATTAATTTAAAAGTACCCTTTGAAAGAAATTGTGGTGATATAACGAGATTTTCTATCACAGTCTTGCATTAGAAGGAAGATTGTTATAGTTAACAAGTTTTGCAACATAATTGAATTTTTAAGCTTTTTCACAATTCTATAAGTTAAACTAAACAAACAAAAAATTTAGTCTAGGCGATTTCTTGAATGGACAAAGAGAGAGAAATTTAGACCATGGGCAATGGGCAGAGATAGACAAGGGAGGGCATGATACCTACGTCAATAGATTCTTCTTTTTTTTCTCATTGTTCATCTATGAATTAATTGGACTGGGTGTCCATGATGGATTGGCTGAGTGTTCATATACAACTTCAACTAAAATTACCACTAATAAAATTCAAATAAAGAAAAAAAAAGTAAGGGCAGGTGTGCAGTCGCCAGTGTCGTGTGGACTTGACACACTTGTTGTAGATCCCAAACAATTGATACAGTGTCTCTGTAATTCTCATGTACATACCAGACACCAATTTTTTTTTTTAAATAGTTAGGAGTTGCATTTAATTGTCATGGTGTGCGAATATTCCATTGGTACTGTTGAGGATAAAAATATTTTGTATTAACATTCTTAATAGGTTCTTGCCATGGCAAGACACTAGATGTATGCTACAATCTATCCAAAAATACTTAGAAATAGTGGAGAGAAGTCCCTACCATAATGAGTTTCGAGCAAAACTCTAACCCCAATCGATTTAGACTCCAAACTCCAAGAATGAACTCCACCCGAGCTCCACTATGCGATCAAAGAACTAGATCAAGTCAAAAACAAGGTAAGAGAGTGACGTTTCACTCAACTCAAAGGAGAGGGAGAAAATACGTTCTGAGAGAAAGAACCAACCCGAAAATGCAAGTTCTTACCTTTAGAATGTCAAAACTCAAAATCCAAGAGAGATCGATGTTTCCAATGCGTAGATCTTGAAGATTTGCGGTGGATTGATGGAGAAACCCAAATATATGAGTAGATCTTGAAGAGAGAAGGGAGAGGGGTTATTTTAGGGTTTAGTTCGTGGTTGAGGAGTGAAGAAATGAGTCAAAGGGTCCCTTTTATAGAAGTTTGTGACAGGCTCAAAATTTGCAAAAAATGGAGCTGGATACCATCAAGAAAAAAATATACCGCTATCTAGACTTTCTGTTCACTGGATCATTGGATACCGGTATCTGGACCTTCTATTCGCTGGATTCACTGGATACCGGTATCTAGACTGGAAAAATTTTAAATTTTTTCCACCGTCGCCGATTCAAACCCCAATCACTTTAAACACATTTTAAAACCTTAATTAACTCATTCACATTACTTACAATTGAATAAAAGAGATAAAAAGAATTTCGTGAAATTCCGGATGTTTACAAATTACAAGAATGTTGATGATCACGAAGACATAAAGAGGAAGTAGAGAAAACGTATAGAGGAAAAGGGAAGCCAAAGTCACAAGTGAAACTGAAAGTATGAATCAACAGCTTGCTTGCCTGACCGAGGGAATATTGTGAAGTAGGTCAAAAGGAAACTCAAGGTAAGAAGCCAAGTGGTCGCAACAAAAGCGATGAATGCCCACGGACTGTTGAAATATTTATGTTTTATGAACCAATTGCGCAACCCACGTCTTTGCTTTGCTATTATAGTGCTGCTGAATCCTCCATTTCACTTCATCGTATATTCTGAAGTCCTCCATACAAAATGTGGTGCTGCTGCTTAACAATTTGACCACTTCTTCGTCACTGTTGTAGGTGCTCAACAATATGTTCTTCGAGCGCAACTCTTTCACATCTTCGGGACTATCGATAAGAGATTTCATAAAATTCATGTACGCCATTGTGGGTAGGCGGTTAGGATTGTTTGGTGTCATCTCATAAGCAACTTGATTTTAAAGATGGATGGTCAACTGAGGATCCAAAACGAGTCGAGGAATTTCAAGCACTCCAAAGAAGAGGAACGATTTGAACCTAAAAGCCCTCGAAGGATAGGTACTGCTACACCGAGCATGAATTCCCTTAGCTTTGAGCTCCCTGATAGAACGAAAGGAGTAAACTACTCCCAAGTAGTCGGACCTAACTACGGTTTTGTTACGACAATAAGGTTTGAGAGTTTGATCGGACGGACTAAATCCATTTGTCTGCAACCACAAGTATTCAACGTGGTGAAGGGGTTTCCTTGTAGAAGCCCCGTCATAGTCCAATTTTTTCTTACATTTTCGGCTCGACCGTCTAGATTTTATAATATCCCAAATCCGGTCCATAGTATTTAGCAGTTCGTTGCGATCGAACTTAAACCTCATCAACAACTCAAGAACTTGATACGGGAGTTGATTCTCAAGTAACAAAAATATATCAGTAAGCATAAGGTACACGGCATGTGCGCCTAAGTGTTCTTTTAATTCATCTTGAATTGTTCTACCCATGCTATAACTTGCCATGGACTCCATAATAGCTGAAACAAATAGACCATCAATGAGCATCATTTCAGCAAATTCCTTGTCGGAGTACTCATCTGTTGAGCCTTCCAGATAATAACTTCTAGCATCATCAACCATCTCCAAAATCTTCCAATGGAATTCAGCCATGGCCCTGCTATGGAACATTTTGTCAGATTTATCATTTTATCTCAAGAGTTATATGAGTTCGGATCATGGTAAAAATATAGCATGTAAACATACGAAGTAAAAGAGAGTAAAGAAACTGCGAAAAGATCACGGTTCTAGTACACTATTTTGAACGTAATACACCTCCTCGTGAACTCTAACAAGAGTGTATCAATCCCAAAATTCAACCCAACCGCTAATAAGCCTTCTTTCGTCCACTGTTCATATCCACCAAGAGGATTGAACGAATCTTGAATTTAATCGCCCAAACTATAGAAAACAATAAAGAGGAATCTCTGAAATGATCTCTTGCTATGTCATTGTTTTGTATATCAAAATCTGTAATCTCTTGCTATGTCATTGTTTTGTATATCAATGTCTGTATCTTTCCTGCAAACCATATAAATCGAGTTAATTTCTTCCTTGTTGCAAATTCATATTTACCAATACAGTATGTAACCTCCAAATCAAATTATAAATAGTTTGTTTTTTATGAGTACGGACCAACTTGCATGGGCATAAATCAGAGTTTTTGGGTCAGCTCGCTCACGTCTTTGATAATCTCTAGCCTGATCTAGAGAACCAATCTCATCGCCCATTAAAGAAAAACCCAATCAAAGTCGTATTAAAGCTCCTAAAACCTCGATGGAGCTACAAATCAACTCTCTCCTGGAGCCCACAACTGGCATCCCACGCTCAGCCTCACCCTCTCCCACTCTGACAAAGCTCTCCGAGCAGCACGGCTACCTCCCGAAAGGAGGAGCCCCACATCTCTCTCTCTCTAACCCACACACAATGCACAGACAACATATATATGAAAGGACTCCTGGGAAAAACAAAATAAGGGGGCCGGAGCTAGTGATCATGTGCTTTGCGCACATCTCCCTCACATGGGAGAAACCCAACAATCACCCCCTCCCACATGTGAGGTAATTGTTAAACCTGCAACACTGTCCGGCTGCAATCCATCCGCCATAATAATGATATCTCTTTAATAAGGTTAATTTACGAAGCAACACAGTTAAAATGGACTAAGTATCTGTTCCTCAACAATTTATATTAGTAATGACTAATGTATGACCATAATTAACAAAGTTCCATAACCCACGTTATTAGAAGTAAGTAACAAAGATTCTGTTAATTGTTAATAACAAGTTGTACGTAGTACCTGCCACTACTTGAGACAAACGATTGGGCTACCATAGGCTTGATCCTCTCAGCCATTTGGAGGTTCTCCTTGCCATGGTGGTATGGACCCACTGAAACCACCCTAGGATCAAAGTGCCCCTTAGTCTTTTCATCTTCCCGAATTGTCAATGGCACTTTCTCGATACGACGTGGTTTCGTCATGACAATATCGGTCACCACAGCTTCCATTGTGTGGCTTGTATCGGTAGATGTAGCTCCTTGAGTATTAATGTTGCTGCTGCTTCTGCTACTTCCCCCATTAATACTTCTTGTTGCCCCAACTGTAAAGTTCTCCATTGAAATCACCCTTCTTTCACCTGCTGTTGCTGACTTCTTGTTATAAAGCTCAGTTCTCCGATTCAAATTACGTTTATGTCTAAGTCTTCGTTCGTAAAACATTTTACTAATTTCTGACGTTTGGCTGTAAAAATTATAGGGAAAGTGTCTTTTCCCGTTAAACCTTTCATTGTGTAGTGGGACTGTATGCATAATTCACGACGATTCACATAGTTCACAAAGAGAATTGTCCACTTCAATTAACTTTTTCTGATCTTTACATAATTTTATAGTCAATATAGATCTTATTTGGTAAATCTCACTAAGTAAATTTCAAAAAATTGAGTATCTACAATAAAAGATATGGTATTTTGAAATTCAAAAAATGCATTATTAATGGTTCATAATTTTCTTTAATATGCCAACAGAAGACATAACAATATGCAAATATATAAAAGTCATGGTTTTCTTTAACTCTTATACCAATAAGTTCATAATTTTAGACCAAAAATGTATGCATGGCAATTTCATTTATGCCACATCCTAAAACCCAACCACGAAATTCCTCCCTACCTTTGTTCCCGGGAAAATCAGTGTGTGTGTGTGTGTGTGTGTGTGTGTGTGAGAGAGAGAGAGAGAGAGAGAGAGAGAGAGTACTTGTTTCCAGAGCCGGAGTGATCTCGCCGTTTCCAGAGCACTAGCTCGTTATTCTAGCCGTTGCCGATCTCACCGCCGAGAGAGAGAGAGAGGGAGGAGAAATTCCCGATTGCTCGGAGAGAGTGAGAGAATGAGGTTTTCGTTAGGCCACAGGTGGGTTTTGTTGTGGGAGTCTGGAAGACATGCAAATACACAATGCATGTCACAATGAACAGTTAAAAAGTTTTATGGAAAACGCTAGGCTTGTGCTGTTTGGAATCTCTCAAGTCAATGCCTTGCTTAACATAATGTACTAGCGTGTATTAGATTCTATTCGTTCATCAATTTGTAGTAATTTTTTGTATAGCCTCTCAAGAATATTCCCTCGGCTTTTTGTTTTTAGTTGTTTTCTTTTTGGACTTTTTTTTTTTTTTTTTACCTCATAGACCTTTTGCTTTTCAATATAATGCATTTGTACATTGAAATTATTTTCGCCTAATGCAGAGAAAATATACGATGCTAAACTGTAAAATTACCCACTTAATCTTATGGAATTCTCATTTTAGCAAATGAAAAACAAGGTAAGGCGGTGAAAGGAAACATGTCGAGAGGGAAATAGGGGGGGTGCTGTGCACAACCGTGTTGTGCATGGTGCTGTGCACCCCTCAGCCGTTGGATCGTGTTTTGGACGGTTCGGATGTGTTTTGATTTTTTACTGTAAAAAAAATCAAAATTAAAGGATAATTACCGAACACGTCCGAGCCGTCCAAAACTTGATCCAACCGCCGAGGAGTGCACAACACCGTGCACAACACGGCTGTGCACAGCACATCCCCCAAGTCCTGTGGAGAGTCAGAGACAAAGCAGTTGGGCGTGAGGGTCAAGGCCGAGACGGTGTGTAGATGTTTTGCGTGACAAATTTGGAGAACAATGGCACATTGGTCAATTATGGCACATTGGTCAATTGAAATTGCAGAACCTACCTTGCAACTCCCTCTTTTATAATAGTGTAGGCTCCTGGTAGATGGATGGATAGACTTGTAGTAGCTGATTGTCGCATGTAGTCATAATTGGCTTATTTTTTATGATGCTTGATTTTGTTGGAAATTTTTACAAAATTTCGGATGAATGAAACTGGGGCATTTCGGAGGGTCTGACGAGGCAACCAAACGGTCTACTTCGGGTTCGATGAATCTAGACGGAGTAATTATTTCCAGCGGTTACGAGTTGTTAATACCCCTCATGAAGTGAGGTTAATGGCACCTAATAATTCAGGAGTTACAGAATTCAATCCAATTCATTGTGGCAATTTCTATATTGATTGATTGGCTATATATACATGTATCTGGAATTGGTTCTACACGAGAAATCGGTCTAACACGTCAAGTTCTGGAAATCGTCTTTGAGAGAGAGGGGCAAACGCTAGTAAGTTCGCCAAGGCGACCAACGGAGGTGTTCCGGTGGTTAGTGGTTCTAGCTGTTTTATCCTGGGACGAAGACGCCGGTATATCCTACAACACCCGCGGTAGGCGGCGAATCTTTGTTAAGGAGACTGTGGTATCACAAGACTCGGATCGGTTTGTTTCTCATTTTGTAATCCATTCTTGTAATATGTAATTTCAGTTTGATTATCAATGAAATTGTTCTTTGGAATTCGTAATTGCCGACTATTTTTCCCAACAGATTTTGCAATGATTGATCTGGCAGTCGACACTATCTTATGTTTTTCACCAATAGCCACATAATTTATTCGACTATGTTACTGTCATGTAGAAAATTGGACGTTGCTATGTCTCTTTTAAGGATGGCGCCAAGAAACTTCTGTTTATTATATGCAATAGATCCAATTTTTACAATATCAAGTTTAGTATTACATTGTTTTGGTCCCACAAAATAATGAGGACATTGCGTGCCGTTACTCTTTTGATATTGGTGGAGATGAGGCAGTCGTAAAGAGCCAGCTGTAGACAAAAAAGTAGAGGCAGTTGGAGAAGATGATTTTTCATATACGGACGCTTTGTAGCTTTAGGTTGTTTGCCTGATTAATTGAACAGTGGAGGATATATTTGTCATTGGCATTGGCGACGTGTTGTAGTGTTGCGGCGGTCACAGAGAGCAAATGTAGAAAAAAGAGTAATAGGCAGTTGGGAAAGATGATCTTCTTATATGGAGGCTTTGTAGATTGAGGGTGTTTGCGTAATGAACAAAAAAGTGGAGGTTATATTCAGGGACGGAGCCAAAAATTTCATTATGCAAGAGCAAATATTTTTTCCGAAATATTTTGTAGGAGCAAGCCTATGTAATTCATAGGAGAATTCTTGTTTTCCCTTATGTAATAGTAGAGGGTTTTTTTTTTTCCTTGCAGGGGCGACCGCCCCTATTGGCCCCCGAATTGGCTCCATCCCGGGTTATATTTGTCTTTTGCTGTTTGTGCAAAACTCAACTCCCACTTTTGTACTAGTAGTAGAAGTAGAAGTAGACTGTTATGACACTCTCCAGGTGAATCTGGTGCTATCAACTCGTGTTCCCCTGCAGATTGTTTCAGCCGATCGTTTCACAAGTATTAGGCTGCGAAAATTTTGGAAGCCGAGCAGGTATAGTACACGTAGTTCCGAGCGCTCATCTCGGCAGTCCGAAAGTGTTTTGAATAGTCCATATTTCTTCCATAAAATCTAAGTCATCCAAAACACTTTTAGCAGCCAAAATCCGCGCTTAACACCACGTCATCCATATGGCCATACCCGCTCGGTACTCATTCTTCTTGTAGCAGACTAGAAGATAAATAGACTCGTAGATAGACTCACATGCAGTCATAATTGGCTTATTTTTTATGATGCTTGATTTGGTATCATAATAATATATAAATGGTTGTTCTGTTGATGGGCAAAAATCTCCTAAACCAAATGAACTTGTCAATTTCCGTTCAACAGATAGAACTTGTTAACCGCAGCATGTTTAGGTCAACAAAATGGCCCCAAAAAAAAGGCCCAGTTTGTTAATTGGGCTTTATATGGGCCAAGTTGGGCGCCCTGTCCACCGCAACTGACTAGGTTTTTTCATTAGAGGCCCATTTGAGACTTCCATCCCTTAGTGCAGTGTTAAAAATCCTACTACGTGGTCTTTTTCGTTTTTTTTTTTTTTTTTTGGACAGACTACTACGTCGTCACTTCGCTTGAACATAGGGCCCAAAGCATCATCGGACATCCGGAGGAATTTTTCGTCTACTTCTTAATAAGTGTTTTTTTTTTTAATGCAGGGTGTCTGGTAATGTGCGCATAACTTTAACAAATCCAGATGTCCGGTGTTAATTTGCTTGTAACTTTAAGAGATCCTCCAGACCCTCTCACATTTTCACACCCCTATGATGCGTCGGGGGTGAGGTAGCCTTGACACACGGGAAATTTGAACATGACATTTTTTTGAGAAAGAAAACCCTTAAGTTTTAGGCCTTTACCACCACATCAACCCTCGTTGCTTTTTGAAAGAATATTTCAAGAAAAATCGGTCTAAAAATTCAAACCCAGACAAAGATTTTGTGTGTAGTGCAAGGTGGAGTAGTTTAATATTATGAGCCACTGCCAAATAGGGGAAAAAATAAGTATCACTCACCACCTAATGCCAAACCGCCCAATTTCCACAGAATGCTCACCCATTCATTATAGAAAATTTTGGGTACGGGCTGAATACCACGTGGCGGTACCCGGCGTCCATCTCGGCTGTCAAAAAGTGTTTTGAACGGTCCCAATTTTAGAGAGAGAAAGAGAGGGGAGGGAGGGAGGGAGGGTCCCAATTTTGAACTTGTATCTTTTATGAATTTCTAGTTGGGAATGTACAATAGGACTCCATTGGGCACTCGACGATGACGATGGACGTGGACGACGTCGAAACACTTGAGATGTTTGGTGAAGGTCCAATCGCATCCGACAACAATCTTGCCGACTCCGACTTCTACAACTCGTTCAAAGACGAATTCGACTTTGTCCGATCAGGTAATGACGATGAGAATGACGGCGGCAGTGGTGGTTCAGATATCATCTAGCAGTGGTTGCGGTGGTTTCGATCTCGTCCGATGGTGGTGGCAGTGGTTCCGACAAAGACACTCAATTACAGGCGACAAAATCAAAGTTCCTCCATTTTTCTGTTGTTCATGCCTTCATGGAGATTTGTGTGTGTGTGTGTGTGAAGGAGACAAAAGTGAATGAGGGTGTTTACGGTAGTTTACTTCAAACGGCGCTTATGCGGGATAGACGTGGCGCGCTGTGGGTTTGGATCGGAGAATGCCCACAAGAGAGGACCGGCTTGGAAGAACTCCTTCGTATTTTAGGTCCAACGTTAAAATAACTGTTGGGGTTCGTACTGCAAAATGGGTATTGAGCCAATAAATCAAACCAAGAGAACACACAAGATTTTTACGTGGTTCGGATAAATTTGTTTTTTAAGCCAAATTCCCTACTCCACGGGCAGTCTCGTCCATTCTCATTAATAAATCTCAATGAGTACACACATCAACTAAATCACTGTGAATATTACAAAATTATCCATAAGAGTGGATATACACAAATATCGGACTGAGGCGCGGATATCTCGCTTTCTTTAAGGAGATTCAGGCCCTCTGCGGCTTGGTTGAATTTTGAACCACTAGCCGATGTAGCAAAACTCCCACATGGCCTGTCTCCCCCAGGATACAATAGCCCGACTAATAAGTCGTGTTGGTTCAAATCACCCTGCACAAGTAAGTTAGAACCCAAAGCTCCACCAAATAAACACCCTTACATTTTGTTGGGTAATCTCTCTTTAAGAACAAAACACAAAATACAAGTATGGAGCAATATAAAGACCCTTGGTCACACTGCCTTAGGCTCTCAAAGCCTTCGGCTTGCTTCTTATCCTGCTCACACACGAAATGCATGCATATATAGCAGCATGTAGGAAGTTAGTCAATCCTTAAGTTTCCTCCCCATTTCACCGGCGGCTCCACTAGTAATTCAGAATGGTCAACTGACAACCCAAATTTTTTTTTTTTTACCTAGAATATATGTCAAAAAATTTAGGTTAGTCCTCTTTTGAACACCCAAGCGAAATATGGATGAACATCCTAGTCCCATTCTAAATATGAATAAACACTCAGTCTAAAATTAATGACCACTCACACAAAAAAATTAGCCCACAAAGTACAAATCAATTTAATTTGAACAACCCAATAGCCTCTAATAAAATAAAAAAACAAAATAACACAATAATAGAAAATGGGGTAAAGTGTAATAAACTAAAGTAAACTAGTATACTTTACCTTTACGGCTTACCTTTTGCCAACTCCCGTTTCAAAATCAGAAAGGAAAAAGAGAACCTTTTGTTCTCTGTAAAGAACTTGTCTTCTTGATCTCTCTCTCGTGTAAATAGAGGTGGGTCTGGTTCTCGAAAGAAGATTTGGTTGTTCGGTACTTCGGTGGTCTCCTCTCTCTCTCTCTCTCTCTCTCTCTCTCTCTCTCTCCCGAGCTCTCCAGTCTCCGGGTCTCTCTCTGTCTCTAAAGTCTACACATCCATCCTAAAAATTCATTTTCAGCTTTTGATAGGAAAAAGTTGACCCGTCTTGCGGAACTTTACCCATGTGACTTTGCTGAGGTAGACTTAATGACGTTGGACATTTGTAGACACCCCAATTTTAATCCATGTGTATCCCCAATGATGAAAAAGATCAAAATTTGCCTCGAAAGCTTCGGAACAAAACTCTTTGTCTTCAAAACCCAAGGAAAATCTCTTCAAAACAAACCCTACTCTACACCATCTTCTAGTACATCAAAAACTCTCTTTTTTGAGGATTTTACCGAAACGACTCTTTTTTCGACCACCTAAGGGTAAAATAATCATAACTTTTGATGTATAAACTATTTTGGGTTCAAACCACCTGGGTTAGAAAGTAGACACAACAAGCTTTTCAACGGTACCAACCACGCGCAAAACGGAGTTCGGTAGCACCCGGAACGGCCCCGCGAAGTTTAGCTTGTAAAGTTGGCCGCGCGGCCAACTCAAGTTAGCCGTGCGGCTAACTTTTTGATTGAAATTACAAAGTGAGCCGCACGGCTCTCTGGGAGGGCCGTACGGCTAAGTTGGTTAGCCGTGCGGCTATGTTTTGCTGTCAAAATCAAAAAATCTTCAGCGACGATTTTTTGCAGGAGAATATATTCTTCGGCAGAGAATAACATTAATGACGAAATCTTTTGCGTGATACGGTGGTTCTCCTCCTCCTCCTATATATAATGTACTCCTCCTCCTTCAAAAGGGAGAGACAAATGAGTTTTTCCATTGCCGACGAGTTCTTCCATCACCAGTAACTTCCGTATACCGACCGATCACTACTCTCCCATAAACATTCTTGAAAAGCTTCCAGAAATCAGCCAAAGATCGTTTCATCTCAAGTTTTCGGTCTCAAATTCGATCGTTTCAAGGTACGAAATTCCGTTTCGGTACCAAAGTCCTTCAACTTTGGTTCTTTGAGGGGATTCGCCCAGGTCAAGAATGGTTCCAGTAATCATTCCTAGACTCGGGTGGCCATATTTTTACTAAAATCAAATCTCTCGAATCCGTATCGGGCGATATTTTCGGTTATCGCAAGGTATGGTTCTTGCGAGGAGATACACTTCATTTACTACTTTCTTTCAAAATAAAAACATGTCAACAGAAGTTATTTTTATCAAAAAAAAAAAATTAGTTTTTACAAATAAAACTGAGCTCATGTTGAGAAAACAAATTTTTGGAAAAAATCTTTCAAAAAGTTAAGCATGCGGCTAACTTAGGTGAACCGTACGGTCAACGTAAGTTAGCCGTACGGCTAACCTTTGCGGCCTAAAAGTTTCCCCTGTTTTTCCCCTGTTCGTACTCTGTTTCTCTGGTTTTCTGCAATTTACTTATTACACACTTTCTCCCCCCTAACTCCTCTGTTATTACAATTAAGTCTTTCCATTTAATTTTATTTCTGTTATGGTTCTGTAAATTCCTTGCCTTTTTTATTATTGTTCATGTTTATATATTTTTGTTAAAGTTTTGCAATAAAATATTTTCTAAAAATTCCACAAATATTTAGTAGAGACCGGAAATTATCCGGGCGAGCGGAGTGCTTTTAACAAAACCTTCCCCGATCGTAACTTGGCTTCCGAATCCAAAGAATCTTTTCGCAGATCAAACCTTTTCCAAATCGGCACAAGAGTCATCAATTATTTTCAACAGTTTCTCGGGTACCAAAATCGCTTTCTAAGTAAATCCTGGGTGGCGACTCATTTTCCATCAACTTTCTATTTTTAAACCGAAAAGCCGCGTGGATTGACTGTCCACAACATTCAACTTCAAAATTTCATTGTAGATGTGAGATCCGATGAAAGATTTTCAGAGCTCGACGGGATTGGTGATCTTGCTAAAAAGTTGGTGAAGACAGAAAAACATGTTATATATGGATTGGTGTATTTGCTTATGACATTGGTGTTGACTCTTCCTGTCGCAACTGCCTCAGTTGAAAGAAGTTTTTCGGCAATGAAGTATATAAAGAGCAATCTGCGCAATCGAATGGGAGATCAGTGGATGAATGATTGTTTAGTTCCCTACATTGAGAGCGATATATTTAATACCGTTGATAATGAGGCTATTATGCAACGGTTTCAAAACATGAAAAGTCGTTGAGGGCTATTGTAAAAGGTATTTGTACTTTGCTATTTTTGGACAACATTGTTGATCTGAATATATGAATTTTAGTTTATATATCATTGTAGTTTCTCGAGATAATATACGAGTGTAAGTGTCACACCCCACTCTGGCAAAATAAAACTTGCACAAAGTGACAGGACACCTGTCACCACCTGTACGCCTTTCCGGCTTCCCACAAAAATAATACTCAAAATTAGACTACAGCTCGCAGCAGAACCAATAAAGATAAACAGGTGTTCACACCTCCACATCAATTGTACAGTCAACCATATTAGACTTGTACTGAACCACACCAACCTCACATTATATAGTCATTCTACAACACCCTCTAACTGACAGAATTATAAAACTCAACCCTCTATGAACACCTGACTGGCACCCTGGCACTGTAGTGGACCGACGTCTAGCTCAACTGAGAATCTGCAACCAAAAAGGTTACAGGAGAATGTACGTTAGCAACATAATAAAAAGAAATGTCCAAGCTCCTTGAATGAATCAAAGTTTAAATATCACACCAACACCTTTTTTTTATAAGAACAATAAATCTCCAACAATAGGAGTTTTTCTCAAAATTCTCAACAAACTTTCTCAGCCTGCACAATTTATCTCAAAACACAACCATCACATTTATTCCGAAAATATAGCCCACCGGCTTATCCAGAAAAACACGGCCCTTCGGCCCAACTTAAAACATGGCCCACCGGCCCATCTCAAAATACGGCCCATCGGCCCATCTCAAACACATTTTTTAAAGGATTTCAAAATTAGCAACATTCTCTCTCACAGCAATAAGTAATAACAACTAATTTTACCAAATGTGCCAACGAGTCGCCAACCTCACGACCGGGAGTTATGACGGTACCGTTACCTCGCTCACAGGCTCACATATAGTGGCGGTGGCGAGGGCCATTCTTTATCACCAATGGTAGGTGCAACCCAGAAGGTAAGCAAAGCTTACCGACAAGCAGCAACCAAGCTTGCCCCACATAACGCAAGCAGCAACCAAGCTTGCACAACCACAAATAGCAAGCAGCAACCAAGCTTGCACAACAACAAATAGCAAGCAGCAACCAAGCTTGCACAACATAAAGCAAGCAGCAACCAAGCTTGCACAACATAAAGCAAGCAGCAACCAAGCTTGCAAACATTGGCACAAGAGGCATAAAACATTTTCCTTCCACACACCAAAAATCATTTGATCCATCCAACCAAAAACGTTGCCATCATATACTCAAAAATAATCATCAAAGGAGCTTTCAGGAACAGTAATAATCACACGAAAAATTTGAAAAACAAAACATTTCTTATTTATTATAGAAGCTGTACATCCTCACCTATCACAACAGGACCAACTCTGCCAAACACTCAACCTCTGTGCACCGAAGGCGTAACCACAACTATCCTTATAATAACATCACCTATAATAACAATTATATGTCACCCATAAGCTCCCTACCAAAAATTCATGCCCAAATGCAAGTTAAATGCATGAAAATGCATACTACGACCCAACAGTGCTGCACTCTGCGAATTTCCAGAATTAATCTACTAATCCATTTCCCACGAAATTTTTACCACAACCTCCAAACTTATACTTAATCATCATATCAAAAATTCAGAATTTTCTGAGCCCTGTAACTATTTTTAATCAACCGTCAAACTAACCCAGAACTTGCTGAAAATTCCACGAAACAGATTTTTCTCCAACTTCAAACTAAAAACTGCTATTCTCTGGAAAGAATTGAGGCACAAATCATACATCGTTTCGAAGGTATACGAGTCTAGTTTCATAATCAAAAGACGGTGTACCAATCGGATACCCAAGCTAAAAGTTATAACCGTTTTCCCCAGATGTGTCAGTGCTGTCTGTACGAACACGAACCTGACAGCAAATTGATTCACGAATTTTCTTATTTTCTGTACTTCGAATTAAATTCTGAAACTTTTACAGAACACCAAGAACATCCATGGGTAGCTACTATAAAAATCTCATAAAATTACGACTTCTAGAACCATGTCTTAAAATTCACCAAAAATCGTGGCAGATTTGGTTTTTCACAAAACCAGTTAGTGAACACCTTTACTCCCTTCCACGAATTTCATAAAAACAAACCCCAAATCACTCTTATGAGATGCAAAATCAGTGATTAACTTGTAAAAGAACAACATATATCAAGAATTTCGGAAATTAAACTCCAATTCGTACCTCAGTTTTGGATTTTCCCCAATTTTTCCTTCCTTCTCCTTCTTCTTCTTCTTCTTCTTCTTCTTCTTCTTCTTCTTCCTCTTTCGGTCTCTCTCTCCTTCCAGGCAAAGTCTACCCCTCTCTCCTCTCTGATTACAATCAGCCCAATAAGAAGAAAAAGAAATAAAATATCTGATGCCCAAATTACACTTTGCCCCCCCAACTTACATAGCTATTAGCTTTAAGTCCAACACTTATGAAAATTACCTTTCTCTTCTTTCCCTCTTCCATAAGTCGGGTCTCGCAGACACCTCAAACCGTACCCCACATATACAAGCATACCGATAGGTCCGCTAGCATCACGTGAAAAGGTATTCAAATATTTTTAAAATAATCCGGGGTGTTACAGTAAGTATTTATGAACACCCTCAGGAAAATTCCTGGAGCCGCCACTGCCCCATTTGATGCATGAATCAATTAATAAGTCCATTAATTAGATACATAGCCATTAATTAGATACATGCCAACTCATAGCATGAGACAATTAGTCCATTACTTAGTCTCCAAGCATAAAATATGCCACCTCGTGATATTCTAGAATATGCCCCCTTGTTACTATTTCTAAATAATATAATTGAAATACTTAAAAAACATGTTTTTCAATATTAATATATACCAAAACTCCAACACTAACATATATTAATTTACTAGTACCCTTTTGAAAGAAATTGTGGCGATATAACGAGATTTTCTATCACAGTCTTGCATTCAAAGGAAGATTGTTTTATAGTTAACAGGTTTTGCAACGTAGTTGAATTTTTTTAAGTTTTTCCATAATTCTATATATAAATTAAACTAAACAAACAAAAAATTTAATTTCTTGAATGGGCAGAGTGAGAGAAATTTATACCATGGGCAATGGACAAAGAGAGAAGAGAGAGCACGATACCTACATCAATAGATTCCTCTTTTTCTCTGATTGTTTCCCAAATCTCTATTATTATAAGTGTGAGTTTTGGTCGTGCTAATGTATTAGGTGTTCATCTATGAATTAATTAGATTGATGGGTGTTCATAATGGATTCAGTGTTCATCTATGAATTAATTAGATTGATGGGTGTTCATAACGGATTAGCTGAGTGTTCAAATAAAACTCAAACTAATATTACCACTACTAAAATTCAAAGAAAAAATAATTAAGGGTGTTCAGTTGCACGCGCAGCCGCCAATGTCGTGTGAACTTGACTTTTGTTATGGATCTCACACGATTGATACAATATATGGTAATTCTCATGCACGTACTAGACTTTAGTTTTTTTTTTTTTAAAATAGTTAGGAGTAGCATTTAGTCATCATGGTTTGCGAATATTCCTTTAGTACTGTCGAGGAGAAAAATATTTTATTAACGTTCTTGGATATGTTCTTGCTATAAATAAACACATCTCAAGCTCTGTAGAACATTAATTACCAATAAGGGAATCTTTGATAATTATATAATATATACTATACTATAACTTTAACTATAGAAAATGCAAAAAAAAAAAAAATTATACACTCTAATACAAATGTTAAATTTGCTCCTTTTATTATTATTTTTTTCCTTTTATTATTTACTGATGACTAATTAAGAAATAGATCAAAGCTAGACCTGTGTGGTTTTGGTCAAAAGTATCTCGATATTTAATGTTCAAATTTTACTAATTAAATGAAAAACATCCCCCGATGTTTTAGGCTCAAACATTCTTAATTACTGAGCTAGGAGTACACAACCAATTACATCGATCATGGCACATGATAGCATGTGATGTGATTTACATAATAAGACTCTGTTTTGTTTCTTTTTTATGATGGGTAGGATCCAACTCCAACGTTATATCTCCCTCCTGTGTTTCTCCTTTGACTCTACACAAGAATTTAGGCTACGTTTGGATGGCCAAACTCTAAAGTAATTCGATTTCAGTGTTTGGATTTCATTTAGTAATCTTATTCAAGAATCTACAATTTGGAAATCTTACTAGAATTAACCTTTTCTTAATTTGAGGATTGTGCCAGAAATATATATTTCCAGGGATCAGATTTCCACCTAGCTTTTTTCTTTTGCCTTGTGATAGACATCAGCGAGAGTAGTTAGTGTCCATAAAGGGTTCAGAGATTGTCCATATCCCTAAACCACAATTGCCCACGAGGAGGCCCGAACCCTGGCAACCCACAAGGTAAGGACCAAGAAATGCCAGTAGGCTACAAGCCTGTTGGCGATTCCCACCTAACTTGGGAATGTAATTTTTGATGTCATCAGAAATCACATTCTCACTCCGGTCTATTTCAAACAAAGGAAAATCAAGAAAAAATGGCATCACATTTTCATTCCTTTTCAAGATTTGCGCCACTCAAACTGAGCCTTAAGGAGGAAAGGAGTAAATGTGATAACGAAAAATGAAGGGTAAAATATAAGATCTAACAGTTTAGATTTAAGGACATTGATTTTCCCACTCCACTAATAATTATCTGGAGTCACATGCATATATGGGATTGATTTTTCGCTCTCTACTTTTAGAGTGCAGATAGTAATTTACGGAGTGCGAAAATCACTGTCCGAGAATAACAGTGAATTTTGAGAAATAATTTTTAACCTCTTATGTTTTGTGAATGCACTATATTTATATACATTGGGTAATGACAATGCCCATACTGTTTTTGATTATGTCAAAACTTCAATGCATAAAAAGGTTGTACTTTACACATGAGTACAAGCATTTCATGCAATTGAGTTTTGACACAATTAAATATAGTTTGGCATTAACACTACCCTTGCCGAGGTAAAATAGGAGAGCGTGAAGAACAACATCCGTGAATATCTATCTACTTTTCTAGTAATGCGGTATCCAGACTAACGGACGAACAAATTTGAATGATTAATTTAACCGTTCACTAGCAGGGAGCCAAATTAAAACTTTGACAAATTGGCGGAATTTGAACCAATCCAAACACTATATCAGATAACTACCACTGCATCAATTCAGGGGTTTTGACTTTTTTTACAGCCATGTTTCGTGAATGGAGTAGAATTAGTCATAATTATGCAAAGGAAAAAGAAAGAGAAAAATGATCTACTGGAATTGGATCAGATGCAATATAGATACTCCAAAAACGTCACCCTTGTGAATAGGACATTACTCCTTGTTTAGTAAGGCATATATATTATTTCACTCAATGTACCCAAGGAAGGCATATATATTATTTCAATCCAAGAGCCAATCATAATAGTTTGGTGGTTGCTTCCAATTCCACATGACATCAACATTTGACAACATGTCTATGGGCAAATAATATATACAACCTAATTAGTTAGAGCATCCTCATCAAACTATTCAAACACCCCCATAAACTAAACTAGCTCGGAATAACAGCAAAAGTCCCAAAATTTGTTTTGCACTAGGCTTGCTAAATTGACCCAAAGTTGTGCAAAAGCAACAGTAGCTCAACGAAACAGACGATGAACTGTTCACTCACTTATCCTTGATCTATTATTTCTCAATCTCTTCTCTTCGCCAACGCTTGCTGGAACATGGTTTGGCGCTAAATGAAAGTCTTTCCTTCACCTCTCTTCTCTCTCTCTCTCTCTCTCTCTCTCTGTGTTGTTTCAATCTGCACATTTTGGAGTTTGATGATGAATTCCCTCTCTTTTTTATAATAACAGACCCGTATTAAATTACAATTGTTTGTTTGAAAGTAGGAAAATGACAAAAATTTTAAAAATATATTTGAATATAAAAGTAGAGGTAGAAAGAAATAAAAGTTTAATGCATAAGTTAGAATAGAGAGCTTAATTTTGTGTGTTTTTAAAAAAGTGACTATTCGATTCCTAATTGGTCGAAAATTTGTCGAGGCTAGTGAGGATGCTCTTAGAAACCTGTAAGTCAAGTGGTAGTCTAGTTGTTACCATATGCATGCACACTAATTGTTAAATTTCACTAACATCAACTGACAACCAACGCTTTCTGCACGTATTAAAAAAAAAGTGGTTGGAAGCAGTTATTATAAGGTTGCTCCACTCCTATCGGTCTTGACTTCGATACTAAAACTTACATTTCGACGGAGGTCTGGTGACGAAACCCACGAAGTGTTGACAAATCAATATTTCTTTTCCGACCGGGTCAGCTATGGCTTAAGATATTTGTGACATATGACGTCACTACAATTTTTATGGATATTGGAGGCAAGTTTAGAACTTATTTTTAGTCCCTTTAGAACTGTTGTTGGGATGTTATACTTCTAATTAGTCTCCCCTAACTGGTTCGATTCAAAATAGGTATCGTTATTCGATTATTTTAATATTTATAATAAATCAAATGCATATCCAAATATAGAAAAATAAACGATTTGAATCATCAAATACAATTTTTTGAGATCTACTCTGCATCACATGTACCTCGTCTCCTCAAGATGATAAGCAGGGACTTGAGGACGTCCACAAGAAGTTAATGGCAAACAGAAACATGCAGTGCAATGTCGTACGACAAACCCACCCTGTAATGTGGCAGTTGAGCTGTCCATCGTGCAATCGATGGTCTTGATTCTATCTCGACTTTGCAGATTTGAGTTGTTCATTACCAAAATGAAATCCAAATCATTAAGCGCCGAAATCAATCACTCGGATGCTGCACTACAGCCATGAAGTGCGGTGTCGCCTTTAGAGCATCCTTATCTGGAGCACCAAAACTTTCACCAAATTTAACTTCAAAAACAACTTTTATAAATTGGCAAGTCACTTTATAAAAAATTCACAAAATCAGATTCTCTATTTTAACTTTACTGTATTAAACTATTCCCCTCAAATCTATAAAAAAAAAAATTGGTACAAAAGTTTTTTGGTACACCTTCAAAAACGCCTAGGGAGATGTTTGGTACAAAAGTCAAGCGGCGGACCGCGTGTCCCCTTGTCCCTCTCTCCTCCTCCTGTTTCTGACGCGCACAGCAACCGAAAATGATAAAAAAAATTAACTAGTGCGTGAACAGTATCGCACCAAATTTGGTACGGTACTGTAGCAAAAATAATTTGAAGAGGGAGTATAGAGAGGCTGATATTGGGAGTTTTTGAGGGTTTAGCTCCCTATTTTAACTCAAAAGTTAAAATGGGGAGCCAAATGAGGATGCCCTAAGTTTATGTGCCTGCGGAAAGAGTGTTGTCTCGAGTTTCAAAAATTCATATTGCCCAATGTGTATAAATCACGCATAGAAAAATCAATTTGATCGGTTATTGGTAACCTAATGAAATTAGGATGGTTTCTCATTTTTAGCCAAATGACTTTTAACCGTTTTTTGCTAAATTGTTTTATAAAAGAAGTCAAAAATTAATGTATGCGAAGAGTGGCCCGTCACTTTTAGCCATTGAATCACCTTTGTTTGGCGTTATTTCTCAGACAACTGATACAGAGTAATTTCTTCTATATATTGTGTTTTGGTCACTGGTTACGGTCAGGTCGACTCAATTTACTCCGAGACACCCAACACGTCAAGTTCTAAAAGGTGAACAAATTATTCAAAGCTCTAGACAGCCTATAGTTACTCCCAACATGTCAAGCGCTCAATGTCGGGCCAGCTCGCCCTCAAGCTCGTGGCACAAACAGCACGGCACCCCGTGAGTGAAATCGTGACATCAGGCTCGTGGCACAAACAGACGTGCTGAGTGTTGGGTTAGCTCGCCCTTGGGCCCACGCCATGTGCTAGCCTTGCACAAACTCGCGCTTAAGTGTTGGGTAAGCTCGCCCTTGGGCCGAGGCCGTGTGCAAGCCGTCAAAAAACGACACGCTGTGAGCGAAACCGTGTCACCCGTTGGGTCAACTCGCTCTGGATTTGCTATGCACACACCGCATCCCGTGAGCAAAATCGTGACACCACATCATCGGTGGTGTCAATGTCACACTAAATACCCTCTCCTAGAGGGACAACTTGCTGCGGCAACAAGCAGCGACACTAAATATCCTCTCCTAGAGGGACACCTTGCTGCGGCAACAAGCAGCGACGTTGGCGTCACGAGTACACTGCGACATGGCGTGTCACGATTAGCTTTGTTCGGTTTGGATTTTGAAAGAGGGTTTTGGGGGTAACGAGCAGAGAGATAGAAAATAAATTTATTTGAGACCGTGCAAAGTGGGTTTTGAGATCTAAACCGAACAAAGTGCAGGTGTTCTCGCTGTGAGAACCCGAACTCCGAGATATGCAGTAGCAGCTTTCAAGAAAATGAAAAACACATTTAAAGACACCAGTAATTGATTTTTCCTCATATATATATATATACGGCAGATAAAAACAGAAGTCTTCATACATGAACTAATCCAAGCCGTCCAACTGGTCAACGCCTTTGATCAGACGCTTTTCATTTGATCTAACCCACAAAAATCACAACAACAAAAAAAAACCCAAAAAATAATCAAAAACAGAGGAACCACACGATAAACACCAACCGTCCATTCAAAACGTCGACGGTTCGTTCATCTCTGCTGCTCCATCATCCTCGAAAAATCCTCAAAACAGACGAACCCATCCCCGTTCTTATCCACGCCGCTTATCATGCGCCTGCACTCCTCTAACGTGCACCGCTCGCCCCCAATCGCTTCGAAAACCGCGTGCAATTCCTCCGCCGTGATCTTCCCGTCCTTGTCGGCGTCGAAGAAATCGAATGCCTCTCTCAGCTCCGTATCGCACGACGGCGGCCCAAACGCTGCCGACCCGATCGCGCCCCACTCCTCCAAGCTGATGCACCCGTCGCCGTCGGCATCAACCTCGCTCAACATCGTCGCGATCTCGTCCTGGCTCGGCGGCTCGGCCCCGCCGACTCGGCTCAGCAAGTTCTCCAGCTCTTCACGCGTTATTTTCCCGTCGTTGTCCTTGTCGATTAGCTTGAAGGCTTGGACCAGGTCGAAGGAGATATCGTCCGGTTGGGGTAAAACGGTCTTCGGAGTGGTTTTGAGGATTTCGAGTGATTCGGATGAGGACGAGCTGGAGCTGAAGGAGGAGGGGTTGGACCGGGAGACGGAGTCGGACGAGAAGGTTTTTTTTTTGGATTTGGAGGGGAAGAGGTTTTTGGGGTTGAGTTTGTTCATGACTTTCATAGTGGAAAGCTGAAACGGAAAATGCAAGGTGAAAGTGGAGAGAGAGAAAGAGAGAGGAAGAAGAGTGAGGAGAGAGAGGGGAGGGTGGGGAGGTTAAATGGAGGGAGAAAGGGGAGAGCCATGGGCAACTTCCAGGAAACTTCGTTTGTTTTAAAGGGTATTTATTTTGGTTTCTGTTTTAAGTTCAGTAGGTGAGAGAGAGAGAGAGATATATTTTTCCTTTTTTTTTTTTTTGCGCTCCTACATGGTGTTCCAGTGGCTTTTATTACCATGCATTAACGTGGAATTCATACATTAATTTTCTTTTTAACGAAAAGATTATCCCGATTATATTAAAAAGAAAACGAAAATGACACCATCGGTCCGAAAATATTACAAAATTACAAGAAAAGAACAAAAACAAATAAAAAAAAGCCGTTCAGCGTCGATGTTAGATCCAGTACTCCGCTCATGGTTGTGAGTGGACGGAGAATCGCCATCAGATCTGCCTGTAGACGTCTTCATTGTCACCGTTGGAGAGCTCAAGAAGTAGCGACCCGAACCAAATCGTCTAGGGCCTCCGTGAAAGAATATGTAGTGAGAGAGGCTTTTAAGTACTGCGTGACCGTGTTCCAAGAGTGAGGAATAATTTTTCATGAGTTTGGTTTTATAACGATGGGAGGTGGAATGAGTGAACTCACAAGGGAAAGTTACTTTTATTCGAAAGTCATTCATCTTTTTTTTTTTTTTTTTTTGCGCAACGGAAACTTAAAAAGTCATTCATCTTTTGTTGTCTCTGTGTATTTTTTTTTCCCGTTTCTGTTTTTTCCTTAACATTTTAGTGGGAATATTGTACTAGTGGAGACTTGAGAATGGACTCAATGGAGACCGAGAGTTTCCACTTGCGGAAATGTTTATTCCGAAAGTAAAATTAGTGGTTCGGGTAAATATTCAAGTGAAAAGTAAATCTAAAATACTGATTTTACTTTCAAGGGAATTTTCCGGGTACCTTTTATGGCTACCTAGCACTGTTGTTCGGAGATTAGTAGCTTATTGATCAAATCAAATAATCTTGCTCTGTATTCTGGGTTTGTGACGTCGAATAAACTTGATTTTTTTACCGCGTGGTTGTTTGCGTATAGATTTAAACAATGAACAATTTGAAATAAGTTTTCAAGTTCAGAATGAGGCCCGAATTGAAGGCAAAACAACCTTGCCTTGGAATTTAGCAAGACCTTCGTGTTATATTTAAACACGTCCAAACCATTTTTGTAATTTTAAACAATTTTGGAAATAAATTTCTTGATGTAGGCACTGCACATGTGATGCTAAAATAACGATGGGGGAGGGGCAAGTCCTTCTCAATCAGAGTTTGGTCTAGTAGTCTAGGGAAATTTTTAGGGTACCTACCGGGTACCACGTGGCCGAGCCTACGTGGTACCCAAATATTGCATCTGAGCCGTCCAGAAGTGTATTGGACGGCCGAGATCAAAACACTGTCTCTCCTCGCTCTCTCTCTCTTTCATTTTTCTCTCTTCAAATTCGGACCGCCCAAAATCAAAATAGACGGCCTAGATGCGCCGAGGGGGTACCATGTGGAACCCTCCCGGTATTGAAAAATTTCTCGTAGTCTAGGCTTTGGATCAGGAGTTTGCTCCATTGTTTATGAGGTTTTAAGTTTGAAATTTTTCATGTGTCATCGTGCTTTTATACAGTTATTGCCTTTGCGCCGGCTTTAATTGCCTCCTCAGTTAATAAACAAAGTGATTTAGTCGATCTCCGGAAATTAGTTAAGGTGTACGTACACCAAAATACCCTGAATTATTAATAAGAAACTCACACATTGGCCAGCCAGAAAAAAACAAAAAACTGAAGTGTGGTACCTCAGCTATCTTCAAAGCACATAAACCCATCAACTATCTCCCACAGTTTTTGGAAGACCTACAAACTTGTCCTTAGACAATGTGCCCCCGACAAAGGAGATAAAAAATATAAAATAAAAACATGAAGAAAGAGTCCCACAAAAATAAACATAGAGATATTGTACAAGACTCTTATTTTAATGTTTGGAGTTTTTATTTACTCCTTCAATTTTTTTTAAACCCGGGCTTTGTTCGGTTTGGGTTTTGAGGGAGAGTTTTTGGGGTAATGAATAGATTGATAAAAAGAAAATTTTATTAGAGACCGTGCAAGGTGGGTCTCGAGACCCAAACCGAACAATGTATTTTATACCCTTAACTACTACTACTCCTACTAAATTAGAACAATTCAAAGGTAACACTTTTGACATACTCATTTTTCAAAAATTGCATTCCCCTTTTTGCTTTTGCAAGTAAATCTATAACTTTTTTTTTATATAAGTAATAAATCAAGAACGTTGTCCTTTCATATGTAAAAATGCCCACATATAAAAGGATGTTGAGAATTGAAATTTGCGATCTTTTTTTTTTTTCTTTCAACATTCACGTGAATTTGCATTACCCTCTCATTTGAAAAAGATATAATCCAGTGATATATACTAGTAATCTTGTACTCCTATAAGGGCAAAACGAAACTCAATCGAAAAATGGGAGTGTGAAAATCACTATGGAGTGCTTGTGTTAATTTACATGTAAAAGAACCAACCATCAACTTGAATCTGAGACCTCACTTCGTCATTGTTAGTTGTAATGATCAAACTTTACTAACACACTAACATTCTATCACCTAATAACAAAAAAATCATACTCCAAACCTTATCCAAATGCAATTGTTTTATAATTGGTTTTCGATCATCTCTAGTCCAAGTTTGAACTAAATGGAACAGAGAGGATAGTCCGAATCTAAACTACACATTGATTAATCAATTGTTCGGATTTGCTATAAAACTCTTACTGAACAAAATCAAACAATTAATCGCAACAAATGGATTTGTCAAAACTGTAATACAATAACCTACCAAAAAAACCTACGAGAATTGAAAAAAAGAAAGGAAAAAAAAAAACAGAAATTAAAGGAAAAATCGCCGGTGCCCTCGTCAGAGTTGTCACGCCGTCACCGATAGTCGAAGTCCAGATCTGAAAACCCCAGATCCAGCTTTCCCTTTGCCCAAAAATTGGTTTTTCAACCGCCCATGCAAAGAGGAGAGGAAGTTGACTGCCATAGAGAGTTGCTAGAAACCAAGTGGGGGAAGCAATAAAGGAGAATACTGGGGGGGTGTTTGGGAGCCTACTTTTTAGCTTTTGATTTTTGACTTTTTGGCTTTTTGATTTTTTGGCTTTTGGTCAGAATGAGTTTTGGATGTGGGAGGAGTGTTTGGAAGAAATGTGCAGAATGTGTTTTGGAAGGGAAAATGAGAAGTAGAAATCAAAAAACACCTCCAAACCTATTTTTGATTTCTGGCTTCTAAATGGAAAAATGGAAAAACGATTTCTGGAGAAGTAGTTTCTGGGTGTTGCTGCCAAACACCCAGAATGCAAAAAGAAGAAATCAATAAATTGATAAAGAGGTGGCCAAACGGCCCCTGGAGGAGCAGGAGGAAGAAAATGGAAGGGGGCGATGGGAGAGAGGGAGTGCAGTGGCCACTAGAAAACTCGGCCTAGGGAGACTTTTCACCCTCCCTCTCTCTAAATTTTCCTCTCGTCCCTTCACATCATCAACAACAAATGGATTTGCTTATAAACTATTATTGGTAATTGGTAATTGGTAAGAGCTTTTTGTAGAAAATCAAACTATTAAGGGGGTGTTCTATTAACAAAAAACTATTTTTTTCAAAAACTAAGACAGGTCATTCTCTCACAATACATCACATAAAAAACCGTGAAAAACTAGTTTTTTCAAAAAACCACCTTAGTGGAACACCCCCTAATTGCAGCAAATGGACTCTCTCGTTCAGTCCAAAATGAAGATTGGAGAGGATCCAATTCCTTAATAATTCCCACAGTTCTACACACACATTTTGTATGCATATTGCAATTTTTTTTTTATTTTTTTTCCTGTCATGCGGAGAAATCCACGAAACGGTGGGCTGTAGCGTGTGTAATTGGAGTGAGAGTGGCGTTAAAGACAAACCTGTCATTGAAGAGTTTGACTTTTGGATTTTTGTTTTTGGACTTTTTAGTTATTACTTTGGCTAAAAAAATCAAACTAATTTTTTGGTCTTTATTATAAAAAAATTGCATTTGTTAGTCTTGCGTTAATTTTTTTTGTGATTTATTGGTTCGAATTGACGAGAAGAAACTAAAAAGTACAGTTATGATCAAAATTTGAAAAAATTCACTAAAGGCAAAGATAATTCAAATTTTTGTGGTTTATTAAATTATTTTTCCTTTATTCACAAAAAATTAAGTTTGGTTAATAATTTTATACTCTTTAGATTCCTCTCGTCGAGAAGAACCAATAAATCATAAAAGGACGACAAAACATTCACAAATGCAAAAAAAAAAAAAAAAAAAAATTTGAATAAAGACAAAAAAATAAACCAATTTGGCTTTTTTGTTTGTGCTTATTTTGACTTATTCTGTATTTTTGAAAAAATTTAAGAGTTTCGGTCAAAAAAATTTACTTTTTCGATTCCTCTCGTCGAGACGGATCAATAGGTCGCAAAAGTTTGACGCAAAACTTAAAAAAAAAAAAAAATGAATAAGGACAAACAAAAAAAATAGTAAAAAGCTGCTTTACTACTTAGGTCAAACCTAGCCTATAAGTATATGTAAAACCAAATAATCCACCTAGTAGAACGGAGAATTTCTCGGAAAATCCCAACACGGAGTACTATTTTCCAACCCATTTTTGAAAGGAAATCATGGAAATTGGCCAACCTAATCTTATCCTATCTGATTACTCGTACAGCTGGCCGACTGGATGTGATTAGTCGTAACATCGGAATAACTTTCCGTCTTTTACTGATATTATTTATTGTACGGGATATATATATATATATATATATATATATATATATATATGCTTTGTTCGTGAAGCAATTTTCTTTTTACTTGGCGAAAATCAGCATTGTTAGAAAAAAGAAAGATGATCTTTTGGTTAATCGAGTGTCTTGTTCGGACAATTCTAGGCCTTCTTGAATTTACTGGTGAATGATTAGAACCGTTTATTTCTTTAAAACTTCTTAGGAACCTCGACGATGCCAAAAACCATATTATTTGGATATCGTTTGATATGTCTTTTTATATTTATTAACTACTGTTTAAACATAGGTTGTTCAGTTTTTTAATCTTTTATTTTTCGAAATAATTTTATTTTTTAAATCAATCGATATCTCAATGCATAAGATTTTTATTGTCTAGCATTACATTCTCGACGAACTATAAGAAAAATTAACAATTTTAATCATTAAAGTAGGCTCGGAAAGAGCCCACAGTGAAACGAACAAAGGGGTCCTATCCTATGATCCTATCCCTTTTAAAACTGAACACGAATTAACGAACATCTAGAGAGATTATTTTCTCCAAACGATAAGATGTTAGGAGTAGTATTTTTGTTAAATTAGAACAGTATAAGAAGGGTATCGATATTGTTTGATCAGCTTGAAACCGAAAACCTCTTAATAACTAAGTACTGGTACTTGAATAACACGACCAATCGAGGTAGCTTTGGTCGTTAAGTTTTTAATAAGCTTATCTCTGCACGTTAATATTACAGATAAAACATCTAGAAAAATTACGAATTGTTGTTAAAATTAGGAGCATCCCAAAAATAAATAAAATCATCCCCAAAAATAGTGGAGTACTGTGTTGCAAGGAAAGCTGAGATCTGCCCTTTGGCGCCAGCAGATTACAGGTAACCGCACGCGGGAACAGTTTGCACACGGTTATTGTTTAGTACAACTCACATGCTCCACTGCTCTACAGGGACCACAACCAAAAGGTTAACTTCAATCAAATGAATCAATGATTTTTTTTATGGATCCGGGGATCCCGTAGTGCGTCTCCGCACAATGAGGTTGTAGGGCGGCCAAAACTACATCGTTCTGTGTCTACAAAGATAATACTCCTACTACTACTTAATGTCTCAGAACTATGTCATTTTAACTTAGTTTTATTTGTTGAATTCCAAAATGTGGGCATTTTTAAGTGGGTATTTATTTTCTTCAAAATCAAATTTGATTTTTGATTTCTTTTATATGTGAACATAAAAGTCACTTATTTTTTTTATTGGGGTTTTTTTTTTTAATTTATTTTAGAAGTAGAAGTTTTCCCTCTAAAACTTGGTTCTCAAAACAAAATATCTACAATTAAACACATTTTTAAACTTCTTAATTTTTGGGCTTCCTTAGTTTTTGTAAAACTAATGCCCGTTTGAGATGAGAATGGGTTACAGTGCATAAGAATATGAGTCAAGATGTGTAAATTGCCACTTGTGTTTAGAAATTCTAAATTATGTCACTTATTATATTTAGGGAGCTTCTCACAAAACACACCTGCAATAGTACTAGTGAATGTCTATGCCTAAATACACTTTGTAAAAACTTATTTCTACAACATAGATGAATTTTATTAGCTAATGTTGTCCTGTACAAATTTAAAGTCGCAAACAATTTTCTAGATTTTTACAAGGCCCACAAAAAAAGAAAAATATTAATATTAAACTTGACATAATCCCAAGAGAGAGAGAAATTGTTGTGATTCTAAACCTTTGCACACACAAAACGACGTAGTTTTGGCCACCCTACAATCCCGTAGTGCAAAGGTGCACTACGGGATCCCCGAATCCTCTTTGGATACCTTAAGGATGTCCGCTTCGACCGTGCAACCACGTGATCTAAGGTTATAGTCGGTGGGATCTTTTCGGGATTTAGAAGAAAAGAAAACTCATAATCTCAACATAAATTAGCCAATGTACACATAATGATTCTCTTCAAAACAACAGTTTGAAAAGATCATACTCTAAAAAATTAGGTTGAACAAGAAAAATTAGATGATCGACATGTCAACTATTTGTTTTTTGTCAAGCCGGGTTCTAATCTCTTGGTGAACGATGTTCGATTAGTCTGAATTTTTACCTTTTTCGTCGAGCTTCAACATGCGTGAATAACTCAAAATTATCAAATGTAAAACCCGTGGTGGGCTAAAAGAGTTAGTTGCCCTGCATTTGGGATACTTAACTGCAGATACCCAGTTCCAAAAATACAAAATGTATGAATAGGAAAAGTTGCACTCTACACTGTAATCATGGATGGAACCAGGATTTTACCTTTGTGGTGGCGAAAATATGTACTTAAAAAAAAAAAGACAAACTGCATTATGAAATGAAAGATTAAAAAAATCTAGTGGTAGCGAGCCTATATAATTTAGGGATAAAAATTTATTTTCTATATAATAATTGCGTTTTCTGAAAACCTTGTGGTGGCGGCCGCCACCACTTGTCCCCTCTGACTCCATCCTTGATTGTAACATTGTGCCCAAAAAGTCCATATGGTCCCCTAGGATCGGTGGTCGTGAAAGCTGCCGGAACACTGAGTTATAAAAAACAATCCATGTGGTCCATGCCTTTTTTGTATACAGACTAAATTTTATGCGTATTTGGTTATTATGGTCCACGTTTTTTATATATGCCAATATGAATTACGGATTTACTAAAATTCTCCATACCCAAAGATTTATGTTATGGTCAAGAGCAGATTAATTTCCTAAATACTCTTTACTTTGAAGGGAGGTAAGTATAATGTTCACTAACGAAATTAACCGGTCATCTCTACAAGAGCGTCTGGGGTTCCGTCACTTTATGAGGCTAAATTGCAAAAAAGAGAGGCAAGGGAGAGGAACCCGTCTTCTACACTGAGTTTAATGCTCCTTGTAAAATCATGATTACTTCAAGTAATTATGAGATCGCTCAAATTCCGCATTAATTGATACAGGTATGCCGCTCTTAGTTATTAAATTTTCGCTTAATAATTGTATTGTGATAATCAATAATTCTAGATCCTGTCATTATGTAGGTGGTGGATTATGTAACATCAATTAAGATAATTTATATTTTTTTGCATGTCTTGCCAATATTATTATTATTAGGAGAAGGAGCGCTAAATTACAATTTAGTACTGAAAATGAAAGGACAGGACTCTAAAGAAGTTGTCGAGTGATTATAACGGCTGAGACTTATCAGTGTAATGGCTGACATATAGGTGCATTCAAAACATGGAGCCTATCTTTTTCACAAATGCATATATTTTCTAAATGAAGATGAGCTTTCTAGAGATCCCAACCATAGACTATACACCTTTGGCTAATTTAAAAAAATTGGTTTTTGGTTTTTTTCGTTTTGTCCTTATTCAAAAAAAAATTACATTTGTTAATTTTCGGTCGATTTTTTGTGG